>PYHX02000413.1:59076470-60276470 GCA_004302925.2 Cochliomyia hominivorax
TTCATTGAAATCGGACTAACACTGTCGGAATTTACATTTGAAACACTGTGCAGCATTAAAAATTTATTTTGTTTTAATTTTTATCATCTAAATTTTATTTAACCATATTATGATCTAGACTATTCTGATAATATTAATTATAAAAATTGCATTTAGTTTAAACTATTTATTGTGAACTTTCTTTACCACTTATTTATAATATAATTACAGATTTGTATGTGTTTTAATTGAGGTCGTTTTTATAAATCTCCAATAAAACAATTATGTTCCCGATTATATTGCAAATAACCTTAAACAAACATTATATTAATAAATTCTTGGAAATTAATATAATTTTCAATATGAAATTGATGCTCAATAGCTGCAGCACAGACAATAAACAAAATAATTGAGAATATAAATTTAATACAAATGATTCAATAGTAAATCAAACAATTGATTATATCTAACAAATTAATCGGAGTAACAGTTTCTTAAATCATTTCAAAATCTGGTTATGGTTATAAATCGCAATACTGTTCGTTCGGTTTGCTTAATCAGAGAACAAAAGCGTATTAAATGAAATTCAATGAATAAATTTTGATATAAACAATGTGTTGGCCACTTTGGAGCAAATATATTATATTTTTGAATACCAGCAAGAAATTTATTACCAAGATGTCTAATTTGAACCAAGTAAGAATGCTTTACACGGCTATGCCGAATCTACAACAACTTCCACCACAAATGCCTGAGAAATAAATACATTATGTTTCATACATATACAGTATACGTAAATATATACACTTACAAACGCATATAATATCTGTCTGTTTTTGTCACGCTCACATCCTCAGTAATTGACAGGACTCAATAAAATTTGGCCTGAAGTTTATTAAACACTTTACTACTTTTTTTTTGTTATAAACTAATTAATCTGTATTAAATCTGTAAATTCTACTAAGTCCTAGATTTCGAAAAAAATTCCTAAATCACGACTTGTAAAAAACAATTTCATGCAACCGGGATTTTCACTGTTCGTTTCATCGTTGGGATGAAATCTTAATAGCTTTTTTTTGAAAAGGAATTTGAAAACATTCGCTATTAAAGTTCTTTAGATATTTGTTAGTTAATATTTGCTTTATATGGGGTATACCCCACCATTTAGTTCTAAGTTTCTTTCGGGTACATTGGATTATGAAATTTTCATAAATTTTGAAAATGAATATCTTTTCTAAAATATTATATTTAAAAAAATGACCTCTTAAAATTCATGAAATGCTTAACCCAATAACTACCCCATGAAGCTGAATTAAATAGTTCAAATTATATTCAATTTAAAGCCTAAATTTCTCTTATTATTAAAACGGAAAATTATGTGTTAAGGAAACATCAATTACAACAACAGCAATTGTCAACCAGCAATTGATTAATTAATTAATTGTTTTTCTAAGGAAACATTTTATAATTTATGCTTAAAGTTCTACGAAAGTAAAAAAATAAATTAACTTTAATTATTTCGTAAAAATATTTATTAAAAAATAAGAATTTTTGTTATTTATGATACGAAATCAAATAAGAATTTTCTTATTAATAAAATAAAATTTTGTTAATTAAGAAAAAAGGAAGAATTTAAAATTAAAAAAGTTCAAAATATATTTTGTCTGCCTTAAATTATACATTTTTGTAATAATTTGTTATACCCTACACCATCGTAGGTGGTTGGGGTATTATGCGTTTGTGCTGATGTTTATAACATATAGAAAAAAATATGTTTCTAAGTTGATTTAACAGTGTCCATCCGTCTGTCTCTCAGTCTGTCTGTGTGTGTTTGTCCGGTTGGCTGTCAACGTAAACGTTTTGAACAGCCGCAATATTTGAAATATCTCGATGAAATTTGGTACATTTTATTGTTTTGACCCAAGACGAAGCCTATTAAAATTGGCCATGTTTGATCCGATATTTCGGATACCTCACATACAAATGTCCTTCCGGAATGAGGTTTTTTTTTAACGAAATTTGGCAAAAATAAGACTAAGGGCATAAATCTTTAAATATACTTTGATATTGCAATAATAACTGGTCAAAAAGCAAAAATTGATATGCAAAATTATACGAAGATCGGTCCATAGTTCTTTCTATGTCCCATATAAACCCCCACATAAATGTTAGTTTCACCAAAATATACGCTTGAGAATAAATCAGAAAATAAAATAAAACGGCGATTGTCGTTCATTGATTTTTCGTTACAACTATTTAAAACCAACAACAAACCAACATTATGTATTGCGTATGGTATTACATAGTCGGCTTGACCGACTATAACATTTTTACTTGTTTTTTATTGTTATTTTATTATTCCATTTTATTGCGACCTTCGACTTAGTAAAATCGTTTTTGTATTAACAGTTAAGTCTTAAATTTACACATAGAAATTTTGTATCCTCTATTGGGGTGATGTTAAGTTGGCTATTAAGTGAGTAACATTTAAGAAAGACAGATGTTATTTATAAAACCAATATCTCAAGCATCTTAAACAAATTAAGTTTATAGTTCATGAAATTGTACACATAAAAAAGTTTCAGAATTCAAAAATTTCAAAACTTTGACAATACTTCCATTTTCCCTATTTTCCTGTATGTAATAAATATCGGCACAAGCGCGTAACACTTAAAGGGTGTTGTATAAATATCAGGGATATAGTTCTTATTTCTATTTAAAATTGAGTATGTTTCGCTGTTCTATCCATTCGTATTTATCTGTGGTACATTTCTCCACTAAAACATTTACATAAGAAACTGATTGGGTCTCAATTATTTTTTGCTTTGTATGTGGGGTAACTCTTGGTCCCATTATCCAATATTTTTTTCCTAGTTAAACATATCGATATAATTTTTTTGGGTAAAATTTAAATACTGTATTTGAAATAGTTATAAAAATTACCAAAAAGTAATATTCGTTCGTATTAAAAATTCGGCATAACCGAGTATAGCATTCTTACTTATATGGACGCATGAGAGCATTATTTATATATTTGCCCTTAATAT
The DNA here is from genome assembly GCA_004302925.2 of Cochliomyia hominivorax. Classification (NCBI taxonomy): domain Eukaryota; kingdom Metazoa; phylum Arthropoda; class Insecta; order Diptera; family Calliphoridae; genus Cochliomyia; species Cochliomyia hominivorax. The sequence goes on from PYHX02000413.1 coordinate 59,079,497, forward strand.
ATTTATGTGATGCAGAGCGTATAGAAACGAATAAAACACAAAATGCCCAGACATTGGAGTAACTAATTTTATATAAAAAGTTCCTACTTTTATTTCATTTTAGACCAGTATTTTCAGAGAAAACTTTTGTTATTCAAATCTACAAATAGCAAAACTCCAAAAAAATTAAAATAGTTTATAAGTTTTGAATTAGAGTAGTTTATTTATTTTCATTTATACTTGGATCATATAGCTGCCCATATATAAACCATTGACAACAATTTTTATTTGATATAAATACAAATTATATATAGTTTGAGTCAATAATAACAAATATGGTATTTTGGAAGGAATATATAATCCGTCATTTAACTCAGTATTTATAATAATAGCAAATAAATCGGATGCCATTCAAATTGAAGACGGAGATGTTTATTGCACGCAACTAACAAGTAATAATGTTTTATTCGGCTGGGCAGAATTTTAAATGCCCTCCACCAAATGCCAATGTTATGAAAACATTTGCGTGAGTTGAATAAGGTTTCATGTAAACATATTCATACAAAGTTAAATATATTATCAATACAACTGGTCCATATTTAAGAACATGTTAAGCCTAAAACCCTATTCCGGGAGAGTTATAACCGAATCATATTTTGTATTTAGTACCATATCATATTAAAAAATTAATTGTTCTGGATTTCAATAAAATTGGTCCATATTTAGGAGTATTATAAGCTTAAAACCATATTCCGGGAATTTTATTAAGTTTAGTTTCTCGGTATTTTTATATAAAAATAAATATATGAAGCAAATTTCGGAAAATTATATTCCAAATTGCGAACTTATTTTATTTTGGCGGTGTTTCAAAATTTTGCTTATAACTTTTTTTCTATTGGTCCGATTCTGATGATTTTTTATGCAATGATGAAGTACTTGTTTGTTTTTGTTTAAAAAATTAGGAAAATTTCTTCTTTGGAATTTCAAAGTTGTCTCAGATGTCGGTTTATAACTTTTTTGCTAATAAACCGATTTAGTTAGTTCTCTAGGTATGAGAATGTTTTCAAAAGACAAACAAACATAAGTAAAACGAATCAAAGTTTGATTTCAAACAGGAATGTATATATAGTTTATACGTTCTTAGATAATGACATATCAAGATTAATATACACCATTTCACCACTTGCGGTGGTGAAGGATATAAAAAGGCAACCTTTGCATTGCATTGTTATTGGTGATGGAAATGGACATAATACGATAAATCCAAACACTAAAAGTCACTTGAATAGGATCAATTGGGAAATTAACATTTAAAGAGATCGCTGACAAATAATTCTTCTTACCAGGAACGACACCATATACTTCCATTATGAAAACATTCGGCCACATGTTGTAAGACCAGTCGAAACTATTTGAAAACCTTAGATGATTTAGTCCAGAATTAATGGTTTTCACTTATTTCAATCGATGTAAAACGTTTTTAATGGAATAAACTTCAATTTAGAAATTGACTCAATTCATTTTTAAGTTCTAAACTAAAGCAGTTCTTTTTGGCACAGAATTAAAAGCTTTCATATATTTGACATCATATGGTAACAATACAAAAACAATTGTTTTGTAAGTATTATTATTCCCCTAAATTTATTTCTCTAAGGTGATAAGAAATTTTTATAACATGTTTTAACTTAACAATTGGATTGAATTATATCCATTAGTTCGGGATATAATTCAATCCAATTGTTAAAGTTAAAACAAACTGGTGGAATGGTTCGACAATTTTTTAGTCTATAACAAACATACAAATAAACAAAATCCCATTAACATATTTATTTTTCTAATTTATATATCTGAACATCAGTATATCAACATTCTTTGTAAAGTTGTCTGCAATTTTGCCAATAAACATTATTTTCAAACTGAAATTTCTTGTTCAAATTCTTTTTCAATTTAATATTCGTTTGGTTTATTAAATCTAATTGAGATTGAAAAGATTTTTGTTGAAGTACACTGATACACATTCTCATAAACGGATTTAATTTCTCTCTATTTTTTGTTTTATCCAAAAGTAAAGTTGACGGTACTTTTTTAAATAAACAGTCTCGTCATTTATGTGGAATATTTCTATAAACGCAGACATAAAAGTTGCTTTAAAAAATACCAAAAACCAAATAATATAAATTTCCGTTTCATATAAATAAAGGTATATCTCAGTTTTACTGCTAAATTTTCTTATTAAATCGATAAATATTATAACGTTTAAAGAAGTCCAGGGGAACTTTTCTGTCCGATCAAAAAAGGATTCAAATTAAATTACAGTAAGGAAAGGACAGTATTAGGGCGTTCGGAAACCAACCAAGGGAAATAAAAAATTACCAAAAATATAGATTAATTTGACAAATCTTCCTAAGACTTCTAATAACGTTGCTCATATTTTAAAAACAGATGAAAACATAATATGGAAGTTTATTCAAATAAAGCCCAAACCGAAAGAATTTAAGAAAGACTTTAACTAATCTAAAAAAACAAGTTTGGAAGGCAATTGATTCCGATATTCATAAGAATTTAGTGAAATCAATGCCAGACTGTAGTTTTGGGAAAATTCATAATAATGAATAATTTATTCATTATTAATTTTTCGCTATAGAAAGCGAAAAATTTAAATGCGTTCATAGAAAAATACCATAATATAGAGCAATTGAAGTCTAAAATTAAGTTAAAACAAGTGAAATTCTATATTCAGCTATGCCGAATCTTTTATACCCTCCACTACAAATGTGTGTGAAATGTATACGTTATGTTTCTTACATGCACACTCACAAAAGTTTACAATGCATAAAATTTTTTCTTAAATGATACACGGAACACTTAATGAGTCATGAAGTTAGTTATTTTCTGGTTATAACATTTTTCTACAAAACCGATTTTAATTATTTTTGGATTGAAACAGAAGAACTTAAAGCTTAATGTTATGGAAAAATTTCATTTATCGATTTGTAATTGAAAATTTAATGAAAGTTTTTTGCTTGAACTTTTGGTTACCTGAGATATCGGTTTATATCATTCAATATACTGAAACGATTTTGCTGGTTTTAAATATGAAACTTATCAGGATAGAGCTCAATGTAATACAGGGAATGAGTTCTATCAATTATTGTGGATGTGAACGTGCCGACAACCAGCCAAATCTTCTCAGATTTTGATTTGAAGCAAGAATATATACAATATGGGGAATGACAAAACCTCTTGCGTATAAAATATGTGCGATTATAGGAATTTGCACCAGTATACTTGTAAAATAATTTAATATTTTAAATATTGCCAAGATTACCAAAAAAGCTTATCACGTAAAACTTTTTGAATAAAAAATGTGAATAGTAAAATATGTTTCAACTCTGGATTGTAATGCTGATATTTTTACATTATATTTTCCCCTTTTTTATAAACAACACAAGTGGCAAGTAAGATATTTCAAATCCGCTAAATCAACACTTACAGCAAATATTAGTGGGTTCTAACGTTAAATTTTAGATATTCATTATTAACTTTAAATTACTGGATCTAAATAATAAAATAAAATTGTAGATTATGAGCGAGGGTCTCTGCCAGCTGAAAATATAACCCTGATTACTTAAAAATAAACATTAATAAAGTTTTTTTTAAGAATTATCTTTTAAATTACGTAAAAAGTTAATAGAATATATAATTCAAAAAATTGCAAAAAAATATTTTTTACCTTCACAATTCCACAGCCTTACAAGGACTAAACAACTTGTGTGATTTTCTATTACTTTTAAGGATAATTTTGTAAAATAGAAAAAAAGAGATCTAAAAACGAAATATTTAAACATAAAAGATTCTCTTAAAATGTTATTATTGCGCATGATTTTGACATTGAATGCATTAAGAGTAAGAAGAATTCTTTAATACCGGAATTTAAGAACCGTTTTTTTTTTAATTTCGAATGACATCAGAGTCCTTTCGTTTTTGGGAATTATATATGCCTTTCAAGTAACATATGAATTTCACACCAAAAGCACTGCTTTGATGTAAAAGAAAAAATTAGTTAATTTTATAAACCAACTTTCGAAGTAAAGACCAATGTCTGGCCTATAAGCCGGTTGGGCAAAAATTTTACATGTACTATTTCTGACCGCTTTAGCAACGATAAAACCTCATGATTACAAAATAACAGAATTGTATCGGACACTTTCCGTCTTATGGTGCTTCCAACGAATCAATTGCAATCGGTACAATTCATCTCTGAATCTGACGAAAAGAGCAAACAAAACTCCTTTCTGATTCAAAAATATGTTTTGTTTCTGATCATAATATTCAGCTTCGGCTTTGATTTTGCTGGTTGACCAGGCTTTTTGCATCACATAGACCAAAACATTTAATTATAATTTCTTACACCACCTTCGGCCTTAAATTATATTGAATCTAATCTTCTTACTCTAAAATGTATCAAAATGCTATTTGAATGGATTATATATACATTTTTTTTATTTTTATCATAAATAATTTTTTGCGAATTTGGCTTAACCAACAGATAGAGTTTAATTCTCGAAATATATTCGAAATCAGTACAGTTATAAACATGAAGCCTACTGAAAATAGTGATTGGTTATTAATTTCGGTATCTCCCCTCCGAATGTCCTAATAGAATGGAATTTAAAGCTCAAGCTTTAAACCTATAGATGTGAAAATCTTTAGCCCAAATCACAATACAGCCGATGCTTTTATGCTTACCTCCCAAAATACCATATTTATAACAATTTAATTTTGCCATATGTGAGAGAAGAGTTATAGATATTTAGCTATGAACCGGTCCCACAGTGGGAGAGAATCAATTTTTTTTTGGAAATAAATGAATGAAATGGGCTGGGTACCTCGAATGTTCATTATTTTTTTAACGCATTCCAAATTTTTATTTCGCATTAAAATTTAAAAATAAATTCCACCATCTTCCAGCCCTTGATGACAATTGCAAGATCCTATCCGCTTTAATATATATCATAAAGTGTTATCCCGATTTTGTTCTACAAACCAAATTCAAAAATAGGAATTTTCTCGTGTACTTGAAAATATGAAGAAAAGTTCCAAAATTTGCAATTTTACGAAATTTTGTCTGTAGAGTCCACATTATTTATTTATCCGTAAAAAGTCATTACCAGATAAATATAAACACATTAAGGTTTCCAAAACTGCATTTATAACGATTTTAACGAAATTTGACAGAAAAAAAGGCTTATGATATTCTAGAACGTGCCAAATTATGAGAGGGTAGGCCCATTTCTTCTCAAAGCTCCCATACAAGTCTCTTTCAAATATAACTTTAAAGGTCAAATTAAGATAAATATAAATGTGTAATGTACAAAATTTTACGAGGATCGGTCTAAATTTCATATAGCTCCCATTTAACCCATCGCAAAAAATCATTTCTCAACGCATAAATTTTACAAAAATGTTACTTTCACATTATAGTACTGCACACTTACGAATATATTAGAAAATAAAATTAAACGAGGGTCGTTCATTACTCTTTTGTAATTACCATTTATAAACACAATTGTGGTGTAGGGTATTTCATAGTCGGGCTGGACCGACTATAACAATCTTACTTGTTTTAAATGCAAAAAATCGTGGTTTTTTGAATTTTCAAAATAAAAAAAGTAAGAATGCTATATTCGGCTATGCCGAATCTTAAATACCCTCCACCACAAATTCGTGTAAAGTTAATACGTTAGGTTCCATAGATACACATACACTCACAAATGTATATAACACAGAAATACTTAATTAGTCATAAAATTAGTTACAATTTAGGCTATAAATCGAACTGAATTTTTTCTACCAAATTTCATTGAGCTCTGTTAATTTTTGTGGATGTGAGCAGACAAAGAGATTGACGATAATCGACTGAGATTTTGACTTGATGCAAGAATATATACATTATGGGGTCTGAAATAATTCATTCTTAGCGTTACACACAGAATGACAAAGTTAATATTCTCTCTCTATCACTTGTACTGTGGAGCGTATAAAAGCAAAAAATATGCTTGTTATAAGCTCAAAACTATTTTCCGGGAAGGGGTCTTATATGGGAGCTACAGCAAAATTTGGACCAAGATTGTTCATATTTATAATATACTTTAATTATAGTTAGAAAAATCTTTGTGCTAAATTTTAATGGAATTGATCTTCATTTAAATGTTTTATAAATTCTAATCCGTTTTCCGGGAAATCCCGTTATAAGCGAGCTATAGGAAAATTTGGACCGATATAGGGCAAACTAATATAATATTTTCAGAACAGTTAGCACAATAATTGTGTCGACGTTCAATAGAATTGGTCTTTATTTACTCGGGAAGGCGCGTTATAATTTAGCTATATCAAAATATGGACCCATGTTAACAAAATTTATAACACATATTTATATGTTAATAAAATTTGTAACATATATTTAAAATAGCTAGAAAATCAATTGTGATAAATTTCAGAACTATTGGTTCAAATTTAAAAGTGATATAAGCTATAAATCATATTCCGGGAAGGGGCCTTATATGGGAGCTATATCAAAATACGGACCCATGTGAATAAAATGTATAGTATATATTTAAAATAATTAAAAAAATAATTGTGCCAAATTTCAAAAGAATTGGTTCAAATTTAAGAATTTTATAAGCTATAAATCATATTCCGGGAAGGGGCATTATATGGGAGCTATATCAAAATATGGACCCATGTTAATAAAATTTATAACATATATTTAAAATAGCTAGAAAATTAACTGTGTCAAATTTCAATAGAATTGGTTCAAACCTAAAAGTGTTATTAGCTGTAAATCATATTCCGGAAATGGGCGTTATATGGGAGCTATATCAAAATATGGACCAATGGTAATAAAATTTATAACGTATATTAAGAATGGTTAAAAAATTAGTTGTGACAAATTTTAGTAAATTATCTTAAAAATTGCGGCCCATATGGCACAAAGAGTTTGGGGTGTATCAAAATTTTGCATATTATGGCCTATAACTTTTTTCCTATTAATCAGATTTTGATAATTTTTTGTACGATGATGAAGCACGTGCAATTGTATGCTAAAATTAATTTTTTGTTTAAGTCCAATTACATTTTTAGAAGAAATTATAAGAGTTCATTTTCGAAATTTTGAGGTTGTTTCAGATATCGGTCTATAACTTCCTTGCTTATAAACCGATATAGCTGATTTTAAATAGCAAACTGCTTAGGACAATAACAAACAATGTGGCCAAGTTTTATTGAATTCGGTCAATTATTCTAGGCGTGAAAATGTTTCCAACAGACAGACAGACGGACATAGCTAAATCGACTCAGTTTTTGATTTGATGCAATAATATATATACATTGTTGGGTCTGAGATGATTCCTTCTTGGCGTTACAAACAGAATGGCAAACTTAATATACCCTCACCACTTGTGGTGGTGGAGGGTATAATTATTTACTCGATACTTTAATTTTAAAACATCGCTATCATAATGCGCTGCACTGTAAAATTTATTATGCACTTTGAAAGATACAATTTACAACTGATTTACTGTTCATAAAACAGAACTTTTTCACCCCTTCGTTCTAAGAGCATATCAAAGGATAATGAAAAGCACTTTCACTTTTCGCTTTTTAATGTGACCATAACTCCAATACAATGATTTTCTTGTTTATTTGAATTTTAATTTTAATTAAATACAATTATTCTTTATTCTCTTTGAATTATGTTATGACAGATTCAGAATTCATTTAGATTTTCCAATTAATTAACTTTACTTTTTAATATTTTTTATTAAACGATTTTATTTTTTATGTCCCTCATCATGTTCTTGTGGCCACTTTGAAATTCATTGAAGAATTGGGGAACGTTGTTAGGAGCAGAAGGTAACTGTGGGAGTTTTTTTTAGATATTTTAATTAAATTCAAATTGATAAATGCTACCAAATAAAAAACAAAATAGAGTTTAGGGGTTTGCCGTTCCCATTTTGTTAAGATGATTTCACTTTTTTTCAATTTAATTTTAATACCCTCCACCATTACAAGTAGTGAAGAAGGTATATTAACTTTGTCATTCCGTGTGTGACGCTAAGAAAGACTCATCTCAGACCCCAGTGAAATGGCCTGAGTATTTGTTATAGTCCTGAGAAGTTTCCTATTTAAAAGCAGTAAATTAAAAGATATATATATATATATATATATATATATATATATATATATATATATATATATATATATATATATATATATATATATATATATATATATATATATATATATATATATATATATATATATATATATATATATATATATATATATATATATATATATATATAATATCAAAATCGGTTCAGTAGAAAAAAGTTATATCTGATTTTATTACTCATAAAGTGATCCGTATTATATTTAAGAGAAACTTGTATAAAATGTATGCGTCTGTGAGTGCATGTGAGTGTGTTTGTACGATAAATAACGTATTTCTTTTCACACATTGTGGTGGAGGGTATTGAAGATTCGGAATAACCGAATAAAGCATAAAAGGACGGACGGGCATCGTTAAATCGAATCAGAAGATGCTTCTGTTTCTGTATACTTAAAGGTGGATGTAACACCATTTTTTCTGTATGTTACAAACATCAGCACAAACGCATAATACCCCAACTACCTATGGTACTGTAGGGTAAAAGAACTTTTAAAAAATCGCCGAAATCCTCAACATTTCCAATGTTTACATATGTTTTGCAAACATTTTGTTTACACTTTTCAAAGTGTTTAAATATCTTTCTTATTATTGTTGTTGTTGTAATCTGTCTGTCTATTTGCAAAAATTTGGCGTCATGTAGTCGTAAGCAGGTATAGCAATGAAATGGGTATAGTAAAGGATTTTTAGTTGGAATTCATTAATGAATTTATGATTTTTCATATTTTTTATATATTTGACAAACTGTATATGTACAACAAAAATAACAAATAAAAAATTTTTATTTAAAAACTTTTATTTTTATTTTTGCATTAAAATTAATTTGCAATTAAGAAACAACATTTTGGATGTAATTTCATTCTTAATAAATCACATGTGGAAATTTACTCACATATGTATGTGTTGTGTATATGTACATAACAATTTTATGACCTTCATTAACCACAACATTCGTTTCCAAAATAAAAATTTTCTCTTTTTTACGAAACTGACTTTATTTAATGTTAACAGACATTAAGGTGTCGTTTCTTCGACAGATTACAGCGAAGACATAATAAAATTCCATTTAATGTTTAATTATTTTTCTTGTTGTTTTAATCGATTTTTTATCGATTAAAACAGATAATTAAATAAAAATCTTTGAACTATCAGTGGTGAACATGGGCCAACAAACACTTGTTTATTTCATTAATTTTCGAAATGACAATAAAATGTCAAATACTGTAACTTATAACAATTTAATTAAATTTAATCAATTTAATTAAATTTAATCTTATAATTTTTATTAGCTGGGATAATGGACTTATCTAAATGTATTCAGATTTTGATGAAGTTTAATGATTAATTAGATCTTAAATACGTTTCTTACGTGTTACAAACGAAATGACAAAGTTCATTTAACCTCACTCACTACTGGAAGGTACACCAATACTTATTTCTTGTATGATTTATCGGATAGATGAAATTACAGAAAATTTATCCATAATGGGCATTCACGCATTTTGAATCAATTCGCAATTAAGTTGAAACTAATCGACTATTGTATCTCGGAAATGGGATTTCGGTGAACATTATTGATATTGGTGAAGCGAACCAGTAACTTAACTCCACCGATGGGATCTACAAGGTGGGTTCTTCATTGAGAACTTCAATGTTAAAGCGTCCTTTAGGCAAAAGGATGAGCATCCTACAGGATGTAGAATGTAGGATATCTAAAAAATAAAACAGCAATAATTTTCAAATTTAGTTTCAATCACTTCTTCAAGAAACTGTTTTACTTGACAAAATGTAGGACGAATAGAATCAGGGTAAACCCCATACAAAGGAAATATTGATCACCGAATATCTAGAGAACCACTTAATCGAACATTTTCAAATTTGATCCCAATAACTTTTTCAAGGAACTATTTTAAAAGACAAAATGTGTGGCGGATAGAACAGGGGGAGAGGTTGCCCCCATACAAGGCAAATTTTGAACATCGAATATCTAAAGAACTATAAAAGCGAACATTTTCAAATTTGGTCCCAACCACTTTTTCAAGAAACTATTTTAGTGAACAAAATGTAGTACCGATAGGACCTGGGGGAGGGATACTCTTACAAAGGAAATACTGATCATCGAATATCAAAAGAACTAAAATTTGGTTCCAAACAGTTTTACTGGGCAAAATGTAGGACGCAATGCAAGTACTAAATAAAATTTTAGAACGGACAGGGTCAGGGGCATTTGGAAAAATATCCACTGAACAAAATTTTTTTAATACACGTTATGATTTGTGAAATTCCTTTCGAAATCTTGTACTGAGGAGAAAGTTTGTTCAACAAAGCGCAACAGGTAAAAACTAGTTTCAATTATAATGTTCAATGTCAAACAAATGAATTTATAGTAAATCTGATTATAATGAGAGGCCAGAAGGAAGTGCGTACTTAAATTTATAATTATTTCTTAATAAAATGTAACAGGTAATACAAAAAGTTGGTCAAGAATTCAAAGATCTGCCGTCAAAATGTTTAAAATTGTATTAAGTTGTTCCGGAAGAACTTGTCCCTTGATAGAAAACCTCAGGTTGAAAGAATGGTCCACAAAAGAAGCTAATAATTTGTTACAACGGGCTCTAAAAATACCGGAACTTACATGTTTACAAAAAACGCTGCTTCTAATGAAGAATTCATTTTATGTCCACTTAGTTTTCACATGAACTATGGTTAACAAGCCCTTGAAACTGCCGAAAGCTAAGGCCAGTGGAGAGATATTGGGCTTTATATAAATATTTTTTGTTGTAAATTATAGTATTAACTTTAGTGGTATCATATTTATTAACATATATGAATGTTAAGAATTTTTCGACCTTATTCCTTATGTTACTGTCTCGCACTTAGAGAACTTAGGTATACCGTGAGTGGAACCTATACTCTTAAGCAAGGTGATAATGATAATGTTAATTTCAGTTCGCTACTTTCGTTCCTTGCAAGTACAGACTAGTTGTGCGAACTGTAATTTGTAACCGATTTCATTCAGATTTCACTCAGGGATAGTAGAAGTATAGGACAGTTTTGAACCAGCTGATATGGTCTAGACTTGTTATTCTAAACCGAATTTGATGCTTTTTATACAAAGAGGCCAACAACAATATTAAAATTGTATTAAATTAATAAAAAAGTCCAAAACAAGAACTTCTAAAAGTTTTCTCAATTGTTTTTAAGTGATATTTTTCTAAGCGGAATCGAATATCAAAATTTTCTTTAGAACGGAGGCTTTTACATTATTGTGAATTTTGGAGATCGTCCTTTTTAAATAAAGAAAAATATATGTATATACCAATAGAGATTTTTACTGGGAGTTAAAAACTCTAGAAGAAAAATGATAATTAAATTTCAATGTTTGTCGTAATGCATCTGCAATATTCATTTTCGATTTTATCGAAAAATTATAAATCAAGTTGTGTTTCAAATTATTTAGAAATTTATGTAGAATCGAGATAAAATTTCGATAAAATTCTTAGTCTCTTTTACAGATTTTTAAATAATGTTCATACCCGAGGTGACTGACTTTGAAGTTCCCACTAGATCCGCTCAGTATTTTCTATGTAAAAGGTCATTTTGAAAATCTCAATTTTATAGGCACTAAGCGACATCTGGCAGGCTGATAGATCATATACAGCTTCTGGTTAAAGTACAAATTTAAAGATATGTATCTTGTTTAATGATTTAAATCGAGACACTACGTTTTTGTGCCAAAATAAAGAACATTAGGCACATTCGAATAATATTCCAATTACCTATTTAAAGAAATTATAAGTAAAAGTTTTATTAGTATTCCTGAACACATATTTTCCTGAATTAACTCAATAATTGCAAAATTTCTTTTTCTATGTACATAACAATATCATTTATTTTAATAAAATTTTAGACACGTATAAAACATTTATAAATTATTTCATTTAATATAGATAACATTGATTTCATTTTAATATTAAAAAGTTAACAAAATTAATCAATCTGAAGAACAAACAAATGCAACGAATTGGCTACAAATTGAAGAGAGGTAAATGTAAGGGTTATAATTGGAAAAGGCCAGCTTTTTCAAAACATTTCCTTTCGGCAATTCAATATTTCGACCCTGAGATTTGTTTATTATTTTTGTTTTTTGTTAATTTCTATATTCACTTAAAAAGGGTTTTTAATTTTTTCATTTGATTTCGATTGTATTCGGCCATTAATTGTTTGCCACGATTAAGTTCATTTAAAATATGTTTATTATCGGGTATCAATTCATGGGCCTTTTTCAAATCATTTATGGCATCTTCATAATTCTTCAAAGCTATTTGAGCTTGACCACGTCTGTAGTAAGCCTTACTATACTGATCGTCTATACGTAAAGCTTCGGAACAACAATATTTTGCATTAGCATAATTTTTCAATTTCAATTCAACTGCTGCCATGTTGACATTATTAACTACAGAGAATTGATCCAATTTTTTGAGATCTTCATCGGAACATTCCAAATGTGAAAGTCCTTGCCAGTCATAGCGTTTACGTAGGAGATTATAATAACGATTAGCTTTACGATATTTACGACGTGCTTCGTAATATTTCTCTTGGGTAAAAAAATTATTGCCAGCATTACGTATATTAGTAAGAATTTCAACTAATTCATCGGACTAAAAGAGAATAATTATTTAGGATAAGAGTTTAAGGGAAAATTCAAAAATATTTACTGTAAATTGCTTCAATTTATCTGGCCAATCCTGTGGATAAGGTGGCAAACATTCTTTAGTCTCATCTGCATCATTAATACCCCAATCCTCTCCCGGCTTTATTTCACCACAATCAACTATAACAATTTCCTTTAAAAAGAATAAAGAATTTGGAAAAATATTTTTTAAATATTAAATAGGCATACTTCAGTAGGTTCGCCATCATCAGTGGTATTTTGCTCCATATCACCAATAATACCTAAACCTCTTAGGACTTTTCCAACAACCACATTTGTACCATTAAGATTATCACACGCCACCGAAGAAATTATGAATTGTGAGTTATTGGTATTTGGCTGACCATAGTTGGCCATACTCACACAACCCTCATCTGAATGCTATTGAAAATAATAAGTAAATGTAAGGAGTGAGATCGAAAATTCTTAACTTATATTATAATAAAAGATAAAAATTTACAGTTTCAACCAATAGTGATTAAATTTTGAAACTTTTTGGAAACCCTTCCATTAATGCTTTTATATACTTTGTGTAACTTTTCTCGAAAAGCAATTCTCATTCAACAACAGCCTAATATCTCTCCACTTGTCTTAGCTGCGGGCAGTTTGAAGGATTTGCCTCTATCACATTATTGTCTCTCTACCACTCAAGAGCTTTTTTACCATAGTGGAAGCATGTCAAATCAGGCCAAAAATAAAAGGACATATCAAGAAGTATTGTAAACATTCCTTTATGTTTTGGTATTTATAGAGCATATTGTAACAAGTTATTAGCTTCTTTTCTTGCAATGCAAATTCCTTGTCAAACCGAGAAATCTTTGGGTAATTTTGATTGCTTTTGAGTAAAAAACTTATCTTTAACATTCTCTCAAGCTGCCTTCCTACCGGATGTGTTGGGAGCTTTTCAAAATGATTTCTTTTACCTAAATCAAGTTTTCCACAAGTTCTTCCGGCACTGTTTAATATCATTGAAAACAGTTTAAATTTGAAGGGCTTGGAACACTTTTTGTAGGATGGGTTTTGTTAAAAAGAAATTTAGGATTATAGTACACACTTTTTTCGGTTTATTAATTTTAATCAGTGTCATATTCGGACAAAGATTGTCAACTCAGTGACACCTTTATCAATCAAAAGTATTTTCCTAAAAAAGAATTATCGAATACAACCAAGTTGTCACAACAACAAAGTTAACTTCTCCTCCGCCAGGTCATCATGCAATCCTCATTGTCGGACAACATGAAGATATACAGTGTGAACTACCTGAGTGGACGTCAGACATTCGTTGAATTTCGAGACAAGAAGTCACATCTCCGTAAAGTAAACAAGGAGTTCCACACGTCCTTTCACCACTCTTCTTTAATTCCTTACTTTTGAAATTCTCAGCTCCTTCACCCAGATTAATGTGATACCATATGCGGGCGACTGTACAATTATGCAATACAAATTCCCAATATTAACCACACAAAGATTAAATGACTTACATATTAAAACCCTAACTTCTTTAGCGCAAGCTACTACAATCACGCACAAGATGCAAGGTAAAAATAAGGTTCTCAAAGCATTAGTCCGCAGTACTTGGGGTATGGTAAAGAAATCTTTATATAAACATATAAAACGACTGGCTGGTCAATGATTAATTATGCTGCTCCAGTATGGACATCATCGCTAAATGATATAAAGTAGAAAAATATTCAAAACTGTCATAATGCAAAACAGGCTGTATTTAAATGCTCTAAATTTATTATTTACTTAAGAAAACAAAGATCTTTCTAGTTAAGAAACATAATAAAATGGCAGGACGTCATAAGAGAAATCACCCTATATTCAATATTTCACAATTGGATTTACCACCGAGTCATGTAAAAAAGGATATTCGTACATATGAACAAAGCTTACATAAATATGTAAAAGTTCCTTTTGATCAGAATTCGTATGTGACAGCTTTGAATGACATTCACAGAGACTCCACAACTACCGCGGTTTCAAGTTACAATATGACCGTCGTGCTTGTTGGCCACCCACTGCTCGATGTAGACAATGAACAGAATTTGCCGATGTATACTAGAGGCACAAATGAAATCGGGATGAAGCTAAAGCTCAATGCCTCAAATCAAAGTCCTGCATGTGGTCACATGATCCACGACATTTATTTACCTCATTCCAAAAAAATCCAATCAAAACCAATGATAACCTTACAGACCAAAATTATTTCGTACAACTTACTTCCAATTTAAAGTTTTCATCTTCAAATATCGGTCCATATATACTCTCGCCACATGTACCATCATTGTTAATAACATCACCACTCTGTGCCACATACACGCGAGTTACTTTATGGAAGCGCACACCTTTATAATGCAGAGGTTTTCCCAATTTTCCAATACCCTTTTCACCGGTACACAGAGCACGAAAATTCTCTGCTGTCTTAGGAACTACATCTTTGCGTAACTCTATTATAATGCGACCGGCTAAAAATGTTTATTAAAAATTAATTTTAGTTAGAAACTTAAACAAACTAAATACATATTTACCCGATTCTTGACCAATATTAATGTCTAAGAAAACTATGGGATTTGTTGCATTTGTGGGTTGCAATAATTCTTTATTCATTTTTTTATTTCAAAGTTATTTTTACGATAAAAACAACAACTACAAAAGAATTTTGCTAATTTTAAAATAAAAGTTAACAAATTTTTTGCCAATTAAACAAAATAAAAATTCGACTACATTCGAAGCGAATATTAATAATCAAAACAAAACAGATGGTTGATTATTATAAAATCTTAGTCGATAACACAAACAATTTGTCGGCGTTGGTTTTGTTATTCCGGCGTAATGAGTTTCTTTAAATTAGCTTTTTTGAAATGTTTGTTAATTTTTTTTTTGAAAATTAAATTTTTCTTAATAAATAATTTATTTCCACTTTAAACATTGATTCCTCGATAATTTTAAAAATAGTATTGCTAAAATTCGTCGTTATTTTTGAATTTTTATATCGATTACCAACTATAATTACTAACAGAAATAAAGTTGTTTCATATTCACCGCTACTATTTCTCTATATTTTGATTTTGAAGTTAGATAGGCTTTAAGATAGAAAGCCAGGGTATATTTTGATGACTCCGGTTGCTCCAGATCACGATCTGTACCTTCATTTACGAATTAAGGGTTCTTGAATCATTGGTTACAATTAAGTTTTTTAAGAACTTCACCTGCAGTATTCCAATTAAAAACGGGTGCATATAGTAAATGCGTGAAACCGCAGATAACGGTAAAAGAATTCCACTATGCGACGTTTCAACATTAACCAATGCGTGAAAATGAGTCGCAAAACTTTGGAAGGCAAGCAAACGAAGTACAGCCTGACCGCCTTTTCAATTCTTGAAATTTTCTAAATTTTCTTAAAAACGGATAATGGTGAAAATATATTCATTTCCGACAAGTCCTCAGAAATTGATATTTCCTTGTTTGCTATTTAGTTCGTTTTTTCGTTTCCTTAAATATTCGTATATCCAAAAAATGTGTAGGAGTATCCTACGTAAGGAGCAATATTCAAGATATCAGTTGCAGATATTTAAGACAATTAGATAATTATATTTATATTTAAGGACCTTATTTTGGAAAGCGATAAAAAATAAGAGTTATAACAGAATTGTTATTCTGTTATATTTATGTTATTTTAAAAAATGTGCCGAATTTTTATAGTATTAGTCCATATTAAAGAAGCTCAAAACCGTATTCCGGAAAACTTGATAAATAACCATTTCATTTTTTGTTTTTTTAATCAAAATATAGCTAAATATACTATATGTAGCGATTTTTAGGACACACCGATTTTAGAGTGTAGCAGAATTTTGCATATTTTGTCCCATAACCGTTATTTACTGATCCGATTTTGTTGATATGAATTGTTTTTCTTCTAAATGAATTTGCCTCAGATAATGGTCTACACTTTTCCTACGTAACCGGTATTGTCGGTTTTAATTAACAAACGGAAGGGGACTATTGCAAACATATTTTAAAATCGGTTCCATATTGTGGACTTGAGAATGTTTCTAACAAACTAGCAAACGCAAACATCTGTCCACAAACCCTTGTTAATTTCTCAAATGGCGAAGCTGTAATTATCTTTAAATTATCCTTAATATATTAGTACATTCGAATGGTAAACATCCGAAAACTGTTTTCTGCTAACGGTTTTTACAATGACATTTTTAATTTTCGAAAATTCGAGATGTTACTTACCTTTTCAATAAACATTCCAATTTCATACGTTTTCTATAGATACCAAATACTTCCATATATTTCTACGAAATTAAATTTATAGTTTAGACTTAAAAGTCTGTTTCGGACGGCATTAGTATTATTTTCAAAAGGTAAGGTGGGTCAAATAATGTAAAGCTTTTAAAATTTTTTATGGTGCAAGTGCTTTATTAATTTTTCTCTACCCTAAAATTGAAAAATTAAAAAAAATTGGTGTGAAACAATAAAAGCTAAATTTGTTTTCATTTATGAATTTCAAAATCACTCTTTTTTTTTAATCCATTCCACTAAGGTTTCTCAAAAGTAAGAAATAAGAGCCACTTGTCTGAACAATCTGTTATAATATTAAAAATATATAAAATACTGAATTATTTTATTAAATTTTTAGATACAAAATTACCGAAAGCAAAGTCATATGAGACATTGTGGTAAATCCAGATACTTGTAAGTACAAAGTACGATTCGATCTTAAAAGCATCATATTTATAATGTATTTAAACTGTTTAGACTCATTGTACCAAGAACTATTATACCAAACAGAAGGTGACTTTTCACTCTACACAAAATATATATAATAAATATTTCTATTTAAGATATATAATTAATCCACCTGTGTTATTATCTTTTGGCCATTATAACAGTAAATAATAATTTGAAATCCTGCAGCACATAAGAAACATAACATTTTAAAGAATAAAGTTATATCCTGTTCCAAGCCCACATTGGCCATAAACATAACGACACACAATACCAACATGCTCAAAAGACACTGCGCCAAACTGGGATTACGATACATTTCGTTAATTTTTGAATAATATCTAATTTTTATAATCAGGATTTTATTAATTTTAATAGTAGAAATAATATTTTCATAGTCACCTGTGGATCCTCTCATGTAAACGCACACAACAGAGTAAATACTTAATTCTTTCCGATTGTGGTATCTCATTATCGGTAGCTTGTTCCAAAAGTTGATGTAAAACTTCAAATAATGTTGCACAATGAACCACAATGACTATAAAAATGCCATCAAAACATATAGCACCTAGAATTATATATAATTATAAATACAGAGTTTAGATCTATCAGACCTACTTTTTTCAATTTAAGCAAAAATATAAATTTAAAATATATAACAGTTATTTCTTAAAAAAAATCTAAATCTATCTAAATGAATGATAATAATTAAGAATACAATATTTGGCTGTGCCGAATCTTATATATCGTCCATCACTTATATAAATAAGAAATAAAACTTAAATAAAATTATTGTGCAAAATTTAAGTAAAATAAATTAATATATAAAAGTATTATACAATTCTATTTCGGGATAGGTCCTCATGTGACTAATGGGGACCTTATCCCAAATTTTAAAGACTAATGTCTTTAAAATTCGCCACACTATACACGCCAATTTTAAAGTCATTATTGACTTATTTTAATAAAATTCTATGAAACCTCTACTTAGGTAAGGGACAGTAAATGTCAACCAATTTATAAATATTAAATACATATAAAGGGGAACGTTAAAAAATAATTGTGAATAATATTTAAAATTCATATAGAAGCTATAACGAATTGTGGATCTATTCACATTGTATAAGTCATATATATTAAAGGTAGTTATAAAAGCAATTGTAACGAATTTCAATAATATTGGTCGATATTTAAGAGTTTTAAATATTTTCCTGGAAGGTGTCTGAAAGGGTCCTCTAACCGATATACGTTACATATTTTAGAGCAATTGAAAAAAATGTGCTGAATTTCAACGAAATCGGTTAAAAATTAAGAGTTTCAAAAATTAGAAATTTTCATCAATAAGTGCCTCAGAATTGGCCTAACATAGACCTCAGGAACTTTAACAATCCATTGGCTATACAATCAGAAAACACCCGAAAAATATAACCAGAAAGGCGTCTGAATTTAATCTTCAAAGTTCATGAAGCAGTAGCTGGCCGTGAAACACTTACAGACAATCGATACTCCAAGATCTAGGACAAAGCACAGTCATATGCTTTCAAAAGAGGTAATGGAAAGAGAAAAACTTTTAACACTATTTCTGGAGGAGGTTTAAACATATTATTAATATTATAAAGTTAGGCTTAAAATTGTAACTTGTATATTTTACCCTATAGCTTTTTGAGATTTTTTTAAATTGGAATGATCTTAATTCGAATCAGAATATGATATATAATATTATATCCTCATCATTGAGTAGTATAAAAATTCATAAAAGTTTAAAAAAATATTAGTTTTTTTGGAAAATCTTTTTTTGTCTTAATAAATATATTATAGTCTGACTATTAAACCTCTCAATCTAGTCATTGCTATGAATATTAAGCCATTTGTAATTTTAACGATCCATTCGAATGATTCCCCAACTTATACTTTTGAACCGGTTTAGGATCTTACCAATTTTCTTCATGGACATTTCAAATTATTTCTGGCCAAACTTGACTATATTCATAAAGTTATTGTCTATAATTACTACATAGTTATATTAAAAACTTTCGGTTTTCGTAACATGATAATACTTATTTCGACAAAAACTCAATCAGTATGACCGAATTTTGCCTTTGTAGTGATTTGATTTCCCATGCAAATATACATCAACAGTGAAGTTTTTGGATCTCCCACTTGATAGTAAAGTTTTACAATATATCTGCTACAGTTCAGTATTAGCAAACGGACATTATTTTGAATAATCTTTAATATTTTGGAATAAATGAAAATAATTATTGAATTTAAGAAGAGTCACAATTCTTTCTTTGGATATACCGTTACATAAGATGGAACCGTTGTCAAGTTGAACTCAATTAAATATTAGATTTTTTCTGAAAACTATGAATACTTACACATTCCACATATATAATTCTCAATTCCAGCAATTATATATTGTATAGGATAATATGGTAATGTCATACCATAATCATGCCACATGGGAAATAATGCAGGCATTGCTGTTAAAAATAATTACACGTGAATACCCATAATATTTAAAATATATGAAAAATAAAATAAAACAAGTAGAATTGTTATAGTCGGTCATGCCCAACTATGTCATACCCTACACCACATTGTTGGTTGTAAAAATCTGCTACGAACAAATTATGAAAGTTCCTCGAATAATTTGCTTTCCTTGTTTATACCTCTGTGAGCAATATGTTAGTATGATACTAACATTTACGTAAATATTTTCGGAAGGTTATATGGGAATTAGAAAAAAAATATTGACCGACTCTCGTTTAATTTTGCACAACGGCATTGTCTTATATTGATATTAATTGAACTAAATATTTTTACAATACCCACGTTTATGTGCGATTTATGAGTTTCAAGGTAATATTTGGAAGGGTGAATGTATAGGACCTATGAAAAATAATGAACCGATACTTGTATTTAATTTTTGCTAAATTTGGTTAAAATCGTTTTATATTTAGAAATTTTATGGATTAAAAACCACAATCCGGGAGGACATTTGTATGGGGCCTATTTGAAATAATGGACCCATCACAATCAATTTCAAAAGGCATCGTCCTCGGTCCAAAATAATAGTATGAGTCAAATTACATTAAGATATCTTAAAAACTGGACGAAACGGACAAGCTTTACTTGGACGGAAGGAGTCGAATGTTATACTTAAAAGTGGTGGTATGACTATTTTTTTCAGCTACAGTTACAAACATCTGCACAAACGCATAATACCCCTATGGTATGGTGGTGTAGGGTATAAAAACTTACGTAATTGTAAAGTAAAATTTTGCGGTTGCACATGAGTGTAATAATAATTGACAAATATGCAAGAGAACATATAGAATCCACAAGCCATCATACAGGAAAAGGTAAAGAAATTCAATTGATGTCTAATATGAATCCAAGAATCCGACAAAATGTTTGAGATTTCTTGCAAAAGTTTTTGTTTACAATTTATGGCTGATTTAAATGGAAATATTCTTAAAATCTCATATTAAAAATATTTATGGAACTTACCCAAATCGAAAATACCCAAATCATAAAGTAAAGCACCGTCGGTGGCTGTATGTAAAAGATCGTAGAATTCATGTTGAACAAATACCAAATAAATTAATTTAAAAATGGCAATCCAGGCTTGATTAGCAGTACATATGGCCTGAAATTAATAAGTGAAAATAAACTTTAGCGCATAAATATCTTTATTCGATTTACTTACATCAGCGGATTCAACAAATGGCTCCTTACGATTATGCCACACCAAACAGTATTGAGCACTGAGACCGACCAAAGATATTATTACCAAAAAGGCATTAATTCTTAAATAAAAAATGTTATATTTTATTTATCTCTATATATACATATTGGAATAGATTTTATTCAGATTCTTAATAACTTACATCTTAATTGGATCTTTAAATCCGGTCTTGTATTTAATATTTACTCCTGTCATAAAAGAGATTTTATAAAAAAGTTTCAAAGCTCTATCATTTGAAATTTCTTGAGCTTTTAAAGCGTCTCTTAACATCTTCGACATTTTTCGTTTTATTTGATTTATCAAAAATTTTAATCTGGTTGGTGAAAATTTGAAAAAGATTTCGCTTTTTATATGAAAATTTTAACAAATGGAAAGATGGTCTAATAAATGGTTAAGAAGTGTTAAAAATGTTGTTTGATTTGTTAAGTGTCAAAAAGTACTGACGATTTCACACGCTCTTTTGCAAATTTGGGCGTTCAAACAAAAATTGAATATTCTTTAATTAAGTACAAAATAAATAACCACTTTTAAATACACCTGCATAAAGGAAAACAAGTCAGAACTTACAGTCGACCAAGCCGGTCTATATAATACCCTACACCATATTGTTAGTTATTAATGGTAACTATTAAAAACGACCCTCGCATAAAATTTGGATTATTGCTTAGGATTGCGCGTACTCACATTTATGTTTTTTTTAAGTTTTTTTCTAGTGGTTATTTTTGGAGCTTAAAGGAAAATATAAGTTTGAGAAAGCCACCTGGATAAACTTAATTCGATTACGCCATCAATGATCAAAAACCTACCGCACGTACGTGGAAAATATTTATTGAAACTGTATGTTCATCCTAATCCTTACAAGTGGATTTATTTTTGAAACCCAAAGTAGTTTAAGTAGTAAGTAGATCCGATCTTCCACCGCGTTTTAAGTAGGACCAGTATGAAAGAGAAAACGCTCTCTTAAGAGTCATTAAGTTTTTAGTTATTATTAGGCCTAACAAAGGCGGATTCAATAAATAAACAAATAAAGTGTAAAAAATTTGGAGCTACAGGGAATTGCAATACCAACACATATGCTTTAAAGTGGCATTCAAAAGTGACTGTAGTATCCAATGCTCGTATAATTTTACACGTCGTTTTAAAATCATATTATATATTAAGGACTTTAATGATAATGGACCCATCACCAACAGTTCCAAAAGGCGTCGTCAGTCAGATGGACGGACATCGTTAAATTAACTCAGAAAGAAATTTAATAAACTTAAACTTAAAGAGATTAAGTAAACTTAAAGCTTAAAGTTTATATTTCTGCCCGTTGTTTAATTTTCATAAATGCATAATACCTTAACCACCTATGTTGGGATTAAGTATAAATATATGATAAAATTGAACTATGACTGATACAGGTAACTTGTTTTTGGTGTGATGACTGACTTTAGTTGAATCGGATGTAGCGCCAATGCTGCACAGTTATACTAACAGGTTATTAAATGCGGAACAATGAAATAAATAATATTATTTATCCTTGTACTGCAATAATACCTAATGGACCGATCTCGATAAAGAAATGTGATTAATCCATTTTTGATTGACTTCGTAGTTTTAGCCAACTTTTAGAATCCTGATAGAAACAATGCCAAACGTATTTTTTGAATACTTTTAAACTAAATTGTCAAATCTGTGAAAAAAGGAAAAACAACGTAATTAATTCGTTTCATTTCCATGATGCATCTTTAAACTTTAAAACGAAGTATAGAAAAGTACAGAAGTACTTCACTTCATTGTAAAGTTCGAAAAAGTTGCTTAAGAAGTTTAAAAATGAGTAATGTTGTTTTTCGTTTTTACCACAGAAATTATCACTCCCCAGGAAGTTGTAGAAGCTTTTGGCAATTTCAAGCCATCTATGCCGATTAGTCTCTACCTAATTTTTGGATAATCTGCAAGTAAAAAGCAACCTGATTTTCTTCATTGCTAATACATTCGATGCTATTCTTGTGTAGCTCAATCACCACCCACCAGTAGCTCTTCAATAACATGGATTCTGTAAAATGTACTTAATAATGTTGCGGTACGCTACTTGTTAAAAACCAACGTCTCACTCTCATTAGATCATTATGCAATAAACATTTCCAGAGTTGGATAAAGAATTATATGAGCAGCTTTCAATTGATTTTCCACCAGTAGGTGACGTAATGTCATTAGGTGATATCTCACTTTTTCACTGCACATAACTTAAAATTATCTCCAACCAAGAAAACAGCAATAATTCCCAAATTAAATATAAAATTAAGTATCGTAGTAAATTGTATCGCCCATGAAAGTTTGAGATCTTTGTATTGCGAAAGCTACATAAGTTGTCATCGGTCACACCAATTCGATTAAGATGTTCCTCCCAATAAGATCACTTTTTCTCAAGTTCAAAATAGTTTTTCCTTCATTTAAGTGGCCACATAGTGATTTTACCAAATGTTTGAATACTCTACTCTGTTCTGTGAGATGTAATCACCCACACCTGTAGTTTCGTTTTCTGTGCAATGAAAGGTATCGAACTTTTTAAGTATACATTCGGTAAAAGCCTAAAGGAAGGATAATTTTATAAATATTGCATCACAGTAAGGTATGTACAAGTTCCTCTTGATCTAAGTTCTATATACGAGAAGATAAGTTCCCCAATTCTTAATAACCATAAGATCTTCTTGTCCTGTGAACATCCTTAATTTTAATATATATTTTCATTATTTCGCAATAAACTTATTCAATTATCCATAACTTTAATCAATTTCCCAATTTAATGGGCGTTTTGCTTTTAAACCACAAATTGCAGTAGAAATTTACCAAACAACTTTATATAAAAGCCAAAAAAGTGGCTTTCAAGAAATATTAGTAGGAAAAAACGAATACCTCTATAAACTTTTAATTAAAGGAAAAAAATTCTGAAAAAATGTCTGAAGATTTAAATAAAATTTTGTACAAAAAGAGTTTGCAAAATAAGAAAATTATAAAACCTTTGGTATGGATATCCTTATCCATTGGATGTAATGTTAAATATGAATCGCAATTTATGGATCCAGTGAAATTGTAAGTTTAGTGAAATACTTCAGTGAAGAAATGTTAAGGTTATTTATGCCCATAAATTCATTATTTTTTAAATACAAATATTTTTTAAAAGTCCTTTTTATTTAATAAATTATTCAAATTTACAGGATAAGTTTGACCCTGCTTATATTATCATCACTTGGCCTATGTGGTCAATATTATTATATTTGGGAACATCGTTCCCAATCAATATTTGTATACACTGATGTAAGTTTCCTCCTAAATATTTGAATATCTTTTATATATTTTCATGTTATTTCAGGCCATTTGTACATCATTTCAAACTTGGATTTCTTTTAGCAAATTATTTCATTTTGCTTATACTCAACATCAATTCTACAAACTGGTTCAAATGGCTCAAAATTCGGATATTTTGCAAAATTTTGAAATTTTAGATTTAAGTAAGATTTTTATTAATTATAACCGATAAGTTATTCATCTGTTCTGAGAAATAACTGAATCGCTTAAGGAAGTTGTGAGGTCATCGAATTG
The DNA here is from genome assembly GCA_004302925.2 of Cochliomyia hominivorax. NCBI lineage: Eukaryota > Metazoa > Arthropoda > Insecta > Diptera > Calliphoridae > Cochliomyia > Cochliomyia hominivorax. The sequence continues at coordinate 59,104,499 of PYHX02000413.1, forward strand.
TAATTCAATGTAGAACTGGGTTCAACTGTTTAAGTAATAATTTTTTGGCACTTGCTCTCACTCACCTTCCTTAAAAATTTTGCGCACTAGTAATATTCAAGGTTTCTATATATTCAAGGTGTCAATATCAAGGTGTCTATTGCGTTCGAAATTAACAGAATCATTTAGAACATTTCACTAGATCCTGATCACTGTTGAATCTGTTTGCAATCAACTACTGTTCCCTAAAGTATATTCATATAATCTTGAACCATATAAAGTTCTAAGTATGAGGTTTAGTTGTATGTATCTTCTGTAAGCATCCTTTTATATGTGTCATATGCCGTATTTTTATTGTTTCGCTACATTCGGCACGTTAATTTAGAAATTGTTTTCAATGCTATAAAGATTTTAATGTAATTAATATATTGAAATTAAGGTAACCGATAAAATTCGTTAAAAGCCTTTGTAGGCCTGTCTGTTATACTCCTACACCACCATAGGTGGTGGGGGTATTATGCATTTGTACAGATGTTTGTAATGGACAGATAAAATTGTCCTACCACCACTTTTAAGTATACCGTTTGACTTAGAATCACTTTCTGAGTTTATTTAAGCGTGTCCGTTCGTCTATTCGGCTGGCTGTCCATGGTTGTGATCGATCCATTAATTTATATTAACCCCATATAAATGTCCCGCCGGAATGAGATTTTTTTTAGATCTTGAATAAAATCCGAATTCAATAAAATTTGGCCTCATTGTTTGTTGTTGTACCAGCCATATCGGTACATTTTTTAAAACCAGCTATATCGTTCCCCTACCAGAATTTCTTATTGCAAGAAATCTTAGATAATCTTATTTTCGTAGAAATATGACCGTAAGTCTTTGAGATGCACTACTTATGATACTTATTATATTATTTGAGTTCCACGAATTAAGTTTGAGGGCCTATCTGTTTAAGTACAGCACAGTTTTTTACTAAATATAATTTAATTCTATTTTTTAATAGATATTTTGAATAAGAAAGAGATAATCGACGAAATTCGAACAATTCTCAGTGATTCTTGGCTCGATATTAAACGTCAGTTGAATTTCTATACCATAAGTGTATTTGGCATTGTGCTCTGGTACTATGGCAGCTGTTTGGCGGTCAATTTTTATAATACTTACATAAACCCAAAAGAATTTGATTTATTATTTCGTAAGTTTTGAATGAAATTTTCATTAATTATTGGTATGATATATAAGAAGAATGATTTCTATATAAAAGCATTTCAAACCTCATTTCCGATGTGGCGTGATAAAGGAATGCAATTTCCATATTATTTTATAACTTATATAATAAGTGGCTCTGAAACGCATATATCGGGAATGTGTAAGTATTTCATAATACTTAATATAACTTGAATCAAATGATTTTATATATTTATTTCAGCGGCTGTTAGCTTTGCTGGACTCTATATTGTAACCTCCTTGCATGCCTTGGCTTTGTTGAAAATTTTACGACGCCTTATTGTTTATTCAACAAGTGAAAAGGTTCCGTCACAGGAACGTGTAAAATTTATATTAGCCTGGTCCAAACTACATCAACGTACTTATGAGTAAAAATTCTAATTTTTTATTCATATAATTTCCATTCATAATACGAATACAGATATTTCAGTGAGATCAATTCCTTGTATTATATACAAAGTGCACCTTTATTTTTGGTTAGCATGCTGGTCATATGTTTATTAATATTTCAGGCCAGTGTGGGTCTGGTTAGTACTCGATTTAATTTAATAAACCCACTATTTTCTAAATTTACTACTACTTTTATAGGGCACCGATGTGAATGTTGTTATAAAAATGGTTCTATATTTTTCTGCTGCTGGTTTTGAGGTTTCAATGTTTTGCTTTAATGGTCAACGTATAACGTCGGAGGTAAATATATAGAAAGTAATCAGTATTTATAACATGTAAGTAGATGATTGTATGATTATATATATTATATATATAATTATATATATATATTATATATTATATATATACTCACGAAAACATACAATATATAACTGTTTTTCATAGTTATTAGTTATACTTTTTTATATTGAACCAGTTTTGATAATTTTTGAAATAATATCACTTGAGCAATAATTGAGCTCTGTCAATTATTGTCGATGTGAGCATGCCAACAACAGGCAGACAGAAGGACATAGCTATATCGACTCAGATTTTGGTTTGATGCACAAAAATCATCTAAGACCCCATAATGTATATATTTTGGGTCTAAGTTGAAAGGACAAAGTTGATATACCTTTTTCATCACTTGTGGTGGTGGAGGGTATAAAAATAATGTTTTCAAAAAATATTTGAGGTATAATCGGATACCAATATCTTTATAGAAAAGTGGAGATTTCCGATATTAATATTGCATTTAATGAGGAAAATTTCTGATTGAGGTTTAACAGAATTTCGGTATCATTCTCGACAAATAATAATCCCTCCTTTTAGAGATACTGACAATCAGTTAACATCATCTTTTCCTTCAGTAGACAAGATATTAGATCTATGTGGTTTATACTTTATGAACGTCAAAAATCAAATGATGAATTATTCAAATGAAAATACGAGATATTCAAGAGTTAGGCCAATCTAGCTTCCCGCTTATAGTGACATGATATGGACCTCGCATGGAAGAGTTCATCGTTAATTTAGGAGTATTATTTATAAAAATTACGAAGACGAAATTAATGACAGAGTTAATAGTATTATATTCTCGTATTATCTGATCCACACATCACACATACTTTAGTGCTGCGTTAAGCTATTTGACAGTTTCTTGTTGACGAAATATCCAATACTGAACCCATATAAGATATAATGAATAACTCGATTTTCAAACCAAATATCGCCTGCCGTTATTTACAAGAAAAAAATGCTTGAAATTGGTTGTAAAAACTTTTAAGACATTTTTATGTTTCGTTGGACTTTTAACAAATTGGTGATGGTGATATTAATCGGCTTCGAAATAGTTTATCAGCTTTAATTTATTTTTAAGAAACTCTCTTTATAAGCTCAGATTTGTACGAGCTTGACTTTATGTTGTTGATAGACAAAAAATTCGACAACATTGATCCGTGCTGTTTCTTTCCATTATCCCTCTTGGGATCATATTGCTTCCATAACGCATTTTCTTCTTATACGGTTTGCTACATTTGTATTTGCGTTTTGCCATGAAAGGTTGTATTGTCCCACATCTTGGAGTATCGAAAGTCCCCTAGTGTTACTTACTCGTCCACGGTTTTTTATTACATTTAGCGCGCTTTCTGATAGTATGGCCGATTCATTTCCATGTTCTACGTTTAATTTGTATAATGGGTTCCTCGTTGGTAATGATTCATACAATTTTTGCAGCTGTAATTCATAAATTTAGCCCCATTAATTTTTCTGTAAACCAGTTTTATTTGAGAAAGTTGATGGTAGATGTGGGGTAGGAGAGCCGATCCAATATATGCCAATTGTTAATTATCGAATATATAAAGAACTATTTCACCCAGGGAGTCCTTATTTTGTCACTTTCCTATGAAATAGGGGAATTCGGCAAAATTTTCGTTGTATGACATTTTTTTTAATAAACATCGTGATTTTTAAAATTTCTTTTGAGATCTAAGGCTGACGAGAGTATAATATATAAATCACTATGTCTGTGGGTAAAAATCAAAAATGGACATTTTGACTAAATTTTTGATTTTAGTTTTATATTTAAACATCTGTTATTATATAGAATATAACAGAATTAATGTACATACTAAGTATGTTTAGATTTTCATGGACGATTTAATGGTTTAATTTTCGAGATTTTTAAATTTCTATTTCAAGCGGATACGATTTTTGGATTTAGAGGAAAACTAATTTTAATAAATATTATTTTCCCATTATAGAATGAACGACTACCTGTGGCTCTGTATGACACTAAATGGTATGAAGAGAATATGGACTTTAAATTTATTACTCGTATGATGTTAATGAGAACCAATCGAACTATTGCCATACAAGTGGGGGGTTTCACCACAATGTCGCTGGTTACACTGTTGGGGGTAAGTTGAAATACTGCCTTTAAAGCCTTTTTATATCAAAAACTTTTTATAATTTTAGATAATGCGCTCCAGTTTTTCATATTTCTTGTTGCTACGAGAATTTAGTGGAAACTAATTATGTGGATTTCCCAACAAATAAAACAAAAATTAAAAATTTTCAAAAATACATCAAAAAATTTTATTAAAAAATCTTTTATCATACTTAAAACGAAAATTTCCTGAAAATTTTGGAAATTAATTCGTATTATTTATAATTAAATTATTGGCACATAAAAGTACATTACAAAAAAAAATATATAGAAATATTTCAATGACACATATTGCAAACACTTTTGTTCTAGGGAAAAGGATTTTCGAGAATTTTGAAAGTGCACATTTATAAATATTTCATTTCTTGTAGATTTAGATTTGTAGATTAAAATTAAAAGAAATTAAAAGAAAGAAATAATAAAAGTAGTAAAAATGCATGAAATTAAACTTAAATTAAATTTAATTATTATTCGATTATAAAGTGGTTTTAACATTAATTAATACACAATAAGATGGCTAATAATTAAAGACGCAAAAGGGTTTTGAGGAGAGGAGAGGAGCAGATCGGTGAGGAATATATTCTATTTTATTTAATAAAAAATGCAGGCAGTTAATTCATTCAATCAAAACATTTGTTGCAAGAATTTGTTTCATATGTTTCCTTATCTTAAGGCACTTGGTTGTTGTAGTTTTGTTTTTGTTTTCTCTCTAGATACTATTTCTTAATAAAGCTTAATAATGATTTTAACTATAATATGAATTATAATATTTTGTTATTTGTTTAACCCTAAAAAATTTTATATAAAAAAGTTTGTTCTGTTTTGATTTTTTCTTCACTTTCAAATAATTTAAATAATTTGAAATTGTTCTGATGTTTCGATTTGTTTTCATTTCTTTTAATTAATTGGTGGTAACTGATAGTTCATAGTGCTGTGTTCACAGCACATCGTTTAAGGTTCTAATCTACTTCGGGAGAAACAGTTGGCTGGTAGGGCTTCCGATATTAAACGTACATTTAGAACTTCTTGTTGTAATTCCATAAGTTCTTTTTCGTATTTTTCTACAGCTTTCTTTTGAATATTGCGCATTTCACGGAATTTCTCAATGCGTCCCGTTAAATTGGCACGAGTTACATCCAATTCAACAGCATCCAAACGTTTTTCTGAAAATTATATAAATAAATTATTGATTAAATTAAATCCATTTAAAGTAATTTTAGTTAAATATCGTTTTTTCGGACATCGTTAAAATAAATAAATAGCGTTCAGTAGAAACATTTGGGCTACAAGAAGTCTTGTCGAACTTCTTCATAGTTTATTTTCTTCAAACATATCAACTGTATTAAATGATATGACCATCTGATTCGATTTCAACATTTAATCCTATCAAATACAGATAATTTTTTAGCGTCATGGATATATATGATTTTACGCTTGGGCTTTTCGAAGTGTAACCACTTTTTCATTGAATTCAATCATCGTTTCCAACATTCAAAATCATCTTTCGATCATCTCATTTTTAATTCATATTGCTTCTTATTTCATTGTGGCGCATAATCAAAGGTATCGAAGTAATTGACTTCTTTTGGTGAAATCAAACCATCTTTCGAAAGTTTTTTTTTTTTTGAATTTGTACACAGTGACCGTAGTAATGTTCTGCCAACAATCAATAACTTCCATCAGAGATTTTATTCAAACAAGAGGAAAAAATTGTTGTTTACTTATGAGCCAATGAAATACTGAACTTTGCCCTCCATATTGCTTATTAATGATATAAATCATTACCGACATTAATTTAACTTGTCTACCCAATATTTGAAATCTTACCAAGTTTATCTAAATCAGCGGTATTAATATCTTTCAGATTAATAAGTTCTTCCTTAATGTCATCCAATTCGTTAACAGCCTTATCGATTTGTTTTTTGGCTTCTTCGGTATCCGCCTTGGCTTGACCCACCTACAAAGATCAACAAATACTTTTTCAATATTTCCCAACTAATTAAAATTTAAACCAACCTTTCGTTTAGCATCATCTACTAAATTATCATCTTTGCTAGAAGATTCTTCGAGTTTGCCAATATCGATTTCGGTAACTTTAACACGATGATTTAATTGATCGGCTTCGTCCCTCAATTTACGGGCATTGACTTTAGTTTCATTGGCTCGTTTTCGTATAAATTCTGCATCCTAAAAATAATATAAATTTTAAGAAGTATGTTCTATAATTTCCTCCTAAACTTGAAAGAAATACCTTAGAAGCTTGTTCAGCATATTTCTGTTGAGCTTCTTGGGCGTTCATTTTGGCTTCATTGGCATTCTTGTTTGCTCCATCCAAAGCCTGTTCTGCTTGTCTTATCAAATTCTCAGCCTTTTCAATTTCTTGTTCTATGCTGGGTACAGTTTGTAATGCCAAATCAGCTTTTTCCGAAGATCTTTGTACATCCGATTGGAAACCTATTTTAGATCCAAGATATAAAAATGTTCAATATGAAAGAAGAAGTTGTCAAAACCCTAAACTTACCGGCTAAAGTATGATAAGTATTATTGGCTTCTTTCAAAGTATTATCTCCTTGTTCCACGGCCTTTGTAGCTTGATCGAAAGCACTTTGAGCTCTCTTCAATAAATCAATGTCATCCAATTTTTGCTGATTGGCTCTGGAATAGTATAAATTCATTTATTGTTTTCCGATTTATTTCTTAATAATTAAAAAACTTACCTTTCCAACATGACATCGGCCAATCTGATTTCTTCATCAAAATCTCTGAAAAGCTCACCATTGCTATTGGATATATCATTAACTTGTTGCAAAAGTTCATCAGCTTGTTTGTTGGCTTCCAAAGCTTCTTCTTTGAATTTTTTAATATCGATTTCAGGGGCTGTTAATCCCGAAACATCATTCAACAAACTTAAGGCAGCATCGTAAACTTCATTGGCTTTGCGCAAAGCTTCCTTGGTAGTTTGAGTGGCAGTACCTAAACCTTGTTTTACTGTCTCTAATTCCAAGCGTACTTCTGTTCTTAATTCATCACTGACTTTTTGTTGTAAGTTAATAGCACTCTTGGCCAATTCATAAGCTTTTTCTACCGCATCATTGGCATCCTTAGCATTTTTCAAATCAAATTGAGCTTCTGATTCCAAACGATCAGCCAAAGCTCTAGCTTCGCGGGAAATATCAGAAATTTGATCAGATTGTACTCCGAACTCCACTGATTTGTTTTGTGCTTTAGCCAAAGCTTGTTCTCCCTCATCGTGCAACAAGTCCAAAGCATTCTTCAAATCAGTTTTGGCTGCTTGTATAATATCCTGGGCAATGGTATGATTATGCTTAGCTTTCTCTATTTCATCATTGGCGGAGTCTTGCAATTTATCCGCACTATCTAAATGGTTGTTAATACTTTCCAAACGTTTGTGTAACTCATTCAAAACCTCAACATAAGTCTTGCCACTATCGCCTGCTCCATATTTGGCATCATTTAACAAAATATCAACTTTCTCTTGAACAGTCTTTAATTTAGCCTCAAATTCACCATCGTTGGTTACGGGAGTGCGAGCAATTTCATCCAATGTAGAGCTTAAGTTTTTCAATTTGGCTCTATGTTCATTGGCGGCATCTTGTACCAAGTTGTAGCAATCGGGGCAATCAATACAACCCAAATGACGATTGTATTTATTCTCTTTGCAACGATCACAACGTCTACCTTCCACATTGTCGTTACAAGGACACTGACCATTTTGGTCACACTGGAAGCCTTTGGAGCCACTTTCATCACATTCACAAGGTTTACAGCCTTCAGAAGAGAAGCCATAATGATATATATCACACTGATCGCAATGTAAGCCCACAACACCAGGTTTACAGAAACATTGACCAGTTGATCGATCGCAAGTGGAGTTGTACGAACCAATTGGATCACACATACAGTTCTCACAACCATTTCCAGACATAATATTGAAATAACCTGGTTGACATTCACCGCAATCACGTCCAATAACATTTGGTTTACAATGACACTGACCAGTGACTTGATCACATTGAGAAATACCATCATTGTTCTGTTCAGTGCCAGGAGGATAACAGCTACAACGATCACATTGACCATGTGGCAAAGCTAGAGGATCACCAAAATGTCCAGGCAAGCATTCATCACAATATTTGCCAGCGGTATTATGGATACATTTCAAACATTCACCCGAAGTACGGTTACAATTACCAACAGCATTGGGATCAACATTTCCATTACAATCACAAGATTTACAGGTTTGAACTTCACCATATAAACCAGTTGGATCACCATAGAAACCATCTGAACATTGTTCACAACGGGCACCAAAGTAACCAACGGGACATTCGGTACAGATAACAGTGTCACCATTTATTTGCATACAGGCGCCATCATTGGGACAGGGACAACGTTTACAGTCATAGGGAGTACCTCCCAAAGCATTACCATAGTAACCCTTGGCACATTGATCACAATTATCGCCAGTAGTGTTATGTTGACAAATACAACGACCCGTTTCTGAATCACAAATTTCAGCATGACCATTACAATCACAAGGAATGCAAGGCATAAACGGACCTCCTCTGGCTGGACTATGACGATAACCAGGAGCACAAGATTCACAGAATTGACCCAAATAACCCTCAGGACAAGTACATTGTTCAATCCAAGTAGCTGGTTGACCAGCAGCACCTCTGTGAGCTGTTTGCAATTCAACATCATCCAAAATGGCTTCACCCTGTTTGGAATAAGTACCACGAATCTTGATTGCCGTTAAATTAGAGAGAATGGAGAGGAAACCTCTGGCCGATTGACTTGGTTGCCATTGATAGTCACGATGTTCATGCAAGCGGAAAGTATATTCTTTGACATCATTATCAGGCATACCATTGCCTTGAGCGAAGATGGGTAAGGAAATCTTAGTGCCAGCACCTTCCAAAATAATATCACTAGCAGTTGTACTAGGGGCAATTTGTCCCACCAATTGCAATTTGAATTTCAAATCACGGTTGTAAGAGGCACGTTGATCGCCCAAGAAACGTTCGGGAGCTTGGAAGTAAACATATTCATTACCATGGGCAGTTGTACCAATACTGTGACTGTATTGATTGTATTTAATATCGATATCACGACCATACAAATCTATAGCACTCCAACGTTCCTTATGTTTATTGAAATTGGAGGTAGTGGAGACAACAGAATAACCAGGAGCTGTTTGACACTCGGAGGTATGACCATAACAGAAGCAGGGTGTGCAACCAAAACGATTTGTCATATCCAAATTGAAGAAGCCAGGTTTACATCTAGAATTGTAAGATTTAAGAAATGCATTTAGAAATTTTTGGAGGTCAGTTCAAGCTTACTCATTACAACGTTTTCCTTCCACATTATCTTTACAATGACAAATACCAGTTTCTGGATCACATGAAGGCATATTACCAAATGAACCACGAGGATCGCAACCACAAGGCTGGCAACCATGTGGACCGAACTGATAGTAATTGGCTTCACAACGATCACACTTATCACCAGTTACACCAGGCTTACATTGACATTTGCCTTGACTGTTACATTGAAGAGAACGTGAACCCACAGGATCACAACCACAGTGAATACAATAGTTATCTTCACGCATATAGAAATTCTCTTTACAACGTTCACAATTCGGACCATCACGATTGTCACGACAATCCAAACAGTGACCACCATGACCAGTCATATTGAAGAGATGAGCATCGAAGAAACATTTATCGGCATAACCGTTACAATTACAGGCTGTGGAATAGAAAAGGAGACAGTTAATTTAAGACAATAATGAATTCAATGAAAAAAGTATTAAATCAATTTCCTTCTATGAAAAAACTATTTGATAAAGATCAAATCATTCAACTCCTCAACACCATTTATATTGGAGATGTTGAACTTACTATTCACTAAATACCAGAAAACTGGTTGAAGATCTATTTTGTTGGTTTCCAAAGAATACTCCCAGTGACTGGATACCATCTTAAACCAAAATAATATCAGCAGACGAAACAATTTCATTCTTAACACCAAGAAATTTCCAATAAAACTAACTCATTTCTAATCAACTTAACATTTTCATACCATAAAAATCTCTTACTTTACTTATTAACGGAATCCAAAGCTTTTTTTCACTTCAACAAGAGATAAAGAAAGTCAAATCTTGCTCTAACCATTTAAGGTTCTAACACAAGAAATCTTCTTTATTTAATATAACAAGTACCATTGAACAACAACAAACAACATTAACATCATTTCAAATTTACCTTTACATTCATTGACTTCCGTTGAGGTGGCTCTCTTCCATTTAACATCATTATACAAAGGTAAACATCTGTCACAATCTGGACCATCAGTATTGTGGCGACATTCACAAACCAAACGACGTTCACCGTTCATACCGGTACTGGGTACACATTTACTGGCGTGACCATTACATTTGCAACGTGCACCAACAGCAATATCAGAAATGGCATAGAAATATGATCTTAATACTTGAGCATCACCAAACAATTCATCACCAAAAGTATTGAGGCGATCGAGAGTAATACGAATGTCTGTTGCAGTTACCCATTCCTTAAATGAGAGGTACATTAATGATCTCGGTCAAACAACATTATAGTAATTCAAAATGGGTTATAATCGATTTTGTTTAATTGTGCGGTAACTTTAGATAGGGTATTTGGGTTAATTGAAATTTCACATTGCGATGACAGAGCAGTAGGGAATTCGTTCAGATGGAACTAGTTTCAAAGCAGAATTCATCGATATTATTAATTTGATTCTCCTCCAAAAGAACAGTTTCGATTTTAATGTAAATAATGAATCAAGCCGATTTCTTCTATGAAGTGAAGCATAAGGGTAAAGTTCAACTGTAAGTCGGTTGAGCCAAAATATCATATCCATTGTTTCTCCACAATATTTTGATCGGTGTTCCAATATATAAAAAAATACTTTCTGATCGAATATTTTGGCCGCTTTTCGTTGATTGATTTTTTGAAAGAAATAAACTTCAAACTGTTTCGGTGAGGATTTCCTGCAACCGTCTGACCCACTTCCAGAATCTTAGGGTACAAAATTGCTTTCGGATCCTTTAAGTATAGAACGTAACTCGACGTCATGCATATTTGGCTTCGATATTGGTTAAGCTTTATTTAAATTAGACTTTTTCAGATTGAGTTTATATATTTTAAATCAGTAACTATACGATTAGAATATTGGACTTAATTTTATTGTCTTTAAATGTATCATAAATCTTAGGGAAAATGACTGGTTATATGACTTTTAAATGATAGATCCCCTTCTGTTTGACAATAATCTTTGTTACATAATGCTTCCAATCAGTCTCATCCCCTCGACTTCTGTGTCGAAATTACCAATTTTTAAGTGCGTAAAATATCTTTCAGAAGTCTTTTAAGTCGGTCCATGTTAAGCATTATATAGTCACAATAATTGGCATTATAACAGCAATTGAAATAATGATAATAATGAAATAAATAATTATAATGACATTTATTTATATTTAAAAATACCATTTTTATTATTTTTATCCCATTGCTCTGATAATGCAATCTATAGGAAATCTTTTCCTATAATATTACACTCCTCTGCTATCGCTATGTCAACTTTCAAGTAACTTTTTACCCATCCGATTAAAATATGTATTTCCAATAAATATCGATTCTGTACAATTCTGAAATGTAATCAAAATTACCTGCAATTCAGTACTGCGTTCAAAATTAATACCACTTGGACGACCTTCCAAAGTGGAGAAAGCAATTTCACCATCTCTCAAAGGTGAAATATCACTGTATTCACTGGTACACAAAGCATGAGCTTCACCCTCTCCCTTACGAATAGCACGAGAGTCGGGTAAAGCATAAGTATCTCTACAAGTGGCGGAATAGTATTGATAAGGTATCCAAGGACAATTTTCACATGTACGTTTGTAAATGGCAAATGATTCAGGCCGGGGAGAACGGAACAAAAGACGTACATAGGTGATGTCAAAAGATTTACCTGTAATTCAAAAAATTTATATAATTAGATTTTTTTTCAACTAGAACTATCGAACAAACTTACGTAAATGTAATGTTAAATTAACATGATTAGGATGTTGTATGCCTTCGTACATTGTCTCCGATTGCCACCATGTTGGATTTTGTGGATCATGCAAATCTGTTAGATATGATGGATTGTGATCTTCCCATCTAAATGTTTTCATAAAAAATTATCAATTTTATTAAGATCAAGTTAACAAATTTTATGTTGTTGTTGTTGTTTTTTTTTTGTTGGTGGGGGAGTTTTGCAAATTTGTCATTTCTATTATTTAAGTAATTTTTCTTTCTATTTACCTGCAAAATTCACAATTCTTGTAGTTTGAGTTCATTGTTTGTACACAAAAATGATTTTCACCCTGCTCCCCGCAAGTATTTGTTGCTTCAATTTGCAATTGGTAAGCAGCATTAATGAATTCCGGCATACATTTCTATAAATATGATCAAAATAATAAATCATTATGAACACGATGAGATCATCACAATAAGTACTATAAAAATCTAACAGTGATGGATACATTGATTATATAAAATAACATAATAATATAATTTTTCAAAAATTGGATAAAACCAATTCTTCAAATACTTTATGTCTCCGCTTTTAAAGCCTTTCCGATCTCTTTTTTCTCTTAATCATTTTTTTCATATAAAATCTTTATTTAAATCTTTAATTTCAAATGAACTTTAATTATTCCCACATTATTATTAATGTACCAGAAAAATTCTTCAAATTTTCATAATTTAATCATTTATTTCGGAATTAAGTTTATTTGTCTACAATTTGTGTTTAAAATTGGTTTATTATTTAATTGTTAAATATTTTATTGTGATGTCACTTTTCCATTAAAAATTTTGTTTGTTGACATTTGAAAATAATGTCTGGATTCGGTTAAGGAATTAATTGAAAGTAATTGATATGTATCATTCGTCAAATTAATATTTTTTATACATTTTTTTGTATAAATGTACGAGCAGACCCGTCAAACTTTGTTTCGCCAAACAAAAAAATAAAAAAAAATAGGGCGTTGCTAACATTAGTGTTGTGTACAATTTAAATAGATTATAAGTAAATTAAATTTTATTTGTATGGGGGTGCCTCTCACCCTGAATTTACTCGTCCTACGTTTTGTCTGGTAAAATTTGAGAACTCTCGCTGTATAGTTCTATTCGATAATCAATGTTTGCTTTGTATAGGGGTACGCTCGCCCTTATCCTATCGAATTTTTTAAAATATATGTTACTTCCGGGTATATTCGGTTCATTCTGTTCATCATTTCATCAAAATTGGTCCAGTAGTTTTAGAGTCTATATGTTACATACATACATACATACATACATACATACATACATACATACATACATACATACATACATACATAAATACATACACACTTCCTATTTTATATTTATAATGTAAATACGAGTGCCTTTTTAATTATATTAACATTTTAACAGTTCATATTTCAATATTAGACTGTACTGTGGAACAGAATTCTTGACATTTCACTGGTTGAAAATTTGGAGAGATATTACTTTGGAGTAACACTTTGGAGAATGCCTATTTTCCATTAGGAAAATAGGCGTTCACTTAAAATTTTAATCGAACACTTCATGATCATGATTTATATATATTGATCAATTGAAAAAGCCTGGATGTATTTCATATTTGGATGTTTATGACGATCGTGCCCAAAAACTAAATGTATTCACATATATAAAAGATTTTCGAAAGTGTGGATTATATTAGGGCAATAGAAATATGGATCGATTCTCGCTGAATTTGGTATTATCAAAATACTAACAGTTTTTTTATTTTAAGATTTTTGGAATTAAAATGATGGAGATGGATCCGTATTTGAGTTATGGATTATTCTACGAATGATCGTAGCCCTTGAAATTCGGACTGTGGAGTATGACAATATTCATAAATAGATTCAACTAAGTTAATATATATTTTTATATAATAAATTAAATTCCTGGTAAATTATCAATTGTTTTAATAAGATTTCATTCCACAAACTTTAATTGTCTAATTCTTATATAATCAGAGATCAGATAAACGAATAACAAAATTTGCATTAATAAACGTTTTCGGAAAACTAAAAATCTTTTATAAAAATTTTGAGAAAAATCCATCTGTTTTAAAATCCGTCTTATCGAAATCCTACCAGATTATTAGGAATATAATCTATATATAACAAATAAGAAGTAATAGTTGGTCATGCCCGACTATTTAATACCCTACACCACATTGTTGGTAATAAGTGACAACTACCAAAAATAAATTAACCATTTTCACATACATTTATTTTTTAGTTCATGATATAGAGCACAGGTCTAACATCCATGTGGTATTAGTGTGTTCTAAAAGGTTTTTTCTGTGGGCGTTATATGGGAGCTAGAAAATATTATGAACCGACCCTCGTAAAATTTCGCACATCGATTTTTGCTTATATTTGTCTTTATTTGACTAATTCTTATTACAATACCAACGTATATGTGAGATTTTAGTCCTTTAAAATGATGTTTGGAAGGGGTTTATATGGGACATGTGAGAAATAATGGAGCGATCTTCATATAATTTGGTACATCGTTTCAGAATATCCCAAAACTAATTTGTGCCAAATTTCATTAAAATTGCTTTATATTTAGAAATTTTAAGACCTTAAATCCCCATTCCGGGAAGAACATTTGTATTGGGGCTAGATGAAATAATGGACTCATTATCACCAATTTCATTGGGCAAAAATAATGACATATGTCAAATTTCATTAAGATATTTTCAAAACTGCAGCCATCATTTTGTTCTCAAGGTTTACATGGACAGTCATCCACCCAACCGGCCAGGCGAAAGAACGGACATCGTTACATCGACTCAGAAAATGATGTTAAGTCGAACGGTATACTTAAAAGTGATGGTAGCACATTATTTTCTGTCCGTTAAAATTTTTACACAAACGCACAATACTCAAACCACTTACGGTGGTGTAGGGTATAAAAATGAATCAGTGTTGTGTGTTTGGGACTATAGACAGCTTTACTACTGGATCGATTTTGCTAAAATTTTAACAGCATGATTCCAATATATCCGAAAGTAATATTGGCTATAAAGAATTCCGATAGGACCAGGGAGTTGGGTAACCTCCAAACAAACGATAAATTTACTGTCGAATATTTAAAGAACTAAAACAGCGAAAGTACTCAAACTTGGTCCCAATCACTTTCCCAAGCAAACAGTTTTACTGGACATAAAAAAGGATGGGCGGTTAGAATCAAAGGAAAATATTAAATAAAATTTGCTAAATCAAATTTCTCAAACGAAATTAAATTGAATGGAAAATAACGTTTAACTTAAGCAAACAGAAAATCTAAATTAAATCCGTATCCATATCTAAATTCATAAGAATATTTAAATAAAGTTTAATAAAATTTATTTATTTTTTTATTTATTTTTTATTTATTTTTTATTTAACTTACCTGAGGTTTATTATATTTATCATAACATTCCAAGGCTGGCATAAATGTGGTGGCTCCATGACCATATGACAATTGTGGTCCATTATTTAGCAGCAGTAATATTGTCATAAGAGACCATGAAAGTATAGAATGTTGAGTGGAGCTTAAGCTCCACTTACTGCGTTTCATTGTGTTAAAGTTGTTGTAATATTTTGTGGTTTTATTTTATTTGTATCTCTTTAATTTTTTTTGTATTTATTTTCGCTTTTTCCTCTGTTAACTATGGATGTCTTAAAGAAAAGTATGTATTTAATTACTACAATTAACAGTTAGTGGTACAAGAAAACGTTGAAAGAAAATCTGGATTTTTCTTTTTTTTCAATTTATTTTAACACATTTTCACTGTAAGAAAGAAGAAGTTACTAAAAAGACGACAAAATGGGATTCAAGAATGAGTCATTCATATTTTCATTTCTTTTATTTTCAAGATCTTATGGTCTATTTAAATTTTCAGAAAAAATATATATAAATTTTGTATTTATTTCTGTTTTCTTTTTTTATTGTTCATTTACAAAATCCACACATGGTAGACAGATTAATGGCTTATGGGGTTTTTCAAATGGATTTCGAGCTAAATTTCCAGCAATTTGAAAATATATTTTGTTGTTTTAATTGCGGATTCTCTATTTTTACTTCCAACAATATTTATTCTAACATTTGAAATTATATTCGAATCTAGACGTTTACACATGTTTTGATACCCTCCACGAACAGAAGTATAAGTGAATGAGTGAACATTAATTATGTCATTCTGTTAGTAACACTAAAAAACAATCATCTACTACAATTCCTATATGTTTTTAAAGGAAATCTTGGCAGATTTTTATTTCCGGTTCCAGAGAACAAAATCCTTTTATAATTAAAAAAAACTCCTGTTATGATATATTATGTTATGTTATGTACAATCGCTTTGTAATGGAAACAAATAGTTGTATGTGGTGGAAGTGGTTTATGATTCGGCACAGTCGAATATAGTGTTCTTATTTGTTTATTTCTTGCTTGTGCATTTGTATTAAAATCGGTCCAAGTACAATTGATTCATTTATTTAGTATGAAATTATTTTGTTTATTTTATGTTTTTCTCATTCGCTTAAAATTAACCGCAAAAAATTTTTGGAGAAAAAAAATAACTTTTGTGTAAACAAACAACAAAAAACTGATCATAAAATAATTGAAAAGTCAACAAAACTATTTAACCAAATATATACATACAGAGGTGAACAGTTAAATAGCACCATTCGATATTTCGAAAATGATATTCTTTTACTTTGTATTTGTATATTAACTTTGTCATTACGTGCGTAACGTTAAGAAGAAATCACATAAGACCCCATAAAGTATCTTGTATCAAATCAGTATTTGAGGCGATTTAGCTATGTCCGTCTGTCTGTCTGTTTGTTGGAAACATTCTCACCCATAGAATAACTGTCCTAAGCAGTTTCCTATTTAAAACCAGGTATATCGATCCATTAGCAAAGTTATTGAACGATATCTAAAACAACCTCAAAATTCCGAAGAAGAGCTTTTCTACACTCTTTGACAATTAAATTATATTGTTCTTAGTCATTGGTCCTTGGAATATGGTTTTAAACTTATTAACCAATTTTATTAATATTCGGGGTGATGTGTAGATATGATGGACTGACTATAGAAAAATTTCAGCCATCGATTTTAGGTTATATTTATCTTTATATGAACAGTTCTTACTACAATACCGACATATATGTGAGATTTATGCTCTTTAAGTGATATTTGGAAGGGGGCCTTTATGAAACCTATGAGAAGACCATTATAACAATCACAACAAGACAATCGCACAATTCAAACATCGATTTTAGTTAATATTTATTATGAACAGTTGTTACTAAAATACAGACGTATATGTGAGATTTATGCCCTTCAAAGTGATAAACCAAAAGCCTATTTCGATAGGCTTCGTTCTTGAGCCAAAAAATAACAATGTACCAAATGTCATCAAGATACTTTAAAGATTGTGAACTGTAGAGTGTTCACAACGTTTACATGGATAGACAGGCAGACTATAGGACATCCTTAAATGTGGATGTTACAACATTCCACATTTAAGGATGTCAACATTCCACATTTAAGGATGTCAAATATCAATCAATAACTTTGCTATTACACCGTTATTTATATATAATAATCTGCTTAGGACAATAATAAATAATCTGTCCAAATTTCATTAAATCCGAAAAATTAATTTAGACGTAAAAATGTTTCCAACAGACAAATTGATCATGAAAAATTACTGGGATGAGAATCAGACCGTATTTTAATATATCCCATTTGCAGCAACATGAACCTGTATTAATAGAATTAAACCTTCTTCTAGTTTTTTATGAAACTTGTGCGTATTGTTTGCATATTCGTTTCAATAAAGTTATAGTAACCATGTGGTGCTATTTTATTAACCCCCGCTGTACTGCATAGATGTATGTAAATTTATATATACTAGTGTTCTGCATTTTTTATTTGTTAATTTATGAAGTCATTTTTATATATGTCTGACTATTTATTTTTGGTATTAGTTTATTTTAGAGAATGAGAGAGAAAATAATGATCACAAAAGAAATTAAGGTAGATGATAATTAAGTAATGAACAGAAACCAGCTTTAAATATTTACTATTATTTTTGAGGAAATTGTGTACGTTCGAAAACAATAACGAGAAAGTTAAAAATTCAGAATATTAGAAATCAGATTGAATATCTATTAGAGTTTTCAAATTAAAGTTTTATTTAAATTATGGAACCATACGAAACATAAATTACTTAATTTTCAATTAATAAGAAATATTACCAAAAAAGAGTTATGGCAATTTCTTATAAAAAATGTTTTATTGAAAATATGGAGGAATTTTCTATTCTTATTTTTTTAAAAGATTCCCACTTTTTATTCAGAAATGCCCAACATTCCAATCCGGGGACAACTTGTTTGAAAACTGAATTTTTTCAGTAAATTGCTCACTGTGCCGTTATGAGAAGTTTGATCCGTTTTCCGCAATATTGCTTTACGTGCATTTACGTTAAGATTTTTTCAAAATTAATAAAAACATTAAGTCCAAAGGAAATTTTCATTTTAAAGTGAAAAAATATTGCCACCTTTTTGAAAAGAATTACCAAAAATTATTTTTTTTCAAATTGCTATTTCAAAATAATAAACTAATATTAGAAGTACAGAACCCATATATTTTACATTATATATATGGATGGTATATGGGAATTAGAAAAAATTAATGGACTGATCCTCGTATATTTTCACACACCGGTTTTTGCTTATATTTATCTTAATTTGACCAAATGTTATTACAATACCTATTCATATGTGAGATGTATGCGTTTAAAAGTGATATAACTTTTTTAAAATTTTGGAAAAACCGTTTCATATTTTAGAATTTTATGGACCAAAACCTCTTGAACAGCCAGCCGGATGGACATGGTTAAATCGATTCAGAATGTGATTCTATATCGAACGGCATATTTAAAAGTGGTGGTAGTGCTATTTTTTCTGCACGTTACAAACATCTGCACAAACACATAATACCCCCACCACCTATAGTGGTGTTGGGTATAACATAATGTGGCAAAATTTTACTTTGGTCTCAATATCTATAAAACTATAAGCATTTTTTAAATCAAAAAATAAATAAATAAATGAATTCTGAAAAAATCGGAGGTGGAATCAAGTTCTACTCTATGTTCTACGAACACAGGATTCACTAGAAACATTTCCTCCTCCAAATAATTTCGAAAACACTTCAGTAATGTCCATCTTCATGGACATCAATTCCAAAGTAACAGAATTATTTCATATAAAAAGCGTAAATATCATTATGTAATCTAATTGAACGTCGAATTTCATTACCGAAAATGTAAATGTGAAAGAATCTACTGGAAAAGTAAATCAGAAAATGGCCGACATGAAATGAATGTATATGAAAAAGCTTTAGTAATTAAATTATGTTTCCCAGACAAGATATTGTATATCTTGTGTATCTAATGTATTTTTATCATTTTAGTTCATATTTATTCCAAAGCAAAGCATCCAAATTGCATCTTGAAATGTTTAGATGACACATGTATCCATATATGGAACCATATTCAAATGCAATTGAAATTTCTTTAAAATTCGTCTGTCACAAAAATTAAATTTGATGATTTCATTGTTACACGATCAAGTTGAAACCACAAAAAAAAAAACAACTTGCAATATTAACACATAAATTTTAATCTTAATTTTTATGATGTTGGATTTAAATTTCTGAGTGATACAGTCAAAATAACTACAGCAACAACAAAAAAGGTTAAATTAATTTAATCTCCAGTCTTGTTACTAAAGCAAATATAAACATTGAGATACAAAACCAAACAAAACATTCATATTTATTCATCTGGTTTATAATTACAATTTTAAAATTTTGATCTCCACTGTAAAGTGATATCATTATCATCATAAAACAAAACAAAAAAACAAAATAAATTTATTTATTTAAATTATAATTACATGCATTTTTAACATTCATAACATTTATACAACAAATTATTATTAATAATATTATTATTTACAAAAAGATATTTATGCTTTTGAGTAAAGTATCTAACAGATGCTTAGAAGATAATGTTGCATCTAGAGAATGCAGGTCATTTCTATATGTTCATTTATTTATTGACATTGAAATCTGGGGAATTTAGATCATTTTATATGAGATTTTATATCCAAACAGTAATTTAATATGACAATTTTATACAAAAGTAAAAAAAGATCAGTTCTAAAATATTTAAGTATCTGTTAGGAAATATTTTTTAAAAAAGAACAATCTTTGATATATAATATAACTATATAATATATATTATATATCGAAAATATTATTACATAACGGATGCAAGCGGTTTAGGAGTACATAATTTCCACTGATCAAAAATAAGAATGTTATATTTAGCTGTGCCGATTTAGACAGTTAGAAAAATAATTGTAAAGAATTTCAATATAATTTATCTTTGTCTGTGATTTTTATGAGTTTAAAATCCTATTCCGGTAAGGGACCTTATGTGAGACCTACAACCAAATGTTAACTGGTCTTCGTCAAATTAGTTACAAATATTAAAACAAAAATGTGTGTTCCGAACTTCAATAAAATCATTCAATATTTATGGCTTTAATAAGTTGAAACTTCTCTTCCTAGAAGAGACATTCTATCGCAGTATGTTCGTCAAACTAATTTTATATACTAAAGCATGTTAGAATAATACTTGTACCGAATTTAAATAGAATTTATTCATATTTAGAAACTCGAGAAGGACCCATGTTCCTTAAGTTAGTTACAGGTGTTAAGAATAGTTTACATAATATTGTCATATTTCAATAAAATTGGTTCATATTTAAGAACTTTTATAAGCTTTAACCCTTATTCCTGGAGGAGGCCTTTATTTTTTTGTGGGTTTAATTTGTATGCCAAAAGACAAGCATGTGACAAACTCAGGTTGGGGTATATCAAAATTTAGCTCTTAATTATAACTTTTTATTTATTTATCAGTTTGATTGATTGATGATGATGAATATTTTGTTATAATTAAATTTTATCTAAATCTAATTGCATTTTGTTAGAAAATTTTATTCGACTTTTTGAGGTTATCTCAGATCTCGGTCTATAACCTTTTTTGCTGTTTAGATAGAAAACAGTTTAAGACAATAACAACTAAAGAGATATAACTAAATCGAGTCGATTTTAACTTGATGCAAATATATATTTACTTTATCAGATGAAGGAATCATCTACAAAATGAGAGAGACAATGCTCATAGAGTCTGCAAATACCTAAACTTCTAACCGATCAAAACATTATTTACACAGCAAAATTGTTCACAATTTAAGGATTTTTCGGGAAGGAACCTGTAAGTTTCAAAGTAACTTTTAAGAACATCCAAAATATTTAAATGGAATCGTTTTCTTAACAAATAAATCTGTATCTTAAGATCGAATATTCAAAATGTATTTCAATGTTTTTAGATTTTAAAATATATAATTTTAAATCAAAATATTTTTTTACTCACTAAATGTATTGTAATCAAACTTTTTTGCTTAATAGTTAATTTAGTTTAACTAAAAATTTAGAAGAGATCTGTCAAAAAATTTGGTATTATGACCGAAACTGGTTTGCAAGATATCAGTTGTAAATAACTCAAAAACTAAAAGGGACAAATAGGAACAAAAATTTAACAAACAGTATAGAATTTGTATATTCATGGGGCTTTATATGTGACTTTGAAGTTTGGCATGCTGATATTGCCGTTAGTGAGAAATGTAACACATTAAAAAAATTGGATAGGGCACGGGGGAGCTGTATCGCATTAGGGACATAAACATTGCTTTAACAGCGCTTTATTCTAGAATATAAAATTTACGGATAGGACAACAGAGTAGTGGTATTCCCCTAATGAACAAAACTTTTAAAAACGTATGTCTTTGAATAAACATTCAAGTAAAGCAAATTTTTAAAAATTTAACACATTGAAAAACCTTAATAACAAAATATTAAAAACTAACAAAATCTGAAAAGGGCACAGGCGAGTGGTATCCCCCTTACAAGCGAAATTTCGCAGTAAATCCTGAAATTGTTAGGGAAAATTTCATGAAATTTGAGACGTGAACATAAAACCTTTATAACAAAATAATTCATTAAAAAAAATTCGGATATGCACGAACAAATATAAACAATGGTTTTAGTATCGCATGTCTCTGAAATTGTTTCAGGAGATTTTATGAATTTTGGCGCTTGGATAAAGCTATTATGGACAACGTAATATTGGGATATGACAAGGGTAAGTGGTATCCTTTAACAAAAGGAATTTTAAATATTTTCATACAATTATTTCTAAATCGATCGTGATGAAGGATATAAAAGATTCGGGATAACCGAATACAGCATTTATATTTGTTTTCTTGATTTGTTTGATAAATAATTTTGTCATGTAACTAAACGAAACAATTTAAACACTTTGAGATATACAATAAAAAAGTCACAAGATCTTGCAAAATTCAGAGAGCTGAAAATTCAAATACAAATAACTCGAAAATAATAGGAGTCAAATAGCAATGTAAGAAAGTTTCTGCAAGGTTCAACGGTGCTTGAAATAAAAAACAAAATTGGCACGAGGCTAAAATATTTTAAATTCTTACTTGCTCTTATTTGAGACTTTGTGACTCCAACCATGGACCCCTAGAATTTTAAACTTTTAAAGATATTAATCTACACTTTTTTGCTATCGCCATAGAATATTTGTGTGCTTATAATTATTTGAATGTGTGTAATCATTTTTCGTGTTGTTAGAGATGCCCACGACTTTAAGTTTATGATAAGAAGCCGTTAATCTCGGAAAATGAGTTAAACTCTTCTAAAATTAGGGAATAATTCAATTGCAGATATATACTGATTCAGTATTATTGAATCAATTAATATGAACTATAAAATATTTTCCAATCCAATGGAAAATATTTTGACATATACCAATTCAATGGCTTTCAAATCGGCGGGTGTGAACTTACGCTTTGTTGGGGTCATGAATTTTTTTCAAATTTCTAAAAAATAAAAATTGTTTAAATTTAATTAAAATTTTAATTATCAGTCTTCAAGATCTCTAGAAATGATAATTCAAAATATATATTTAGGCTGCATTTTGCTTTCTTAAAGAATTTTTGTGTCTAAATATAGATTTTGTTATCTGAATATTTTGTCAGAGCTGAAGTAAATAAATATGAAAAGTTGTTTTAATAAAAATTTTAATCTCTTTAAAATACACAATTTTCATTATCATAAAGTCAACTTGTGTGATTATTTTTCAAAATCCCAATTTCTTTTATCACTTTTACTTGTCAAATATTAAAAAGAACAAGAACAAAGTAATGAATTTCAAAGATATCAAATATTTTTTCTACAAAAAATAAATAGAAAAAAGAAAGAGTTTTCTTAAAACTCAGTTTAAATTTAATTTTTTAATTTATTTAGTGTTTTTTTTTCTTCTCATCTGGTGATAAGAACTAAAATTAAAAATAAAAGAGAATTATGATTGTCACTGGGTTCATTTTAGTTTTTGTTTATATACAAAATAATAATAATTTATGTTTAAATGTATAATTTTGTATGTGTATTAGTGTAGTTTCATTTAATAAATTACAATTATACAAAAATGAAAATATATATACATTAAATGATTTCCAGCACACAACATCCGTTGAGAATTTTTATTATTTTTTTAATTTTTATAAAAAATATAAGTTCCTTTAGTGATAAGAATTTAGGTCTAAATAAACATGTGGAAATGATTTCAAATAAAAATTAAAAGCAGTTTTTTTCAAAAATAAGAGACTTTACAAAATTTTATAAAAAAACATCTTTGTGCCAAAAATGTTATAGGAATTATTCAGTGTCAAATTGAGAGCTCTATCTTGAATATATGAAATTGAGTAGATGAAATTTATATAAATATTCCATCAGACATTGGTGACTGCCTCGATCTAGTCATCTGACAATTCAAAATGGTACTCCACTATTCACTTTTCTAAGCTTCCCACTAGTAATTTTAATTTGGACTGGTCTAGGAGGTTACCTACCGTCTTCAATATTCTTTATATGATACAAAATTTGACACTTATGCTGCACTTGCTGTCTCCCCACGGATTATATACACACAGAAAAAAACCTGAAGCAAAATCAATGTTAAACATAGTTGATTTGAAATTGAATACATTTTTTTCATAAAGTTTAAATATAACGTTTTTAAGTTTGTGGTGAAAAAATATTGTATATTTAAAATTCTTTCGATATTTATATATAAAATTATTCAACGATACATTTTTAAAATGGTAAAATTTCAAGAATATTCACAAGAATCTGTATTTAATATGAAACAATATTAAATATCCATTTTCTATTACTGTCTCTCAATGATACACTTGGTGTCACCGGAAAGTATTTAAAGGAATTTTATATTTTAGGGTCTTTTACTTATGCTTGAAATTATAGCTTTTAATTCATGTAAATAAATAAAATTATTTCTTTGAGGAAGTAGAATTACATATCGTGAAATTTCGGCATTTTTATTGATATTAATTAGACCATTAGCCATAAAGCTTCTTCTTTAGTAAATTCTCTAAATGAGGAAGAGAGTTAAGAAAATATAGATACCCATTCACAACAACTACTTGATAAAGACATTGCAGATGGACCAGGAAACAATTTTGCTTTTAATGTTGTTTACTAATGGACACTGCACAATGTGCACCCATGTCAGAAGAATTGTTCTCTAGATTAATCTGGAGGATGATATTAAATTATAAAATATATTTTCTCTAAGAGAAATTCACTGAAATTAGAACCAGTTTTTCACTGTTTGTGCCAACAGTTGTAATAATCATCTAGGACCGACTATATAATAGCTCAGACCAAAAAGCAGGTATAAAAAATTATAAAACTCAATTTTATTGGAGATATCTCTAAAATTTCAACTTGTTCTTGTTTGATAGGTGTAAAAATATTATATATCTAGAACGTTTTAAGATTTTAGTTTAATGTGATGTTTCCCAGAATATAACAGAATATAACAGAGCAGAGAAGTATGGCATTATAATTTCGGCAGTTTGGAGCTCCATAGACAGAGTTATAGGGACGCAAAGAGGGGTACCACGAACAAATATTTGTTTCACTCTCAATTTCCTTGAATATATCCTTGAAAAGACTTTTAAAGAACATGCTTATCTGTGATATTTATGTGCAAGATCTTGAGGCTGTTTTTTTATAAATATATCCGAAAGTATTCCCTCAATATTGTTTACATTTTTTACTTAGTTAAACAATTTTTTATTAAATAAAATTGAGGTTAATATTTCCACTCACTTCAAATATAATAATTTTTAGATTGAAACTTCAAAAATGACGAATTTTTGTGTTCTTTTTTTGGCCAATGAAAGTGATTTTACCTTTATTCATCTAAAATAAAGTATTATATATGTAAAATTTATATTTTTCTTAAAGGCTTCATTACACAGTTTAAGTCTGGTAGCGAAATCCCTTAAGGGACTAAGTCCAGAACCTTTCAAATCTAACACCTTTTTAATTAAAAATTTGAATTTAATATTTAAGATCTAAAATTCCAAAGCTTTTCAAAATTCCAAAATGTTTATAATTGCGTGGTAATGGCTATTTTCAGACCTCCAATAAAACAAAAAATCAAAAAATTATATAAGTTTGAATCGTTCGAACCGTTCGAATCTTTGGAATTACATGAACCCAAATTTCGATGTTCGTGTCCGTGCTAAAAAATATGTGAAAAAAGTAAAGTTAAGAACTACATTTTTCGGAGATTTTTTAAGATATTGACTTGAATATTTTTGTATATGATTTAGTTATGTAACTTATATTTACTAAGAAACCTTTAAATTACTTATAATATGTAAAAAAGCTCTGAAATAAACTGATTCGTTTAAGCCAGATAATGTTTCACTGATCACTTTTAGGCATAATTTATTTCCTTTAATACGATCAGAATAACATATTTCAAAGGGTTACTGATATCATGATCAGATCCGCACAAGTTCATATGAACAGAGTGGATCTGATTAAAATTAAAGTTTTTATAATTTCAGATACTATTACTTGTACTAAGATTTTCTAATATGAAACAAATGCAAACATTTTAGGAATTTGAAAATTTTAATTCTAATTTGATTTTATTCAAAGAAAGACTGCTGCTATAATTTTTTACAAAACTGTTCATTTTCTAATTTTTTTGTTTGTTATTGGTTTTCTATTCTTTTCGTCTTTTTTATTTATTTTGTTTATAATATTTTTATTGTTTATATTACTCCACCAAGAGAGTACTTTGTGATTCTTTGGTTTTTACTCATTTTATAGGTAAAATGTTTAATTGAAATGAGCAGGTAGAATCAACTGATCGTACACTTTTAGTTCTCTCGGGATTTTTGAAAAAAACAAAATCAAAACACACAAAAACAAGATACTCAAACTTAAAAATTAATATCTAAAGGTTTGATACTCTCTCTCTCGCTCTTGGACAGAAGATGTGAAGTAGAAGAAGAAAAGCTACACAAAAAAGACCAACACAAAGTTGTTTAGTTGTAGTTGTTTTATTTGTTGTTATTTTTGTGGGTTTGAAGTAAATGCATTTTCAAATTACAAGATACACAATCTTTAAGATATAAAATTTTTATTTTTCTTCATATTTAGTGGGTTTCTTTTCCCATCTGTGATTTTTTGTTATGAAAAGATTTTCTTAACAATTTGTTGTTGTTGTTTTTTCCATTTTATCTGTTTCTGGTGTTAATATTGTTGTTGTAGGTTTTCTTTATGCCCTGAATGAGGGCCATTATGTTAAAAGAAGAGCACCGAATTTTAAAATATTTTCACTTGTATCTTTTCTTTTTCTTTCCTTCGAAGTAAATTTTGTATCTTAAAATTATGGATTTCACTTAAAATATCTGCACTTCACTTTATTTTTAATTCCAAGAAAACATGTGTTATTTTTTCGGGACTTTTTTACTTGATACTTTGCTGAGTTTTACATTTTTCATGTGTTTTAATGTATATTTTTTCAATTTTAAGTATTTTGAGTATATTGCACTTTTAATTAATTAATTTTCTATTGAAATTAAGTTTAACTTATTAAAAAACCATAATTTAGGTTCTTTAAACTTTTTCAAATTCATATAAATAAAATAATTTAACTTTTATTTCATTAACTGATTCTTTTTTTTTACTTTTTATTATATTCTATATTTCTTTTTTCTTCTCTTCGTGTTTCTTTTCTGAAAATACCCGTTTTCTTGCACTTTAACCAACCGTTAACGAGGACGTCCTAAACTCAACTGATTGTATTTTCTACATACTCACGTCTTTCGTATCAGTCAATTCAATTCAGTTCAGTTCAGTTCAGTCATTCAGTATTTTGCTGCGATCTTTTTATTATTATTGTTGTTGTTGTGAGTTGTCGTTAATACTCCTCGTATAGTTGGGTTAGTTCATTTTGGTTGGACTATAGCCGGTCGGTATTTACAATGTACTCAATCCCGTACTTACTTACACTCATATGTATTTAATTTATGTGATCATATTTCGGTTTTCTTAAAGTCTGATAGTTGATACATATATTATGTATGTTTTCATGTGTGTTTGTGTTATATGTATTTTTTTTATTTCATCCGGCCTGTGATCTCACTTAGGAACGAACATATGTGTAGATAAATATACAAATGTACATATGTACATATATATATTTTGTAGTAACTTATTATATTTTTATGTTTTAGTTTTGAATTTTGTATGTTTGTAAGGCACACAATCATCCGTTATGCGTTGGGGACACTAAGGAGTTAAGGTTACCATAGGTGCAGGAAGATCTATAATTTGGAAATTATTATTATACAATGGCGGTTGAGTGATTAAATATACCGAGCTGATACTCGACCAAAAGTCGTAATACTTCCATCATTATTATATGAAATTTTATAATTGGAACAAAATACCCCAACATTAGAGTTGGAGTATATCCAACATTTGTTTGCTATAAGATCTTTAATAGGAAAATTAAATTTACACACTCTCGCAATTATTTATCTAAATAATTATTTAGATCAATAATTGTCTACATTTTTATTTTCTGACTGATCATAACCTGCATTTTTAAGATACTCCGTAAATTTTTCTTTTTTTACTTAATCCACCAAGGACCTTTACCCAAATAAGCACACATAAAGTTTTTAGAAGCTTAAAATCCTTAATCCTTTTAGTTTCATATATTGTACGGAATTGGTCAATATTTATGAGTTGTATAAGCTATTCCGGGATGGCTCCCTTATATGGGAGCTAAGTCAAATAAAAGACCCAGTGTGGTGAGTTTATTTCTATGGCAAAATAAAGGTATATGAAATATTTCCGAAAATTATTTACATAATTTTACTGAACATTTTTCAAAAGTTTTGTAGAAAAATTTTAAGGTTGTGTCAGACTTCCTTTTCTTATTGATCTGATTTTGACGGTTCAAATAGGAAACTTCTTAGGGCAGAGCTCTGTCAACTATTCTGGATGTGAGTGTGCTAATGTGTGAAAACATAGACGTATAACAGACGGACGATGCAAAATCGAATCATTTTATGCAAGTGTTTAAACTTTATAACTTTATTGGGTTCTAGATGAATCGTTCGTGACGTTATACACATAATGACAAAGTCGTAATACCCTCAGGACCAAATTACTGTCAATAAATAAACAATTATATGTTGACCGCAATATATGTTTAGAATTATGTTCAACTAACTAACACATTATTGTTGTTGAAAACTTAGTTACAACAAAACTGTTCTTTTAAGACCAAAATATTGTTATCAATTTAATGACAAACATATACATTTTCGGAATTTTTATAGCACTATTTATATTGGATAATAATATTATTTCCTATTTATTTTGATAGCCATTAAACCATAAAAATTGTCAGAAGTTTTATTTCAGTTTATCGGATTTAATGTTGCCATCGGTTGTGAGAGAGCGTAAATAAATATTACGACCATATTTTATTGTAGGCTAACCATTTTTTTGTTGTCACACAACCATATTATGGTCAACAACATGTTTGTGTCAGAGTTTACAACCATAAAATGGTTGTCTGATTTCATAAGTGCGATTAGCATTAAGTTTTGACTGCAATTGACGGTCAAATAAAATAGTTGTTTAAATTCAACACATGTATTGCTTAAATCTTGATTATAACTTTATCCTATTAAAAAATTAAAATTAAATATAATTATCTATTAATTTCAGAATTAATTCATAGAATTTTAGAATGTCTGGTAACTCTAATATATTTTACATTAAACATAATACCACACAAAATGTATTGTTTTGTATAAAAATATAGAAAATCTATTTCAATTAAAGTTTTATTCGGTTATAACGAATTTTAAAATGCCTTTTACTCCTTCATAACTTAACTCAGTGGAAATCTCATGTGAAACTTCTCTTATAATATAATTCAATATCTGAAGTTGTTACAAATGAATTGTTAAATTTAATATACCCTTCTTTTTGTCTAAAAGATCACATAAATCACAAATACAAACATAATTATTTTCTTATACGCAATTTTGAAATAGAGATTCAATTGTGAGCACATAGAATAATTATTCTCTTTTTAATGTGAACTTACGAGAATTAAAGCGATAAGTTTAAGAATGAAATTAAAAGCAGTTGTAGTTGTTGTTGTTATTATTTATAATATTTTTTAAGATATTTTCATTAAATATAGTTTAATATAAAGCATACACACTCAAACAAACAAGTAAGTTTTAGGAAGACAACATCTCTTGTAATAAATCAAAAAATGTTTTTAATATAGAATTAGTATTTTTATTGGACTTTTATTCTGAAACTAAACTTCTTAACGGGGTAAAAATCTATAATCTAAAATAATGAATATTATATATTGGATAACTTTAATGATTATGAAATAATACGTTTTATGACATTTTTTAAAGCAAAATGTTTAAAATGAAGTTATGATGTTCTTATTCTCAAAGAGTAAATTACTATATTTATTTATACTTGTTTATGTCTGAGATTGAGTATAGTGTTTTTTTAACCATCTCTTAAAAAATGCTCATTGGATAAACAAATATTATGTTTCAACACCCTACATCACATCATGAGGAGTTGGAATACTAACGTTTGTAACTCAAAGTAATAATAACGATGAATCACTTTTTGACAGTGAAAAAGGTAAAATTACAATTTCTAAGATATTTCTATAAAATTAGGCACAAAACTATATATTTTAGAGATGATCAGAAATATGTTTCGAAACTAAAAATAATTCTCCAAACTCCTCTGTTATAGTCCACAGAATTTTAGATTGTGCCGATTTCTAATCCTTTTCCCATAATTGAATACAACACATTCTTATTGGTTTTTAACCAGCTTTATACTGGATGGATGGACTGGAAGTCTTAATTTTGACTGGTAATAGACTAATGTAATTTATAGGATTTAAACTTCATAAGAAGACTGTTTGTTTCTATATGATGTAAGTGTCCTACCAATGATAACATAATCACCTTGAGTGATGTTAATGCATCCAGTTCTTCAACCATGATTCTAAGCGCCTAAAAAATGTACGTGATACAAAATGCTAATTTGGGGTCCTCGTGTATGCAAAGAATTGCATAAGTTGAAATCAGACGGGTATATGTTGTAGTTAAAAGTCTGTCCTAGAAAAATTCCCTGAGGAGCTTCGTGCTTCTACCGGCTTAATATCTTTTTTAATTATCAGTAAGGTTTTTAACATCTTCCGTATTTTTCAAATTATCTTCCAACTGAATTATTTTTTCGATTTCCTACTTCCTATCGACATTCTCAGCGTTGTAAAATCGTTAATATCCCCTAATAATTTGTCATCTTCCTCTTATTTATACTTGGAATTTGTATAGATATGACTACTAATATATATTAATACATTTGTTGCATTAGATTCTCCATAATAATCCAATATTATAAGTGAATAGGTGATACTGAACTTCGATTAATATTCCTGTATAAAGCAAAATCAATGAATTTTCTTAAGATCAGCAAGTCAGTATGTTGGTTGCACGGGTAACACAAAGTTCATACCTATTTTTACCCTTATATAACTGTCTAACTGTCTGGAAGTTATCAATCTAGAACTCCAGTATGTATTTTTGGCGTAAAATCATATAAATTCATATAAAGTCTTCAAATCAGTGTAGGTTTCTATCCATTCGGTCTCGATCGTCTTTAACTTTAAGTTTTCATTCAAAGTTTTGCTTAAAGATCAAAATAAACAATAAAAAAACAAAAACACTTTATTTGTTGATAAACATTTTAGTTAATTAATTTTTGTTGTTGTTTTTATTGAAAGGTTTTTCATATTTTTTTTTCAAAAATATTGAAATATTTTAAAAAATTATTAATTTTATGAAAATAAAAGTGATATTTTTGATAGTCAATGTTCTAATTTAAGAAAAAAAGCGCGTTTATTTTTTGTTTTTGTAATTGTTGGTTTAAGGGGTTAAAAGAGGTTATCTTTACATTAAACAGACAAAATTTGGAATTTTCTTAACAGATCTTTTAAAGAAATAATTCTTCGGTGTTAAAGACTTGAATTGTTTTTGTTTTGAAGAATAAAAATCAGTTCATACATTTTATGTCTGATAAAAAAGTACATAAACAACAAAAATGAATTAATAATGTATTCAATTCATTTCTGACTTATGCTTTTTTTCTAAAAAAAGAACTGATAAGAAAAGTTCATTGTGCTGAAGTTCTTAAAGAATATTTCGAAAGTAGCAAATAGTAAAATTAAAAAAAAATATATATAAATTTAGATTCTTAAAATTTTAAATAAAAAATATTTCTTTCTGAGAAATAAAGAATTAGTCAATTTCAAATAGAGAGAGCTAATTTTAAGGGAAAATAATGCTACTACCGCTTTAATATATAAAAAAACTGCCGATTTAACAATGTCAAAGTACATCCCGCAGTGTTGTAGATTTTACGATAAAATTTGGCTCTTATAATTTTGTTCCAAGCAGCAAGTACTCCAAAATTATGTACGAAAATCATACCAAATAGTTTATAGCTCCGATTTAAGACTCACCATCACCAACTATATATAAAAATCAATCTGTGTTTGTTTGTTTGTTTGTTTGGGACTCATAAACAGCTAAACTACTTGATCGATTTTGCTGACATTTTCACAGAATGATCCCCATATACCCGAAAGTAACATAGGCTATAAAAAATTTCGATAGAACCAGGCAGAGTTGTACCCCCATACAAAGCAAATATTTATTATCAAATATCTAAAGAAATATCACAGCAAGAATTTTCAAATTTTGTATCAATCACTTATTTATGGAACTTTTTCACTTGACAAAATGTAGGACGGATAGGATCAGGGGGAGAGGTAACCTCTATATAAAGAAAATATTGATCTAAAAAACCACTTCGTCTAGAATTTCCAAAAACCTTTTTAAGGAACTATTTTACAAAACAAAATGTAGGACGGATAGAGTCAGGGGAAGAGATAGCCCCTATAAAAAGAAAATGTTGTTAATCGAATATATAAAGAAACACTACACCAAGAGTTTTTGTATTTCAAATAACTGTTTTACTGGACAGAATGAAAGGCGGATGGAAACATGGGGAGACCTGCCCTCATACAAAGAAAATGTTGATTATCGAATATTTAAAGAGATATAACATCAAAAGTTCTCGACTAAAAACACTTTCTCATGAGTTTGTTTTACTTATCAAAATATAGGACGGTTGGGATCAAGAGGAAAGGCACTACCATACAAAGCAAATATTAATTATCCAATATCTAAAACACTGTAAAAGCGAGAGTATGCAAATTATTTTAAATTGCTTTTCCAAGGACGGATAGGATCAGGGGGTCAGTTACCCCCATACGAAGCAAATAATGATTATCAAATACCTTAAGAACTGTAACAGCGAGAGTTCTCAAATTTAGTTCCAATCACTTTCTAAAGGAACTTTTTTTGTTAACAAAATGTATAACCTAGAGGACCAGGGGAAGGGATACCCCCACAGCAAGGAAATAATGATTATAACAGTGAAAGTTTAAAAATTTGGTTCCAAAGAGCTTTACTGGACAAAATGTAACAAAATGTAGGAAGGATCATAGAAGGAGGTAACTCCCATACAATGCAAATATTAAATTACAATGTACATTGCATAACATTTTTTAATACACGTTGTGATTTGTGAGGAGAATATTTGTGCAGCAAAGCTAGTAAAAGCTAGTTTTTTTATAAAATCAGTCACAAAAGTGTTTCTCTGTACCAATATTTTTAAGAAATTTGAAGTTTTCCATGGGTATTTCTCGGAATTGGGTCTTAAGCATATAAAACGTTTTCTGATACAATATCTTCAACTCATGCAAATGTTTCCATTGTTGCAATTGGTCATCAGCACAAACGATTAATACTTCAACTATCTATGATGGTGTAGGGTGTAATGGAAATGGTCTTGTGAAGTGTTTATTACAATCTTACTATAAATTCGGGATATTTTTATAATTTTTACAGAAATCCCAGTGCATTACGTACGTTTTCACATGTGATAATCGCTTACATAGACAGTATTTTTAATCACTCCGGCAACCTTTCAGGTTCAAGCAAATACTAGCAATTTTAATGGCACCATTTTTTGTAACTTATCCTGGCCATAAACCACATTCAATCATAATGGGGTATGGTTTATAACTTCGATAACATGAATATTGTTAATTACGTGTAGTATGTTTCCATTTAGTTTTAGTCTGTACTAATGATGACAGGGTGTTTCGAATTTCAAAAGAGATGAAATATCGTAAAATTTCAAATTGAAATATCGAAGAAAAATAGCAATTATGTATTAACAGTTACACTTACAGTTTTTCAAAGCCAAAGTCGGTCTTCTAGGTAGTATTTGTATGAGAACTAATGTCAACTCTAACCATGTCTTAATAAATTTCTATACACAGATATGGAATAAACAGTGCTGTATTTCAATTTTATCGGAATTTTCCTAAAGTTTGCGATCTGGAAATTTTCGAAAAAGTAAGTAAAAATAAACAAAAACACGTTCATATTTTCCCATCCTTTTTCAAATTTATTTAAATATTTTAAAAGTTTTATTTTATTATGACAAAGGTATACAATCTGGGAAGAAATTTATTAACTATTATTTAGGAATGTGTTCCTAAATTGAAATGCTAACAATTGATAATTTATATGTATGTAAATGCTTTGTTCCACGAGGCCATGACGAAAGGCACTGAAATGTTTAAAGATCCAATCTTAAATCAATTTATTTGTCATTCTCAATATTGATTTTAATGATATTGACCAAAGGTCCAGGACTGGAAGGCACATTGTCATTTCTATTTGAAGACTGAGGTTGATCTTTACCATCTGGCGTAGTACTTATGGTAATTGTTGGTATAATATCGGACCAAGTTGATGTTGTAGAATCTTGCCTTGTGGCAACTGAACGATCTGTTGGACGTCGTCGCTGAGAAATGCTACGTTGTGGGAATATAATGGGACCAGGTTGATCCAGTTCTTCAGGATCTTTTAAGGGCAAAGTACTAATATTCTCAATGGGTGCATAACTGCTTAAACCTAGCGGTTCTAATTCTTCAGGTGCTTCCAAAGGAGCTCTAGGCATAACATATGGTTGAATACTGGTAATTGTGGAAACAGGTGTAGCTGAGGGAAGTATAAATGTGTCAGTGGAACCTGTGGTAGGTAGTTCACTTTCTGGAGTAGCTGGTATGTCTATGGTTGTTTCAGGCACCTGTGTAGAACTGTCATCACTTTGTTGCTCTTGTTCAAGTTTTTTAGTATTAACGGCTTCTTTAACTAAAGCCAAAAGTGAGCCAATTTTTTTCCTGCCCTGTCGGGATAAACTAGCCAACTTCTCTGTACCCAAATTGATATGATGGGCAGATGTGGGAGTTGTAACATCTTCATTTAATTTTGGTGATTGCAATTCTGTTTCTAAATGTTCAAAGGTGGGAGTAGTAGCGATATCCGAACCTTTGGCAGCATTTATTTTATCAGACTCAAATTTGAAAACTTCTGGTTCCGTAGACATTTTATTTTTATGACGTTTAAATTTAAATTTGCCACTTAGATTATGGAAATGGTCCATGGCAGGGGGGGAAGCTTTTTCATCTGGCGAAGATGATGAATTATTTTTCTCATCAACGACTTTGAAGGAACTTTTTGCTGTGTTCTCTTCATCATTTGATTTCTCTTTAGTAGAAGGAGATTTTTCTCTTCTTCTAAAGGATTTTCTTTTTTCTAAATTTTTAGGTTTTTCCAACTCGATTGTTGAAGGAGATTCTGGTATGTGATCTTCTTTAGTTTTCTCTTGTGAACCTTGTATTTCTAAATTGGATTTGTCCTTGTTATCTTTTTTCTTTCTTTTTAAGCTTTCATAAATCCTTCTTCGGTAATCAGGAGGAGAATTTTGTTTGTCTTTTTCTTTGTCTTTATCTTTCTCTTTATCTTTATCTTTATCCTTTTCTTTGTTTTTTTCTTTGTCTTTTTCTTTCTCCTTTTCTTTGTCTTTATCTTTTTCCTTCTCTTTTTCTTTATCTTTCTCTTTATCTTTTTCTTTATCCTTCTCTTTATCTTTATCCTGTTCTTTGTCATTATCTTTGTGCTCATGATTTTTACGCAACAAACTTTCTCTTCTTTCATTTATGACTCTTGTCTTGATATCTGGATCATTACCAGAGTTGGCTGCATCTTTGTCACTATCTTTATCTTTATCCTTTTCTTTGTCCTTATCTTTATCTAAATCCTTTTCATCCTTTCTCTCTGATCTATCTACTTTAAATCTTCCCTTAGGATGCGCCTCTTTGCCATTCATACTATGTTGCTGCTGAAAAATTCTCTCTTTCTCTCGCTCACTCTTAGCAATTTGCACTATATCTACCAAAGAAGGTTTACGAGTTTTACGTATTTGTTGTAATTTAGAAAGTCCCTTTTTCTCTTTTCCCTCTTCATCATGAGGCAAGGAATCATGATGTTCAGTATCTGTATCATCGTCATCCCGACCCTGACGTATAAAGGAATCTTCGTCCGATGTTGCTGAACCTTTGCGTAAAGCTTTCTTCATAATGCGAGAGATTAATTCTATAAGAAAAGAAAGTTATAGTATGTTGTATTCGAGATCAGTAGTTCAATATAAAATTACCTTTCCTTGCTTGATTTTTATATTCTTCACTCTCAAAATCGGGAGCCTGGGTAGGGGTAACTGGGGATGAAGCTTCTAAAACTTTACGCCATCTATTTGTTAAAGTGGCTGAAGTATTTTCAGCTGGTTTTGTTTCTGGTACCTGGAAGAATTTCTTACGTTCCTCTTCTCTTTCCTTTTGCAATTGTGTTCTCAAATCCTGATTGGCCTCTCGAAGAGCTCCAGTCAACGATACTAAATAATAAATAATTAGTATCAAAAGCAACAGCAAAGGTATGACTGTACTGGATGAAGTCAAATAGTTAAGAGGATCATGTAATTGTCTGTGGAAAAAATCAAATCAAATCAAATGAAATTTTCATTTTGCTACAGTCATAAAATTTGAATGACTTACTGAGGCAGAGCATCTCTGGTGGTGTTTGTGATAAATTCTGAAATCCGATTATAGTCGGAGAAAGGACCACAGTGCCATGATGGACGTAACCATACAATTGCATAGCCCACAGGCAAAACACAAAGAAACAACATGGTCAGTAGCAGAGACAGATAGAAATTATTTGATTTCGAAGCTCTTTATGATTTTTTAGAACCAAAAACAACAAAAGAAGAGTTAAATGAAAATCTCACACAAAATTATTTTGGTTAATTTTAAGAATTTTTTTCTTCTGATGAAAAGAATCCAACGGAAATAATAGAAAGAAAATGTTTTGTGTAAAGATGTAAATGATTGTGAACACTTACTTGAATACAACTTCATGTGGCACGTTGCATGTTAAAACAATCCAGGATCTAAAATACATCATAATCACAAGTTTAACCAAGTTGATGAGTACCAAACCAGGTGAAAAGAATATACCCATCCACACTTGTCCCTGATTATTAATCAAAGTCAAAATGTTCTCAGCAATCTTAAAATCACCATACTGTTAAAATCACACACATCAGTTGGACCGAACGACAGAGGGAGAGAGAGAGGAAAAAACAGTTGTAATTTGATGTGATGAATTTAAAAATTAAAAAGGAGAAAATATTTAATCTTGAAATTATCATGTTTCATTAAAAAAAGGAAATAATGAACAAATGTTATAAATCTTTCAAGTGTTAAGGAAGAAGGAGATGTAGTTAGATGTGATGGTTTTGTTGTCCTAAATTAATTTACCTGTGGAAATGTTTTCTCCATATCCCAGCACCAGTTTTGATTAACATAACGAACGAATAGGGCACGTAAGAAATCTATGCACAATGGGGCAACAATTGACATAATCTATAATTAAAACAAATTAATAAAATATGTTATATAGAAAATAATATAATCGACATTTCTTAACACTGTTTATTTATTAAAACGTTTAAATCAAGTATTATTACATATCTTTTTTGATCATGTTACCTTTGTAAAACATGTCAGTTAATATATTTAATGTTAAAGTTATTTATATATTGTTAATCTGATCAGAAAAAAAATTCGTACTAAAAATAAATAAATATTTTCAAAAAAGTCCAACTTAGTCGTACAAAAAGTAAGCCAAGCATTCAAAGTCTGCCGTCGAACTGTTTCCTATGTTATTAAACAGTACTGGAAGAACTTGTCATTAGAATGGTAGTTTAGTGTTCGAATGAAATTTATATCAAGGAATTTTTACAAAAATTTTAAATTACAGAAACATTTTAATTTAGATTTTTGAAAAAAATATTTATAACTTTAGTTTCATTGGTTTGAAAATTTACACAACCAGTCAAACTGTGGTCCATCCCTGAACTGCAAAATATTTTCAGGCACGCAGATATGGGACTATTAATCGAATGTTTTTGAAAATGATACGGAAATATATCTGTTATACAAAATTTAATAAAAATAACTGATTTCATAGTTCGATTTTTTTGAAATCTGTGGATCGTATTCTCAAAGACGTTTATGAAAAAGTTCTCGATTTCGGGGTCATATTAGGACATAATTCAGTATGATATTTTCTGCCTGTATAAATCTTAAACCAACGAAATATTTGAGATATAAAAAATTTAAATTGTCATTTAGAAAATAGTGAAAGTTAGGTTTATGGTCCAATAATCGTATTTGTTCATTACTTTTTTAAAATCCCACTTCCCGGTATAGTGTTAAGAAAGTCCATGTACTTTTAAAATTCAAATATCTCGAAAACTATAAGAATATGTTATTAATGGTACACAGTGTTCCAAAAATGCTATTTGAATAATTTTTAACTTTGGAACTAATGAATATTTTTTAATAATATTTCACATTTGCTGTCTTGAAATTTTGACCCGACGTGACCAAATTGGGAGTTCAACCCGTCTACTTAAGCCACTAATAATCTTAAAGAAAGGAATTTACTTGAGATGAAATGTGCCTAAAATTAGTAAAATATATTTATTATTTAGATTAAAGCCTGAATTTCGTTGCAATTACTCCATATTTAGGAACTTTATCGAACTAAGATTGTAAAGGAGTGTCAAAGAATTATGGCCCGATTATTGGATCATTGGTTTATATTATATTTCTTATGTGGGAGCTAGTTCAAATTATTGTCAAATTATGGTATTATTATCAAAAAATTATCTTCAAAATATGCGATGAATTTAAATTTTGTATATTTTACCCTACAACTTTTTTCTATTGATCCAATTTTGATGATGTAACTGTATTTATGGTAAAATTCACTTTAAATCCAATTAATTGTGTCGAAAAATTTAGAAAAGTTATTTGTCTGAATTTTGAGGTTATCTAAGATATCTGTTTATAAGTGTTTTGTGAATGAATCTATACAGGTGGTTTAAAATGGCAAACTGCTTGGGACAATAACGAATAATGTGACAAAGTTTCATTGGATAATTATTCTAGTTGTGAGAATGTAACTAACAGACAGACGGGTCTCATATTTTGATTTGAAGTAAAATTTTAAATATTTATATATTAGTATTAGTGGAGGGTATAGGAATGTTAAGTAGTTGATCATAACCTTGTTAAGGTGACATTTCAGTTATCCCGAAATGTATTAAAAATAGAATGAAGCACAAAAGTTGTTCAAATGAATCTATCATTTCCACCTCTAGGCAGTTATGGCAACGAGATCATAAGTATAAAGCAAATGTTTATATAGAATCCTGAAATTACGTAGAACCACACAAATTTCTGCGATTACTGGATAATGTATGCTATTTCCGCAAGGCAAAGAATTGAATCTTTGTTCAACCATACACAGAAAAAAACATTAGGTAAAATCAACGTTGAACATAGTTAATTTGAGATTAAATACAATTTTCTAATTTAGTTTAAGTTAAACGTTTTTACGTTTTTAATGAAATAAAATTATACAACGATAAAATTTAAAATTAATTTTAAGTATTAAAATTTCAAAAATATTCTCAAGAAATTTTATTCATTGTCAAACAATGTTTAATTAACATTTTTTATCTATGAAACAAAATCATAACTGAAAAAAGTTAAATTATTTCTATTTATATTATTTTAACAATGATTTTTTTCTCTGTGCACTTTTGCAGTAATGAGTGGAATGAGTAGAACATTGTTTCTCCTTTAATAGTAATGACATTTTTGAAATACTAAATTTTTAATGATTTGACAGACCTTTAAATTAATTATATACATCAGACAAAATGTATAAATTTCAAAGGCAACAATCTCAACATTTGTTCGAATTAATCATTTACATAAGTCAAAGTTCATTTATTAAAAAAAGTATCAAAATGGGATTAAAAACGAGAAAGTATTTTTTTATGTAGGTTAAGTGAATTAAAATAACTTAATGACGGTAAAGTGTGGAAATGAGGTACCAAACTAAAAATTGGCATTTTAACGGGTAATTTTTTGATACTATTACTTGATATTTATGTGCTAAGAAATGTAAAAGGAGAACCTCATGTTGTGGTGCTTTTATGAAATCTTCACTTTTTATATTATTACAACAACCGTTACAAAAGTTAGATCCATTTGAATTAGAAATTTGATGAAAATAATTTAAGAGTACTTATGGACTTAATAATATAATAGACAAGACGATATCTAATGTTTTTTCTAAGAATCTTAATAATTAAGTATATATGGTCATAAGCAGATATTTTGACATCGTCCACCCAGCCAATTAGCATTATTAGTCATTTATCATTTCTTGTTTCCTTTCTACCTTACAAACGTACAGAAACTCTACGTAAAGAATGCTATTTTCGTCTATGCCGAATCTTCAGTACCCTCCACCACAAAATCCTAAGAAATAAATAAATTGTTATACGCACATTCAAACTCACATATACACTCACAAATACATACTAAATATAAATGTAGTTTTAATATAAAACAATGAACCCTTTATAAGTCATAAAATTCGTTATATTTTCTGCTATAACTTTTTTCTACTGAACTGATTTTGATGATTTTTGGAAAAATAATGAGGTATATATTTTTTGTTATTGTGGTAGTTTATTTTATTTTATTCTATTTAATTTAAAATGTCATATTATAATTGAAAGTTCTTCGCTTTAAGAGGTTGTCTTAGATATCGGCCTATATCTTTTAAAGTACTGAACCGATTTTGCTGGTTTTAAATAGGAAACTTCTCAGGACTATAATAAATACTCAGACCAAATTTCATTGAGCTCTAACATTATTGCGAATGTGAGCGTGCCAACAACAGACAAACTGACGGACAGACAGACAGAGCTAAATCGAGTCAGATTTTGATGTGATGCAAGAATATATATACATTATAAGGTCTTAGATGAGTCCTTCTTAGCGTTACACACGGAATGAAAAAGTTAATATATCCTCTTCACCAATTGTGGTGGTAGAGGGTATAATTACATTATTTATTTTTTTATAATTGAGGCTTTCATTTACGTCCTTTTACAACTCGTTGCCAACACTCTCAACAAAATACGAGGTAGAATATCCACTTTAAACTTTTTCCATTTAACTTTTTCTTCAAACCAAAAATAAAAACAAAAACAAACGAAAAAGTTGCATTATATGAAAACCGGTTAAAAGGAAACTTTTTACGTTTTTTTTAAATTTTTGTTGCCTGTAACCATTGAAAAAAAAAAACAGAACGACAAGTAGTTGTCCAGACAAATCGAAAGTTAATCTTTACGTGTTAACAAAACTTATCAAACTAGATATTTGTATGTATATGTCTGTGTGACTGTAGAGGAGTGAAAAAGGATGTTGAATTTCTGTTGTCTTCTAGAAGAAAAAAACTTTTTGATTCAAGTGAGAAACATAATACAAGTTTACATTTTCCGGACAAAACTACAAAAACTTCTATTCAACTTTTTTTCGATGACTAATATAATGAACATAAAAATATATCTGTTCAAATGGAAATAAAACAAGGACTCACATTACATTTTTTGATACATTTTCCGGTGAATAAGATAAAAAGTTTAAAACGAGGATTGTGTGAAAAGGTTTAATTTTTTTTTTTTAAATACGGCCCTCGTAAATGCACTAATAATTTATTAGAACTTATAAGAATACGTGGATAATTCCTTGCCATTTTAAAGA
The DNA here is from genome assembly GCA_004302925.2 of Cochliomyia hominivorax. Lineage (NCBI taxonomy): Eukaryota > Metazoa > Arthropoda > Insecta > Diptera > Calliphoridae > Cochliomyia > Cochliomyia hominivorax. The sequence continues at coordinate 59,146,530 of PYHX02000413.1, forward strand.
GTGAAAATATAATTCGTTAAAGCTAAATTTATAAAGAACAAGTAGAAAATTATGGTCATTCAAGATCATCTATAAAATACCCAAAAACCATTTTGTTAATAACAAATAATATCTAAGAAAAATAATGAAACGACCTTCGTATAATTCGGTTTTCTGATTTCCGCTTAAGAGTTCAATGTATTATTATCATACTAACATTTGTGTGAGATTTATGCGTTTTAAAACGATTATTTTCTGATAGGTAATATGGGAGCTACAGGAGATTACGAATCGACCCTCGTTAAACTGAAAATAACGAATTTTGTTCATAATTAAAATTTTTGAACCAAAATTGCGTAACTGAGATATATTTACATTAAAATTATATTCGGAAGTGAGTGTTAAACGGGATCTATGAGAAAAAAATTAATCGTGATATTTTGATTACTGTTTAAAATTATTACGAGATTTGTCTGTGCCAAAATTCTTGAACGTTTTTTTACATTAGGATAACACCATTCTAGGGGATATTTATATGAGGTTTATATGAAATTTTGGACCGATTTTAACACATTTCAATATGGGAAATATTTTAACGTCACTCATTTTATTCAAACAAATCAATATGATTCCTTTTAATGCACAGATATGCAGAATCGACTTTTTTTTAAATAAATCTGTAACTTTTGAACGGATGGATGGATTATTTTAACTTAAACATAAAAGAAGAGGAGTGTAGTATTATAGTTCTTGACACCACAAGAGCTCCATGGTCTGTGTTATATATAAATCTGATATTAAATTTTACATTTGTATCATTTTATAGCCCTTAAACCTTAACAGAAACATGTGTTTATAGTTTTCAAGTTATTTGCATTGGAATTTGTAACTTTCAAGATCCTAAGTCAGTTTTTTTAATATATATAGAAAAAGCATTGCCCCGATCTTATTATTTATTAAGTTAAAAATCAAAATAAGTTATCAAATAAAAAATGTTGTGGTCAATAACTTAATCCATAAATAAAAAAAATTAACTTGAAAATTCAAAAAGTTGCGATTTTGTTGGTTTCTATTGTAATTTTCACACTTTTTCACATAGAATTTTTGTTCTATATCACAATTTTGGATCAAGTCCAGAGCCCTATTTCTTCAAATTTTCTTTTTAACTATCTATCATGCATTTTCGCAGGTAAAACTTTTTACAGGAATTGTTTGGGATCAAAATTACGAATTTTAGATGTTAAAGTTATATGAACAGTATTTATCTAATGATTCTTTACGTCTTATATTTTTTCAACTCTCGCTGAAATAGTTCCACTAATAATATTTTCATTGTATGTGGGCTACCTTTCCCCCTGATCCTGTCTGTAATACATTTTGTCGAGTAAAACAGTTGCCTTAAGAAAGTAATTGGGATGGACTCTCACTTCGATAGTGTTTTTTGGGGCTCCCTCTGCCTCTGATCTCATTCGTTCTACATTTTTTCCAGTAAAACTGTATGGAATGCAATTTGGATGAAATCGATGATTAAAATTTGCTTTATACAATATTTACTTGAGAAAGTGATTGGGATCAAATTTGAAAATTATCGCTGTATTAGTTCTTTAGATATTCCATAATGAATATTTACTTGTATTCTATCCGTTCTATATTTTGTCCAGTGAAACAATTCTCTGAGGAAGTGATTAGGGAGATTTCAAATTTGTTGTTAAACTGTCTATAAGTTCCATACAAACATATATTATTTTTTATATGCATAGAGATGTATACAGATATATAATTATCCATATAATATTATTTAGAGCATTTATTTTCTACGAAGAACTATAAAGTCTCACCACTTATTATGCATATTTCACTATTTGTATTATTTTTATTTATGAAAACTTAATTTTTTATTTTCACACATAGACGAAAGAAATCTTCCAAATGATAAATTCCTATTTAAATAAACCCATGTCTAACTTTGGGCTTTTGCACATCCTTTGGATGAAGATGTTTTTTTGCAGTAAATAATAAAATTATAAACTTATTTTATATGCAAAACACATTAAAATTCTATTTGTTACAGAATTGTTTCGGAATAAAACAAAATTTACAGCACTGAAATTGTCTCCCTTGTTTATCATATTAGCTGGGAATTCCTCCAGCAATAGCAACAACAATTGGCTACAAAGAAAAAATAATGTATGACAAAAAGTTGTTTCGTGTTTGTGCGTAAATTAAAGTCACATATCCCTTCTTGTTTTATTTATTTATTATTTTCCCAGCAGTGGAACCAAAATGTAAGTCAAGCGGTTTTGGGAAATGAGTTTTTTACTTGTTACGAACAGAGAGAATAGTGTGACTATGATTTGAATAACTCAGCCACAAACTTATTCTGAGACAGCCACGTGTGCAACTGCTTAAAAACAAATCTACATATATGTGTATATATACATGTGTAAATACATAGGAATGAGTGTGTAAGTATTTGAAAATTTCATACCGTGTTACTATCAAAGTTAAAGCAGATCCTTTGGATATAAAAACTATGTAGATTTTTAAATTTTATGCAAAATCATGTTTGTAGTAAATTTCACATTTATAAAGTTAGCGATCAGTAGTTTTAGTTCCTTATAAGGTAAGAGACAAGAATGTCATGTTATGTTGACTTATCTCTACGGTGAACTTAACTACTGGAGAGTATAATACGCAAACAATGCTCCTAATGTACTTTTTTCAGGAGGATGTTCACGTTTCTCAGCCAAGAGTGTCAACAATAATTACGGCAATATATCCGAGTGGACTATGTTTTATGAGATACTCAAGATTTTTTACTCACAGACCTAAATATCTTGTCTTCCAGTGTGAATAAGAGTTACACCAATACAAAAACCTGGCAAAAACCCCGAACGTGGGCAATCCAACAGGTCGATTTCCATCCGACCACCAGTCGCGAAGACTCTTGATGCTCTTCTCCTCCCCAACATAAACATCTCATAGCTGCACGTCACCAAATATGCCGTCTCCGCATAAATCGCATATGTTTTGAACAGAACAGCAGAGTACGATCAATGTGGCACTAATCTATCTAAAACATCTGACACATTTGGCCATAAAATTTTTAAGGACATCTAACAGTCCTTTTTAATAAATAACTTGAAGATGTAGATCGTGAATTACTTGGGTGTAAAACAAGGAGATTCAAAAGGCAGCGCCTCCACCAGGAGTTGATGTAAAAACTTATTCGGATGATTGTACAATTTAGGCAACGAGCCATAGAGTTGATGACATATTCGGTTTGATAAATGGATCTCTCAAAGAAATTCACAAATTCTTCACTGCAAGTTACTTGTAACTTTCACAAATTTAGGCAATATAGTCGATGGAATGTTAATTCTAACTGCTAACCACTTAAATTTCTAAGAGATTAAATTTGGTAGACTATTTATCCCTTCAGCTTATGTCACTGAAATTGCATAAAAACAAAGCACTTACCAGTAGTAATTGCAGTATAGATAATGAAACCTTTTTAAATACTTATAAAACTATTGACTGATCAGTGATAAATTATTATGCGCCAGTGTGGTCCTACAACTTAAAGAATATTATAAAATGCTAAATAAACAGTTCCTTTTTGGATGTTATTGAATGCATCATCCTAAGTAACACAATTTGATTCTTCCCGAGGCATGTTGGAATTGATCTTCGAATATATGAACACAGCACACATTCATTTATGCCTCAAATGTCGTATATGGAGGCCGCTCATTTCCTATTTCTGTGATTAAAAAATCTTCCAAGCACTTTAACAGTACTTGTATCATAAATACAAAAGGATAGAGCAATAAGCTCAATGCTTGCTGGTCTCGTATTGATCGTGAAGGGCCCAACATATGTCCAGTGTATGATCAAATACGTAGCTAATCCTACTACTCTTAGTTCTAAAGACCAATCCTATAGCTCAAAAATATCTGCAATAGTTCTAGAAATATGCAGCACTTGGGGGTATCACACTCTATGATCCATTCAGCCCTATATTTTTAAGAACGTTTACGATAAGCTCTCTCACTTGCATTGTAACTTTCTTCATTGTTCTCGGTTCTTTACGTTTTTAAAAATAAGCTCACCCTCTAAAAAATCAATGCACGTCTACGAATTATTAAGCCCCAGAATTGGTATAACTTAATCCGCATATCCTAGTTAACTTTGCTCCGGCTTAACTGCTTTCCTTTCTATACTAAACTAACAAGTTAATAATTAATTATCTTTTCAGCAACAGTAGTACCAATTAAGTCGACTTTTGCCAAATGGAAAACAGCATGTTTTCTATTTATTGTGTTCCTGTTGCTGTACAAACATTGTTTTGCGGTTCATGTGGAGAATGTGGATCAAAATTCCAGTGAGTGTTTATACCTTTCTGTATGTATGAAGTCGTGACGTGCTGTGAATATAAAATAATTTCTGTTGTGCTTAAAAAATATTTAGTTGAATATTTGAGAGTGAGTGAGTGCGAATACTGAGAGAATTAAAGAAAACTATAATTTAATTCAAAGACTTTTATGCGCATAATGTAAAAGTACTGGTTATTCAAAATAATAACCAAAAGTGACATCTTAATAGGCTTCTTGTATTGTTCGCAGAGTTAAGATTAATTTATTATTTTTGGAATAATTTTTATAATAAAAATTTGATGGTACTTTATATCCCGTTTGTCATGAATTGATAGAGAATTTAGTTAGGAATATCAAGGGATACAAACCATGATTTAAACTCTATTAGAACCAATAAACGACAAGAACCAAGTAATAATTCAATAGCTCTGGAAGCACAAGAATTTAATAAATTAGGTAACAGAAAGTCTACTTACAAATCCCATAGCAAACTATGTCCTTCATATTCCACTGCTATGCGTAAATTAATAAAACTCTTAACGATTTACGACGTGTCTTAAAGATTTACCACGGTGAGATAGATAAAGTTTGGATTTATATTCCAAAAGTTTATCATTGACTTTATGAACTGTATGTAAGCCTTTACATGGAGCAATTTTTCCACAATTGGGCAGTACGCTAAAATGTTTAAAATTAACCTTTAACAAATAGTTCGGTTAAATAGAATAATCCAAGTTGTTTATCTATTTAATTATTTACTTAGCAAAGTCAGCAACCTTCAATCATTATGAGAAATTTTAACAAGTAAGAATGCAATATTGGGCTGTGCCGAATCTTCAATACCCTCCACCGCAATGCGTGTAAAGAAATACGTTATTTATCGTACATATACACTCACATGCATTCACAGCAATTACTGAGTAATGAAATAAGTTATATTTTTTGCTATAACTTCTCTTCTACTGAATATAATTTTATATAATTATATATTTTATTTGACCCTTCAATGTTGTCAACCTCGGTTATGTTGATTTATTTAAAATTAACCAAACATCTGTTTATTAGTTGAGACAAGAGAAATTGTTTATAGATTTATTTCTTGTAAATCTCTGTAAATATATTCTTACATGTGTAGGTTAACTCTTATAGTTTTAGAGATATTCAAGTGGAAATAAATTTTTGTCCCATTTCTACCCTTGTTTTTAAGTGTTTTTCAGTCTCGATATGAGACAAAATTTGCCTAGTGGGTCTTGTATCTTGTGTCGAACTTAGGAATCAGGTGTCTTTTGAAATTACGATATTAAAGTTTGGGATCTGTTAAAGCAAAAAGGATAATATGACGAAATTATGAGGATAGATTTCATTCTTTTTTCCATTACCAACTCAACATTTTTTTAAATTATATGGGTAAAATAACGGTATCAATACCTCTATAATGAGCTCTATGAACTAACTTATATTAAAAGTTGGAAATCAAATTTCAAAACCATTCAAAATGCAAATACATAATTTTCGATTTCAACAATAATAAAATTCGTTTATTATGGAGGAAAATAGGTAATAAAATTCACTTTAACAACTCACAGAATATCTGCCCATAAGAAAGCAAATTCACTTTAAGGATTCTTTAAAATATAAAAAAGTAAAAACCGCATTTCATTTTATCGAATTTATTACATTTATTGCGTGATGCCTGCGTAAACATTTAACATTATCGAAGATGATAAAGTCAATAATATTTCTTTTCTTCAAAATATTATTACATATTTTCTTTTTAAATCCACAAATTGCCAAATTATGCGTAAAATATAAATGATTCTCCTCATGCTTCTTGAAAAAAGCAACAAATTTCATATAGAATATTTTATTTTCTCTATGACGATATCAATTTTTTTCTGCGTTAAAGTTAAACAACATTTCCATCATTCAGATAAAAATAACCCTCTGAATTTTGTTTCGATTTTATTGCCCAAATACTTATTGTATACATTTTGGTGTTGCTGCTTATCACATTTTCAAAGCATATTTTTAGGGAGAAAATATAAGAAGAAATATAAAAACACAAAAAAAAAACAACACAAACAACAAAACAAGCTTTATAAGCCATATAACCCAAAGGATATAAACGTTTCACTGACTGTTGCGGAATGAATTGATGACGAGAAAGAAAAAGAAAATGTTTGTTTTTGATGAAAAATTTAACGGTTTGTTTGTTCAATTTTGTGACAGCTTGTTTTACATCATCATCTACATGGAACGAAAACAAGCATGTTAATAAGTATTTATGTAGACAGAAGGACAAACAGTGAAAATTTATATAGATGTGTGTTCATTAGGAATTTCAAAATGATTTTCATAGCATCAATGGTAAAATGGATAAATTAAATTCCAAGAAAATCGAAAATATGAATTATAAAAAAATTTTTTAAATATCTTAAATTTATTTAAAATTCAAGAAAAATTGATGTAAAATCTTTTATGTAGATTGGAATGGAGATGAGAATAATGCACATATTGGCTTCCGAAATAAGGAAAGAGCAAATCTCTTAAGAAGTTTTGGAAATAAAAATAAAAGCTGGATCTTTTATAGTTTACCCATAGTTTACGCATTTTTTGGTCCTAATGAAATAACTTATTAGATAAAGGCCGTTATCGCTATGACTTCTAAGATCTTTACACGCAGAGAAATGCTATGTTTGCGGTAACCATAAATGAGAAGCAACATGTTATTGTTTTTAGATATTGTTATTGTAACTAAAAAATTAATAAAAATAGTTATTGTTATTACCACAAAAATATTGTTATTCCAATAAAAACTATTGTTATTGCAATAAAAGGTTTGTTTATTCGCATTGTGATTTTGCGTTAATAAAAAATAGTTTTTGTTATCGCCACTAAATTTATTGTTATACCGATAAAAAATTTATTTATTTGCATTGATAACAACAGTTATTGTTATCGTCACTTAAAATATTTTTATTGCTACAAAGAATATTGTTACCTTCACAAAAAATAGTGTTATTCCAATAAAAAATATTGTTAGTTAAATAAAAAATTTTTTTGGTTCGCATTGTTATTGAAAAAAATATTTTCATACTAAATATTTTAATATACTTCTCATTTTATTTATTTATTCCTTTGGAAAATATATAAACTTCATTAGAAATATTTTCGTCATTCATTAGAAATATTATTGCCATATTATTTATTTTAATTTTAATTCGAATATATTATATTTTCTATGTTAAAACAAATTTAAAAAATGTATATTTGTTCATATTCAGTTGTCAGTAAACTGAAAATAATATTTTGTCCTAATAACAATAGTTTTTTTTATAACGGGCTGTTGAATAACAATAAAATTATAATCAATCAAACATATTTTTTTTGGGAGCACAATATTTTATTTAATAAAAATAATTTTATTATCAATTGTTATCAAAATAAAATGAATTCAACAATTAACATGTTGGTGATAAAAATAAATGTTTACCTCGAATAAATTAGTGTGCGACGAACATAATGTAAAGTGACGTTTCTCTGCGTGTATATAACGCACTTAAATATAATGCACTTAAATTGCTCCAACTCTCTTAGTTTATCTAGAAATCGCATTTAAAGTTTTTATATAAAGTACTGAATTTTAGTAAAAAAATAAGTGACTATAAATTAAGAGCCTTTTGACCCTAATTTTTGTCGCTTATAAAAAATTGATATTTGTTGAAAATATGCCAACACGAAATACATCCAAAATGAAATAAGTCCCAACGAAGAATATGAAATAATTCCCGTTTTTCCCCATGCAAATTGAATTTTATTACATTGTGAATTAAGACTCAATAGATTGGAACTTATTTCATTACGTTGCCTTGGAAATTATTTCATAGTGAAATAACTTCCACATGAAAAATCCCAAATTAATGTTTATTATAATTACTTAATCAAAAATGTATTATCGTAGGAAGTTATTTAATATTTATTGGAAATTATTTCATTTTTTTCAATATCCGGCTTTGTTAAGAAAACCTTTCTTCTTGACAGCCACTAAGAGATTTTCTCCTCTATTAAATTAGAAAGCCGGTCTAGTGAAGCAAATTTCCTATGCGCGAATTCCTTATCTATGATACGTAGAAACAAGGCCTCACTGAGACAAACATTTCTGTGTAACTGGACTAAGAGATTTTCTAATCTGGGAAGTTTTTATTTATTTTTTTGTCGAAAGGAACAGTCTATGTTTCTAAGCGAATCCAATGTGCGGAAAACTTATGGAAAGTCTTCTCCTACTTGGTATTTACAAACTCCAGATCATTAATATATTAATCTTGGGGGTTATTTCATTAAATTTAGTTAATTTTATATGAATGATTACAAAAAAGGACATATTACTGTCTTTTTGGCTCAATATTAGTAGTCCCAGTTTTAATTTCTGATGTAAAATATCGATGTTTTACCTTGAAACTTATTTTTTGGCTTCTGTAAAGCATTAACACTCCACAACAATTTCTCTTTTACTGATTACTTACCCCATCAAACACTATGACCTTTGATAATTCCTGACCCAGTGATGTCTCCCAACACATTGTTGTTAAGTTGTGTTCAATCTCTTTGAAAGTCTTCTTTATGTTGGTTAAATTCCTAATATATTGTTGGTAAATTGTCATTTCTGTTGTTGTCATGGTGGCCATTGTTGTTCCAGCATCCATATCAGTCGTTGTTGGAATTGTTGTATAATCATTATCACATACCGTGATGAAACATGTTTCAAAATTTCCATCATCAATTTCACTCCATTCATAAAATGATGTTGGTCCTATATCTTGATTTGCTATATAAAACGGTGTAGAGGCAATATAATCATCGTTGCCATCATTATCGTCGTTTGCATTAGACGGATTTTCAATAAGTTCATCATCATGTTGCTTGGTGGGTCCTGTTGTAGTTGTTGGTGGCATGGAATTTTCTGTGGTAGTGTCTTCATCAGTGGCACGTTGTGTTGAAGTCGTAAAGAATTCGGCCACTTTTTGCAAAAGTTCATTGCGTTCCCACAACAATCCTTTGCTTGATGTTGTTTTTGTTGTATCCATTTCGATTTGAGTTGTGGGAGGCGAAGAGGATATAGGATTGATTGTAGTTATGATAGAATCATCTTGTTGTGTTGTGGATGTAAAAGATGCTGGCGTTGATGTTTTCAGTGTCGTAGTTATGGGATTTGGTTGTAGGGTACTTGTAGTTGTGAAGCGTTCTCTTCTGCCATATTTCGATGTCCTTAGAAGTTGTACTGAAAGTGGATCTGGTGCATTGCCTTCAACGGGCTCACGTTTTACTTTTTTGCCTTGTTTCGCATAATCATTCAATTTTAGTTTTTTCTTAAGAGAATCTTCCTTAGAACTTTTGTAAACATCATTTTCATTTGAAGTTGTTAAATGTTCTTTCAGCTCTGGATAGTCAAAGGTATCTCTTATTTCTCTCTTGTTACGATCGCCCAACTCATCGACTTCATTGAAATCTACCAAACTTGGATCAACCATATCGAAACCGGCAAAATAATCATAATACACAAATTGTGAATCATTTCCAGGATTTTCAGTTGTTGTCGTACTGATCACTGATGAGGGTGAAGATGATAATGATGATGATGAAAAATCTTCATCCTCTGCAGTTGTTGAAATTGTTGTATCCTCATAATCATAAGTTGTTTCCGTGGTTGTGGAAGAAAATGTAGTAGTAGTGGTGGGAGTAGGTATTGTAGAAGTGGTCAATGGTGTAGTTGTGGTTATTTCTATTGTAGTTGGTGGTGGAGTCCATGTAGTTGTTGTTGGTTGCTCTGTTGTCGTTGTGGTTATTGTCGTTGGCATCATAGTTGTTGTTAAATTTAATAGTAGCAATGTTGTTGTAGCAGCCACTGTCGTTGAAGAGGGAAAATTCTTTGTCACTCTCCAGGGTTTTGAGCACTTGACTGTGATGTTGTAACATCTAACTTTTGATATGGCCGCCACTGTGCTTGTTATCACGGCATCGGTAATTGCATCCGTGGTCATGGTTGTTGTCGTTGTTAAGTCTTCAGATGAGTATGAAATTTCATTTGCTGCCGTTGTGGTCATTGCTGTGAATGCCTGCCAAAATTCAGTTAATTTAGCCAATTCCATCGCAGCCGTGTCATTTTTAATTTTCAAATCACTTAACGGTTTTTCTTTACTATTGATTTTATAAATGAACGAGAACATCAGCGAATACAAATTCAATAAATTCAATATCATTATTCTGTAAACGATAATTAATTTTGTGATAAATAGAAGATATTAAATGTTATTTTGTAAACCAACCTGGCCAATTGAAGTCTTAACTGTTGTCGAGGATGCCAATTTTCAAAAAGTCCTAAAGCTTCAAAAATCATGGGCAGAAAAAAGGAAAGTAAAGTCATGGTAACATTAACAGCATTTCGACTTATCCAGTTATCTTGTCGCGCGAGTTCCTCGGATCTGCAAGAATTGTAATGTTAGAAAGTGGAAAAGAGTTTTTGATATGAACTTTTATATTGGAAAACATGTAAAAATGTTATAGTCGGTCAAGCCCGACTATGTAATACCCTACACGACAATGTTTGTTATAAATGGTTGTCAGTAACACATCTCGTATAATTTTATTTTCTGATATATTATTATGTGTGCAGTTTATTATTGTGAAACTAACATTTGTGAAATCGTTTATTTAACTATCGTAACCACTATTTATAACTAACATTGTGATGTAGGGTGTTACATAGTCATTTTTATATAACAAAGTAAATATTTAACAAATCTCGGGAAAAAAAACTGCCAAAATTACCCAATAAAGCTTTCTCATCTTCTTTTGTTTTAGCTCATTAACTTACTTATTAACTAGAGCCACAACAGTGTAACCGGAGGCTGCCAACAATGTCATCACTAAAATATTCACTAAAATCCGTTGTAAAATAATGCGCCAACTGAAACCACCAAACAGCAATGCACCATTTTCAATATCACACAATGTAAAAATGCAGTAAAATGACAAAAAAAAAAAAAAAACACACACAGAGAGAAATGAAAATGAAGAAGAAAATTCAATTTCCCATAAATTTAAAGCGGCAACAATGTAAACTAGAACAAAATAATGTAAATTATAGAAGATGGAATTTTACTTGCGTTTATCCTTTTTCTTTTCGGCTTCTTCGAGTAAAGCTTCTTTGAAACCAACTACAACGGATGCAATTCTATTGTGTGCAGTTTCCGCATGTCCTGAGTTATTTTAACACGAACAGGATTAGATGAGTAAAGAAAGGTTGTTTTAGCTGAACTCAAACTTACCAATCATAAAATCCCAACCCGTAAATAGTTTCCATGAAAACGTACATTCATCATCCTTTGAAGATAATTTAGAATTTCGTGAATTTTCTGCCATTCTGCCAAATAGAAAAGTACGAAAATCAGAGATGAAATTGTAGAAATAAAATAAATGAAAAATTTCATTAATTAAAACTTTTCAAATCAAATGATGAGGAAAAGTTAAAGTTTGAGTAGAGATTTTTCTTAAGATAATAAATTCATCAAATCAAATAGATTGGAATTTATTGTTCAAACTTGTCTTCATCCAGACAATACGATGGTATATTTTTATTAGTTTTTTTTGTTTTTTAGATTTAATTAAACATAAACAAACATTGTTAATTAATTAGAAGAATCATATATAAATTGTTAATTATAAAAATGCCAACTAATTGAATAACGAGCACAATGTCTTGACCCCAAACATAAAATGAAAACGTGAAATCACATTTACATTTCTAATTTTGAACTTCTACGATTAACTTTAATTTGTATTTGTATTAAGATTTAGTAACATTTATTTCTTTATTCCTATTGTACCTTTTTCTCTATAAAGTTTTTCTGTTATTTGAGGGAAGGATAATCACAGGACATAAATGCAATTTTTCAGATTTCAGATTTTAAGTATTATTTATGAATAGTTAAAGGTATTGACCATTTTATTTAAATTTCAATATATGATCCAGAGAAGTAACATTGGCTGTACAATATGTGTTTGGACCAGGGAGGCAGATACCTTCTTTACTAAGCAAATATTTACTATTGATTATCTATAGACCTATTGCAACGAGAGTTCTAAAATTTTACCCCGAAAACTTTCATAAAAAACATCTTAATTAGAAATAAGATATAGAGCAGAATGGAATGCCAATCAAGTAATTAGATACAACGCAATCTCGTTATGTATGGATTGTTTAACAATTGAAAATGAAATTCACGAATTTTACGATATTAGAATATTATCTCTCTTTGATAGAAACTAGTATATGTTTTGATGCTGCACACAGAAACATCATTATTAAATGGGCACAATGTGAATAGGCACATAAGAATGTATCTGGCAATGTCCATCTGGTGCACTACTGAGTCCTTTTGGTTATGTTCTATAGAAATACTTTCAGGATATTTATTTGTGTCGGATTCAGTTTAATTAAATTAATACATAAAGGTCTTACAATTTTAATTGTTGTAAAGCCTTGTATCATAAGTCCTCTCATCGTACAACGGAACATCCATGTGCTAAAGAATGAAACACATTTAGCAACTTAAGATATTGCAACATAATAATTCAACGAACTAAGAGTTTTGGAATTATGATATTATTATGATATATCGGAACCCGTTAAACTTTCACGATATACAGTCAGCAATTGATATTCGAAAATCCTTACCAACAAAAAGGTCGATAGGACAAAATTATATGGATTTCGAAGTATAAAATACTTCACTATAACTTAAGCTTGACCAATTAGAAGTTGTGAATCTTAAAAAAAATAAAAACATATCCCGTTGAACTTAACGGATCATTGAAATCACCACAAGCGAGGATGAGGTTAATTATGGTTTGTAATTTCGTTTGTAACGGAAAAAAGGAATCATCGTAGACCGCATATAGTATATATATTCTTGCATTAAATCCTGTGCGTCTGTCTGTTGTTGGCATGCTCACATCCACAATAATTCACAGAGCTCAATGAAAATTTTCCTAGGTATATACTATCGCTCTAAGAAAATTTCCTATTTAAAATCTGCTAAATCAGTTCGTTTAAAATAAGTTGTAGACCGATATCTGAGACAACCTAAAAAAACTGATAATTTGGAACAATAAATATGACTAAACGGTTTATTAAATTTTCATGAAATCTGGCCTTTAATGGAAAAAGTTACGGACTTAAAACTATTTTGATAGGGAATGGGTGATTTGTTTCCCCGATACAAACGAAAAATTTAATATCATTTATCTCTAAAACTAATACAGGAATCTTATGACTAAAAATCTCAGATTACACAAATTTGGAACAAGACACAAGGGAGTGATATCCTCCTATATAAACGAAACATTTAATATCTTATATCTCTGAAACTTTTAAAGCTAAGTTCTTAAAGTTGAGCACGTAGAAAGAACCTTAATACTAAAATTAAATGATTAACAAAATTTTAGATAGGACACGGGACAGTGTTATCACTCTTGCGAACGTAATATTTAATATCTATATCTGTGAAGTTGTGACAGAAAATTTAATAAAATTTGCGCATGGATGGAGTAAAAATAGTGAAATATTATAAACGACGTAGTTTTTACGATAAGACATAGAAGAGTAGTATCCGCCTACAAATCGGAATTTATGTTTTTTGAACTTGATGTGCAATCTATATATAAAAATATGAAATATGTTTGTTTGTTTGTTTGGGACTTATAGACAGCTAAACTACTAGCTGAAATTTTCACAGAAAAGAAAATATTGGTCATCGAATATCTTAACAACCACTTCATCGAGAATTTTCAAATTTTTTGGCAGATAGAATCAGGTGGAGAGGTAGCCCCAATGGTAGACAGATTTTGATCATCGAATATCTGAAGAACTATTACGGCGAGAATTTTCAAATTGATCCCAACCACTTCATAACGGAACTGTTTTACTAGACAAAATTAAGGACGGATAGGATAAGGAGGAGAGGTATCCTTCATACAAAGAAAATATTGATAATCGAATATCTAAAAATCTCTACACCGAGAGTTTCCAAATTTAGTCCCAATCAGTTTTTCAAGTGACTATCTTATTGGACAGAATAAAGAGCGGAAAGGTGTCCCCAACACAAAGAAAATGTTGACTACCGAATAGCTAAAGAACTATAACAGCAAAAACTTTCAAATTTGACACCAAATACTTTCTCAAGAATTTGTTTTACTGATAAAAATATAGGACGAATAGGACCAGGGCCCTTTACAAAGCAAATAATGATTATCGAATATCTTAACAACTATAACAGCGAAAGTTCTAAAATTTGGTTCCAAACACTTTTACGGGACAAAATGTAGGACGTTTAATAAGAGGAAGCATTTCATATAATTTTTTTAATACACGTTGTAATTTGTGAAATGTCGTACGAGATCTTGGACTGAAGAACAAGTTTGTGCAGAAAAGCGCAACAGGTAAAAGCTGATATTTGTGTAAAAAAATATCAGAAATCAGAAAGTGAAATTTTTAAATTTTTGTTAAAAAAAAATATGAAATATAATTTGTCCATATCCATCACTTATCTATACTTCCTCTTATGATAAAAACAAATCAGTTTCATCAACTTTTTTGTGTGAAAAAAGTTAATTCCAGCAAATCTCAATCCTAAGAATCCTGAAATAAAAACAATACACGCAAAACAAAAGAGATGAACCAAAAAGAAAAGAAAATAAAATAAAAGAACAAAACAAAACAAACAATTGTACATTTCTTTAAATACAATTAATGGAATTAAGGTTTATTTTATTTTAATATAACTTTTGTTCATTTTTTTTTGGAATTTACAGATTTGCGTGCGTTTGTGTCATGAAAACGATTACCACGCAAAAAAGATATTCTTTCTTTACTTTTTGTCAAACGCACACTCACTTACTCACTCACCTACAGACTTAAATATGTATGTGAGAGAGAAAATAGAGGAACAATATGTCTTCCCAAGAATCCAATTCTTTTGCCAACACTTAAGTATTATTTGTAGCCATAAATCGAACTTCTTTTCCATTACCACCTTTACCACCATCTAATCACTCCCCATTCAATAATTTAGTTTCATTTTTATTTCTAACTCAAACACCCATAAAACCCCTGTTCTTGAAACTGAAACTCAATAATTTTACCAATCGTTTAAATATTCCATCTCCTTCCCCTTCCATCAATTTCCATACACCACTTTGTACACCTTCATGAAAATTGAACGCGTATCAGGTTACAAACTAACGAATGTTCATCTAACAGGTTCAATACTGCCAATGAATCTCATCGAGATACAACGTGTTCAGCATATTAACAAAATGCTTTTTTTTCGTTTCTTGTCTTCAGTCGGGAATAATTGTATGAAACGTTTGTCGTATTCATTCAATGTTCGCTGCTCTTATTGTTATTCATTGAAAAAAGAGAGCCTCTAGAGAAAATTTTATTTATTGGCTGATTTTTAGTTTGATTTAGTTTATATGTTTAGGCGTGTGTGTGTATGATTGTTTTCATGTGCTTGTATATGTGAGTGTATAAATATTTGTATATTTGAACAAAATGTTAAGTCGTTGTGTTGTGTCCTTGTGTAATGCATACTTAATACAAAAAAACCAGTCAAAAGGAATAATAAATAGTGAAGGATTTGGGTTTAAGGGCAATATGTTTTATCATGTTCCCTTTGATCATATAAGAAGCTTTACATTTCTTCTCTATCGGGAGTCTAGTGGATATCTAGAATTATCATCATTATTTAGACTCTTTAAATTTTCAAAACAATTGATGAGACATTCTCTTTCACAGGATTCACCGCGAAACTCGGCAAATATTAATGGCAATATGTAGTCTTACACAGAAGACTCTAGTCAAAATCTTAGTACTACCTAAGTGTGCATTAAAATATTTAGCCAAGGAAAATACCTTAACTAGGAATATTATTATGATGAAGGATATATGTTTTTCATAATCGATAAGGGTAGTCACACTGGTAAAATTCTGGTAGAATAATAAGATAAATAGGAGTACATACTCGAAAGAATTTCTATTGACAGAATAATCTATGAGTTTTAAAGAGAGGTGTCTAGATCATGGCATCACAATTGTGAATAAGAACCAGGACCTCAAGATTATTTTATCAACCAAGATGTAAAAGAAATTGAAACACAAGCGTATTAAAATTTGAGCAAAATATATTCATTTATCAAATCAAAATTATAGTCTGTAGACCATTAAATCCATTACTCTATCCGATGATAAACGGCTTGCAAGCATAACATTCTTACGATAACTTGAAACTTCGGCATTTGTGGCGTCTCTGTGAATGTCGTTCAAAGTTGTTATGTAGAAATTTCAATCCAAAGGATCTTGCACACATCTCTCATTTTCGCTACAGCCGGTTCTTTGTACCGAAATTACCCGAAATTCTTCGGCCAAGGGCTGTCACCTTAATAACAGAAACAAAGTACATTTAATTGTAGTACCCTACACAACCTCCATACTAAAATTCACGAGCCAATAAAAAATTAGTTTTTGTCAATTGCTACCGTTGGGAATTTTCTTCGAGAATCCACCGCTTCCTTTTTCTAAAAATTCAAGTACTGAGTATTGACCTATGGTTTTGTGGGTATGTGTTAAATAATTTTGCCAAAAAGATAGAAGTTCGACACACGAATATTCAGGTCATTTTTTAATTCTCTCCTCATCTATTATCTTTATTAGATAGATTCAATGTGTTTGTCTCGGATTCAACAGCTTACAATAAAACACCATTTTGATTCCAAGAAAAAATGATTTTTTTGAAGTTAGCATTTCACCTTTGAACATCAGTTCCAATTCACATTGAAACAAATTTTATTGTAATAAAATTCTAATGCATCTGAGGGATGAAACAAGTTCTTCTTGCGTTTGACAACCATCTTCCCTTACATTTCTAATCTTGTTTTTTGTTTGGCTTAACAGATCTCTTCTGATCTTCTATGTCGAAATCATCACTTTTGAATTGCTTAACCCATTACCCACAAGCTTCTAAAAAATAATGCTGCAAGAAACTCAAAATTCACATTTATGAATTTATTTCGACTTGAATATCTCTGAGAGATGACCGAATCACGTAAGCGTGTTTTTTGAAGAAATTTACAAGGACCTTCTATGTGTGATAATTATATTCATTCATACCATAAATTAATTTTTTGCCTATATTTCAACCTGAAAACACTATAGCTATAACCTTGTTAAGAATTTCGAAATAATGTCCTAAAACCTGTATGATAACTATTTGCATTTAAACTAATATCCCCAAGTGTAAAATGTTTAATATAATATTGTTTATTGCTTCTTATTTCCTTACAAATTCACACATTTATTTTTTCTTTTTTTGTTTGTTTGAAAATGTTCGTTGGCCTCCTCTTGCAACCTTCAGACATACAACTCTGTCTGTAAATACTCAACTTCTTTATATTTTTCTAGCAATTTGTAGTATAAATATTGTGTAATATATCTTCTATTTAACTTCATATTGGTTTACTTATTTTCAGTTCGTGACACGAACATTTTTGTTGTTTAATAAATACACTTTTAGGCAAAAGCTTTTATAGCTTCTGAAGCAAAAAAAAAAAAAAATACTATATAAATCTTGCAGGTTTTTATTTGTATACACTACATTTCCGGAAGTCGTGAAGAAGGAATGTTAACTTTGTAATTCCATTTGTAACATCGAAAATGAGTCTAAAACTCCAATAAAGTGTTTATATTCTTGCATTAAGTTAAAAAAATGATTCGATCTGGAAACATTCTTTGTCCGGATGTTTGTTAGTTTACTATTTAGAACAAGACAACTTCAAAAATCTAAAAGAGAATTCACAGGTAAAGTACATCTACACATATTTCATCACTCAACCAAAAATCAAAATCGAATAAATGAATCAATTGCATTTAAAATCAACACAGTTACTGAAATATGACATAATTATTTTCCTAACTGTAAATATACTTAACTAATTTGTATAAAAATGAAAGACTGAGATTCAGAAAATAAGCCTACACCAAAGTTAGATCAGTGGAGACAGCCTTATATGAGGTCTCCCACTACACAGGAAAGACCGTCGATGAAAAAGTTTATTTAATTGCTATGTGCACTGACATAGAGAGAGCATTGAATAATGTTGCCATCGATACAATTATACAACTCGGCACTTATCAAATAGATCGACCATATTGTAAATAATAGATGAATAAATTGCGCCGATTGTGACTTAAAAATACCAAACAATGTCCATTTGCACTCAGTCGAAATCGAAAATGGATTTAAACCACTTTGTTATGCGGACGACGTATTAATATCTCTAATGGAAAAAATTCATAACAACAGTATAGAAGAGCAGAACAAGCTTCGCAAAACCGCGAAGTCTTCCTATGTTAAGCGCAATATCTTCAACTCATGCAAATGTTTTAATAGTGGAAATGGTGGAGGGCATTAAAGATTCGACATTGCCAAACATAACATTCTTAGTTGTTTCTTCATCTTTCTTATTTCTTAAGAAGGTACAATGTTTATGGACAGGAAATGAGTTCAATCCGGTAAAGCAATAGAATGAAAATCTGAACGTAAAAGCAATTTCTTGTGTTTTATAACAAAAAATACTCAGAGGAGTCTCTTTATTCTGTTAATAAGGTTACGAGTTAACGACATCCTAGATATTTAAAAGCAATATATTGATGCAATATTGCAATAATAAAATCAGTGGTAAAGTGATGATTGAACGTTCAAATTTATAAGATTTTTTTTTTCGTTGAATTTTAAGTTTTTAAAAAATATATATTTTTCTAACATATCAATAATCTTTTAATCTTCGTTGCAATATTCTGAATTTTAATAATATTTTATACTACAAAAAAACATTTTATATTACATCGTCATTGTCATTGTTATTGTTATTGTGAAGGTGTATAAAATTGCTATGGATTACTTGTGAAAAGTACTTTAATATTTGAAGTGTTTTTTCTTTTTTTCAACAAAATACTCACTTTCTTAACGTCGCTACAAAACTATAAATATAAACGACAACAGCTGTCAAAAAATAAGCCAATGGCAGCATATAACCCAATGAACTGGCACCCGAATAACTCGAGTAATAACTGAAATGGGAAATAATACAAAAACTATTTTACAAACTCATCAAAATAAAAGAAAATAATAAAAATAAAAATAAAAAATACATCAATTTTATGTTTACGTTCACAGTTATAAAATCTGATATTAAATTAAAAAAAAATAATAAAAACAACAACACAAGACAGTATCTTCCTGTCTGTGAAGGAAAAACAATATGAAACTTACCCATAAAACATGGGCGAATATTTAAGATAACCTTCAAATTCCCAAATGGTAAACAGATTTCCTGCTACTTCATACTCTTTCGAGGACATTTTTTTACGAGGATCTGTTTCATCATGTTTCGTGGCAAAATACTATAAAACGAAAGTTATAAAATTTATTTATTCAAATTATTATTAGGTGTTTTAAATGAGATGACAAAAAGGGGTTATTGTGATTTTTAGAAAATATGTTAAAGGATTTAAGTATTTAAATCATCTGACATAGTCACCTCAGGTCCTATAACAAATATAACAATTGGCAGGGCAATCATCACATTCACCCACATTAACCAGCGTAAAAATGTAAAATATGAGGCAACACCAGAACCGAAATGTGATTCGATTTCTTTGATTCGCAATTCCCATGGTATGAGGACTGTGAGAAAACTGGCAGTTTCACGTTTCCAATGACGCCATTTCTATAATGGATTTTAGAAAATAAAAATTATAAAATTTAATTAATATAAATAATATTTAGTTATGTCAAGTAGAGTAGTTCTCATAAGGACTTACTTAACGATTTCCTAGGGTCTTAAAAAGGAAGAGAGATCTATAATATTTTTGCCTTAAGTAGATAAATTAAATTGTGATTCCATGATTACACAGAAATCTTATTCGATTAAGTAAAACTTGGCAATAAAGTTTGCTGTTCTAGTTTAGTAGAGCAACAAGTTTAGTGTTTAATTCCGGTTTTTCGTATTACAAAATAACGTTATTTTTCAAACATTTATGTCTTTGTAGGATACTTAAATCGATAAAAATTCCTACATACTACAGACATCAGCACCAACGCATAATACTTTCACTGATGTAGGGTATAAAAAGCAAAGATATTTGGGCCTATGCCATACCTAGACCACAATAGGTGGTTGGGGTATTTTTCGTTTGTGTATATGTTCATTAAGGTACAGATAGTGCTACCATCAATAATACAGTTTGACTCAGAATATCTTTATGATTCCATTTAACGATGACTGTTCTGTTGCAATTTTGGAAATTTAAAATTTGGGCACTTGAAATTTACTGAAATTGATTAATGTCCGAAAATACAAACACCTAAAGAAGTTCTCCAAAACAGTAATAATGTAACATTATCCGGACAAAAGCTTCTGAGTTAGAGAAACCCAATTAAATTTAAATAGAAATATTAGTCCTTATACAGATTATTAATAGTGTCAAATATTCACTTCCCAAGTACATGGATCCCCCATTTAATATCCGTTGATAAGTGTCTTAGCTCAAAAATGTGTTAATCCCCAATTAACACCTTTGTAAGTATAAGTGATAAAAAGTAAGTATTAGTAACATCATTTAATTTAATATTTGTTTAGTAACTCAGTTATCTAAAAACCATATGAATAGAATTCATTTATAAAGGAAAGTCTACATCTAGAAAGAACAGTGGTTACAAAGTCATAGCATGACAAATAAATATTGCTTTTACTCTGAATTACGGTTGTTAATATTATATAATCAATTTTGTTATAATTATCAGATCACTGTCCTATAATAACATTAAATCTATTTTTCGTTAGATTGTGAGATCTTCTTGATACCACTGTGACACAGGCAAATGATAAAGTATAAATGTATGTGTATTTGAACTAAGGTGCAAGTAATTTTTAGGCTACAGGATACATGTTTCTAGTTTCTATCTTTATCTTTGTATGACTGAAAGAGAATCTGTGTGTTTGTCCATCTATGAATTCTTTTAGTATATTTCGTTTCATTTGTGCTGTTGTAAAGGTGCCTTAGTTTTCATGAATTTTATTCTTTTATATACATATGAATATGATTATATGATAAAATGTCTTAACTACGATTTTTGAGGTTGCAATTTTACTTAAAAAAATTAAATTTAAATTAACATCAGATACATTTGTTTTGTTAGTTTCATTTTTTATTGAGGGAAAATTTAATAAATTTTACATAATTAGATCCTTTTTCAATTTACTTACTTGTAAGTGTAAGACATTTTTTATATAAGTCAATTAACATTAATTGTCATGTGTGCCCTACATTAGATTTACGAAATTTGACTTGAATAATTTTTTAAAGAATTGATAAGGACCCTTAATTAGACATAATTTCAAACATTAAAAAATTGTTTTTCTGTAAGAGGTTACAATGTGTCGAAGCATCATAATGTGCTTATTCCTCCAAATTGTACAAAATTACTACAAAATATCATCTAATCGATTACTATAATTTTGGAATTATACATTCTAAATTTCTTGCAAATAAAAAAATTAAAAAACGAGATTTATTTTTATATCATTTAGTTCCAGAAAGTACCGCAAATTACATTTGCCCTGATATTCTCAAATTATTTTGTATAATTTTATATCTTTTATTAGAGCTTTTTTGTGTTAGTCAATACAAAGAATTCAATAAGAATTATTAGAAACTTCAAAATTATACAAATTATAGTCTATCGCAATTTATTTACAGACAAACAAATATTAATAAATCTCATGGGGAGTGTCACCCGTCTTAACCCTTCTAATTCATCCCCTATACTTTTTTCAGTAAATCAATTTTACAAGAATAGTTCAAAATAAAGGAGATACCTCTTTCTTTGATCCTACTGACCTAATGTTATTTCTGCAGACATTGGGATCTTTCTGTGAAAAATTTAAGAAAAATTCGTTATGCGTAAAATAGTATCAACAAATTTAAAAATTTCTTTTTCTTCAATTTAACTTCATCTATAGTTTCTAGTTCTTTTAGAATTCAAATTTTAGGTTAGGATGCAATGGTAATTCAGTTACGTGCGAAATCCCAAGTACAATTCAATGACACAGTCAGTAAGTCATAAGCCTTATTCCTTTACATACCAGATCTGCTAACTGTGGGAAATGTTTGACTGTCCCGATATAACAAAGTGTAATTACTTCCGATTCTGAATTGGATAAATTAAATTCTGAGCCCATATAAAATACCGTTTGGTGACGAAAAAACATCCAATATGTTAAACTTATTCCGATTTCTTTGGATAAAACAGATTCCGAACCTTTTGTGGCTAAATCATATGACCTTTCATTGCAATAATTGTCTGTAGCCTCAAGGAACCATATAGAATGCCGCTTGACTGTTCATATACCATGAAAATTTTTGGTCTGCAGCCTACATTTATCCGGTAGTCGAAATGAAATATTTCTAAGTCTCTTGAAAAGACCACAAATTCAATATCATATTTCATCCTGGAACCATACCTGTAGATTCTGATGTTATATCTCTCCGTGAGTTGCTCCAATTCCACACACTCATGAAGTCGAAATTCATATTAGGTGTAATGAATTCTGATTTATATGCCACAGCAGTATATTTAAGTACACATTAATTGAGTGTTGTAGGTCTGACAGCGCAGATAGCCGTTGTGGTCATTAAGTGAATGAAAACCAAAAATACTAATTACCATTTTTGTTCTCAAAACCTTCGTTTAACAACAACTTTTTGTAAAAATTAAAGTACCACACTATATAATTGGATTTGGTACTCCATAAGTCCAAATGGCATCATATGAATATAAGTTGAAATGAACTAAATTAAGTGACACTTAAAATTTTGTCAAAGTTTTCTGAATGTTTTAAATAAAAATAGTTTATTTGTTTCACCTTTTTCGTTTTTTCAAAAGGTACTAAATTTGTATTTCTTTTCTAATTATCCATAAGCTTCAAATGTACTATTCCTTTGAAAAAAAGTACCAAACATTTGTAAACTTATTTTGTAAGGGAATAAAGATAAATTCAGATCATTATTCATAAGTATTTTGATTTAAATAACGGCAGAGTTTACCGTGTCATTCCTTATTTGATATGGGTTTAATTTGGACTTCATTTTACAAAGCATTTTTAAAATATACTTCACACTAATTTAAGGTGCATAATATCGACCTGTATGACATAAAGCACACTTTCATAGTTTATCTCTTTTCTACAGGGCTAATGTCACCCTAAAAGTATGTGTACATAAGGCAGAACAATATATTGTGTGCGTGTCCTTACACATACTAACAGCATCCTATTTAACATTAATCCTTTTAAATTTAAAATTAATGTCTTTATGAGAAATTATGTGTTTTTTGTACACGAGGAAAAGTTAAAAACTAAGAACATTAAAAATTTAAAAGCTCCCTGAAGAAGAGCACATTAAAATTGAAAAGGGTATTTAAGATAATTTATATCTCAATCTATTTGTTAAAAAAATATTAACTCCCACCAGTCGTTTAAGGAATGTAAACAGTTTAATGTCGGTGATTGTTAAAAAGCATTTAAAGCCATTTTAAGCTTAAATTGACTTTTAAGTGCCAAACGAATAAAAAATACAAGTTTTATGTTCTTTTTATTTCAATTTATTTTTGTTATTTCGTGTTGGATCTTCAAGTGGAACTGACAACCGAAAATAAAATACTTAAAAGCCCCAAAATGTTGCTGCATTAAAACCTAAAGAAAATTTCCTTTTGCTGTGAATTTGTATTTTAGAAATATTTTTAAGGCAGCTGGGAAATCCCTCAAAAATAACATAAATTGAAATATGTGAAAAAGCGAAATATACAGGAAAATCACTTACCGCTGCCATTACAATTTTAAAACGCGCCCACAAATCACGAGTGCTGCGTGACATGGCGAAACGTTCTTGCAGAGCACCTTCATGACGTGCCACATATGTTTTTGCCTAAAATTGAAGTGGAAAAGTCAAATTAAAAGTGAATGAAAAACGTCAACATCAACAAAGTTCAAGTGTTAAGTTTTATGTTTAATTTGGTGAAATGAAGAAAATAAAAGCGAAGTCACTAATTTAAACTACATTAAGATATTTAGTCAACATCTGAAAAATATTTACTAAAATTGACTTTTTTTAAATAAATTTAGGTTAAAATTGTGTATGTTTGTGGTTGAGTTTGTGATTTTCACTTTCATTTATTTTGTACTTCTCACCTGTCGCACTAATTTAAGTTTTCTCCTTATGGGCCATGGTTGTAGTTTAACCGATTGTATTACCTCCTTATGAAGTCGTATATTTTCAAATATTTGTTCTTGTGTTGATTCTTGATTTGTGCCCTCATCTAAAAAAAAGAATGAAAAAAGATGATGAAAAGTAAATAATAATTTCATACGATTTTCGCCATCTTTCTTCTTATTTCGTTTGTTTAAGAACAAAAAATTTAAATTAATGTTCAGATTTAATTTTTATCATTTTAACACGGACATATTAAGTTTGTCATTCCATGTGAAAAGTTAAAAAATATGAAACTGAAATATAAGTCGACATCTTTCGTAGCTTATGTTCTAACGGTTAGGTTGACTCAGATGTCGGTCTTAATGCCCAAAGTTGGTCAATTAAAAATCTATATGAGATTAGTTCAAAATATGTTCCGATTTTCATCAAATTTAATTTTGTGATTTCAGAGAACAAAAAAACTGATACGAGGTAATGTTTTTATGGTCTTATAATGCGAAATCGTAGACCGATTACAACAAAAATAGTCTTTTCAAAAAACTCTAATTTTTATTTAAGTTTCTTGGGTCTATTTTTTTTAAGTTTCTTGGGTCCATTATCGCATTGTGGGCTTCTGTAACAAGAGGGTGATCATTTCAGTGAAAAAGGAAGTGAAACTGTAGGTGGTTGGTGTATTATGCGTTTGTAATGTGTTTGTAACAAAAGGATAGTGTTAAATCCATAATTTTGAAAACCGTTCGAATCAGACTTGTTTTCGAGTGGATTTTACGATGTCGGTCCGTCTGTCTGTCGGGTCGTATGGCTGGCTTTCCATGTAAATGTTTTGAACACTCTACAAATTGCATTTTTTAGATATTTTCATGAAAATTTTTATATATATTATTATAATTTCTGTTCAAGAATGAAACCAATTGGAATCGGCTGTATTCGGTTCAGCATTTCACGTTCTTCACAAGCTTATTTCTTGAAATTGGGTAAGTAATTCATTTTCTAGTTATCAGCTTTAAAAGTTTCAGCGATATGTGATATTATAAGTTTAGTTTATTAGGACGATAACAATTCTTCTCAACTAGTACAAATAGCTAAGCTAATGCAGGATTTAAAACATACAAGCTTAAAGAGTTCCTGACAGAAACTCTGCTATTAAAGAACATTTCAGGACGAAGAGCGCTTTATAAATACCGAAATCTACATCAAGGAATGTTTACAAAAAACGTAACTTCGATTTATAAGATCTCATAATGTGAGCACTTATTTTTGGTCTGATTTGGCATCCTTTCACTATGGTAAATAAGCTCTTGAATGATACAAGAATAATACCGTAGCTAAGGCCAGTAAAGAGATATTGGGTTTTTGAAAAAGAGAATTTAGGTGTCAAAAAAGTGGCAGATTTTAAACAGAATTAAATTACCGGTTCGAACAAATTAACAAAAAAAAAACACTATATAAACGTTAATGGAAGGGTGTCCAAAAAGGGTTCAAAATAGCATATAAAAACAAAATGGTCGCATTTCTTAAGATATTTTAATGAAAGCTGGCATGTGCCATTATTTTAGATAGCGGATAAAGACTCACTTAGCCCCCATACAAATGTTCCTCCCGGATTGGAAATTTTAAGTCACGAAAGTCACAACTATAAAGTGACTTTAAAGAAATTTTGCAAAATTGTTTTATGTTATTATAAAATGATGTGCCATATTATACGAGAATAGGTCGATTATTTCTCCAATACAACTCCGTTTCCAAATATCACCATGAATAGCTTAAATGTCACATATACGTTTGTATTGCAAATCAAGACAAATATGAGCAAAAATCGATAAGCGAAATTTTGCGAGGGTCGGTTCTGAATTTCTTTTAGTTCCCATGTTACGCTCACAGAAAAAATCTTTGTAGAATGCACTAATGCCACATGGATGTTAATACCAGTATATATTTATACTCTTAAGCTTAAATTAAAATACCTTTATACGATGGAGGTTCATTCCTATTTGACGTCTACCACTTATAACCTACAATATGGTCTAGGGTATTTATTAAATGGTTGGGCTTGACCTACTACAATTTTTTATTTGTTTAATTTGTAGAATTTAGAAAAGATGCTTTAATCGGAAACCATTTTTATTTATCTTACTTTCTCTTCTTTATAAAAATGTTCGTTTTTTGGGTTTCTCTATATAACTCTTGAAACTTCCAAGGAACTTTGATTGCCAAACCATTATTATATAAACTTAATATGTTTAAAGATTTAAATCGGGTATTTAATTGTAAATATTCTAAGAAATATTATTTATCATAATAACATATGATTCTTCAAAAACTGTCTTTTGGCGTTTCGTAAGTTTAATTAATTTTTTAATGAATTCAATGTAAATGTTAATATACTCCTACAACATGTTTTGACGTCAATTGAATTAAAAAGAAATGTATTACATACATTTGTATATTTATTTATTAATAAAATTTAAATATAAAAAATAATGTTGAAAACATTACCTGAACTAGTTGTGTAAATGCTAGAGCGTCTACGCTCTACATTATCCAATACGTGATCCATTGGACTGGAAGCTCTTCTTGAATTGCGACAGCTACTTTTTCTACGATAACCACGTACACTGGCACGCTTTTGCATTATAGCCGACACGGATATTGAGTAATCTTCTTCATCATCATCTTCATCATTATCAACATCATTGTAATCCGTATGAGGTGTAGTGGGAGTTCCAATATTATAATCTTCAAAATGACGTTGTAAAGGAAAATCTATGAAAATGGAAAATATATGTTAAAAAGTGATAACAACAACAGAAATCTTAATGTTCACTATATACATAAATGCATAAATACATTAAATGAAATTTCTATACAATTTTACGTTTTATTCATTTTATTTGTAGACAATTTGGAAATCATGCTTTAATCGAAAACCATTTTTAATGTAATTTTATTTTGCTTTTTCTTCTTCTTTAATGTGGAATAATCATTGAAAAATTTTGTGTATAAAAACGGAAGAAAGAAAAAAACTGGCTAAAAGGACATTGAACATTTGTTTCATGCGTTACATTTTAATGTGGCCTAAATACGTGACACTTTACAAACTCAAATGGTTTTCTTTAATTTTTTTCTGTTTTTCTTAGGTTTAACTTAATTTTTATATATTTTTAAGACATTTTTTGGCTTAAATAAAATTTTAAGGGTTCTACATCACTATAGGTGGGGGTATTATGCGTTTGTGCAGATGTTTGTAACGATCGGAAATAATCATAACACTATATTTAGTTATACCGTTCGACTCAGAATCAATGTTTTAATGAAATTTGGCACATACTATTATTCTGGCCCAAGGACGATGTCTATTGATATGGGTTATGATCGGTCCAAATTTTGCATAAATAGGGTTAATTTAGTCTATAACGATGTGCCAAATAAATCGAGAATCGGTTCATTAATTCTAATTGGTCCCATACAACCACCCTTCCAAATATCACTTTGAAACTCCTTAATTGCACACATTACGTGGGAATTGTAAAAATATTTAGTCAAGTTCAGATAAATATATGCCAAATCATTGTTCGAAATTAAACGAGGGTCGATTCATAATTTTTTAATGCATACATTTCACATAAATGTTAGTATCATTATAATCTATTGCACACATAAGCATAAATAAGAAAAACAAATTATACGAGGGACGTTCATAATTTTTTCCTAACAGTCGTTTATAACTAACAACCAATGTAGGGTATTACATAGTCGGGCTTGACCAACTATAACGATTCTACTTGTTTTTTTTTTTTTTGATCCTAGAAGTGCAACATGTGTTTTGACTGTCTGTCTGTTTAAGATGAAAGAAATTTTAAGATTTTATTAGATTAAATTTTAAACTCGATTTTCTTTTCACAATATCAATGTCTGTCAAAGAATATATGTCTGTATGTATGTTCATATACACATACATATGTTGTATGGGGATAAAAATTAAATTAACAATTTTTACCACAACAACCATGACAATTTTTACAAGAAAAATGTTTTCTAAAATTTTTTTTGTTGCTTTTTGAAAAAATTAAATAAACCTCGGAAACCTGTTTTTGTGCTGCCAAAAAAAAATACGTTCAATTATTCTTAACTTGTTGTTATTCTGTATTAGGGTTTCCATAAAAAAGAAATTTGTTTTTATACAAATTGTATATCGTTATTAATGGTAAAGAGCTCAGCTCTTTGCTCTTTTTTTATTCATTATCAATTTCTAATATTCAGTTCGGGCACTTCGTATCATTCTCTCTTCATAGGTGCTCTTTTTTTTGTATAGTCAGAAAACTCTTTCAAAATCAATCAATATTTTCCCAAATCACAAAACTTTAAATGGGAATGATGCGAAGAGCCAGAAGTGAGGACCAGAAATTGATATTAGATTTTTAAATTATCAGAAAATAAAATTCAGTTCCATATTTTGAGACATGACAAAAAATAATGTCGCTTTTCCAAAAACTGCAAAATATATTCTTTCATTCTAGGGAGTGTCCGTTACTATTTTTATATTTTGGGCGTTCAATATCAGCAATTATCACAAAAAGGGAAATAAAATATTTCAAACATGTGTTAATCCCACAATGTCTTTAAGGGCGATTTTACCGTGATAAAATAGTAAGAACTTAGAAGGGAAGTATCCAGATGTGAATACAAGATGTTAATGGTTTGATGTATATATATATATATATATATATATATATATATATATATATATATATATATATATATATATATATAACGAACGCATAAACGAATCTGTAATTAGATATATATTCAATACATATATATATATATATATATATATATATATATATATATATATATATATATATATATATATATATATATATATATATATATATATATATATATATATATATATATATATATATATATATATATATATATATATATATATATATATATATATATATATATATATACATATATGTGTGTCTGTTAAAACTTATCGACATGGACTTGTTAAAGGAAGTAACCTATTGTATCTTCTATCCACTTACCATACTCTTGGTAACAGTAAAGTTTTTAAATTGAACGCATTGACACCATTCATCATTTTATTAAGCTCCCGCCTTTTCATTTTAACATTGATTTGTGCTAGAAAGTAATCTAGAGCTGCGCACTTAATGTCCCTTACATTACATCTTGTGTGGATTAAGTGGTTGAATAGTTTGTATCTCCTTTTTCCTGGAATTTTTGCGAACACATAGTGTCTCTTAAATACAATATTTTGTATTAGTCGACAGTATTCAAAGGGAGTTTTACTGGTTTTTGGGACCTATGACTATCTTAACACTATAATGAAGTTATTTACGATCTGCCTTAATTACATCTGATGCTTGTGTACTCACAAGAGTTTTATTGGTCTATGACTAGCACAGTTTTTATATATTCCATTGTCTTGAGGATTTCATTCAAGCACCATTTTTGTTACATAGACGACTTCCAAATAGTATGTACGATCTATATCCATTTTCTGCTACTTAGATCTTTCTTGTAGGCTCATAATAACATGATTTTAGACACTTATTGATGAATATCTTGCAGCATAATGTCGATGTTCTAGTTGCTAGGCTTTGGTTTTCTTGGTATTTATCTTAAGGCCAATATCGCCCACCAATTGTTTCAAGTATTCTAATTTTGAGTTCATAGAGAGAAATATATCATCCACCTAATCCAAATCCTCTACTAAGTGTGAGAAGCTTCATATATATTTTTTCTCTTTAAACAGACATATTCATCCAACATGTTGGTGAATTATTATGTCTCTCTCCTTGTTATACCCTCCACCACCACGAGTGGAGAAGAGGGTATATTAACTTTGTCATTCCGTGTGAAACGCTCAGAAGGAATCATTCAAGACCCCATAATGTATATATTCTTATTACATCACAAAAAAATCTGCTCACATTTGCAAAAATGGACAGGTGGCAAATTTCAAGAATATCGGCCCGATAATGACGGTAGCTCTCATACAGATTCACTTTATAAAATCACTTTAAAATGCAAACGTCTCAAATAATACAGCATTGCGATGACATTTTGTACTTTTATGATTTATACAACCAAAAAACAATCTTGAAAAAAATTGATAGAATTGGTTCATAATTTCTTCTAGCCCTCATATAAACTCTTCTAACAAAAATCATCTCAAATTCCATAAGTGTCTCATATATGTAAATAAGAAGAATATTTTTAAAAAAGTATATTTAATTTAAAAGTTTACGTGTATCCATCCTTTATTTTTCATGCTTGTGCAATGGATTAGGGTATAATATAGCCAGTCTCAACCGATTATTATATTCTTACTTATTTTAAATCCGAACTATTGTTTCATTTAAATTGATAGGATTAAAGGGAATTACATTTGCTGGTGCAGAAAATTTTCTGGAAAATGATGCAGATTGTAATCGTACACCAAAAGGACAGAAAGGAAATATGTATTCAAAAAAGGAACACAGACAATATAAAATGAAATCAATTAATAATTTTAAAAAAATTTTAGTTTTGTACCTGAAAGTGTTGTTAATGTTATAGTGGACTCTATAAACCATTATTTTTTTTTGAAATATGGTGCATTAAAAATCAAATTTCCTCTCTAAAAGAGAATATGTGACCACTTCTCATGAATTGAAATTAATTGTTTATTAGAAAATTGTCTTCCGAAATTTTCAGAGGGTATTAAAAACATCATTCTGTTTCAAGCTTCAGGCTTTGGAATTCTAAAATTCAAATTCGAAATTTTTTGGCAAATGGAGTTGTTAGAAACAAGATTCTATTGCTTTCATACATATATTTTTGAGAAAACAATTATTTAAATCCTTTAATAATGGTGTTACTTTCTCGGAAACTGATTTTATTTTACTGATTTTTTTTTGAGATCTCCTTATGAACCACATAAATTTTTATTCCAAAAATTCGTAAATAACAATTGATATATATGATATTCATAAAGATTAATTTATATATAGTTCTATTCATTTCTATATCTATAAATTTTTACTCATTTGTATTTTTTTTACTCATACCTTCTAATCCAACTTACCTATAAAAGCTTCAACCACAGGACTTGTTAGATTGTTGGCAGCATAACTCAATGAATACTCATATGGTTTTTCCTCTTGTGACCTGTTATTATTATTGTTGTTGTTATTATTGACGTAGTCAACCAGCCAACCATCCATTTATTCAGTCATTGTTGTCGAAACAGTCAAAATGAAGATTTGTGCAAGTGATTGTGAAAAGAATAATGAAATTTAATATTGAGAATTAACAAGAGTATTAAATTTCTAAATAATGTTTCTTTAAAAAAGAGTTCAACTTAAATCCGATTTATATAAAATATGTACTTATAGTATATTAACTTCAAAACAATTGATTGGAAATTATTTATATTATGCATATACAGTAGACTCTCAGAAATTGGAGTCACTTTGTTCCAAGTGATGTTCTAATATCTGAAATTTTCTAATTTCAGGAAATTTTTACTTTCATAGAAATGAAAAAAATTACTTAGGCCTCGGAGTACTTTCGAATTAGGAATAAAGACCGATATCGGCTAAATGAACCATAAGCCTTGCTTTTACACTTCACTGCAATAGATCAATCAGTAAAGACATCGACAGTTCAATTTTCGATTTTTTTCTTATTAATAAAATTATTTGTCATAATTTCTATATATCAAAAAATAAGGTCTAATATGTGAGATTCTACTGTATAATGATTTATAAAAGGTATTTAAAGTTTTTTTGGAAAATTAATTGGTGATTTTTTTACTCAGTTTATTACTGTAAATATGTATGTTTTTAAATTATCCATCGATTTCCTAATTTTATGTTATTAAATCTAACTTTTATGATACGTTGCCGATCATTCCAATTGAATTGACTGTGGGAACAATAATAAGAAGACTAATTTTACAAATTCTTATAACTGATATGATATAACATTGTTATACTCAGTTAGTACGATAATAATACAAATCATTCTGGAAATTATGTATAATAGGACTATAACAACTCTTAGACTGGGACAAGCTTAATTTAAAGTTTTAGGACTTCAACAAAGTTCATAGTTCTATTTAACCAAGAAATGGATTCGCGGTCAGTTTTTTATACCATCATAGGTGATGGGCGTATTATCCGTACGTGATGAAGTTTGTTCCTCTGCCTGTCTGGCTGCCTGTCCATGTGAACGTTGTAAACACTCTACCGATCACAATTTAAATTCGGCATATATTAGTAATTTGGGCCGGTGACGGAGTCTATTAAAATTGGTCATTTTCAATCCAATATTTTAGGTAGCATCCGTACAAATGGTATTCCGGAATGGGAATTATATTTGAATTAAATTTATTTGAATTAAATTTAAAGAAATTCGGCAAAATTTCGAGTTTATCGGTCCACAAAACCTTAGCTCCCATACAGAACCACTTCACTAAAACGCAATCCAAAGTACATACATCTCAAAATATCTTAGTTTTGGGATGCTTCTTCATATGCTTTAGATGTATACAATCAGAAAACTTCAAATTTAATTTTTCTGAGGATCGACACATTGTTTCCTCTATATAATTGTAAATTATTCTGTCAATCATCTATCCAAAAGTGTCCTGTTTGCTCCTCTATTTCCTTTATAATATAAAAGGGATTACGTGGAGGTATATTAAATCATCTGGGAGCAAAGCAATTTAGGAAATTGATCGTTTGATTAATACTCCGAAGATTAAAACTTTAGACGCGTGCGATATCTAAGAATCACTATCAGAAAACATGTCAATAACCTGGTCATCGGGGTGTGCTAATGAATCCAGAATACAGTAATCGGTCTCTTTGCAATAATTTAATCGTGATTGTAAAAATCTAAATTATCTGCTTAAGAACAGAATGGACTAACAGTTCCTCATGATTGAATTAAGAAATTAAAAAGAATCAAATACTGCAGATGTCATTCGTATTGTTAATGAATGAAATATTAATGGCACGAATAGAGGTCAATGTTGCAAATTTCCTAGAATTTGAAACAATGGAGAAACTTCTTGGGAGACGGAAGGATTGTAAAAGAACAGTTCTTTGTTTTAGGCCGACTATAGAACTCCCTATTAGAATTTGGTACAGTATTATATGATTGTGTTTATCATGTGTAGTAATTTTGATCAAATATCTATTTAAAGTAGTTATGATTATTCCATATAGAGTCCGTAATAATTTTCGAGGGCTTTTATATAAAAAGGTAATCACTCAAAAACGAATAAATCCCACAGAAGTGTCAGTATCTAAATAATATATTACACTTTTGAGAAATCAGAAGAAGCTATATTAGGGTCGTTCCATAATTTTTCGTAACTACCATTTTTAACCAACTGCATGATATCGGATATTATTTAGTCAAGCTCGATCGTAGTAGTAGTTGTCTTTTAGAGTAATGAACTTTAATGTCATTTTTGAAAATAAGCTTAAAAATCAAATCAGATTGGGATATTTAAAGGAGAACATGGCATAATTGTTTCTGTGCGTTTTAAACATTAAAACATTTCTCATCTTACTTCACATAAGGTCCATAATAAAGATTTACGAAAAATTTAATCCTAATTAATTTCCTCCTATTTAAGTTTTTTCCTTGTTTTAAAACTTATTTGTAGATATTATTTACCTTTTTCTTGTTGTATTCTCATTCAATTCAATTCCACCTGGTGTTATTTGTGTTGGTTTAATTTTTAATTCCCTGTCGTTAGTACCACAGGGTGGTGTTGCCCAAGTAACCGATAATTGATGCGGTGGAGGTGTTGTTCCGGGGGGTGTTGCTGTATTCTATTGTTTAAAAAAGAAGATAAAAAATACAAAAAAAGAATCATTAAACTCCAACGTTATTAAGTACAAATTTCATTTTCATTATTATTCTTATATAATTTTTTTTTGTTTTCGTCCGTTCGTTCAGCATAATTATAATTATCGTCATTTGAGATTTAAGATAAAAATTTAATTGTTACAAATTTACATATTTTATGGAGATTGAATCATTAATTATCTTATTGTGTGTAATAAGTTTTAATGAAACGAAATTATTTCTGTGAAAAAGATTGACAAATATTTTCATAAATTAAACTTAAATTTAATCGCTCGACTAATTTTATTGTATTTTAGATTTAATTAACAATTACACACTAATTTAATTAACGTGATTATTATGAAAATATGTTTTTAGAGATAATTGTGATGAGATTAATTACATTTCATCGCACATTAAAATCATATTCATAAAATATTAATTCTAAGAAAATTTCTATTCTAAGAAAATTCGGAAAAATTGTCTGAAGCTGTGGAAAATGATTTTCCTAAATTTAATCTTGAATTTTAATCTTATTAATTTTATACACCGTTTATATAATTAAATGTTAAATGGTTGGGGTATTAAGAATTTTGTGCAGATATTTATAACGAACAGAAAAATAGTGCTTCCAGCATTGTTATGTACACCGTTATACTTAAAGTCATTTATTCATGTCCGTTCGGCTGACTGGCCTTGTAAAACTTGTGATTAAAGTACATGTTGTAATTTTGAAGATACTTTAATTAATTTAGACCAAGAATGATGTCAATTGAAATATTTTATGATCGGTGTATTATTTCATGTAGATTCCATACAAATGTCTCCTTAAAATTGCGTCTTTAGCCCAAAAAATTCTTAAAAATAAAAGTTAAAAAAAAAGAATTAAGAATGATATACTCGAATATCTTGAATAACTTCCACCACAAAACCAACTTGGTGGTGAGGTCTATAACAAATATTCAGGCCAAATTTTATTGAGATCCATCATTAAACGTGGATGTGGGCGTGCCAAAAACAGACAGACAGATGGACGGATTTAGCTACATCGACTCAGACTTTGCTTTGATACAAGAATATTCATACATTAGGGGGTCTGAGATGATTATGTACTTCTTAACATTAAGTTCGGAATAACAAAGTCAAAATACACTCCTCACTACTTTTGGTGATGGAGGGTATAAAAATATACGAGGATGGGTCTATTATTACCGAATATTATTGTATTGTGCACATATACGTCTGAATTGTATTTATATTTGATGCAAATATGATAGCTATAAACATAAATCCATGTTCGAAATTTTACGTGGGTCCGCCTATAATTTCCCTAACTCACACAAAAGACCTCCAGAAATCATTTTTAAACGCATAAATGTTACACAAATGTTAGTATCATATTAATGTCTTCAATTCTTAGGGAAAAATGTGAAAAGAAAGATAATACGAGGGTCGTCCCATATTTTTTGATATTTGTGTACCGAATATATTACAAAATCTCTTAGTTTAAAATTATTTTATAAAAATTTGGATTTGTACTACATTTTTATGGTTTGTGGAATATAGAATCCGCATTTGCTGGAGGTCCGGAATCCAAATCCAATATTTAACAATTTTTCTAAATATAATAATTAAGGCTTTGGTATTTCAGAACATAGAAGTTAAATTCAAAATTTTTATTAAAGAGTCAAATTCGAAAGGGTCTAGATATAATTCTATGGATTCTTTTATACAAAATTTAAAATCAAATATTCTGTGTTATAAAGCCTTTCAAAAAATATAATACTCTTAAAAGGTCTCATCGGAGCATATAATTTTGAAATTGAATGAAAAGACAATATTTTGGACGCTTTTAAAAATTTAATGTTTGTGGTACCCCCTATAACTCCACACACGGAGCTTAACGGGGTAAACACTCTCCTGCTATTACTTTATTAAATAACATGCAAATTCATCCAGCCGATTTAAAGTTATAGATTTATTTCCAAAACAATCACTTTTGTCGCACTGTGCAAAAGTTAACTTTTACCGAAATAACGAAGATTTAGAAAGATGAGGAGATATTTTAAGAAACCTGATTAAAAGTAAAGAAGATTCTATCTAATCATCCCACCATACCCCAAAGTTTACAATATATTATTCTCTCTAACCATAATGTAATCAGCACTAAATCATTCCGATTCATTCAGAGTTAAAAATTTCCATCCCGCTGGTTGTGCTCTTAACATTTTTAATTAAAATTCAGATTGCAATTTTGAAAATGTTCTTATGAAATTAAACAAATATAAATATTTGGTTGGGATGAGTCCATTATTTCACATACAGTGAGATTCAGGAATGTGATCTCAAATATAAGGAAAGACTTTAACATAATTTTGCGTTAATAAATTTGAATACTTTACAATATTATATGTCAAATTTTATGAGAATCGGTATTATTGCTTATAGCTCCTATCGAAGAGCCACTCTTTAATATTAAAGCCCTGAATATGGTTTTATATATTAAATAGTGTTTTAACTTTCTAAATACTTGAATATTTTTAATATTGAAATTCTTTCGACCGCACTCCTCGTAATCGAAAAGTCTACTATAAGATTTATATCTAACTGGTTGAAGTCGTCACTTAGCCCACATGTTAATATCCTATCAAAATGAGTTTTTAGTTTATAACTCTTTTTAAATATTAGGACATTCGGCAGGTTTCGATTTTTTCGAAATATAAATCGCAAATTTATTTAAATTATGTCCTTTAATGTCCTCTTTTTCCTCTTTGCAATAACATTTAAATATATAAGTATTTGTCTTTGTTATAATATTTATAAGGAAGTATCACAGCTTTTTGAATAAATTATTAATAAGGATAATTATAAATTCATATTTCCACGTTCCTTTGAATGTGACAACACCTTTTTTACATACATATATAAAGTAATTAATTTACATATACATTTACATAAAATCATGGTATAAATTTATACGGGTATATAACTCTAAATTATGAACGTCAATGACCTTTTGAGTCCTTGGGAATTATAAAGTGTTTTTTAAGGATTTCAAAATGTGAAAAATTTAAATTGTTTAATGAAGGGAAAGAGGGGAAAACTTGCCTTAATTTATGAAAAAATGTATTAAAATGTTTTACTTCTTTATAATTTTAATATAATTTTTTACAAAAGTTTAATTTGGTTTTAGGATATTTTTAAAATGTCCTTAACATAAAGTTGCTTATTCAAATAAGTATAACAATTTTCCGGTTTACTTTTTTGTATGAATTTCGGTATAAAACTTTATTAAATAAATCACATTTTTAGTTTAAAATTTTATATCACCAATAATTTTTGTTCAATATTTGTATTTCGATTTTTTTTTATAAAATTTATTACACTTTAATAATACTTTTTTCTTTATTATTATTTTTTATTCCTAAATTTTATAACAATTATTTAATTTAAATTTATTCCTTTTAACAATTTATTAAATTTAATTTTATTATAAAAGTTTTATTTCCTATATTTTCAACAGTATTAAAATTGAAGTATAAAAAAATTCAAAAATCTTTATATCCGTTTCCGTTTCCTTTTTTGTAAGTTTAGGAAATTTTCTTTAAGATGCTCATCGCTAGAGCTGATTACGAAGACTAAATTCTTTGTCTAAGGGTTAGTATTAGCCAAAGGACAATATTCGAATTATATAGTTATATATTTTATGTTGTTGCTATTTTTGTTGTAATTTTTCACAATTCCGTTTTTGAATTTATTCTAATTTGTTTTCGTTTTCATTTATGTATTTCTGTTCCTTTTTTATTATATTTTCTAATAATGAACGAGTATATAAATGTGGCCAAACAAGCATATACGTATGTTTTGTGTGTATATGTGTATTTATCTAACCAAATTAGTAACTAAAGTTACTAATACCATCATAGACCACACCAAGAAAAGAAGAATAAAAAACAGGACATAACAATAACTGAAGATGGAAAACAAGAATAAAATATTATTAAAACAAGCCCAAATACATTATAACCACAGGTACTCAAACATTCATACACACACACACACACACACACACATACAAACTTAAACATGTGAATATCAAATGTTTTAAGTTTATTTGTATTAGTGTTATCTGTATGTATTGGAATTTAGCTAACCCATACTAATATATTAAAAAAAAATAACATCAAAAGAACAAAAACCTGAACACGTTTATTAAAGTGTTTTTGTAATGAACAACAATAATCTCTCTCTTATAGTTTCGTTAGTAATAACCGATTCGAATTTTTCTAATGTTGTTGATGTTGTTGTTTATAGTTTTCTTGCTTTTGAAATTCGAACTTTCATTTGGTGTAGTCGACCTTAAAAAAGAAACTTGTTATATTCTCTCTTATTTGACATTTATGGGTTAAAGAACGCGATTTTTCTAGACAGTTAAATACCATTATATAGTGTATAGATACATATATATATGTGTTTGTATTTATTTGGTTATATGTATTTGAAAGTCTTTATTCTTTCTTAAATGAAAATCAAACATGCAAACTTTGTTCTTTTGATAAGAGAAAATTATCATAAAATTCTACAGTGTCTATTATTAGTAAGGAGGGATGACCGGATCATTTCTATTCTCTAAAAGAAATATAATCTAGAGTTCTATAAAAACTGATTAGATTTGTAACAACCTGCTTTCGGCAAAACTAGTCATCTTTATAAACACATTGAACTTGTTGAGGGAATAAGATGGCTCAGTACTGTTCAAGATTCAAGTACAATGACACCGTATAGACGTTATTTTCTAAAAATATATTACTTGATGTGATTGAATTACTTTGCAAAATATGCTGCAACATTTTGTTTGGGTCTTGAAGTACCCACAGATACCAAAGTGTAAGTTGATTCCTACTTAATCGATTTTATTGATTTTATACCAAAGTCATTTGGTCATATGGATTTTGGGTACTTATTATTGAATTGAATTTATTAAAGGCGGGAGGAAGTTTTCAATTGACTCCAGGTTTTTGTGATGGATTTAAAAAAAACTTAGATAAAAAATATAAAAATTAAAAATTTTATATGCTTGAGAAATATAATCAAATTTGGAGTAAAAATCGTCAAATCGTCAAAATGCCATTTTGTGCTAATAAAATCATCAAAATAACAATAAAGCGTCAAATTTGTCAACGGTGCATATATACTGTGATACTGTGCAAAAAATTTTATGAAGTTTGAAGCATTGATGGAGCAATTATATCAATAAATTATAGACAACGTAATTTTGCGATAAAGCGTTTCATTCACTCGGCCTTGACCCATAACTTTTTCAGTGAGTATCCAGTAAGGATGTCAATCATCCTGCAAAGCTCGTTTTTTAAAGTTTAAAATATTCGTGGAAATTTTCTCATTTAATTTTACCAACTGTATCAATGTTCCATAAAGTTCTAAGGCTCTTATTGTCATTTGGGTGTTAGTAAGCTTGTATAAATCTTTATGTACAAAGTTTATCAAGACCTAGACTACACTCTTCCTGAACGTGCGGATCTCTGTTTATAGGAACGTATTCCGGTTTTTAGTTTTTCAGTATAGTGTCCTAGTCCCATCCTATCACCTTGTTTAAAGCCATCTGTAGCAAGTTTCCGTTTGATCAGGATTGATGGTCTGGTATATGAGTTTTCAGTCGTTTTTTTTGGTATCATGGCGTATGATGCAATACTAATTGCAGGACATTCAATAGTTATATGCTTATGACATAAGTTGTGTCCTTAATTTATAAATTTTATCATAGTTTGGAGTCGAAAGACAGTAAAACAGATATGGATATGCTGGACAAAAGGTATTGTTTTCAATGGTCTAGTCGGTATCATCTTCATTGCATCATTTATTTCTTAGCAGCACATTCTTTGAAGTGTAAATAATTATAGGACTAATTATGGTCCTGTTGAGCCAGAGTGTTATTTTTGGATTAATGTGCAATTTAGTGGCATAGTGACCAACATCTATGAGCTTTCATCACTGAATTTTATAATTTCCTTCTTAAGGGATAGAGGACACGTACAATGTTAAATCGACTTTTTGTTTTCTTGCAAGTTCTTAATATTTTTAAAACTTGTTCATCTCTTTTTATGAATTGGTAGTTTGAATCCTTTCTTATCAGAGATCCGAATAACAGACTGCTTCAAATCTATTGTCAGTTAGTATCCTAAGGAAACTGTGAATAATTCTTATCTAGTTTTCAATCATGG
This sequence comes from Cochliomyia hominivorax, assembly GCA_004302925.2. Classification (NCBI taxonomy): domain Eukaryota; kingdom Metazoa; phylum Arthropoda; class Insecta; order Diptera; family Calliphoridae; genus Cochliomyia; species Cochliomyia hominivorax. The sequence continues at coordinate 59,187,389 of PYHX02000413.1, forward strand.
ATCTACCTATAACTGGTCTAAGGATGGTTTGCAATAGTTAATTAATATTTGAAAGTAATTTTGAAACAAATCTATTGATGTCATTAACGTAGATGCGGATGAGTTCTATACATTAATTACAATAAGTATACGTCACCAATCACCAATCAATTACATACATAAGCGAAATTTTGTTGAATTATTATCTTTTTTAAAGAATATATGACTGGTATCAGCCTCAGTCCCTAATGTTAAAATTAGTTTTTTCTGTACTTTTATGACATTCACTGTATATTGTAAAGAATTGATATATTTTTTTATTCATTTATTTGTAACACACACACACACACACTCAATCGAACACTTTTAAACTCATTCATATTTTTATTTAAAATCATCAGCTTTTTCTCTTTTTTATAGAAATAAACGTTTGTAAATACATGTGTGTATGTGTCTTATCTTTTTACATATAAAAACAGACAGACAAGTAGAATCACACAAATAAATAATTTTTCATCATCTTTATAATATCCACATATATACAAACACACTCATATAGATACATGTATTGGGCACTCCTCCCTCGTGTATTTATACAACAACGACAACAAAAGAAGTGAAAGTGAAATAAATATTTTGAATTTCGTTGTGTCCCTTCATGTTTTAACATCCGCAGCGGGTCAGAGAACATTTGTATGTTTCACATGTGTGCGTGTTATGGAAAAACGTGTTGGCCATTTTTCATTGTGTTTTTTTATATTTTTATGTTATTTTATGAAAAATATTATTTTAATTATACATTTATTCATACATTCACTCATTCTTTCATTCCATCGTTCTTTATTTCTTTTTATTTATGAATACAAATACAAATGCACATTTGTAAATATTTTTCATACATTTATTTTGTATGAAAAATCTGTTTGTTCATTAAATCTGATTGTCAACTTGACCTTACAAATGAAGAAATGTTGAAAAATGTTGTTTTTCTTTATTTCACATCGTTATTTTATCGTTTTGATCGTCCTGTGCTGACTTTAGTGAAAATCCTTAGTTCAGCAGATGCCTCATAACAGAATAATATTTTTACTATGGAAATTCATTATAAATTTAACGATTGAAACGACTAAATGAAAATTAATTCATATAAATATTTAATTTAATGCTTCATTAATTATGCCCCAAAGAATGAGAGAACAAAATGAAAAGATTTTTAAAGCTTCAGGAAAAATGAATTAACTTTTGAATTAAATATTTTCAGTCAGTTTCAGTTCAATATAAAAACTGAGAAGAAATTATATTAATATCGTACGAATATTTTCAATGTCTTTGTAAATTTTATGAGCTTGAAATGCAATTCCAGGAAAATATTTCTTTTCGACTTGACTCGAAAACCACCACAAGTGATGAAGAGGATTCATTACTTTGTTCATTTACTTTGTCATTCCGAGTGTAAAGAAATTTGGCGTGAGTATTTTCAATTGTCCTAAAAGGCTTGTTATTTAAAACCAGTAAAGTGCGTGGAGTGGAGTATTTTGAAGATGCGGCATAGCCGAATAAAGCATTTTATTTGTTATTATTTTTTTCCAAAAAAAGGTGACAACATTTATTTACTGATTTTTCTGCTCTGAAAGTTATAATATTTCTATTGCTTTATAAAGAAATTTTAACGTGGATGAACGTCTGGATGAACTTTTGGAAAAGATCTGCTTTAAACTCTTGTCCAAAATGGGTTAATGTAATATATATCACAATATACATCATTATTTGTTTCGATTTTATTAAATTTTAATATTAATTTTGTTTTCCAAATTTCTGAGTAAGAAAACTAGACATCCTTAAATAAAATTAAGCAATTTTCCTTATATTTTTTAATCTGTCTCAGTCAACGACTACGCTCCTGACTTATCTGGGTTTTGAAGGTGTATGAATTAGAAAATTCATTGGTTCTCAACATGCATAAAATTTTGCCATTTAAAGTAATTTAAATGATATAGGAAATCATGAGCGAATTCTGAAAAAATTGGTACTATTCTGGTTGTATTAATCTATAACATACGAAGTGTATTTAAGATTTATGAGATTTTTTTTTTTGTGATTTTCAAAAGTCATTTTGTAAGGGCATGTGAGGGCTTATTGTTTATTTAATTAAATATTATTAATTAAAATATCTGTAAATTTTACCAGCTTTAACTCCCATTCACTTAGAATATTTGTATGGGACATATTTAACAAAAATATTCAAAGAAGCCCTAAAATTGTGACCAATGTGGTGTTAACAAACTTTACATTAAACGAAATAAAATGATTCGATGGGTGTGTTTCAAATGTCAGTATATTTGAACTGCATACGTATGAACTGTAAATTAAATATTATGTTAAGTATACTGTACATCAAATTTGATGCTGCAAACTCTTAAAAAAATTCTGTAACTGTTATAATTTTCAATGAAATTTACAATGAACATTCTTGAGGTGTCTTTCTTCTGATTTGGATAAAAGTATGTGTCGGAAAGTGGTATAGATTTTTTTTAATTACCAAAATTTTATTAATGGTTTGATTAAAAAGTTTAAGTTATATTTGACCAAAGTAAATTTTTGCACAGGTTTCAAATTTTTTTTAACTTGGTGAGTTCCAAAAAAAATTCTAAAATATTGCCTGGATTCTGTACAAAATTCTTAATAATTTTAGTGTGTGGATTCAATAAAAATATATATAATTGTGAAATAGAATGAAAAAAATGGGATTTTTTTATTTTTTTTTTAAGTGGTAACATTCTTTTGCTTTAAAATCAACTACTTCCTTCTGGCCCATTCATTTTTTAATCTGAGAACATTACAGGAAACAATTACTCCAATAGCTCTATCGGAATTTCGTCCATTTGAAATATTTTTCTTAGTTATTTTGAAAAAGAAAAAACGTCAAAGCCTAAATCATCAGAAAGGTACCTTGATTTTATAGTTACATATATTAGCTACCCTCTCAAGAAATCTGTAATGTGCCAAACCTCTTATAAAGGGAGAATGAACAATTTACTGAATAAATTGCATTATTAAAACAAGTTTTTCTCGGATTGGAATTTTTATTTATTTTAAAATGTAACTCAGGGTTCAGTGCCACCTTAGTGAAAAAACCAGAAATAACTAAAAACATGTTCTTTTTCAAATTGGGAAGCACCTCAAAAATGTCCATGTGAAATTTCATTAGAAATAATCAAAAGTTCAAAAGTTACATAATTATTTAAGAAAAGGCGTTTTTGGATCACTGTGTGCTGCATATCGGTCCCAAAATGTGTTTTTAATAGTTCTGCATTTGAAAGTAATTCTGTTACTTTAAAACCGTTAGAGATGTCTAAATGAAATTTCACATTTTTACAACTAAAATGTATGAAAAATAACTTCTAGATGAAGCCAAGTTTAGGTAAGGCCTTCAGTCAAGGTATAAACTTCTAACGCATTTCATATTTATGGAACGTTAGAACTGGAATAAGAAGAAACTGTAAGTGAAATATCATTTGACGACAAAAATAAAGAAAAAAACAAGGCCGTTTTGCAGAAAATAAATTTACTTACAAAAGTAACTTTATATTAAGGATAATTTAAAGATTATTCTAGCTTTGCCCAATTTTGGTGTATTACATACATACGTAACATACATTTTCCGTTATGATTTCTTCATAGAACATTATACAATTTTTAAATTTCAAATTAATATAACTTTTAACAGATTTATATTTTTTATAGTTAATGCAGCAATAATTTTGAAGTTTATATAGTGAATCTGGCACATATTTTTAAAAAATTGTATTAATTTAAAAGAACTAAATAGTGGGTTAAAAAAGGTTTTAAATTTATTTCTACTTGAATATCTCTGAAACTATAAAGCGTGTTTCTAAAGAGATTTAAAAGGAGTTTCTATATTACAAAATTTATTTTCGTCACAATTCTTAAATAAATTTTTAGCGAATTTTTAAAAAGTCTACATTGCAGAGGTGATCAACATTGGAATATCACCGACTACGTTGCTGACCAAATAGGCGCTTGTTTTCTGCCAGTTCAATCAAAAAATCCTTATTTATAAGTAAAGTAACAGAATTTGCAGCGTTTACAGAGGAAACTTCTAAAACAAAAACACATACAGATGACAGATTTTACATACCCTTATTTACCATTTGTGGTTGTAGAAAGTACACAAAAGTATCAAAATCAAATTACAATTCATATAAATATATTTTGAGCTTTAAAAATATGTTCTTTTTTTCCACTAACACAAGTGGTGAAGAGAGTATATTTAGTATGCCATTCCGTGTGTGACTTTAAGAAGGAATTATTTCAGACCCCATAAGGAATATATTTTTTTTACATTAAATCTAAATCTGAATCGATATAACTATGTCCGTCTGTCTGACTATCTATCTCCATGAAATTTGGCCCAGTATACCAATAAAATCGGTTCAGCAATTTAAACGATGTAGACCGACTTCTGAGGCAATCTTTTAGTTCAAGCCAGAAACTTGTCAATTATAAATCGACAAATTAGAATAGAATTGTCATAACATTAAAATATATGTACTTCATTATCGTTCCAAAAATTATCAAAATCGATTCAGTAGAAAAAAGTTATAGCCAAAAATAAAACTAATTTGGGACCTGTCTTATATTTGAGAAAAACGTTTACATAATTTATACGTTCGTGAGTGTTTATGTACGAGATATAACATATTTAATTCGTACGCATTTGTGGTGGAGGGTATTGAAGATTCGGCATAGCCGAATATAGGATTCTTACTTCTTTAATATTAAAACACGTGAGATTACTTATACCACTTTTGTCATATGAATTCAATAATGTCTGAATAAAATTTATTAATTTTAATAAAATAATAATTCTTTTATACAATATAACAATATATTCATGGAAATATGAGTACAAAGTATCTCACTGACAGCTCTTATAATAATTTTAAAATAAAACTGACAGACACTAAGGAATCTTACAAAATGATGAAATACTTCATCATGAACGAATTTATTATGACAAGAATAATGTAAAGTAACAATACATATGAATGAATGACTGGATAAATAAATAAAAGATGAATTTAACCAAAATCCATATATGAATGTGTATTTGGGGAAAAAAACTACCAGAAATGAAAAATCATATACGAAACATTATTTATTTTGCATTAAAATACTAAAGAGAATCATATGATTTTCATAAACTGAAATCACCGTTCATTTAAATTCGTTTTCCTTATATTCATATTAGTATGTAAGTGTGTTTATGTTTGTGAGTGTGTGTCTTTATTTATTCTATACAATAATGCTACTTAAAATTTTGCATATCATTTCCTTATTGTAAAAATTACTTATAACACAAAATAAAATTCAAAAATAAACACACACACTCACATACACACACACATGCCAAAACACATTCACTCACTTTATACTTTAGAGTAGATGATTTCACCATATGCAATAATACGGAGGTAAGTTATTCACAAACACACAATCACTTGTGTTTATTCGTAATATAAGTATTTTAGACAGTGTGTGACAAAATTATAGTCACAAGATTTTCTATAAAATTTTAAGAATGATATTGACTTGAGCATTTTTATAAATGGACTAGAAATATATGTGCTATGATTATTATTTTCGCTATTTTGATCTTGGAACCACATTTATTTGATATGTAAAAAAAGCCATAATCTGTGATAAAGAATACAATAGGGTTTTCAAAACTGTATTCTGTATTAAAATATCAAGTTTTAGGGGTTTGCAGCAAGTCAAATTTGAAGGAATCTACACTTTGCACTATTGTGTTCTTAGATACAAAGTTTAAATTGAAACCTTTCAAGAATTTGATACATGTTTGAATTGAAAACAATTAAGACCGCTTTATTTGGCTGTGCCGAATCTAAAAAACTTATGTTATGCGATAATGAGCGTGTGTTGAAGATATTGCCAAAAAATTAGTTACACATATTGAAAATATTAAGGTAAATGTCCGAATTTTGATAGAATACTATTTCGGGCAGTGGGATTATAAAGGAGTAATGATGTACTGTGGCCCGATAATTGCCAAACTAGACAGTTTAATAAATAATTGTAACAAATTTCAATAAAATTGATTCAAAATTAAAAGTTTTATAAATTAAAACCCTTTTCCGGAAAGGTATTACTAAATATGGTCCGATATGCAACAAAACATTAACGTATATTTAATATAATAAATAAAATATGGTCCAATATTTGCCAAATTAACTCATATCTAAGACAGAAAAGTAATCGTGACGATGTTAAATAAAATTGGTTCATATGCATATAACAGCTCATACTGGTCTTCCGGGAGCATCATTATATAGGAGCTACAGCAAAATAAGGACCGATATTGGTGAAATTAATAACAATTATGAAAATAATTATGCCAAAATTCAGTAGAATTGGTAAAATGCAAAACATTTTATAAATATAAAATGGACCCAATTATTTTTGTCCCATTACAGATTTTTAGAGTGTCTAGCTAATACATTATAATATAATCAAGGTACCTTTTTATCAATATTAGTTCTAAAATTTTTTTCTCCTCAAAAAACTAAAGAAAAATATTAGAAAATTAACGTAGTAGGGGAAGTTTCCCTGCTAGCCCTATTGGATTTATGTTAGAAAATTTTCAGAATTGAAAAGAAAAAGATTTAATTTTTCAATCAAATTATATAATTTATATTATAATAATAAAAATTATATCTGAGATGACCAGCTTTGGAGATCAATTTCACTGCCCCAGGACTCACTAGAAGCATGCCCTTCTTCCACGTTTCTTTAAAAAATAGTCAATAGTTCCAAAGTTAAAAAATTATTTCCAAAAAAGCGTTTTGGAACCACTGTACAACAGCAAACAGACGGACATGGCTAAATCGTCTTAAATTTTAATGATGCAAGAAATAATACATATTTAGTGGAATCATTTTCATTCATCACTTGTGGTTGTAGATGTTATAAATCGTTTAATATTTAAGTATTTTATGAACTTAAACCCCCATTCCGGGAAAATGGTAAGGAAGCTGAATGAAATAATAGAACTCATCATCACCAATTTCTATAGACATTGTTTTTGGAAAAAAATTAGGCCAAAAGCAAAATTTGAATAAGATAGAATAAAAAAATGCACATGTAAGTATGTTTATAAAGGATTCAGTCTATCAATAAGATGGCAAAAATTTATGAAAAAATTAATGATTAGAATATTAATTTGTGTGTCATTTGTGGGTGATATTTTTCTGTGTAATACTTATAACTCAAAAGAATCCTAAACTTTCAAAATATTGTCAGCCTTACATATTTTCCCACAATAAAAACATGACAATGTTTGAAGAAGTTGTAGTGATAAGCGATATTTGAAATAAATTTTATATTAAATCTTTCCTGTCAATTCGCTCATTTGCTACAAGGTCGTCATAACTCAAAATTTGCATACCAAATTCTACTTGCAAAGGCAGCCGGAGGCGCATCGTTGAAACTGTCCAGACAGTGATTTTGTAAATATTGCATTCATATCTCATTTAACGAGGTTGATATTAGATTTTGACTGCATTAAAATCATTCATTTCTATTTTTCTCTTCAATACTGTGGAACATATTTTAAAAGATATAAAATAAGGTTCCTATATACTTTTTGTTTTTGTCGTTTTTATACAGGATATAATAAAAAGTTATTCCCAAGTGATGCTTGTACTTGTTCGTTCATCTACGATACATATTGTTAATAAATTTATGCTAAGTGTATTTGTGTATGTGAGAGAATACATTCATGTACGAGTATCTATTCCATTCTATAGAAGTATTAAATTTCATACTATTTAAACATTAGATGGGCTCAAAATGAACTTTATGTGAACGACCCTCACATAATTTGTTTTTCTAATTTATCCTTAAGTGTGAAGGAGATTATTATGTTACTAACATTTATGTAAAATGTATTCGTTTAAAAGGATTCTTTCTGGGAGGTTATATGGGGGCCAGGGGAAATAATTTTTAGAAATTTAATTACAAATTATTTATATTTATCTTAATTTAACCAATTATAATGTCCTTCAAAGTGATACTGGGAAGAGAGTGTCATATAGAACTCTCGTATCGTAAACATCATGTCTTTTTCTTGCCGAATTCCTTTAAAATTGTTTTGTATTTGGGACCTTCAAAACAACGTATCAACATAGAAAAGTTAATATGTGCAAGACTCCTTACATATAATTGAGTCCAGGCTAAAAATCTGAAAATATCTGTACAACTTATAGGTTGACGATACATATATACATGACAGATAGGATGAGAAATCTTTATACAGAACATAGATGTACTTCCAAAAGCTAAAGTATTTACCATACTTATTTAAAGTCATGGACGTATTGCTTAAACCAAGGATTTATTGCAAACAAAATATGAAATATATTATAAATTTATGACGGATGTGTATTATTATCACAATTTTATAAAGACATAATTATTTAAGTTTAGTATACATCTCAGGATATTTAAACATCCTTAATATTATCAATTATGTTGCAATTTGTCTACTTTTTAAATAACAACAACGCTTATACGTTAAGTTGGGAGCAACGTTGCCGTTGAGATTTTGCGAAAAGCTACATAAAATGGGGTCTTTGGAAAAAAAGTCGCATCTAAAGAGTGATTTGCGGAACAAAAGTCGCTATAGGTTTAATCCATTTAATTGATTACGCCTCAATATTATAAAATTGACCGATTTTGCAATATTTGAACATAGTTAAATTTGTTATAGACTTTCAAAGGGAAAGTAATTAATCTTCGAAGAATCTGATTCAATGGTTTGTGCTTGTATATTGTACGAATTTCCATTCTAGATTAGTTCTGGTTGAGTTCTAATTCAGTTCTAGTTAAATTCTAGTTAAGTTTTAGTTTAGTTCTAGTTCAGTTCTACATATGACAGGTTCTTTAATGTTATCTCCGGGATGAAATTTTTATTATAGATAAATAAAATATCTGACTGTTCAATATAGTTCAGTTCTACATGCATTTCTAAACCGATCTTAATAATAGTTAGGTTTTCTATTTTAATGCCCTTTAAAGTTGTATTGACGGTAACTAAAATATCTGAGTGATCATTATCAATTTAAAACGGCTGGACCTAAATTGTCTATTATCAACAAAATTTAATTATACATCATCAAAATTTTAGTTGGTCGGTCGGTGATTATTAAATTGAGTAGAAGTACGGTATACAAATATCTGCATTACGGTTTGCTTTTGTAAAGAGAGTAAATCGAAATATCAAACATATCTAAGTTCTGAAGTATAATCAAAACAACAATGCATCTTTGTACAAATAGAAGATAATCTGAATAATGCAAGTAACATTTATTATTTTTATAACAAAATAGTCCAAGCTTTACCAAAGAAGTTATTTGTCTCCGTAGTTCAAATATCAGTAGATATTTTCATATAAAACATTTATTTTGTTGATATGAACAAATTTAATACAAATTTAAGATCTGAATATTTTTAATCGAGTAAAGGTAAATCTATATAGTTATTCGAGATCCCTCAATAAGCACGATCTCTAACCAGTACTGAAGCTTCTTCGCTCAGGTTGCGACCTAAATTATAACGATTATACGCATGGGCAAGAAACAAAATTTCCTCAACATCAATGTCCATAGACGTATTACAGAAACTGCTACAAGTTGTAGAGCTGTTACGCAAACGACTGCCAACCGAATCATCCGAGTTCATGTGATCATTTTCATCAAATTCTCTATCGCATAGTTTGGCAAAATAACGTTTACGATTTTTATCTTGATCATGATTACAACTTGGTACATGTTCAGCTAATTCCAATTCATTATTTAAATTATTATCTATGATTTTATGGCGTATTTCGGGACTAAGTCTTTTATTGCTCAGATGGTCAATGCGACAATTTTTTTTAATCCATTCCATTTCTTCTTTACAAGCTACAAAACGCATTTTGGAAAAGGGTAAAGGACGTTGTGTTATTAAACCATTAAAAGCATTATAAATGCCTTCTCCAACATCGTAATAATTCTTTGCCAAAGCTCGAGGTGGTGCTTGAGGGGTGAGCCTGGAAAATGGCCCTATAGCTTGTAAACCTTCACGATGTTCTTCAGCATAACGACGATCTTTGTTTGTACAATATTTCCAAGAGCTAAAATCCATAGACCACTTATCAATACTAGCATTTACTTGAAGTCCATCATCAAACCACATTTCATCGATTTCTTCCAATGAGCCATCTATGAAAGTCCCTTTAAAGGTGAAACTGTAGGGAGCAGTCAAATGTAAAGTGCCATAACCATGAAAATGGCCTCTACTGAAGTAACCACGATATTCACTACCATCAGGAAATGTATAAACACCATAGCCGTCCATGCATTGCAGCGAATCTGTCCAAGTGCCCTCGTAATGACTTTGAGTAATGAAATGCTTATCGATTCCGTTCGTTAAGGGTTTGTTGGCTGCCATTACAAACATTTAGTGTATTTACATTAAGTGTTTGTATTTAAAATAAACTTCAATTGTTTTTGTTTTTCGTATTTTTGAAAATTTTCGAGAATTTTAAATTTATGAACGTAAACAATTTTCAATGAATATTTACACTTTGGGTGTTGCCTGTAGAACACATTAAGCTATTTTGTTTTAAACAAAATTATGGCAACACCTTTTTTAGATTTTTAAGAATTTCACATGTGTAAAAATATTGACTCAATCATCATTAACATGTAAAAAATCGTTGTTTCTGCGAATGTCCTTAAAATATTGTTTTTGTTTTCAACTTAATTCCTAGAAAAAAGGTTTATTTGTATCGACTAAAAAAAGGTGCGAAATATTTTCTGTCATAAAAAAATTTGTTGTTTACAAATTTCTAAAGACAACAAAACGAAAATAATAAAATTTATAGAAAAAATATATAAATATTATAAGAATTGACCCAAATTATTAAAAATAAATCTTAATAAATGACCCATCCATGGTGGAACGAAAGGACGAAACACTTTTAATAAAGACATTTGTTGAGTGTTTGTGTGTGTGTGTATATGTGCGATTGTGTCTTTAAAGAGAAATGCATGTTTTGTGACTAAAACTGGGTTAATGGCTGATACGAATACGTGATTAGAACCAATATAATGGTCTAATATGGATATAGTCGATGATGGTGGTAGTGTGCCAGTTATATCAAGGTAAAATTGATTAGGTGCTAAAATGTTTCAATCAAATGCTATAAAGTCATTACAGTACAGAATCTTAAGTAACGCAGGGTTTTAAAAAATTTAAAGAAATGAATTTGTAATATAAAATTTATTTCCTTTTTACTACAAATTTTTAGTCGAATCCTGCGTATTTCGAGAAATGATGATCTTGAAGTAAATTGAAAAGTAATCATGTTTCATTTCTGCAGAACAAAAATCAATTTTAGATTTTTTCATATCGGGCCAGATTTTATTTATTTCTCTTAGGTTTTTAATTTTGAAAAAAAAAAAAATAATATTAAATCAAAAACGAAATTTGTTTGATTTCGTCTGCACAGCTGACAGGTTTGCTGTTCGTGTAAAACTTGTAGGTCACAATTCAAAAGATTTCTTGATGAAATTCGTCACATATAATTAATTTGGTCCTAGGACGATAACTATTGAAATTGGTGATGATGATGATGATGGGTCCATTATTTCACCCAGTCTCTATATAAATACATCTTGAGGAATGGTTTTAAGCTCATGAAAGTCCTAAATATAAATATATTTTAGCGAACAAATAAATCTTATGATATTCGTAAAGAATGTACCAAATTATGCGAACTTCCAAAGATCACTTTAAATAATATTATAATCATATTTGTTCATATTAAGGCAAATTAAAGCATCACTCGATGTACGGAATTTTCGAGTGTCGGTCCAGAATTTCTCCCAGAAAGAAATCATTTAAAAACGTATAAATTTCTCGTAAATGTAGTCTCACAATAGTGTACTCAATACTTAGCATAAATCATTAAATCAAAGTATACAAGGAACGTCCATTAATTCTTCATAACTACAATTTTTAACCATCAATTTGGTGTGGAGTATTACATAATTGGGATTGACCGACTGTAATATTCTTAGTTCTGATGCATTTTTTAATTGCTATAATTATATTGGACGACAACATGTAATTTTTTTATACCCTACACCACGTTTGCGTTTGGGCAAAAATTGTAGCGGACATAAAAAATTGCGCTACCACCTTTACTTTTATGAATACCGTTCGACTCAGGATCAATTTTTGAGTCGGTTTACATGGCTGTCCATGTAGACCTTGTGACCAAATACGAGTCGCAGTTTTAAAGATTTTGTCCAAAGAACAATGCCTATCGCAATGATGATGACTTCATTATTTCGCTTAGTTCCCATACAAATATTTCTTGACGACAAAGGTTTTAAACACAAAAAAGTCCCAAATATAAAGTGAACGAAAATAAGTAAATAAACCCAAATAAGTTTTTAAATATTTTAAAACGATGTTCCAAATATCACTTTAAGGGCCTTAAATCCCACATATACGTCGGTATTGGTATTAAAATTAAGATAAAATTAAAATAAATATAAGCAAAAATCGATGTGCGTAATTTTACGAGGGTAAGCACGTAATTTCTTATAACTGTCATATAAAGTCCCCAGAAAAATGTTAGTAACATAATAAACGACACTCTCAAGCATAACTTAAGAAATGTCTTTATACGAGGGTTGTTCAATTATTTTTGGTGACTACCACTTATAAACAAGAATGTTTTCAGGGTATAAAATAGTCGGGCTTGATCGACTATAAAATTTTTGAAGTTGACTTAAAACAAACATTCACACGATCACAATTATCATCCAAATACAATTTGACCAGATTGTTTTTTATCATCCTAAAGAGTTTGTTACTAAAAATCCAAATCTGAGATAAACTTTTCATCAGACTAAAATAAAATTTAACTATAATTATGGATCTCATTACTATTCCAAGTATCATAAAAATCTGATAAAAAAGTTATAGTCAAAAATATATTAAATTTAATGATTTATTTTAACGAGCAGATGACATTTCGCTTTGTAAATAAATCTGTTTGTTCTTATCAGTGTGTATGTGTAGAAGATATGTTAGTGTATGTTTTATAGATTTAGCATAGACTTTGGATTAATTCTTGTTGAGATTTTCAAAAATTTTATTGTAATTTGTTAAATTTCAGATTAAATGTAAAACAAAAAGTTCGTTTTTTAAGTTCCCGTACTTTAAATAAATAAATTCTAGAGATTTAGTCAGAAAGGACTGAAATAAATCTATTGAAAATATTTTGATTCAATTAAAATTAATTACATATAAATAAATTGATTCCAGGAGCAAATTTTCATTACTGAAGCGAATAATACATCATAATTAATACAAAGTTTTGTATATCGTTCTTTTTCTCCATTTTCATTGGAGGCCTTTCCTGAAAACTCACTTATTAATTGGATGGAGATGTTTTGCTATTATTTTCTTGAATCGATTTAAACTCTTGCATAAATACATTTCAGTTTTTCTTAAATCGCTGAATTTATTTCATATCGGACTGGGTGTACTCCTTTAGCTTTCGACGGATCGTAATGAGATGCTGCATATTAGATGTACTTTAAACTTATTCCGAACATTTTTGCCTAACATTTCACTGAATATAACAATAATGCGCGAATCCTAAGTATAGACTTAAAAGCGCATCACTTCCATATTATTTTTTCTTCAAGCATCCAAATCTAAAACTAAATTTCATAAAATGGATTTCGTTAATTTTCAATTATATTTTTATCTTCAATTATTATCTATAATATTTCCTTTATTGTAGGACGATTTGTTGCAGCTTCATACTCTTGTGCCATGTGTGGACGCTCATTTCCGAGTCAGTTTCAGTGAGTTTAAAACTCGATAGAATAACAAGGAAATATCCTTGTTAGCATACACAATTTTTTTTAATTTAATCTGTAACTTTTGATCGACTGAACGAACATATAAGAAATTTTACATAATGATTTTAAGAAAATCTAAATCTTGTCATTATGAATCTTCTTCTTTCAACACTTTAATGTTGAGGGAATATTGATTTGATAAAATATTTTCTATATTTTCTTTGGAATTAGGTCCAGGTTCAGTAATAAGGTCTGTCCACATTTATTTTGAAACTGTTATCATGTGATTACAAAAAGATTGGGCTTTGGGATTTTAGAACATCATTGTTTAAGTCAATATCGTAATAAAAAAGGTAGAATTCGAGAGGATTTGGGTACAATAATTGAAAGTAAACCTTTTCAGAAAAAATACATTTAATATTAATTTATATAAAATTTAGAATGGTATACCGAATCTTTGATTCACCTACCACGATGACAATTGAAAATTCCACTCAACAAACCTTTCTTAATTAAAACCCCTTTGCTATAATACAGATATATTCCACTCCATTGTATCCAATCAGAGGAGTAATATTAGAGTCATAGACATTGAATTAATTTAAATCATGATGCTTTAAACTTTATTTTTTATGAATATTATGTAATCAGTATGTGTTTGTGGATAACTATGATTTGTCAATCCGCATCAAAAATTCTCACTTCAATTAGTCTCATTTAGTCAGAAAGTTGGAAATGAATATATTATCACCAAAAATGCTATTAGAACTTATTAAATGGTAAATTACATATTTTCATCCAAATGAAACGTTAAATTAAAAGTTCTGTATTAAGTACAATTTCTCATATACACACATACAGACATTTATAAATATGTGTATGTAAACAGTTACGTATGAATTTGAATTCTCGTTGTCCTAAAACCACAAACAAAATGTTGATTCATTACTGAAAAAATCCAGTAAATACTTTTATGTACTTTATAGTTCAAATAAGTGAAATACGAATGAAAACCAAATACTAAATAGAATTAATACGCTTCTATAGTGGTTTTTGGTTGGATTTTAACAAGTGCCCAAGTGGTGGTGATATAAAACGTAATGCTTAAAAAATGTTGACCACTCTCACGCATTATTGTAATGTGAATTTTTAGTTTTTCATGTATGTGAATATATATGTATGTAAGTGTAAGTACATTCACGTGGAATTTCCGTGTACATGCTGAGAAGTACACACTATTTTAAATTATAAAGCACAATGGGACTGATAGGAATGTTCATAACGCGTAAGCGTTGGAAGTTTAAAAGGTAAAAGTTAGGAATGTTTACAAAAAGCATTCCTAAATGTACATTTTTGTTATCATAGCGACCGGGCATCCTGTCACTATGATAACTAGACACTGAGTAGTACTTAGAGAGGCAAATCTTGCAAACTGTCCGGAACTAAGGCCAGTGGAGAGATATTGGACACTTTTTAAAACATAATTGAAAAGCACAAAAAAGGTGTTCAAGAGTGTTTTATATTTTAAACGGAGATGGACTACAAGTTCGAGCAAAATGACAGAAAGCACTACAAAAATGTTAATGGAATATGTTGTTATTTATCCTTCCTGAACGCAATTGAATTTCCTCAGACGATGACAACACCTTACGATCTCATAACCGTGATCCTAAAAAAGTTTATAAAACTAAACGATTTGTCATATTATGGTATCCTTATCCTTATATTTCTGTCCCCAAAATTGCAAATTAAATTCACCATAATTTGTTGGAGACAATTTTCTAAGGAAGACTTTTCATCTATTTTCATTTAGTTTTCACATTTTAACCCAAAGAGCTTTGCGTTTCATTCCTTTGCTTCTGGTTATTATTGGATCAAACTTTCTACTTTTCATGCTTTATGAATTTTTTTAGAATTATAAGCGTTTTCCTTAGTCGGATATTATGGTGTTCTAGTTCTGGTTATATGGATTATGCCTTTTGTCGAAATCTAAATTAGAAATTTTGTAAAAAAATCTATTAAACATGTTAGAATTTTCCATTTAAATATTCAGTCCACTGTGGAACATTTATAAAAGTGTTTCTGGTTATGCTTTAACGCCGGCCAAAACAAAAATTGAATGAAGTGAAATGTTAAACACAAAAAATTCCTGTTTGTGGTATTAAATGATATTTTTTTGCACACAAACATAATAAAAATCCATAAATAACAAAAAACCAAATGAAAAAAGGAACATAAAATTGGGATGGTGGTGAATTTACAAACAGACAAAAACATTTTTTATAGGCTTGTCACCTGCACTTCGTTGCTGGCCATGTTATCAACATGGAATGATAAATGCGATGACATTTTTTATTTTATAAAATAACGGTAGTCATCGTAACGATGGCAGCGTCGTTGTTGAAAAAAGCGTAAATGATAATAATGATGATAATGATGACGCTTGAATTAAGTTCACTTTTAGGCGTAAAAAGTAAAATCATATAATTTGTTCCGTTTTTTTGCATTTACAGGTCTTTTTAACTTAAATAAAAACAAGTTTCCTATTTTTAGGTTTTTTTTTCTTTCGCATAAAAATATTTTTCACTTAGATATTCTGTATATTTTTTGCTTTTTTGTCTTCAAACCATTTTTTCCTTTATTATGGACATTGAAATGATTTTTATCTCGCCACCAGTTAAGGTTAGTCACATTTGATTAATGATGATGGAAGGTTGGCTTAAAACAGGACAATAATAATAACAACGACTGATGTTATGTAGCGTAAATAATTCTTATTTGTGAGTGCTTTTTTATAAATATTATTTTAAATTTCTTTTGTTGTTGTAATTTACATGGAATAACATGAAAAATGTTTAACGTATTTAAAGCCCAATGACCTTAAAAGACATTTAGAAAGGGAGAGTATTAAAACCGAAAATAAAGTTTATTATCGCACATTAATATTGTGAAAATAATTCAAACTTTTTCACACGTTTCGTCTTATTTTCATTTGTTTCCTTCTTTTTAATGGTCTAATTACAAATAACCTTTTTTTACAATTTTCTTTAATTTGATATTTAACACTTTTTAATTAAAATTGTTTTTGGTTGATTTTATTCTATTCCAACTTTTACAAACAAATTTTGTTTCAAATACTAAAACTGGAGGATACAAATATTTTTTTTTTTGGTTTTTAATATAACGAACTTTTCTCTTCAGAAACAAATTCTTAATTAATTTCATTTCAACGCCACAAGAAAGAGTTCAGTTGCATACAATTCATTTACTTTTCAATAATACACACACAAACATGCTGATATTTACTAGCAAATATACATATACATACATTAGACACCCACATAGATATGCATTACTGACACACATTCGCACTTTTGTGGCAATTTTGCAACAAAAATTTAAAACAAAAAACAATCATCACTAATACTTGCAAATGTTTGTGTAATTGTTTTTCCTTTTTTTCATATGTACATGTTTGTGTGTATAGCAAGGAATTGAAAATATTCATAGTTAGATACAGCCATATCCATAAATACAGTACATTTTTCTAAACATTATAACATTTAAGAGTAAAAGTTTAGTTTGATGGATATTAGAGCAATCACTGAAAAAATGGAGATCGACCGTGAAGAAGAAGAATGCGAAGCGATAAGCAGTGCTCTGTAGACATTGTATTTGGGTCCATATATATTCGATCCTAATGTATCATTCTAAAAGAACAATCAACTGCTATTCAGCGGTCTACATGGTGTCTTCTCTGAACTTACCATTTCCTGAAAAGAAATAATGTAGTGACCTAAGGTTCACATTTAAAAATCACCTTTTTTTAAGTTTAAAGGTAGGTTCCAAACATGTTATTCCCTAGCTTACTATGTGCTGGACATTGACAGAGTAAGTGGAAAACTTTTCTTCTTCTAGTTCTTCATGACAACTGTGCCAATTCGAAGTAATATAAGGGGTCACATCAGCAGTCTGGCTGGAAATGAAGTTCTAGGGTCATCTAAATCCCATGGTACCAGATTAAAATCCCTGACTTCTACTTGACAACTTGACTATTACAAGTTGATTTCCAAAAGAGTTCAGGATTGGTTGTGGACATCAATGAAAATGAAATGCAATACTAAATTAAAGCATAATGCAAACAACACAAAGTAGAGCATTAGAATCAATAAAATTTGAAGCTTTATTTACAAAGTAACGTCCATTGTTTTAATCCAAAACATTACAGTGTACTCATAAAGTGTGCAAAAACACGATAGTATTTCATGATCACAACGTTTAATCAAGCTGAACAATGATACTAAAATCCACGGGGCTTTTGTCCTTCATGGTTGAATGTCAAATGGAGTTATTTATATTACGGTTATTAAAGTAAGGACGATGAAAACCTGGGCAAGGGAAAATCTGGGTAAAAGCAAATATTTCCACCGATACCAGTAGAATAAAAATTAATCCTCGACGGAAGAATTACAACAAATTTTTTGGGTAATTGGAAACATGAAAGAATATGATGTAAATAATCAACGTGGAGAGCTTTGGGTGAGCAAAGCCCAATGGTTTTAAAAGCAGGCTCCTAGATTCTCAATACTGAGAGATTTGTTTCATTTATTTCCACATTTATTATTAAATGAATTTTATTTTTTGAATCTTGGAAAGAATAATCAATCCGCAAGAAAGTCCCACTAAGTTGTTTAAATTTAAAGTCAGTATTAACATTGTTCCACCATCTTTTGTAAAATTTTTTAGTATGAATTTGTCATTCGATATTCACCAACATTAATCTGTAGGGATGCTATAAATTTGAACATAACTATAACAACATATGTATAAGGATCCTTCATTAAGTGTTGCTTGTTTTATATTGAGTGTTGCAAATATTTTCCATGAAACGTTTGTTGCATACTATGCACAGTTGATTTTTTCCCTTAATGTTGATTATTGGATTCTAACACAATATCAAAAGTTCATTATAAATAACGATTGTATGGATAGCAATATCGTAAATACACTCACTCCCACACACACGTTCATACAAATACATGTAAGTGGACACAATAATACAATTGAATTCTTACAATACCAATAAACAGTTGGGGATTTAAAAGAATTTATTCCATTTCATTATTTTAATATCCCACAAGAATAAATACATATAAATATTTCAATAGATACTTAAAATAATTATATAAAAATACATAGAGAAATATATACATACAAATGTATGTGTGTACATTATATAATAATTATTGAATGATCAAACGAAAGTTTCTTATACATAACAAAGAAATCTGAATTAATCATAAAATTAGTTATATTTTTGGTTACAACCTTTTTTTCTACTGAACGGATTTTGATGATGTTTGGATTAGTAATGAAGTTCTAATTTGTCGATTAGTAATTAAGAATTTTTCAAAAGTTCTTCACTTTAATTTAGAAAAATTTTCAGGACTATAAAAAATATGCAGGTCAAATTTCATTGTGCTCTGTCTATTATTGCGGATGTGATTGTGTTGGTGGAGAATATAAAAATGTAATAAAAGATGTTAAGAGAAGGCAGTTGTGGCAAATTTCTTGGTGCTTGAGGTGGAGTTTTATTGTGGTTGTAAAACCCATATTACAATATGGTGCTACAGTATGGTGGAATGCAATAGATATGAATGTCAGTTGGAAATTTTTTGGAAAGGCCTTGAAATGTCGCTATTCGCTGGTAATACTTCAAAGGAAAATTGCGTTCCTGTACTTTACCAAAAAACAGATCTCATAGAGAGAGTTTAGTACCTTTTCACTCATTTATATCATTCACTCAGAGAAGTACATATTAAAACCTGTAGAAAAGTTAAATAAAAATCAGGAACATTGACAGAAATGCATCCTCTTACTTTGTTTATATGAATTTTATCAAGTTAATTACCGGAGTTTCTAAAAGCTTTCTAAAAGAAAATTATTAATAGGAACAGAAAAATTGTGGTCTATCAACACCGACCAAATAATACCTTACATTATATATGAACAAAAAACCCGCTAACACAACTTTACATTCATTAATTGTCTAAATTCTGAAGTCACTGATGTCTGGGAATTATACAATTGTAGCATTCTTGGACATTGAGGATGCTTTTTACTAAGTCAGTCTTGTTCCAATGTGTCAGCATTACTAGAGAGAGATGTCAAGAATGGTGCAGTGGATTTATAAAGCATTTGCTTGGGAAAAGATTAATTAAATAAAGATTTGAGAAGTTTTACACTACAGAGGAAGTTTCGTCCGCTTCTTTCGCTCATGCGGATGATGCTGCTGTGGTAGTTTCTGATAACAATTTGGAAACTATTAAATATCATATGGAATTAGCACAGCTTTTCTTGTGCTGAATTGTAGGTTTCACCGCCCTACGATTAAATGGGATTCCATTAGGGTTATCTAATAATACCAAATATAAGGGCGTTCTTCTCGATAGTAATTTATCGTGGAGTGATGCTGTAAGGAAGGTTGTTGTGGCCTTCTACTCCTGTAAGAGCAGAAAAATAGGTGCTTAAGGCGAATCTTTGTTGTGGATATAAAACCCATATTACTATAGGTTCGCCAAATGTGGAGGAATGCGATGGATAAGAATGCTCATCGGATTATAGTTTATCGGATAGTTGCAAATATCTTAATGCCGATGTTGTGGTCGATTTCGACGAAGGATCTCTTTCGATATTACCTGACTGCTACTGAATCTTATGCGCAAACAGGCTACATTTAACTCTGTTGTTAGGTTCCTTAGAAAATTTATGAATACCGTGTTTGGAACCATGATTCTTTACTTTCAGATATTGTCTGGTATGGATAAAGGAAACATAAAGGGATCAGCTACACACGGCTCTCAGATCTAACTGGGCATATAATGGACCGATCTTCCTAAAAATTTGAATACCAATTAGAAATAACTACACAAATTACGATATCGAAATTTCGTTAAATTTATTTATACGATTTCATTGAACGGTTTGAAGACATTAAAAGTTATGTCACAATCATAATTTTATCCAATACAAAATAAAAATGGTCCAGATAGTCATCGTTTTACAGCAAACTTAGTTCCCTTTAAACAATTTTATTTACAATTTTTATTAAAAATGATAAAATTTTATTGCTGTGTATGTTTTCAAATCACACTTTAATTACGATTAAGTTTTAATATAAAATACTCAATTTAATTCTAGTTGTTCCCTTTTGCTCATAATATTGATCTTTACTTTATTTTTACTTCATAAACTTTACTGGAAAACGATGCACATTAAACAAATTTATTTAATACCTTGACGAGGGTTAACATACGAGGATTTGATTTTTTTTATTTGTTAAACATGGAAGTGCGGTGGCTGTTTGAATTTAATAAAATATATTTCTGAACATAAAATATCTTTGATGTTTTTCAAAATAAAATATCATCATTTATAAACTTTACTAAAGTATACATACGGCTGCCCCAGTGTATTGAAAGAACGAAACCGGTTAACCGATTTTTTGCATTTCACAAAGCCGACTGTTTTCGAATAATTTCTATTTTATACCCCACCCATTTAGAAAATCATACAGTGCAAGTCGGTTTTTTGAATACACTAAGATTGGATAAAAATTATGATACTATTCTAAAACCTGATAACTGGACTTAATTTCTATAATCGACCAAATTATGCTTCATTTTGAGGTGGACCATATTAACATAATTTGTTAGCTAACTCCGCACAGTGTAGTATTTTCATATAAACGGTGGCCAAAAATAGGAGTTATCGCAGAAGGATGAAAGTTGATGCACATTACTATTACAATTAGGAAAGGAAAAAAATCGACATTTTGCAAAAATAGGGCCAAGGACTCGCCCAACTCTCTTATTTCCTGAAGTGAAAAAAACTTATATTTTCCAAAATTGTTGTTGGAATTGAACCAAGTTAGCTTGATTTAACACCAAGAAGAATAGTATCAAATCAAAATCTGAGTCAATTTATTTGTTCGTCCGTCCTATAAAAAACCTATATGCGATAGTTTTGGATTCCTTCCAAACTTCATCAATATGTTTTTTTTTTCATAAACATGAAAGTCTCAGCAAACCTATTTTTCTAGCAAATTTTACAAAGAAGTCATTAAATTGAAGTCAATGACGAACTGCTTGGATATGTTTTTAATCGATAATAGGAATACTAGATGCTACGTAAATACTTTACTGACATTGTGTACTTAAAGTGCATATTTCCATAACCTCTACGATAATTGCTGATGCAGTAAATTTATTTTTGTTATTATGTGTGTAACACCCAGAAAGAATCAGGTAAAATACAATTTATATTTATTCTTGGATCAAGTCAAATCTGAGATGATTAATCGTCCGTTTATCTGTTGTTAGCACGCTGAAATCCAAAATAATTGTAAGAGTTTAATGAAATTTGTCCTTTAATTTCTGGAAATGAGGGATCATTTTTGGAACTATTCTGAACTTTTTAGCTAGTGAGTGATATAGCTGACTTTAAATAGACAACACCAATCCATGTAGCGAAATTTCATTGAATTTCCACGATTATTCAAAGCGCAGGAACCTCATAATCACTTGCGGTGTTGGAAGGTATACAAATTCTATCACCATAAATTAAAAAAAAAAAACTATTATACAAGTTGTTATGAACAATTTGATTCCAAAATTTAAACATTTTTTATGTCTTAATTCCAATAAGTTCCATTTTTGTCCTCTTGGACTTCGAAATTTTTTGATTATAAAAATTAAAATAGAAAATTCTTAATGTACGTTTTGACTGATCCTACAAAAATTTGTGAGAGCTAACAATTAATAGCAAATTTAATTCAGCACGAAAGGTAGTTCAAAATCTCGGCCATTAAGTAGGTGAGTCAAAGCTTTTCCAAATAACTTTTGACCGGTTTTTTAATATGTGGTCGAGTTTTGTAATGATGGAAGACTATTTCCCCGTGTCTGATCGAATATTTTCTCTCTTCAAATGAATCAATTGTTAACGTTACAGATTCCGACGATCGTATGGCCAGATTTCAGCAGAATACAAGTCTCCTTATGGATCGTAACAAATATTCATTACCGTAGCAACAAGATACTTCTGCTTTGTTTCGGGTGGTTCTCATGACGATTTTTTAAACTTACGAAATGAACTTTTCACTACCTCTAACTTTTGACGCATTAAAACTTAATTTTCAAAAAGTAAAAAAATGGCTTTCAATATGTCTTGTTATCAATTTATATTGGACACAATTTCACTGCGTATGAATGTATCTCAATTCATTTTAAAGGTAGAGAAATAGTTTGTCGTGTGACTTTCAATGATTTCTTGAATCATGAATTTTAAACCTCGTTTTCAAAAATTTTCAGCTGACCAAGCATTTCATTACCTTCTGCGTGTAAATTAATATAAATTCACGATTAAAAAAATCTGCAAAAATTTAATATATAACTTTTTGCGCTAAAAATAACTAAAATTAAATCAAATATTTTTCTTTTGACTTTCGCAAGACTTTCTGGGCCAACCCACGCAAAACTAGATGTGTGTTTACATGAATATGAATAGATTAAAAACCATTAAAAACACATGTCTCCCATGAGTAGCAGGAGCCCACATTGAACTTTAACTTTTGAACAATATAAATTTTACAAGTAAAACGGAGAAAGTCAATATAAAATAAACTACAAGAACAATATGAGTATTTTTACCAACAACAATCGGAAACCTCTAGATGCAGTAACAAAAAACCCCAAGAGGTTAAAAAATGCAACAAAAATTTGAGAAGAGAATAAAATGGAAAAAAGAGCAAAATAACAAAAGCAACAACTTACTGCGCCATGCAACTGTGGATGGTTACGAAATTCAACAGAGCCACCTGATGAACGTCTGGGTTTAGTCATATCCAAACGTAAGATGCCTGGTTTGGGACGACGATTGAATGCTGCTTGCTGTTGCGATAGTGGGAGTTGGGGTGATTCACTGCTTGCTGAAGAGATGGAGGGAAATGCGAGAGGTGAAGGTGTTGTTGATATTGTAGTTGGGGTAGATAGTGTTGGTGCAGCCATAACCGATGAAGGTGTTGTAAAGGTAGATAAGCGACGTCGTTGTTGTGGCATATTTTGTGTTTGTTGAGCAGCTTGTTGCTGCTGTTTTTGCTGTTGGGTTTGTTGTTGTATCTGTTGTAAGACACCTTTAGGATCTTCGAAAAAGTTTTGTCTCTTCATTTTCAATTATCTCTATATTATTAATCGATAGACACGAGCGTAAAATTTTAATATTTTCGTTAATAAATTCATTTAAAATTTTCTAGATTTTGTGATTATTTTGAAATTTGTTTTGTGAACTCTGTGGTTTTCTACTTTTCAATTCACTTTAAAACGCGAACACGTCCGTTGGCCACCGTATTCCTGGTAAGACTATGTATTCAAACAAAATAATAAAATAATAATTGTTTGCTATTCAAGTGGAAGTAAAATACAAAAAAATAAAAATAAAAATAAAAAATAAAATAGAAAAAGAATACAAAAAGTTCTATTACTATTAAAACTTATCAACATATAAACACACAAACACATACCTACACACACAAACATGCAAACGACGACGTTAAGTGAAGTGCGAGCAAAGGATGAAAAGTGTTTTCAATACAGCAAGAAGATTTACTTCTTATTACAGCTTTTATATAACTTAACTTGATATTAACAGAAATTTATATAGAAATTTATTGTCATCATTAAATTACCAAAATTTTTGAAACACTTGAAGCAAATATTTCTCACAAGAATTGTCCAAACTGGGTCACATGGTCATAAATGGTGGGTTACCTATGAACCCACAAACCTCAAGGGAATTAATAATCTTTTGTAAGGACGTGATTGGGTTTAAACTAAAAATGGAATTATTATAGACAGAAATTTCTGTCACAATACTATCAATCGCTTCCGGTTGTTTCTTTCTAAATTTACATCCGAGCTTTCCAATGGTTTTGCCACTTTTCTAAATCTTCCGTTAGGGCGTAATTCTCTACTATATTTCATGCTGATTTTAAATTTCTATACGATTTGATATTGATTTCCATGTTTGAGGTGATTTTTTGTTCATTTTGATATAACAGTTTCCACCTTTACCACTGCTCGGGTTTCCAAAGAATCTGGAATATATCAGTCGACTTTTCATGCTTTCAAATAAGAGCCAAAGTTAAGTTTATAATTAATTATATTTTCAAAATAACTTTAAACATTTCCCTCGTATACTTAGTACGTGTTTTAATGTATACATATCCTTTTATACGTGTGTATTATTATTATCCTTTTACTATCCTTACTTAGTACTTTATGTGATAATGTCAGCAAGGACATACTGACACATACACACATCAACACGCCTACTTGTTGTTTGTTACTTCTATTGTCAAACGCACTTTTTATACATTAAAAGCTTTTTTGTGGCTGTCTCGAGTGTGTATGTGTTTGTATACTTCACCATGACATTAACATGTTGCTGCTAAACGATGTTAACAATGATAATGACGGTTATAAAGTAACCCATAGTTAGACCATGCCAAAAAATATGACAATAAGCAACAGCTTGTTGTCAAATATTTTTGTATAATTTTTTCATTGTTTTGCTTTTGCATTTTGATGATACCCAGTGAACATTTTACAATAATAGAAATATGACTAAAAAGAATATTTTCCGTTGAAATCGATCAAAAAGTTTTTAGTTTTTTTTTCGAAAAGTTGCTATTCACCCAAGAACTAAGAACGCAAGAACAATTTTATAAAAAAAACACCATTTATTTCGATATTAATGTGTAATGTTTGCTGGGTATAGAGACATAAACATGCGTGTCTGTATTATTTTTAAAAGAACAAAGATGAAACAAAAATATACCCAAAGTGTGGTCATAATTAGGCGTTAACGGACGTATTGCTGACAGTAGAATTGGAAATTTTAAAAGCAAAATATTGTTTGTGCTCATTTCAAAATTGCAAAAAAAAACTTTTTTAAAATGTGTTTTTAATCATATTTTATGACTGTGACAGTGTAGATTTGTAACATTTAAATACATTTGACACTTGAATGAATGCAATAAATTGAATAGTTTAGTTAAAGTGTTTTCTATTAGATTAATTTTATAATCTCTATATAATCGCCATTTTGTGTTATAACGTCATAAGTCAGAATTTTAAATTACAATAGAATTAAGCAAAGAAAATATGGAAACAAACGTTTGAGTTCGTATACATCTTTTTTTGCATAATATTATCGCAATTGTTGGTGTTTTTAGTTTTCTAGTAAAATTTCGAATAATATTTTGTATGATTTTCAAAATAAATAAAAGTTTGTTTTTGCTTATAACATACAAATTAAAAGAAATAAGTTAAAGTTGAAGAAAGTGAAAAGGTTATGGAACACTGCTAGAAGTTAATGAATAAGAAAATAATGTTTTAGGCAAGGAAAGTTTTTTATAGGAGCTATGAAAAATTATGGATAAACCCTCCTTAAATATCAGAGTTCAACTCATTTTTACATTCATATATTTATATGTGCCAAATTTCGATAACTTTACAAAAATCCCAGATTTCAGAAAATTTGCACACAACTATATATTAGAAGTAATGAAGAAAAAATCTTTTGAAGTATATCAATCCTGAAGTTATATACTTCATTCTGTATTATTTAGTACTTTTGTGCATTTCAACTTATATTTGAATCAATCTAGATTTATTTTTGATTGAAATCCACAGGAGAATCTATGTGGATTGATGACTCTTCATAATTACTAAAGACATTTGAACGAGATCAATATGACTATAACGAAGTTAAAACTTAGAAATGTAAAAAAAATCAGTGACATCACGAATTTAACAAGCATTAAAAGATCTGTCGTCAAACGGATTCCAATATTACTTACTAGTACCGGGAGATCTTGTTCGTTGATAGATAACCGGCAGGAAAGCAGTCCAGTTAGCTCATTACTCTAACTATTTGGTATGAAAAGTTAAAGTTAATGCCGGTTTAAAAAAGCTGCTAAAAATTTAGGGGCTAAAAATAGAACACGAAAACTAATTTTTTATAAAAAAATATTCTGGCTGCACAAAATATGACGAATCGTATGTTCTGGCAGATTTTTCGCAACTTTCTGGTAAAAAATGTTAATGTTGCTAAGATCCAGAGAATGTTGAAGAAATGTTTAGTATGGACAGCAATATGTAGTTGCGGTAAAAGAAGAATGGGCTTATGTAAATAACCAAATTTATATCAAGGTATGTTTACAAAAAGGGCTGCTTCCATTCATAAGTCTTTAAGAGAAGAAAAGTTCTAGCAAAGTAACACAAATCACTATATAGACATTAATGGAAGGGTTTCTGAAAAAGGTTCACAATTTCATTATAGTAATTGAAACTATATTTTTTATTTTTTTGTAAATTGTAGTATTAATTTTTATCAAATATACAAATTAAAACTGCAATTATAGTGATTTTATTTTTTCTAACATTTATGTATGTTAAGATTTTTTTGATCTCATATCTCAGTTAGGTCCCATTCTAAGAATTTATAAAGAAAATAGGATCTGAAATACACAAAAATATATTTAAGTTTTTTAAAGCTTTAAAAGGTTACTAACGTCATAAATAAAAGATACATATTGCGCCCTACGTCAACAAAAAATGTGTAGTAGAGCTCAGTTAATAGACAGACAACTTAGCTTTTGTTAAGTTTTTTTTTAATGTTGTTTATTAAATCAAAAAAATATATATAAATAAATTTCACTAAAAGGACTGCGCCCTAGACATTTTCTTGTCTATCTAATTATATTGTCTTCCGTTTCCTGTTTATATGTTGGCTTCCGCTCACTTCCGTCAAACAAAATATTTTAGAAAATTCATCAAATAAAATGTTTTATTGTGAACAAACTTATTTGATTTTCAATGACTAAAAACGTTTCGTATTTTATACATAACACAACCTCAAATATTTAGAAGCTTAATTTTGTTTTTGGAAAGGGGAAACATTACTCGTGCCCTTTTAAAAACAGTCAACTTGCCTGAGAATCGCATGTCAAGAGTGTAAAAAATGGCAGAAACTCCCAAAAAACAACATATTACCGTTTTTTATCTGTCATACACGCAGAGAAAAAATATGTTTGCGGTAACCATATGGTTATTAGATATTATTACTGTAACTACAACATTTGTTTATTCGCTTTGTGATTTTGCATTAATAACAATAGTTATCACCACTAATAATATTGTTATCCCAAGAAAAAATATTGTTATTGTAATAAAAGTTTGTTTATGCGCATTGTCTTTACATTAATAACAATAGATATTGTTATCACAGCTAAAAATATGGTTATCATCACTAAAGATATAGTTATCCCAATAAAAAAATTGTTATTGAAATATTTTAATATATTTCTTATGTGGTATATGTACACTTGGAAAATATGTAAACATTATTTGGAATGTTTTTGTGATATAATTCAAATATGTATTATTTTACATGTTAACACAAATTGTAAAAAAAATATTTGTTCATATTCAGTTGTCAGTAAACTGAAAATAATATTAATAATAGTTTTTTCATAACGGGCTGTTTATAATTGTGATCAGACAAACATATTTTCAAACATATTACAATCAAAATATTTTTTTATAAATGAATTCAATAATTAACATGTTGATAATAACAATAAATTTTTGCCGTAAATATATTGTTGTTTGCAACGAACATATTGCGAAATGAAGTTTCTCTGTGTGTACTTTTACGGCTTTCACGTGTTTGTTTTCTATGAATTTACCACCAAATTAGAACATTTCTTTATGTTTTTTGGTGATGTGTGTCATAGTGTGTCGATGTCATTATTTTTGTTTAATTATTTATGTGTGTAAGTGTATGAAATGGCAAGGTCGCAATTTGTTTAGTGTCTTTTAACTTTTTGACATATAATTATGTGCACATAAATTATTTTCAGTTAAGTATTTGGTTATTTCACCATTTTGTAGAAAGTAATATAGTACTAGGGCTCCGACTTGTGTAGAAACCCTCTTTTGAAATTGTAATAGTTGGGCCATGCCAATTTATATAATTTAGGTTCAAAATGTCATAACTAGTGATTAAAACTATACAAATATTATTGTAAAAAAGTAAAAACTGTAAGTTTCGTTTTTAATAACATATTATTATGTTAAGAATTTTTCGATCTTACTCCTTAATAACTCCCTTTTACACTTCGAAAATCCTCAGACTTAACTGATCCGCTATAAATATCCGAACAAATCCTCACACTATAGGAGCTGCTGCGTTTTTAAATTGATTTAAAATAATATGAATTTCTTCCAGTTAATGGTTTAGCGTCCCTTCAAATTGACCATTTCAAGTATATAGATGTTTTTAATTTTTATAAAAATTCATTTGTGACGTTTCCCAAAAATATGTTCAATACTGATAATGCTTCTAATAATCCATATATTACCATATATTCAAATACCCAATCCAATAATAAGGCAACACACATTTAACTCAATCTAAGTTAAATTTTGTTAAAAAAATCATTATAAAATGTATCCACTGAACATTATAAAAAAGAAAAGACGAATTAACAACATTACTATGGATCGATTAAAAATATTTTGTGATTCATATATCAAAATTAAGCCTAAATGCATGCAATGGTTATTGTGTTTTAAATTACTTATAAAGTTGCCATATTTATCGTAATTTACTATTATTATTTGCTATATGATCGATTTTGACTTTCGATATAAAAGATTATTTCATTTCGAGTCAAACGACAATTTCTGATACCCTTTTCTGCATGGCGTTGCGCATCGATGGAAAAAAGATCAGGGTTTCTTTATTTTTGAAATTGCATCAAGAAGAGAATTTTTTGGGAAAATTAAAATTTAGTTAACATATATGCGTTTATTTTTAAAAAATATATAAATACAGTATTTCTCATATGCCCGAAAAGAAGTGTTGATAATTTTATTGCTTCGAATTTTCACTTTTCAACCATGACAGACATGCCAATTTTTAACAATTTTCGGTGAAAGCAAACTATAAAAAGAGGTAAGAAGTGGCAATTAGAAAAAGTACATAAATTAACTGTCAGTCAAAAAGATAAGAATCTGCTACTAAAATCGCTCTAACGGTAACCCTGGCCTGTTCTATAAGGCGGGTAATCAGAAACAATTCGCAGTTTTCCAGACAGTTTTTATAGAAGCTACTTGCTTCGTGTATGAATGGATATTGTGTCATATTTAGTTTACTATTGCTTTCGATGATCGTTTAACCGTATTTTATCAAGTCGTAGAATCTATGTGAAAACAATGCATTTGCCTTGACATCATGAACATTTATCACGGTGTTGCTTTTTGGGGTTGAATGAGTTTTCTTGAATAGGGTTTTCACATAAGCAGTAACAATATAATGTTAGAATAATTTTCTTTTTTTTACAAGATTGAAACATATTTCACATGAAAAATCACGTCTCAACGTCTCTCGGTTTTAATTCCCATTGGGATGTTAAGTTTAAAGACATTATGTAACAGTTGTTAATTCAACTTTTGTAAACCGAAGGGAAAATCTCCAGAAATTTTATGCGTACTGTGTGTATTATATACAAAGAGAAAAAAATGAGTTCAAAAATTATAAGTTCATAACAATAGTAACTCTATAAATATGATCTGTCTGTCAGATCATAATGCCTACAAATATGCAATAGATATTTCTTTAAGAATTACACTGAAAGTGCTATAGTAACAGTGACGTCGAAGATCATTGGCGTAATAAAAATCTATTGACTCTATTTCAAATAAAATTTATTTAATAGCAGCCATATTATGATTATAGTTAATACCATTCAAATCTAAATTCACTACTTTGTTGTTTTTTGGATTATTGCAAATTTTTGATCGGTACGAATTTTCAAAATTAATATTAATATTCTCTAGGTGGCCAACAATAGAACAACATCGATTAAGCTTCTGACTAGACGTTTTTGAACAGCTTGCTGTGTAATTAATTGAAAAGCATAAACCAGGAACTTGTGTATGTGTATTAGTTATACTAATAATTAATTATAATATTAAGTATACGCCAGGAGTGGCGATTTTTGAACTACACTGAACCACATGTCGTAGGTAATATTAACGAAAAATTTTCGTAGAACTTTAACGAAAAAAAGGTGATAAATAAACAGACTTTTATTCCAGTTAACAGAATTTTCTTCAATGAAATTCATGAATTAAATTTAATTATTGAATAAAATTTCATTATCAACAGATATATCAAGAGATATTTAGTAAAAATGGCAGTAACGCATCTTAAGTTAAATAACACACAAATTTGATCAATTCTACATACTGAAATGAAGTTAATTTGAATAAAATTTTTGTTAATTTAACAAGTTTTTGTCAAATAATTTATTATATTATTTTGTCATATTAACAAAACAAATATGATGAAGAAAATGAAAACTGTAATATAAAAATCTAAGGGCAAAAATATTTTAAAGAATATTCTAATTATTTTGATTGAAATAAAAGGAATATTTTGGATAAATTCATGAAAATGAGAATGGAAGATCAGCTGATCAACAAACATGTAAGTAACTTTTAATAAGAAATAAAAGCCAGTCGGCTCACCACCTTTCTATTGACATTGCACTAGTTTAGTTGTCTATTATGTTTTCTAAAATATTTAGATATTATCTAAAACGAGCTTTTACCCGGTGCGCTTTGCTCCACAAAAATTCTCCCAGTCCCACAAAGTGTACTGAAAATGTAATTGGCATATATATATACGATTATCACTTTTGCCTTTGTATGAGAGCTACTTCTCCCCTTATTCTATCCATTTTACGTTTTGTCCAGTAAAACATTTCCTTGAGGAATTCATTGGGATCAAATTTGAAAATTCTCGCTGTTACAGTTCTTAAGATATTTTATAATCAATATTTGCTTTGTATGGAAGTACTTTTAGTAATTTAACGTAATTTTAACTTAAATATGGTATTTGAATTGAATAATGTTCATCAATATAAAGAATTTATTTTTATATTGTTCAAATTGAATAATATTTATTCAAATCAACGAATTCGTTAATTTGAATAAATTATTTTTGAATAATTTATTTTTATCGTCAATTTGAAGAATTTACGAAATATTAACGAAAAGTTTCGTTATGATGAATAAAGGTTTCGTTGACTGATATTTAACCTACTTTTTTCAATGTGGAATACCTTTCCGTCATATTTTTTTTTTTTTTTTGGCACAGTGTACTTATACTAAATATTGTTAAAACGAACTTCAGATCTTATATAAAAAACTTACCAATACTGCTACAAAATATATATTTTTATGCAAATAAAAAAAGAATTATATTCTTTTTAAAAACTTTATAAGTTTTATTTTATTACTAAAATATAAAAAAGTTTTTAATTAATTATAATATTTAATAATATTAATCAATTTAAAATATTAAATATAAAATATTATATTAAATTCTAATTTATTTATGAGTAAAATTAAAAAAAATCTATGGAATTTATAAATATTTTAATTAAAAAGGAATGATGATTTTTATAAATAAATGATGAGACAATGAGGTGTTAAAATGAGGTGTAAATAAAATTGAAATTAATTTCTTTAAAAATATTTTTTTGTTATTTTTGGAATCACTTAATTCTTTTTGTTTGTTTTAAATAAAAATAAACGTGATTCAGTCAGTCTCAAAATGCTACAATTTTGCTAAAATAAACTTAAAACAAACAAAAAGAAGAAGAAAAAATCTCTATTTAACTTAAAAGTTCTGTAAAATGAAAATTATGAAAAAAATATTAAAAATTATTTATAGAATGTTTTATTAGTTTGTATGACTGTTTTTCGTAAATAATCTGAAAAGTAACTGTAAAGTAAAAAAAAAAGTTAAAAATTATATTAAAATAAATTTTTGTATTTTTGTTTTTTTGTTTTAATTAAGTACTTAAATATTTGTTTATTAAATAACTAAGACAAGTGTTGGAATTTCCTTTTTACTCATCACAACTTTTTCCGTTTCCTTCGAACGTTAGAGAATTTTAAGGAAGTTTTCTACGGCGTAAAATATTTAAGTTTATTTAGGTTTTGAATTGAAAATTATAGAATTTTATTTGCATTTAAACAACTGTCCATTCAGGTGCATAAGGGCTTTTTTGCTTTCTAATTCTTCTTAAGCTTTTGTTGCAAATAAAAAGTTTAGAAAAGTTTTAAGTTAAAAAAAAATAATGAAATCTTAAATTAGTATTTTTTCATTATTAAAAACTAAATGAAACATGGCCGTTGAAAGAAATTTTGTTAAAAATTATTTAAAAAATTAGTTTATATATTAAAATAAAGCTAATTCGTGATGAATTGTTAAAAAATGTAAAACTAATTTAAATTAAAATTAATAATAATAATTAATGAAATGACTTTAAAATTATGAAAATCTCGTTTGTATATAATTAAAATTATAAATTATAATTAATTTTTTCGATGAGGAAAGTTATAAAAGTTTATTTTTATACCAATTTAAAAATATAATAAAACTAAAATAGTAAAATAGTCCGTCAATATCTTCTAACTAAATAAAACCCTACACCATATTTTAGGCTTCATATGTTGGCATAAACATTTGTTCACAATTTGTGTTGAAAATAATTATTTGATTTATTAAAATGATTTCTTTCAGTTTTAAAGATTTAAGTAAATATCCAAAAATTGGATTATTTTTATTTAGGTCTATAAAGTCCACTTTATTTGGAGGTCTTAAAAAATCATTGCCATGTGATTTAAAACATATTAGGGTTTACAATCCGAAAGCCTAAATATAAATTATATAAATTTAGAACGCAAAGATTAAATTAAAAATTTTGTTAAAAACAGGTCTAAATTGAGAGCGTCTGGACTTAGCCTTTTAGAACTTTTTATTTAAATAACCAATTCAAAAACATATAAATTATAGATATACTAATCTCTATTCTATTCCCCTTGATAAATAATTTTAAATTTAATGTAAATAACTCGAAAACTATCGGAGATAAGTATGTATGTGAGTATTACAATGTCTATGTACAAAATATGTATTTATGGGGAGTGTATTAACAATATAGCATTCTCAGTTATTTGTACTTCAAAGTGATGTTGGAATGTGATTTAGGATGGATGACGTGGCTTTGTACATAGAACGCAAAATTATGAACTAATACAAGATGAATTTGTGTTAAATCTTGATCATCGTCTATTATTATTTAACCCGATATGAAGATGTCATTTTTAAGAAAGTAATGAAAATCGTCCTTGAATGAAAAATTTCAGAAAGACCTCATCTTAGTAGGATTTTGATGAACAAACAGACTGAAAAATTAAAATCAATCGACTAAAAATTTGATTTCAAATCTAACGGGACGCCAAAATCATCAGCACACCTTTAATGGTGTAGAGTTTATAGATGAGACGGATATTTCTTTGGAAACTTTCTCATGGTCACAATAATAACCCAAATTAAATAAATTTGGTCAGATTATTTATTATTATCCGAAACAGTTTGTTATTTGAAACCAGTAACAAAATATCTTATACAACTTCGAAATTCTGACAAAAAATTTTGTCCATCACTTCCAGAATTATTAAAAATGGATAAGTAGGAAAAATGTTTATAGTCAGAAACATGCCTGGTTTTGTGACATATAATGTAGACATGTTTAAATTACGCTTTATTGTTGCAATTTGTTGGAAATATATAAGAAAAACCCAAATTTTGATTCGATTCTTAAGTGCTTGTCAAATTACTCGATTTTTATTTTAGCAAGATGTTTAAATGTATCATCGCATGTATATTTTGGTAACACTGTGTGTATAATTTGTTACGATATTAGTTATATCTGATCAGTAGAAAAACATGTTTAGCCCAATATATGTGGTGGAGAGTATTTCACATTCAATATAGACGATTATAAAACCATTTTAGTCCTTTTTTATAAGTCTTTTTTTAAACTTTTGGAATAGATCACTTATTTCATATGTCTAAAAATGATCTGTTATATAATAAATAATATTTTGATTACGTCATGATCGTAATTCCTAAGAAGTTCTTCAAAAATTTCTTTATTCCATTCATTAATTTAATTTGAATCAGTAATAAATAAATCTTTTATAACTCTCCTTTTCTGTATTTGAGACAAGTTTCTTAATATTAAATCTGAAATCTGAAATCCTTGATTTCAACAAATAAATATCAATTAATTTCATTAAATTATTTTTCTTAAAATAAAAAAATCCTTTTCACTTATTTGTTGAAATTATTTGATTAATGTTTAAAAATAAATTCATTATTTTTCTTAAATTCTATTAAATACTTCAAATTTCTTTCCCAGTAGTTCTCTGTTTATATTCTAAAACGTTGTAACTTTTCCTAAACGCATTCCTAAAAGTTTACGCCTTTTTTTAGCACTTAATTTTGTCCAAATGGTACTGCTGCCTTCGACCAATAGAAATTCATCGCATAAATAATCGTTATCCTTCAGACTGCAATACATTGTATCATCATTAAATTTCTCTGAACGTGAATCACCGGAAACAAAACCACTTTCGGGTCGTGAGAGAGAGGCTGTATGCCAGGGTAGTTGTTGGAACCAGCGTGCCACTTTGGCGGTAGATGAAAGCTATAGAAAAATAGAAAAAAAATTAATTATTTAATAAAAACAAATTTTGGTTTTATAGAAAAATACATTCTGATCTATTTATGCACATTAAGAAGTAATTTTCACAGTAACAAAAAAATAACTTCTATGATCAAAAATGATCTTTGCGTTGTAGAAAATATTTTTTCCAATAAAATTCTATTCCGAAACAATGTGATATCTGGAAGTAAAGTTCTTATTATAAATGAGAGATTGTTTCCTTTTTTTTTTTTTTTGATGGCTAAATTGGATCAGATTATGAAAAGGATCCTCTCCAAAAGGGGTATATTTCATTGTTATTCCGTGTATAACTCCAAGATAGGATAAACTAATACACCATAAACTATATTTTTCAAATAAAATTAAATAAAATCACCGTCGATTAGTTTAAAAAATATAAGTAGAAAAATATGTATTTTGGATTTAAATTTAATTTATGAGTTCATGTAAGTGTATACATATATTGGTACATATACCTATAAACGCACATACTTTTTTTATTAGAAAAAATTTTACAAGAAAATATTTATTGGGCAAATAATATTTTTATTAAATTAATTCAGATTTTAAATAAAATATTGTTTAGTAACTTTTGACTTGTTGTTTTCCTATAAACGCACTTAAATTTATCACTCAAATATAGCAGTCTCTATATTAATAATGAGTCAATAACTTTTTGTTGTGAATTACCTCAAAAATTTGATTTACTTTTTAAAAATTTAAAATTTGTTCTAAAATTGCTTTATTTTTAGTTTTATCTCTGCTAAAGTCATTTTGCTTTCCTTTTTGAACACTATATAAATAAACTATATTAATAAACATGTGTCCCCACAAGTCCAACAAAGATATGATGTGTTCTTCCCACCATATTTTTGTACACGTACCATAGCATTATCATTATCAAATATTTTGCGATATTAATTTTTTTGTCTTTCATAAAATAGATAAAGGTATCATCCAGCAAGTTATATTAATTTTTGTTGGAACAAAACAAATTTAAGAATTGCCAACTGCAAAAAATACTCCTAAACCATAAAACTACTATCGCCGAAACTGCATTTTGACATCCGAAAAGCAATTTTAACATCTTCATTTATAGAAATATTCCACATACTTTAGCACCAAGAATATTTGATTGCATGAATAAGACTTTTGGCTGAAAACAACAACAATGAAGCAAAAAGAAGAATCTAAGAATTTTATGGATGATTTTTTGATTTTTTGGGAGTAAGATGTGAGATCGAAATGTTCCTAACACACGTTTTTGATTTTATTTTTTTTACTTTTTTGATCATGTTTTATTTGTAAAATATGTCAGTTATTATGTTGAATGTCAAATAAATGAAAATATTGTTAATCTGATTAAAGTGATTAAAATGAGTGAATTTGAAAAAATATTAAAATTAATTAAATATTTTCAACAAAACCAAACTTAGTCCAACAAATAGCTGGCCAAGCATTCTGTCTTGAAACTGTTTCAATGTTATTGATAAAACGGTTAGTTTAAGTGGAAGGAATTGTTCACAAAATATAAATGCATTTTCAAAGCAGATTCCAAAATATACGAGAGGAAATCAGCCCCATTTGCTCAGTGCTCCGGCTATTTCGAATTAAATATTTAAGCTAATGCAGGTTTTGAAACATAAGAAGTTCACAGGAACTAAAAATTTAAAAGACATTTCTTCTTATTCTCCCTGTATAATGAATGACGAAATCTATGTTCTGTCAGATTTTTAACAACTTCCTGATCAAAAATTTTATGTTGTTGATGCTCGAGGGAATGTTGAAGAAAAGTTTCGGATCCAAAAGCAGTCAAAATTTCCGTAAAGTTCTTCATATGGCAAGCAAAACAAGCCAATTATTACAACGGACTCTAAATTTTCCGAAATTAACATCAATTAATATTTAAAAAAATTTTACGTCCATTCATAAGACTAAATAATGTGTCCATTTTTTATGGCCTGATTTGGTATAACATCGCTATGTAAACAAGCACTTGAGTGTTAGAAGAACAATAATGAGATATTATGTAAAGAGAGATAAATCCTCGAAAATGCCCGAAGCTAAGACTAGTGGGGAGATATTGGACTATAGTTAAAATAGAATTGAAGAAGACAAAAAAGTAACCGAAATATTTTAAACGAAGATGGAATACCTGTCCATACTCAGAATTTTTCAATCTCACTCCTTAAAACAAAATTGGAAAAAATAAATAAGTTTATCCATTAGTGTATATACTTTATGGATAATTCGTGTTTTTAATAAAAGAGCTCTGGAAGGTATTTTTAAATGTAAGAAAAGTCGCCTTTCGATCATAATGCTCTTGAATGTGGTTCTCAGTAAAATTCGCAATCGATATAAAAATGTCTCTTGAGCTCTTATCACATTAAATCACAAATAAATTAAATTCTCTTGCAGAAAAACGCTTGTTTTAGCGTTGACATTTTAACTTAAGTAGCAAAAACTTGCTAAAATGTCTCATTAAGAAATTTCTTGTCTTGCGAAACTCATTAAATGCCAATTTACACAAAATTAAAAACACATTAAAAAGTTTCTCATGTGGCACATATTAAACATGATTTAATTACAAAATGCCACGATGCCACACGATGATGGAAATTTATAACACAAATAGAGAGACATACACACATACCAACACCCACTAACGGCAGACTGCAAGAGAAACCAAAAATTCTATAACCAAATTGCGATAAAATAAAAAAGGGAAACGGAAGGATGTAGCAAAATAACGGTTAACCAATAAAATTCCCAGAATATAATTAATCATATTATGGTAATTATTATTCTTTATTATTATATTTTCATTATTATTATTTTTTGTGAATAATATTTTTAATATTATTAAATATTTTTTTATTTAAAACATATTTATTTATTATGATAATTATGTTTTAACTAATTAATTAAATAAAAATTTAACAATTTATTGATATTTTGTTTTACTAACACTAAATCTAAGAATTACTTATTATTAATATTTGAGCTTTTTTGTTAATAATTTTTATTATTTTCTTAATTTTTTTTAATTAACTGAAAGAATGAAATAATCAAGACAAATATTTAACTTAATGATGTTTAAAATGATATTTATTTTTTCTGTAATTAAACTAATTTTAATTATTTTTGTTTAATAATAATTTTCTAGAATGAAAATATTTACAACAAGTAAGAATGTTACAGTCGATTAAGCCCGACTATGTAATACCCTACACCACAATGGTGGTTATAAATGGTAGTTATGAAAAAGTGATGAACGAGCCTCGTAATTTTTTATTTACTGATTAATTAAATGTGCAGTACATCATTGAGAAACTAACATTTAGTAGCAATTTATACGATTTAAAATGAATTTTCGTGTGTTTTTAAATGGAAGCTAAATGAAATTTTTGACTGACCCTCGTCAGCAACCGCATAAGTGACATTTATACCCATCAAAATGATGTTTGGAAGGGAGCTTGAATGAGACCTATGAAAAGTAATGTACCGACACTGGTATAATTTGACACATAAGTTTAGAATATCATAAGACTTATTTTTGTCGAATTAAGATAAAATCGTTTTATATTTAGGACTTATCATTTCGGATGATATTTGGACGTAATTTGTATGGAAGATACGTGAAATATTGGACTGTACATAACCAATTTCAATTGGTTTCATTCTTGAGCCAAAACAATAGTAATAATAATGAATTGTACCAAATTTCATCAAGATATCAAAAAAATTGCAAAATTGTGTTCACAACTTTTAGATGGTCAGCCAGTCAGACAGACGGACGGACATCATTAAATCGACTCAGAAAGTGATTCGAACGTTATACTTTTTAGTATGTTTGCAAACATCAGTGTAAGAAGCGCATAATACCCCATCCACCTACAGTGGGGTAGAGTATAAAAACTTATGTTATTATTTTAACAAAAATTTAAAATTTACATTTATTTTTCTCCTAAAAAATAATTTGACTGATTATGAGCGATGAAATGTTTGGTTTTCACTTTTTTGTTTATTTTTCTTTGAAATTTTATTTCATTTTATTTTTATGATATTTTTTTTTTAATATTTAAATAATTTGTTAAAAATCACTTTTACAAAGCTTTGCACAATAAGCTGAGAAGCTTAAATATTCAGAAAACTGAAATGTCAAATTGTGCTTATTTTTATGTTTATTTTATTTAATATTTTATAATACAAATAAAAAAGTTTACAAATTTTTATAGAATTTATTTAAAATTATTTATTTTAAATTTTTTGAATGAATTCGTATTTAATTGCTTTCATTTTGCTTAATTTAGGAAATAAATATTTTCGAATGTACATCACTTTTTTTTTGCTGCCATGAGCTTTCAAGATCTTTCTGGAACTTTAAAATATAGTTTAATTAATTTTCAATTAATATGAAACTTTCAAAAATTTAAAAAAGATTTTGCTTTGTTTGTACGTCAAATTTTTGTTGTTTGCATATTGTTGTTGTTTTATTTATTTATTGTAGTAAATTTTTGATGAATCTGGGATATTACATTTTAAGCATTATGTAAATCAATGTTGTTAGTGCTTTAACCCTAAGACGAGCAATATTCATTTTTGTACACAATTTCGCACCAAGATAGAGTTTAAAACGTTTAATTCTAAATAAAATTCGCATTTCTATGCTTTATTTTATATATTCACGATACATAACGCGATAAAAAACGCTACACCATATTGTACGCTTTAAATTTATTTGTATAAAAAATAAATGGAAATTGATGTTTGAACAGCTGTCTCGAATTTAAAGATTTTTCACACAGTGATCCCGTCATAACTATAATCGAGTTATAAGAAAAGACGGAATTTAAAAGAAAACAAACAAGAATTTTGTAGTCGGTCATAACCGACTATGTAATAACCTACATCAAAATATTGGTTATAAAAAGTAGTTTAAGGAAACTATCGACCGACCCTCGTATATTTTTGGCTTATTATTAAGCGCATGATTGTTATACATCCATTTACGAGAAATTAATTCGTTTTGAAATTATTTTTCTATGGAAGCTAGAAGAAATTAAAAATTGACCCTCGTAAAATTTTATACATTGATTTTAGACTTTAGTTATCTAAATTTGACCAAATGTTATTACAATACCAACGACTATGTGGAATTTGAACCCTTCAGAGTAATATTTGGAAGTGGAATATATGGAACCTATGAAAATTAATGGAACGATCGTCGTGAAATTTAGTACATCGATTTAGAACAACGTACCAAATCACACGATCTATTTGTGACAAAGTTCGTTTAAATCGTTTCATATTTAGGACTTTTTATAAGCTTAAAACCCCATTCCGGGAGAGACATTTGTATGGGGTTAGGTGAAATAATGGACTCATCATCAACAATTTCAATAAATATTGTCATCAAAATCACTTTCTAAATATGGCTCATAGAACATATTTAGAGCCACGCGGTATTCTTAAAAGAGGTAGTAGAACAGTTTTTTGTAACAATTACAATTTTTACACAAACGCATAATACTCCAACCAGCTACAGTGGTGAAGGGTAAAATATCATGAAATCTGAAAAATCTGATTTAATCAGATTTGAAAGGGTTTTTATATGAGTATTTTAAACATATTTTTTAGCCCAAGCTAAGTGATTTTTTCTAGGAAATGGATGCAAATACTGTTATAAAAAAATTCTAAGAAAAATAAACAAGTGTCTAATAGTCAGTTAAGGCCAGCTTTATAATACCGTAATTCATAATGTAGTCATGTCAAATATTGGACTGATACTCGTATGATTTATTATTATGATTCCAAGGTACTCACATTTATTAAAGATTTTTGGCATTTTAGGTGTTTTCATCTTGTATAATCCTAAACATATCAAATATTATTACAATAATAATTTTTTTCGAGATTTATGCATTCTAAAGTTCTTTTTCGGACAGCGGTTTGTATTGTAGCTTCGGCCATTTCTGCACCGATCTTCCTAATATTTGATATTTGGATTAATACAATTGCGACCTGTGGTGCTTTTACAACATTTATTTGGACAGCTAGCCGGTCGGATATCGTTTAATCGAAAGTAATCCTAAGTCGATCTATATATCTTCAAAATTTGCGAGTTATATCTTGTTCAATTTTTTTATGGACGGTGGATCAGAATGTAATTCTCAGTTGATTAGTATATATAAAATTGGGTTTAATTCCTTAAAAACTATTTCAAAACTTGAGTAGATATGTCGATATCTCAAGTACACGAAGAAGTTATGCAGTTGTATTTCAAGGCTCAGATGTTTTTAACATAAAAACCATTTGTTAAGTATGTCACTTTTTGATACTTTAAAAATTCTAAAATTCAGGGCTGTAATGAAACATCATGTTATCTTACTTTTCCCTTGTATGTGACGGAGGGTATTGAAGATTCGGAGTAGTCGTATTTAGCATTCTCTTTTAATTCTATTAATCGGGATCATTTTCAATATTTTTAATACTGGAAGTGATAAAGTTTAGAAACAGGTGGCACCGCCTATGTTACATCTTTAACATTCAGAATTAAAACTCAAAAATACCCATACTTTCATTATCAGAGTATAAAATGAAATCTATCTACCCGTTCAAGAATAATGGATTAAATTCCAGTTCTATGTGAGATACAGTGGAAGGGAGTAGCAAAAGTCTAAGCGAAACCAGATGTCTACTAAAAGCTTTAAATATTTTGATATTATGGAAATATGGAAAATTATTTATTTAGAAGGTATTATTTTATTTTCGAATAAAGTTCCACAAATCTAAAATATTTAAAAGCTCGAAAAATGACAGCTCAGTTACACGTGGAATAAACTT
Organism: Cochliomyia hominivorax; assembly: GCA_004302925.2. Taxonomy (NCBI): domain Eukaryota; kingdom Metazoa; phylum Arthropoda; class Insecta; order Diptera; family Calliphoridae; genus Cochliomyia; species Cochliomyia hominivorax. The sequence goes on from PYHX02000413.1 coordinate 59,229,890, forward strand.
ATGGTTGTATTAAATATTACAGTTTAGTTTTCACAAAAGTTTGATTGTGCCACAACCATATTGTGGTAATGCACTTGACACATTGATGAGACACAAATCCTCAATCTCCGTTTAGAGTCGTAGTTACATCAATGGCTTTTTCTCTAATTTATGTAACCAAAGTTGCCATATTTTAATTATATTGTGAAATACTGTGAAAGCAATAAACAAATGTTTCTTTTTTTTCGAAAAAAATATATTCCCTCATATTTTAATTTAAAATAAATATTTTATTATAATAATTTGAATTAATTTCTTATTAATAAATATTTAATACTCTTAAATTAAAATGTTAAAGAAGAGAATTTAAAATTAAATAAGGAATATTTAACATTCCTTATTTTTAGAAATATAATTTAAATAAATATTTTTTTATATAATTAAATTAAAATAAAAATAATTAAAAATATATTTAATAAAATACTTTTATTATAAAACTAAAATTAAATTAATATAATAAAATTTTTATGTAAATTTTCTTTAATTTAAATAAATTTTGTTAACAATTTTTGAAAGGAAATCGAATGATTTTGAAAGTTCGTATAAAATTTAAAATTTGTGAATTTTGAAAATTCATCTAAGAACGCAGAGAAAGAATAAGATAATTTTATAATATTATAGTTACTAATACCATTTATATGATTTTCTAATGATTGCTATTTGTTCAGAATTATTAATTTGCAACTTGACCATTTCGTAGCCACTATAATGGCGTGAATCATAAACATGTTTCATATTCTTTCTCTGTGTGTACTTAAAGGTATGAAGAGTATTCATATGATACAGTTTCTTTATTTTTTAATTCACTTGAATACCCTTAATATGTTTTGCAAGAATTTTAGAAGACAAGGAGTAGCTGCATTTGCTTTAAGACACTGAGAGTCATGTTAACTTAAGACTTATTACAAAAACATCTTTTTTTCAACAATTCATTTCAACGTTTTTTTTTTTTAATTTAAAATGATCATTTAATACATATTAATCCTGATATTTCCTGTTAAGGATCAAGCGCAATATCAGATGAATTATATAATGCCTGAAAGCCAATGCAACTATAGAGTTCTGTAGTTCTCAACCGTTTACAAAATCATCTTTATATACTTTAAATATATAATCATGATCATAAAACGTCTTCACATTTTATCTCTTTTTACACTTCGCACACTTTCTCCCTCACATTGGAACTACTACTCTCATACTGAACTCCTTGGAAATTCTTAAAAAAATATCTCCCATTCCTATTTGGTTGTGTGTCGGGCCCAGGCCGTTCTCTGCACTTGACTCATTATTTGACTACGATTTGGTACCTTTTCGCTGGTGCTGCGTGTTATAAAGCTCGGTGTGGCTGACAATTTTCGTTGATTCGTCACATTGCCCGCTTCATCAGTTACCTTCAGCATAACGGTATTAAAACGGGGTGATGATGAAGTCGAAGGACTCATATCATTGTTGTTGTTATTATTATTGTTGTTGTTAGCATTTAAATTTGAAGTACTGCGCACCATTGATGTTAGCGGTGATTCAACCGTGGAAGAAGATCTACTATTTTCTTTAGATCCCGCAGCTATATTACCATTCGATATAGCTTTCATTAATTGTTCATCGAGAGCATTCAAGTTTTTCTCCATGCTCATGCGCATTTCATCGGTAATGGGTGAATTGGAATAGGAGTTACGATTGAGAGTGCCCATAGGTGAAGGCGTTAGATTACCCATGGAACTGGGTGTGTTAAGGAAATTATAATTGCTGCTGGCCGTATTATTGTTATTGGAAGGACTGCATGACATGGGATTAACGAAGAAAAAGGAATTATGGGGTGAGGGTGTAGGTTGCGGTGTAGTACCGCCACCATTAGCAATGGATACTGCTCCCGATGCTGTGGCACCCAAATTTAAGGCCTGCAAACGATTTAACAATTCCTGATTGACATTGAATAAGTCTTTGGATAGAGCATCTTGGGCTTGTTGTTGCTGCTGTTGTTGTTGCATAATAGGCGGTGAGTTTAGTTGCTGCAGTTGTGAGGTTATGTTTTGTAAATGATTCATGGAAGGAAAAGGACTTGTCGATAATGTATTTGTGGCACTTGTTGCATTAGCAGCGGATACATTTAAATGTAGCTGGGATTGATGCAAAGACGTGTTGGCTGTTTGAGGTGATAGAGTATTGCCTTGTGCTCCACCGGCAGAAGAAACAGGTGTATGTTGTTGTTGTTGCTGCTGTTGTTGGAAATTTTGTAGATTTTGCGTTTGCTGATTGAGGCCACTCAATTGGTGACTCAGCGAGGTTAACTGTTGGTTAATTGAACCCAAATTATTAATCTGCTGATTAATTGTGGCCAAATTATTATTGGCATTTCCAGCTGTGGCTTGTAACAGCATTTGTAAATGATTCTTTATATATATGAAGAAAATTTTCATGACGCAGGCAATTCATATGGAAGCCATAATAAAGAAAAATATAAAAAAGAAACAATTTTATGGTTTGATTAAATTCAGAATATTTGTTGTAATTTACATGAATATTGAAACATGAACTCAGCCAAGCATTAACAGAAACAACAACAGCAAAATAATAATTGTTTTTTGTTTTGTTGCCTTTTTTTGGAACTCAAACAGATTATGGTGGCTCTTTTGTGGGATTTTTATTATAAAAACTTAACAACAAATTTCACACATTTTTAACACGTTTAATTGAAAAATAACACAACAACACAATAAATAAAATAAAAAAATATAACACAAAATACACAAACACACACAAAACCGAAAAAGGCTTTTTTGTTAAAAAAATGCAAAAAAATTAAAGAAATTTAAAAATTATATTTTAAACAATATTTTAATAAAAAAAGTCAAACATGCGCATAAAAAACTAAAAAATTATTTCTTTTTGCATGCAAAAATATAAAAAGAAAAAAGTTTTTATTTAAATTATAAAAAAATTTAAATATTTTTATGAGTTTTATGTAACTTTGATTAAATTTTTAAAAGAGTTAAAATTTAATTAAATTTTAATTGAATTTTGCTTTTAATTTACTGTAATTGAGAATTTCTCAGTATTTTTTGAATTGAAAACTTTCAAACTATTAATACGTTATTTCGTGTTTTTCTATCACATAGTCAGAACTGTGGTATATTTGAGTTGATCTGAAAAAACACAGGTCCCTATCTGAGCAGGGGTGTAGTCGATGACCCACCTAAGTTAGCAAACTCAGGTATTTTATACAGATTGTTCTTGTAAATACCTAACAATATCTTCAATAGTTTCAGAGATATTAAAATAGTTATAAATTTCGAAGCAAGATAATATAATATTCATGACCGATTCATATATACCATAGAAATATATGAATCCGTTAAGAAGATTATATTATTTTAAACTTGAAACTTTAAAAAATCTTTTGCGATAAATTTAGCCAAATAAATGTATAAGAAATTTATACTTCGGCTGAAAATCCAAACAGAACTTGGCCTCCTCTTGTCAAATTTATCTACTTTCAATACACTTCTACGTGATATTCGAAAGTAGTGGTTGCATGAGAGCTAAGTGAAATATTGGACTGATTCTCCTATAATTATAAACATCTGACCAAAAGCGTACTGCCCCAACCACTTATGGTTTTAATAACGAAAAAACTATAGAGATGTTTACCAGTAATACACCGATTTTTGTATAATTTGGAATATGGTGATTTTAAGAAAAACGTTATTCTGGGAACTGTTTATCAACAGTGAAATTAAAAAATATAACATTTTATAATGATAAATCAATATAAAAGTATGTTGATTTCACATTGTTTTTTTATTTCCAAAATTTTATTTAGCGACAATTTGGAAATTCCAGCACCTTCTGCCGAATTAAATTAGCAATTTAAATACAACTTATTAAGATTTTGACTTTTTTAATTATAAATCGATAATTTGCAATGTTAAATTTGTATTGTTTTTTATGACAAACGGATCTATAATTATTTTTATATTTATGAATTTATATCGAAAGATTCTAATATTTGCAATATTAATACATCGAAAACTTAAATTATTTTAAATAAACTAAGTTTAACGTTGATTTTATTAAATTTTTTTTTCTGTGAAAGTCTTTTCAAACACTTCGTTAAAAAATATTAACTTAATTCAAAACAATTTAATATAAAAATTTAAATAAATTTTAATTAAAAAAGCTTCAATCACAAAAATATTATTAATAAATATAAAATCATGCCAACAAAAGCTTTTAACATCAGCTTGCAGATAATTGAAATAATAAAAATAATCAACAACTAACCTGTGGTGCCATGCCAATATTCGCACTGGTTAGACCCGATGTTTGTTGTTCAGTGTAAGCTCCCAACGAGGCCAAATGCTCTAATAATTCTCGATTTTGTTGTAAAAGTTGTTGTGTGCGAGCCTTTTTTCGTTTAAATAAAATATTTTTATCATTAAAAATATTTCTTTCTTTATTCGATAAAATATAGATAATTACCTGAGCTTCAATGCGTGCATTTGTTTCCGATATCAATTGTTCTCGGACCAACATAAGTTGAGCCAATGCTTGACGTGTTTGCATGGCTTGTTGTTCTAATTGATCTTTAAGTTTATGAATCTCACGACTGGGTGATGAAGGAGTCGTGGGTGACTTATCTTCGTCAGTCTGAAATGAAGACGAAAAGAAATTAGAAATTTAAAATATTAAATTTATATTCAACAAGTACTAATGCTATATTCGTCTAAGATGAATCTTCAATACCTTCCACTATAATTGTGGATGAAGTAAAGGCATTATATTTCATGCATACACTCCCAGACACATAAGTACAATAAGTTAAAGTTTTACTTATGCATAACATGGACACACTTAATGAGTCATCAAATTTGTTTCACTTTTGGCTGTAAATCTATTTCTAATTAACCGATTTTGATCATTTTGAGATGAGATATGCAGAACTTAATATAACGATAATGGTTTATATCTTTAAACATACTGAAGCGATTTTGTTGTTTTTTTGTTAAGTAACATGTGAGCAAGCCAACAACAGACAGGTGGATAGACAGACAAATATAGCTAAATGGACTCAGATTTCTAATTTGATGCAATAATATATATAAATAAGGTTATCTGAAATGATTCTAAAATACTCTCAAACCACATGTGGTGGTGTGAAGGGTATAAACATGTTTAATTTTGTTCAGAAAGTGAAATCTTAAAAATATGAATACTATTTTTCACTTTGCACCAATTAATTTTAGAAAATTGAGAAATATTTGTTTCTGTTTTGTATTAATTGGCGAAATTATTAATTTAGAAAAATTATCCAATTTGTATATTTGTATCAATCAACAGCCATGCGAATTAATTTAAATTTACAACAGAAATTATTAATTTAAAATTGTTTAGATTTTAAATAAATCATTTCAATATTTTTCTTTTCGATTTTCGATTGTTTTTTGCCGGTTGCATAAAATTATATTTTATTAGTTTAAACAATAATTGTCTCGATTGTTTTTGGTAGAAAGGATATATTAACTTTCTTGCATAATATCAAAATTTGATTCGATTAAGATTTGTGCTGTCTGTTGTTGACACGCTCGAATCGATAATCATTTATAAAGCTTAATGACGTTTGGTCCGAATATTTGTAATAGTCCTGAGAAATTTCCTATTCAAAGTCGGCAAAATCGGCTCAATATATTTAAAGATATAGACCGATATCGGGACAATCTCTTAGTTCAAGCAAAATATAGACGAACTAAAATTGTTACTTATTAAACGACAAATTAGAAAAAAGCAATAATACTAAGATATATGTATATAAATATCCTTCTAAAAACTGTCAAAATCGGTACAGTAGAAAAATAGTTATAGTCAGAAATATAACTAATTTTATAGTTCATTAAGTGTTCCGTGTTATAATATGAACAACTTTTATATATTGTACACGTGTTCGTTATTACTTCACACGTATTTGTGATGTAGAGTATTGAAGATTCGGCGTAGCCGAATATAACATTCTTACTTGTTTTTTTTTTTCGTTTTTTTTTTTTGGAAATTTTAAACACACAATTCTCATTAAAATAGAATTTTCTTAACACATCATAATCACATGAAATGTATTTAAAATTATATTGAATATTGAATTTATAATAAAATTTTAGATTTAGTTTCATTTTCTTCGGTATAAATTATAATACTCATGTCATCGTATTTTATTAAAAATTATACAAACCCCAAGACGCCAATTTTATACAAAAATTGTATTTAGATGAAAATTGAAAGGGAGAGTGAGATGAAAAAAGACAATAATACTTCACGTACTTTTGTGAATTTTTTGTATTAAAATATAAATTTTCAATTTTTATCGACTGAATTGTTAGAATTCAATTAGCAATTAGTTTATTATTATCATTTAAATCGATGCCTTCATAGATAAAAAAGTGTTTTCTTTAAAAATATTTTTGTAAATTAATTAATTATGATTATTTTTGCGTTTTATTGTTTAAGTGTGTGTTTATTTCTGGCACTCTAAAGTAGGCAGAAGAGAATATTGAGAAAAATATTCCGAGTCTATTTAGTCATATCCGTTCGTCTATTTGTCTGTCACTCTGTTGGAAACATTCTTGCGGTCATATTAATAATCCGAATGCAACGAAATTTTAACAAATTGTTTTTTATTGCCCTAAGCAGTTTGCTCTTCGAAACCAAACTTTAGTCCAGTGACAAAGAAATTGTAGACCGATATCTGTGACAACCCTGTCTGACATAATTATAAGTATATACTGTTGTCACAAAATACAGTGAGGCAGATTCGAACACTAACTTTTGATCAATTGGATGGTTTATGAGTCGGTTTTTTTATATACCCGAAAGTATTTCCCCGATCTTGTTTAATGCTTCTTACCTAATTTGAAAACAAAATTCGAACAAATCGCCCAGTTTGAAAATAATAATTTTTTAATTTTAAAACTTAAAAGTTATGATTTTTTGCCAAAAAAAAACTGACTTCATTTAAATTAACCTAAAATGAAAAAAAGACGAAGTCTAACATCCTAAACCTTGAACCGTTTTGATAATGCTAAATTATTCATAATTGTTTGGTAACGGCTTTATTCCAGTCCTCCAATAAATATGGTGGAAAACCAAAAAATCTCATTTTTGATATTTAGATTTTTTAATTGTTTTGAAAACCTAAGATTTAAAATCACAATGTTAACACTTTCTGAAAATTTCAGAATGATATATTTGCGACTAAATAATTTAATGCGATGAAAACCTTTTTTAATTTCCCAATAATTTTTTACTTCAAAGAAATTTTGCATAAAAGAAGACTTATTTATGGTCCATATCAAAATATTACCCAAAGGGGACCAAAAGGGGGTCATGTCGTTAATTGTTATTTCATTTGCAATTTTCACAAATTTTATGTAAGACCACCAAAAGCCATGTCCGTTTGTCCGCTTTAAATCAAGGTTTTGGAAGCGACCTATAAAAAACACATATGATATGTACATCAAATGATAGAAAATGCTTTCGGGAATTATATATACCAGAGACGATTTATGAGATGATTGTTTCTTTTCTCTAAATTTTCAAAATACACTGTAAATTTTAAGTTACAGATATAATCCGTAGAATACAAAATATAGTTCTAAAAAGCTATTTAATCGATAAAATGTACCAAATATGATTATTTTTAAACATTTAATAACATACTAGCAGACCTGGCAAACCTTGTTTTGCAAAAAATGTTGCTTTGTACCAGCGATAACTCTCCCCCAGTCTTATCTGTCTTAAGTTTCATAATAAAACAATTCCTTGAAAAAGTTGTTGGAATTAAAACAATATCCGTCCTATGTTTGTCCAGGAAAACAGTTCTCGCTGATATTGTTCTTTAGATATTTGATAATCAATATTTGTTTCGTATGCGGAGTACTCTCCCCTTGGTCCAAGCGTAATTTTTTATAGCCTATGTTACCTTTGGGTATTTTTTGATCATTCTGTGACAGTTTCATAAAATTTGGCCCACCCGCTTTAGAGTCCATACATATTAAATATTAATAATGAATTTTAAAATTATACAGAGATTTTATACTAAAATATTTGCAGTATTTAATAAGTCGAAAAAAGTACCAACTATATATATGTATCTTACCCCTAAATAGTACCTAATTTTAATTTCTATTACTTCGTTAATTTTTGAGTCCCATCAAAATATTTTTCTAAGTTTTTTTAATTTACAGGATACCTTTGTTACCAAATAAGTACCAATTTAAAAGTTTTGAACTATTTTATCCCAAAAGTACGAAATACTTGTGAAGTAGTTTTTTAATAGTATAATCGTAAGTATAAAATTCATTTAATAACTTTTTAAGTTTTGGAGATATTAGGTTTCCGATTTTTGCTTTTTAACATAAAAAATTCTAATTTATACAAAACCATCTTAGTATCCTTTAAGCTATGATGGAATCATTTAGGCTGTTGTGTGATAAATCAGTCAGTCAGTGCAAATGTATTTAATTTCTGAAAGTCATTTTTGATTTTTTTGTAAATTGTTCATATTTCCTGTAGCATACTTAAAATGCGTTTTAGTCCTCGTTCTAAGTCTTCTAAGGAACCAGTGATTCCCTTGTTTAAACTTTAAGCAAAACATATGACAATTTTTTTAGCCACAAATTTGTTATAATTCCTTTTTATACCCTCCATCACAACAAGTGTTGAAGGGGGTATATTAACTTTGTTATTCCGTGTGTAACTCTAAAAAGGAATCTACCCCAAAAAATATGTATTCTAGCATCAAGAAGTCTGAGTAGATTAAGCCTTGTCTGTCTGTCTGTCTGTCTGTCTATGCAAGTGAGCACATCACCACTTAGAAGTTTCCTATTTTGAAAATCTGCAAAATCGCTTCAGTATATTCAAAGGTATAGACAGATATCTGAGGCATCCTCTAAGATCAAGTGAATATCTTTCGTAAAATTGTCAATTATAAGTCGTTAAAATTGACTGAAATTTTGTCATAATAATTATCAAAATCGGTTCAGTTAAAATAAATTATAATTAAAAATATAACTAATTTCCTGTATTATATTTGAGAAAAAAGTTAGTAAGTGTATTTGTGTGTATATGTACGAAACCAAACGTATTAACTTCTAACGAATTTATGGTGGAGGGTATTGAAGATTCGGCTTTGCCGAATATAGCATTCTTATATGTTTTTTTTCTATGTTTTTTTCTTTATTGTATTTATAATTTTTATTTTTATAGTAATTTTACCTTTTCGAGTTCAGGTGTTTGTTTATCGTATATTTGTTTTCATCATGTTATATTTTTAGATTTTTGAATTTAATCAAATTGTTTTTGTGTTTATGGATTTTGTTTTAAATTTTGCATTTTAATTGTTTAATATTTAAAAGATGTGAAACTTAAGAGTATAAAGTTCAATGTGAATTATTAAAATTTCTATTTTCATTTAATGTTTATAAGAAAAAAAAACGATGCAAACCAAGTAGGAGTGTTATAGTCGGTCCAGCCTGACTATGTAATATCCTACACTACATAATGTTGGTTATAAATGGTATATAACGTTTAAATAATGTACGACTCGATTTTTACTTATATTTATTATAATTCGACCAAAAATTATTACAATACAAACGCATATGTTAGTTTATGCCCTTCAAAGTAATATTTAGAACTGTGAGAATATACCAAGTTAGCTTAAAACCTTATTCCGGGTGGACATTCGTACGAGAGGTACCTGAAATACTAGACCGCACACGGCCAAATACAATACGCTTCATTCTTGGGCCAAAATAAAAACACGTTCTAAATTTCATCAACAGTGTTACTGTTGATGCAATTTTAGTTGCAAATTGCGATTTTTCCAACTACGTGCGACTTTTTGTGCAGTTTTTCAAATTTCCCCTTTTTGTCCCCTTTCTAATGTTTGCATTTTTGTTATAAATATACTGAATATATAAAAGTAATATGTATACTTTAGGTGTTCTACAAATCGCATAGAAGATAAATGTTGAGGTCAATTTAAATGTCCCGATATTTTAATTGGTGTATTTTCAATTAATAGAAAATAAATTTACTCTATATAAATTGTAAATTGTATAGACCCAATAGACAAAAATCTGAAATTCCTTAAAAATAGCATTTTCTTAACAGATTTATTAGTTATCAAGTGCGCCACTTCATTGTATGGCTAACAAAACGATGAACAAAATCCATTTTGTTCATGTGCTGGAGGGTATTGAAGATTCGGCATAGTCGAATATAGCATTTTTTCTTGTGCCAATTTTAGATTAATATAACCTTTTAATAGATTAACATATAAGTTGAAGATATTGTGCTAATTATACATTCATCAGCTCAAAGCTGATTCCCTGAAAAAGGACTCTCATAAAAAATCTTGAAATTACTTATAAATATTGGCACGGAACCATAGATTTTATTAGCATATTTTTTATGTTATTTTGAGGTTATCCCAAATATCGGGTTATAATTTTAATACCCAATCACTTGTCGTGGTGAAGGGTATTAAAATCGATGTGGACACACTGTGTTACTGTATTTACTATATACTAAAAAATCAGTATGGGGCCTAAAAAATTATAAAGACAGAGTGACAAATTTGCAGAAAAGTTAAGCTTTTGAAACAGACTTGCCTAATTTGGAATTAAATTTAACCTTAACTGGAACTTGATCCCTTTCAACGAAATTTTCTAATTTTACATTTTTCTTATTTCTATATTTAATAATAAATGATCATTCTAAAATTTTTATAACTTTTGAACTTTGCTCCACAATCACAAGAGGTGGCCTAAATTATTTAAAACTCTATAACGAATTTTTTCTTGGACCAAATTAAAAATATGAGTCGGTTTAATTGTATCCATTTGTTCTTATCTGAGTCAATTTAGCAATGACCGCTAGTCCATCCTCCGGTCTGCTTTTGACACGATTTGTTTATTCTTGTCTTGAGAAACATTTTCAATTAAAATCTGTTATCTCCCTTCACTAGATAATTAGTCATAATCCTATATCTGATACGATCTCTAATTTCTATTTGCGAACTTTTTTATATATTTTTCACATAGAACTGTGCTATAAAAATTGGTGCAGCGCAACTGAATTATATTATTATATTCCTATAACTTATTTAAATAAATCGGTTACTTACCACAAAACTTCCAGATTTGCCCAAATTTGTTTGCGGCACTAATTCCAAATGATTGGGCCTTTGGGGTAAATTTAATTCTGGTGTATGAGCTAAAAGAAGATGAAGAAAAAAGCAATTAAAATTTTCTCAATGATTCGAATATAAAACAAATAAGAATGTTATATTCGGCTATGGCGAATCTTCAATACCCTCCACCACAAATCCGTGTAAGTTTCGCACATACACACTCACAAACGTATATATTTAATGAGTCATAAAATTAGTTATATTTTTGGCTTTAATTTTTTGTTGTTTTTCCGATTTAGATAATTTTTGGAATGATAATGAAGGACAAATAACTTTATATTATGTCAAAATCTTGTTCTAATTTGTTGATATCTATTTGACAGTTTTAAGAAAATTCTTTGCTGGAACTTTGAGGTTGCGTCAGATATCAGTCTATATAGTTTGATATACAAAACCAATACGGAATCGATTCAGATTTTGATTTGATGAAATAATATACGTACGTCTGAGGTGATTCCTTTTTAGCGTTACACACGTAATGACAAAGTTATTATACGCTTTTCACCACCTGTTGTGGTGGAGGGTATAACAAATTAATCTGGCAACATTTTGTACCCCACATTAATTCAACACAGATGTTTCTTTCAATCTTCATGGAAATTCGAACAAGAAATCCGAAAGAAACAAATTAAGTTGTATGTTCAAAACGACAAGCATTTGCTATAAACGTCTAATGAGTTGATGCTATAATTGTCTGTGCTATTAAACAATGATGTAGAAAACATGATCATGACGATTTTTTAGCATATAAATGATGATGATTGATATAATAATGAGGACGATGATGATAATGACGTTTGAAAATGTTTTATGTTAAACATTTTTTATATTTTTATATTTTGTCGATATTTATTTTATTCTAAATAAATTGTTTGTTTTTTCATAAAAATTGTCGTCTTTTAATGCCGATGGCTTATTTATTTTAAAATATAATTTTATTTTTCTAAAATTTCACTTCAATATTTTTTTCTGTTGTGTGGGATTTTGTGATATTTTTTTTCTTTTGTGTAAAAGTGACGATATTTGGTGATGTCTTTGATTGAAAACTGTTGTGTTTTAGATATTTTTATTTTAGACTTTTATTCAAAATATATTTTTTAGACAGTTTTTTGTTGGTGCTGTAAATTATTTAATTTTTTTTACAGAAAAACCACAACGAAATATGACGTCAAGAACTACCTTGTTCTCGAAATATGAAAGCAATTTTTTTCTTGTTGACTGAAATTTTTTGTAAAAAATTAAGAAAAAAGAACGTATTGCTTAATCGTTATTTTTTAAATAAATTAATAATTAAATAAATTATATTAGAGTGAAATTTATTTTCATAAATGTTGCCGAGTTTTAGTAATTTTTTATAATTAATTAGTTTCTCATTTTTTACAGTCTGAAGAAAATTAGATAATAAATTATATTTTATAATGTTATTTGTATAGAATTTAGGTAAATTTAGCGTTAAGCAATAATTTTTTTATATTTTCAAAAAAGTCGTTATTTTTGATTTATTTTCTCACTTCTATTTTTATAAATTTAGTAAGTTGAATGATTTTAATTGAAATGCAGCACTTTTATTTCAAAATTTCATTTAAAATTTATATTTATTTTAAATTTTAAAAAACAATTTATTTAATGTGAAGGTTATTTGGTGTTCGCAGATTTGACCCTGACTTACTGCAATTGAAATGCATGACATTTCTTTAATGTTGTTTTTGCTATAAAAATTTGAAATTTTATTTTCAAATCTAAATTAACCTTGAAACAAATTTAAAAGAAAAAAAAACAAACGGTTTTTATTACAAATTAAAAAGAAAAAAGAAATAAAATAAAACAATTCAATCATTCTTATTGTTTCACCTAAAATTTTTAAAATAATATGAATTTGATGATTATTAACAGTGATCAAAAAGCACTTTTTGAGAATAAGCTACTAAAATTTTGGAACCACATAATATATTTAATGAAATTTCACTTTAACTCTCTTGAGGTGCCTTCCAATTGATCTGGTAGAACACAAGTTCTTAGTAATTCCAGGAAACGAGGGGTGAATCTCGAAATATGATCACCTCGTGTATTGAATTATAATTTATCTAAGAAATGTAATTTATGATTTGAGAGAAAAAGCTCATACGTAGAATTCTCTACAAAAGCTGAGCTCAGACATGTGGGATATTTTATAGTTTAAGAGATTTAGTATATGTTTTATTCCATTTTCGAACAGGTTATTTTAAATGTTTTTATACTTGTCTTTTCTATACAAAATTTCAAACAAAAATCATTTATTTATATGGACTCGTTCAAAGATTTATTTTTTTCTAATTACAGATTTTTTGCAAAAAAAAATTATTTTTCAAATTTTCTGCAAAAAGAGCTTTAAAAAAGTTGATAATTCTGAAAAAAAAAAAATAAAATAAAAAATTAAATTGAAATAAAACTTCAGCTTTTCTTTTGGATGAGAGCAGAAAATTAAATGCGTTTATAGGACAATGCATTAGTGTATTCTATGTATTATTACAATATCGTTTCTTCTTATAATTTATTGTAGAAAAGCTAAAAAATCAAAAGGAAAAATAAGTATCGTAAATTCTATCCAAAATTGAAGGTTAGATTTGAGATTTAAAAACTTCTGAATACTTTTATCTCGATAAACTTAAAATGGCCTACGAAAACCGATTTCGAACCACTGTGTGATGTCATTTTATTTGTAAAAAAATATAAAATTTTTACGGAATTTAACCAAAAATAAGAAAAGAACTTTATAACAAATTGTCAAGGCTTACAAAATATTGAAAGTGTAAATGATTTGTTTTTGGTTCCCTGTAAAACAAAATGATAATAACAACAGCAAAAATTGTTGTAATAACAAATAAAATAAATAAACAAAGTAATAAATTAAAAAATCAATAAATATTTAATGAAACAACTTAACAGCACTTTTTAATTTGTTTATAAACCAAAATTAAGCAGAAGAAAAAGAAAATGTTTATTAACAAAATACTTATTTGGACCAAAAAAAAAAAAAGAAGAAAAAAAATCAAGTCAAAACAATAAAAACTAATAATAAAAAATAAAGAAAATAGAAATCAACAAATATAATTAAAAACTAAAATGAAACAACAACAAAAACAAAAAAACTTACAAGGTGTAATAACATTTTGACCTTGATTACAAATTAAAAAAAAATAATAATAATAATAAACAAATAATATAAACAAAACCAATTAAGAATGCTATAATCGGCCAAGCCGAATATTCAATATCTTCCACTACAATTTTGCGTGAAGTTAATACCTTAGGTTTCGTACATACACACACATACACTCACGAGCGAATACATTTTATAACTTACATCACCGTAGATGATTGAGGTATTATGCGTTTGTGCTAGTTTTTGGTAAAAATAAGTCTAAAATGATGTAGCAAATTATGCGAGTGTATGTCGTTTAATACTTCTTATAGGTCACATACTAACCCCCTTCCAAATATCAGTTTAAAAGGCATACGTTTCACATACTTTAATTAACTGGTCAAATTGAAACAAATGCAAGCATAAAGCGATGTGCAAAACTATATTAGGATCGGTCCATAATTTCTTCTAGCTGTCATATAACCCCCCAGAAAAAAATTATTTTAAGACTACTAAATTTAACATAAATGTAAGTAACGCAATAATACGAAGGTCGTTCATTATTATATATATTAACTACTTTAACTGCGAACATTGTGATGAAGGTGAAGATGAGATGTGAAGATGAGTCATAAAATCAGTCATATTTTAGCTTTAACATTTTTTTATTGAACCGATTTGATAAGTTTTGGAATGGTAATAAATTTCATATAATTTAATATTATCGCAATATTTTATTCGAATTTAACGACTTAAAATTTACAATTTTACGAAAAATTTTTGCTTAAACTTAGATCGGTCTATATTTAGCATATTGAATCGTTTTTGTTCTGTATTTAAATAGGAAACTTCTCTGGAGTAAAGCGAATACTGTAAATTTTTGTGGATGTGAGCGTGCCCACAACGGACATAGCTAAATCGGATCAGATTTTGCGAGAATATACATTATGGGGTCTGAAATGATTCCTTCTTAGCATTACACACGGAATGACAAAGTAAATATACCCCATTCACCACTAGTGTTGGTGAAGGGTATAAAAAATCGTAAATAAAATCATTTTCAATAAACATTACTTTCCTCACAGAGTAACATCACATCATCTCAAATAAATATTATTATAATATTCTTGCTATTAATATTTTTTTTAATTATAATTTAAATTTAATGGTTTTATTAATAAACAATTATTACAAGGAAAACGATATTGAACCTTAACATTGAAAATAGTTCAAAATTTTTATTCTCCGTTAATCCGTTATTCCGTCATTTATTTAAATTCGAGTATAATAATTATTTATTGATCATTTTTGAATAACAATTTTTTGTTGCTGAATATAAATTCATAGAAAATTTTTTTAAATTTTCAATTCGTTTAAACAAAAAGTGCAATTGTTTATTGATTTTATAATTTTATATCTTTTTTTGAGTCATTTTCATGGAATTTGGCAGAAATTCACTTTAATTTTAGATTTATTGTTTACGCAATGAAATCAAAACAAATTTAATAGCTGTTAATTACTATTAAAATAGTTTTTTTTTAATTACAACCAATAAAATACTTTTTAAAATTATGAATATATTAGTCATCACGGGATATAAGAGAATAGATAAGCAGAACTACGAACGTATAAGTAATATTTATTATTTATAATGACAATATTACTTATACACACTAGAGGTCAAAGAGCATATACACAGAGTTACAATACACAGTGTGTCCAAATCGAATTTTTAGAGATATTCTAATGAAATTTCAGGTGCTTTTAAGACGATTTGAAACACAAGCCCTTGTATGGTCAGGAGCGTAGTCAGTGACCCTCTAAAGTTGACCACTCCGTGTATCTTGATTTTGAAAAAATTCGCTAAAAATCCATTTATGAATTGAGAGAAAAGAAATTTTGTTTACAGATTGTCCTAGTAAATGTCGAGTTTATATTTTATAGTTTCGGAGATATTTAAGTCGAAATAAATTTGTAATCCATTTTTAGCCCTGATTATTCTTAGATCTTTTTTAAGATTGCGGAATAAAAAACTTTTTTTTTAATATGTACTAGATTGCTTAAAAAATTATGAATCCATTAAAAATGTATATTCATCTGAAGTTATAACTTTAAAAGAGGAAATTTTTAAGGGATTTTTGCAAAAAGTTGGCAACATTTATTCAATTATAAAACCATTTTTTGTTCTGAAATTAATAATTTTTTACTGTTTTATAAAGAATTCTTCACAGGAATTCCCGAAAACTAAATCTGGTTGATTGGGCGGATATATGTCCATAAGTCCTATCAAAATTTGGTAAATTTTTAAAAAAAATTTTTATTTTTTTGTTCTCAAATCGCGAAGTTGGAATTTTAATTATACTTAAAATAAAGCTACATATACAAGGCCAGCATACGAAATGTCCTTCTTAATAGGAAAAGCCCTAACTATATCCAAAGGATTAACAATAATACATTCTATAAACTTCGCCAAGGTTGATCAAAAAATAAAAATCGGTTCAGATGGAATCAGTGAGTATCATTCCAAATGTGTTTTTGGCTATTTTTAGTATATTGTAGACCAGATTTGGTTAGGTCTAAAATTGGAGTACGATTCTTTGAATGAATCAGTGATCTATATAAAGTTTTGAAGATCCGTAATTGCAAAAAAAACAGATAGAAATAAAGAAAAACATATAAAAATTTTTTAATAATTTATATAAATTATAATTTTTAAATTTCCTTTTTTCAGTGTACTTTTAATTATTAAACATGATCTTTAATGTGACATACATTTCTGTATGTTTTCGCCTTAAAATTAAGACATAACTTTAAAATTTCTATTAATGCAGCAAAACTGTCAAAATAAACAAATCGTGTAGAATAAAATAAGCGGATGTATGGACAACAAGCCATTATCGATCATAAAATTTCATTTAAAATCTAAAACAACAAAAATGTCCTAGTTTTAAATGAAATTTTTGCTAAAACATTTTCATCAAACAATTTGATGTATTTATACCAAAACAGAATGGCAAAAGTCAACATGGCGCCCTGTGGATTTGTAGGTGGCTGGAGGGGTGTAAAAGTCTGTTCGTAAGAATTACGATTTAAAACAAAAATTTTAAAAAATAAGATGATCTCATATTTAATACATCTATTTTAATCATATGTCGTTTTGTGCATGTCATAAAAATATGTGTATGTGACAAGAACGCACACACTCTTAAAAAATATTAATAACGGTTTTTGACAAGAAACAGTAAATAGAGACATATAGACATACAAACAAATAGACAGTTAACTGAAAAATATTAGAAAATTTACATTCAAATTGTTAATTTTGTTTTCAACATTTCACGTGTTGTTTTATTTGTATGTATGTGTTGGTGTGAGTGAGAGAGATTTTGCATTATGTTTTTTTGTGCCTGTGTATTTGACAGTTGACAGAATCAAAATACCAATTTTTTTCATTTTATTTTATGACATTTATTAAATGTACGTGTAATACTTATTTTTACTCATTCATTTATTTATTTATTCATTTTGCCATTATTCCCCACAGACATCATCACAATTTCGCCTTATTTTTTGTTAATTTTCCTTGATATTTCAATATAATAACAATATTTTTTTGTTTATTTCACTTTCTCTCTCTTCCCATCTCTTAAAATGATTTGATTTGTGTTAATGAGGATAAAATCAGCATTATGATTAAGAAAATAAGAGTCAACATGCATCTAATCACGTATAAACATACAAACATATTAATTTAGATATTTATTTTTATAACTTTTGTTTAATGTTTGTCATTAAAAAACATATTTAAAGTCGTTTTCATCAAATGTTGCCATTAATTTTGCATTTCTTTTTTTTTTTTTTTGGAGGAGAACTTTATTTAACCTTCATGAGAAGTAATTATGTATGAACATAATTTTATTTTTTAATGTTATTAGATTTTGTAAATTGCTAAACATTGAAATAAATTATAATCAAAATGTATCTTTATACACAAATATATGTATATAAGTAGAATATGAACTTAACTCGGTATGTACTGTGGAAAAGTAATAAACAAAACCTAAAAAAAGAGATATACGATTTGGTGATTTCTATCCAACTTTGATAATTCTTGAAAAGTAATTAGATTAATAAATAATATTTTAATCCGATAACCAGTTTAAAAATATGTATAAAATTTTTTGTCTGCATTTCGATTACTTCCAAACTACCAAATTTCATTGAATTCCGATTAGTATAACCATGAGAGTGTTTCCGCGGACAAACAAACTGACATGATTTAATCAATTTTAGGATATAACATTTACTTTATGAGGTCTTAAATGCTTTCCTTTTGGCGTTAAACATGGGATGACAAAATTAATGCACCCTCTTCGTCACTTCTATTGGTGAAGGGTATAAAATCATAATACCATACATGACGCAGGTATGGTTCGATATACGCGGAATTTGATTTTTATGGTTTGTTATTATAACCCTAATATTTATAACACTTGAAATAATTTTCAGAAGAGGAGTTATATGAGGAATATAGGCAATTGTGGGTCGATCGTTGTAACATTTTATACGGTATTTAATTCTATTCCGGAAGGACATTTCAGTAGGAGCTATATCTCTTCAGCTCAGGAACTGATTAAGAGTCGATCTATTTACATCAGGGTCGAGATAGTTTTAGTATTTTTCTCTACGTATATACAAAAAAAATTGTATTTGTACACCTGGTTTACGAGATGATAAAGTAATGATTTCGGCACAGAAAACAGTGTCCAAATTTAAAAATGATGAGCTTTTAGTATTACGAAACGAATGTAATTATGAATTTCCCTGCATAAGATTTAAAAATTATCAGTATTGTGACAATATTTCAATGATACCAGAAAACACTCTAGCAAAACTTGATGAGTTTGGTACGTAATTTCCTATAGACCTCATATAACCGCTACATCCAAAAATCACCTCAAATTGCATAAGCTACTGTTGCATGTGATTAATAAGAACATTTTTTTAATAAGTGTATTTTATATCAGCACAAATCATAAAATCACGTTAAAATAATGTTAAAAGTTTCCTATTAAGTGTCAATAAATCTATTTATGTGCGGATTTGATTAAGATAGGTTGAGTAAAAAAATGTATTCGAAGATCAAAATTGAATAACTTGCAAAAAACCTCTCCAATACTTTCATGGCACTTTTCCACAAAAAGTGTACAACGAATTTCATTTTTGTCAATAATGTTATACATTTCTGAAAAATAGACATAATTTCAGATATTTTTATATGTAATATAATAACGCATACATATTTATTTCCATTTCATTTTTTATTTGGGACACTGTGCGATGTTCAAAATACTTCAACAGACATCCAAACTGATTGATGGGCATTCTGTTCTATACATTATGTTTTTCATGTAATGATGAAAAAATGATGAAATAATGTTTATCTTTCCTATTTGGGTTTTATGTCATAAAACTTTAATAAATTACAAGGAGCATTCAAAAGATTTTATTGATTTTTACATAATTATTCTCCAGGGTATCAATTTCATAAAATAAGAAAAAAATATAAAATAAATTTAATTATTTTTCATTTCATTATAATAAAAATAATATAAATTTTCAACAACAAATATGACGCAGTTTATCACTCAAATATTGTTTACTCCGTCACGTTATTTTTAAACAAAAAATTGCAATAAACAGACATTGACCGATTTTATCGATCTTCTTGAAAAAGATTTCTTGTACCTAAATACAACCCATAAATAAATTTATATAAACGTGATTTGTTTATAATTTCATTATGGATAAATTTAATTTAACCGCATTCAAAGGTGGCGTATTGGTGTTATGCGTTTTATAAAAAATATTTACTTTACAAATGATTTATTTACCTTTTTTGTTTTGTCCATCATCGTCACTTAATTGTTGATCCGATCGTGTTTCAACATCTAATAATTCTGATGATGAGATATCGGAACGTTCATCATTGTTGTCCAGGGAATTTTTATGTATATTAAATTTGTGACATACTTCAAAAGCCTGACCCACTGTGCGCACAATACGCATTGCCTGAGACTGAAACGAGCGAAAAAGAAAAATAAAAAAGTGACATTAATAAAAAATTGTATTTAAGAATTATATAAAGTGCGAGATATTTTATATTAATTTATAATTCAAAATAAAAAAATCTAACAAAAGTAATTTAATAATGCAAAAATAATCTTTATGATCAATGTGATATAAATATAGATTTTATCTGATTTGGACACTTAATAATGCCAATAGGAAATACCACTATTTAAATCATCACAACACGTTATTATTTCAACACCCAATTCCACTTTTCTCACCTGTTTTAAATCATCTTCCATTGTTCTAGTTTCATTTGTTGGTGTCGTATGCCTACTAACTACTACATTATCACAGTTGGAATTATTAGAACTATTATTCTTTTGTACATTCACGCCATTTGTGGTTACATTCACCACCTCACCGCTGGCACGACGTGAAACACGTTTACCCGCCACTACCGGTTCACGAAATGATAATTTTTTTCGAGGTTTGTCAGTTTTAGGGCGATCATTTAAAATACCACCACTAGTACTCGCCCCACTACCCATACTACTGGTACTCGAATTACCATTATCATATAAAGCAGGCGCAGGCGTATGATCGTATAAAATACCATCGGTAAGAGATTTACGTCTCTGATAGCTGGGAGAATAACGTGCGGGGGGTTGATAACGTCCAGCAGATGGTGATCTTTTGCGAAAAACATCTGGACTACAGCGACTATTGACAGTGTTATATTTTTCGATAGGTGTGGTATTTTGTCTTTGCAGGATGCTACGTTTGCTATTGGAGGCAGGTGGTTGTGGTGGTGGTTGGTGTCGGCTATTGCTTAAGATGCGATTGTTGTTGAGTACCATGGATTTGGCATCATGATTGGAGGAAACGGAATTATCGGGTGAAAGTTTTTTGAATTTAAGGCGGGCTTTTAAAACACTCTCTGAGTGTTTACGTTCTTTATCACAGCTTTTAAGGGTCTTATTAACGGGTAATTCCTTTTTAATTAAGTAAACGGTATTTTCATCATTGAAAAGTATATGTTTGGGAGAAGTACTACCGCTGCCATTATTATTGGCTGAGCCATTGGCATGTGCCGGTCCACTTGCACATTTTAAAGGCTCACTATGTTTATACAGCTGGGCTAGTTCTTGCTGTTGCTGATAGAAGTATTCATCTTCAGTATCATTACACTGCAAAGCCGTTTGCTGATGAGAATGATGGTGGTGGTAATAGCCTTCTTCATCGTAGTCGTCATCATAATCCTCTTGCTGCAAATTTCTTTGATAGGCCTCCTTAGCTCTCATAATATTTTCGATAAATGTGTCATCTAGAAAACGATGACTTTTACCATCTCCATTATGTCTGCCATCACCTTTAGAAGTGGCAATTTCACGTTCCACACAGTCAATGAGTTCATTGATATCTAGACTTTTATTACGACCCGTTATTTGGCGAGCCCGTCGAATATTCGATTTTTTATGAGTTCTTTCATCTTTATTCAATTTATCACTTAAAATATCACGTATTATGCCACCACCATTACGAAAGATATTGCGCTGATAATTTAAAGAGGCCAAGGCATCTTTTTTATCATCCGATGGATTAGCATTTACCACCGATGATGTAGCATACGTGGTGCTATTGCTGCTGGCAGCCACCACTGAAGATGAGTCGTTTTTGGTTTTACTCACTTTATCGCTAGTTGATCTTTTATTACGTGACCAGGGCAAAAAATCAAAAGCTTTTGTTATGGGACTTTTGGGTGTAGCTGCCTCTGTTGCTGTACCCCTGTTTTTCCATAAACCCTTTTTGCTATTCGTATCTTTGGTTGGGGAAATAGGCAGGGGTTTTGTTATAGTATCATGCTTCATCATGTCAACGATCACTTTAATTAATTATTAGAAAATGTAAGAAATTTTAGTATTTTGTTTTTCTAGTTTTTCTTGTTTTTTGATTTTCTTTGACAAGCAAAAGTTCATTTGTTTAAGTTTAAGGTCGTTTTGACATTTCACTATTTTGTTGGTGCAAAATTTTATGCAAACACATCGTTTGCCAAATATTTTTCACACTTTTAAATATACCAAACACCTGGTTTATTTATAATTTTTAAAAATATTTTCAAACAATATTTTATTTCGTTCTATTGAACTGTATTAACAAGGTCATTTTGTTTGGCGGATTTCAACAATAATCTCCGGTGTTATTAATCATAAATCGATAATACACTTTGCTCATTTATCACAATTTTCTGAACATTTTTACATCCTTGTTAAAGGTCAGTCACACATCTCTTGGCAAAAACATGCGTAAACATAAATAGATCTATTTTTCGGGGAAAGATCACTTGTCAACGCCTTTAATATTTGCAATAAATATTTATTTATTTAATACTTTTAACTTAAACTATAGTTTTTTTCACTTTTGATTTAGTTAAAGAGATTAAATGTTTGATTTTATTAAAATTTTGTTTATTTTTATTTATGTTTATTGTTGTCTAAATACTCCAGCTGTTTAAAAGAATTAAAATTTATGTTTTAGTTTTCTACAACTATTTTTTTTTTGTTATTTAATTATTTTCTTAAAATTCATGCACCATTTTTGCGTTCAGTAGTTCAATATTTTCTATAATGGAGGCCAATAATTTTAAAATGACCTGCTGACATACATTTCTCTCTTTTTATACACTTTAATTGGAAAGAGGAAAGTAATTTTTTTTTTGGATTTTTTTATTTTAATTTTTATTTTTATTATTTTAGGGAAATTTTTTATTTATTAAAATTTTATTTAATTTTCTTTTATGTTTTAATTTTAAACTTTTGTTTTTTTTTAAGATTTATTTAAATTTTCCCAATATGTCCTGTAACGTCTTTTTAAATAGTTATTTCAATAAAAAAAGAGCTGAAAATAATTCATAATTTTTTGTTGCTATTAACCAATACTGGAGATAGATTTTAAAAATATGTCTGAAATAAGTTGAATTACCATTTAAAAATATTCCATAAATTTGAGAATTTGGATTATGGAGATAAATCTCTGACCGCCTGCAACAAAAATTGACTTAAGAAGTGAAATAGAAAAATTCTTAATACACGTTATTTATTCCAACTTTTAACCCAACTATTATTTGTTTTTTTTTTTTTGTTTATTTTGATCATTTTAACTTTATTAAAAATGTCTCAAATATTATGATTAATATTAAAGAAATTAATATATTTTAAAAAATATTTTCAACCTAATCCAACATGGTACCGACAGAAATTTTCCGTTGATAGACCTGATTCAGATGGAAGGAATGGTCCACATGACGTTTCTAAAGCTTAAAATAGAAAGCATTTTCAAATAGCACCCTTCACATCCGATAGGAAAGCAGCCCGGTTAGGTCAGTGCGCGGATTATTTGGTACGAAAAGTTAAAGCTAATGCAGGTTAAAAACGTACAAAGCTAAAATCTTTCCTGATAAGAACTGACAAGAAAAGTTCACGACCCAAACGTGGTAAAAATTTCCCAAAAAGTTTTTGGTATGGCAAGCAATATGTAGTTGAGACAAAAGAAGCCAATTATTTGTTACAACGGGCTCTCTATCAATACTGAAATTTACCTCAAGGAATGTTGCAAAAAAGTCTGCATCCATTCATAAGACTTGGCATCCTATCACTACGGTAAACAAACCCTTAAGTGGTACAAGTGGTATTTGTATCAAGAGATAGTTTAAAGGAAATTGAAGAGCACAAAGAGATTAAGACTTAAGGATAGGATTTTTGAATACAATAAATAAATTGTATTTTGTATTGAAAAATAAAAAGAATGGAAAACAAACATTTGGCATACGATTATAAATTTTATTACCTGAGATTCCCTAAGTTGCAACCCTATAAATTCGTACGTAGGGTTCTAAGATCCAAGATCTCAATTTTATAATTTTATAATTAAATTACATGCAAATTATGCAGATTTATTAAAGAAATAGAATTCGCCCCACTGCACAGTATGAGAGATAATATAAGATGCTGAAAAGCTGTCGTTTAAATTTGTAGAGGACATAAAAACGGTTATTAGGTTTCGGTTGAAGTAATGCAAAAATGTTAATCTGCCTGTACTGCACATAAGTCAATTTTTAAGAATTTTCAAAAAGTCAACATGCCTAAGATGGGAGGCAACCCACTATCCCGCTGGGGACCTGCAATCTTTTAAATCAACTCAAAAACACCCAGTTAAAACCAAGATAATATATTTCTAACGGTACAAAAATGACAGAATTACTTCAAAATCGTCTTGGAAGCACTATGTGTCTGCATTTCCAACAATTTATTTAAAATAAGAATTTCCTTTAAAACATCTTAAAAAGCGCATCGTATGTATACATTAGTCACCTTGTGTACACTCAGTGGAATAAATAAATTATTTTATACTTTTCATATCCATAAAAATATATTTTAAACACTTTTTATTTAATCATCAATTTTAGTCTGATTTGAATGCAATAAAATTGAATTAAAGCGATTTTTACAATTAATAAATTTTAATTTTTTTCATTTAATAATAAATTTTCAAATGCAAAAAATCTAAATATTATTAAATTATTTTAAAATATTTTAAATTTTAATTTTTATAACAAACTAAAGTGATTTGAAAATCAACAATTCTATAAATTTGTCTGCAAAATTGTAGTTTTTTCTTCATCGACTTAAGAAGAGAGAGGAGAGAATTGAAATAAAAATTTTCAGCAATAAATATGTCAACTTTCGGACAAGATCATGATATTTTAATTAAAAGATATAAAATTTTGTATTTTCCAAAAATAAAAATAAAGGATGATTAAAATGATGATAAAATCATAAAATAAGTAAATTAAGTGCTGAAATTAAGAGAAAATAAAATTAAAAATAAATAAATAAATAAATAAATAAATGGATAATGAAATTTTTAGACAAAAATCACAGAATGATGAACTTAAATATCACTAAAATGGTAAACACCAAATTTTGAAATATAAAAATAAAGAGGAAAAATAAAATAATGAATAAATAAGTAATTAAATGTAGACAAAAATGTTGAAGAAAAATTAAATGAATAAAACAGTTTTTTTGTTTTAAAATTAAATAAATAAATAAATAAATAAATAAATAAATAAAGAGAAAATTTGTATTGGCAACATTGTTGCCAATATGACACACAAATGTATCAAAGATCAAACACGATTAATAATCTTTTTATTTTAAAATAACATTATCATGCTAATGTACAATAATAATATGTCTCTTAATCCATCTAATGTACAGAGTGAAAAACACAGATTTAGTTTGTTATGCTTATTAACAAACATGTTCAAATTAAGATTCTCATTTAATTTATTTAATATTTACTCTAAGAGTAAGGAGTGAAATTGAAAAATTCTTAACACACCTTTAACCCACATATTTTTTGGTTGTCAGTTATTATTATGTTTAATGTAAAACAAGTGAATATATAGTTAATCTGATTAAAATGAGTGACCAGAAAATTAGTAAATATTTTCAACAAAACCAAACATGATCTACAAAAAGTTGGCCAAGCATTCATAGGTTTGAAATTAAACTGTTTCCAATATTAACAACAAAACCGAGATGACTTATCCGAATGGCCCCCATGATGTTTCTAAAGCCAAAAAGTAGAAAGTCTTTTCAAATGAGCTTCCAACACATCCAGTAGGAATGCAGCCCAGTTACCTCAATGCTTTGGGAATCGCAAAGAAAATGGACAGTAATTTTCGAAGAAATGCTTACAACTTTAATTGTAACGCATTTCCCAGGAAGGTACTTTCAACTGCATAGAAACTGCAGCAATTCGATGACATGTTTGGAATAAATAATATTGTTGCTGAATGGATAATAATAGTGCTTAAGAAAAGACAGCTTTGTGCTGAAATAGTGGCCCAATAATGCATGGAAATGAGGGTGTTATCTCGACACTACTTGGTTTCTAACAGTGGAATTCAGGCCCCTTTGATATAAAATACATTAAGTAGCTTATACTGATGATATGGTAATTTTAGCAGTTGGCAAATTTATCGATATCTTAGATGTTAGATAACGCTTTGAGTATACTATTTATATCGAAAGCAAAAAGTAATCTCGCTACAAACCTACTATTCACAAATAGGATTAAAATACCACTTTTTAATATACCTAATTTAATTCATTTGGATAGCAGAAACTGCGCAGTATCATACTTCATACCTCAGTTAAATAACTAAACTACTATACAATGTACAATTTCAAGACTTCACTTTAACTCCTTCTCTCTCACTCTCTCTCCCTCTCTCTCTGTTCTAAACTGTCCCAATAGAATTGTTCTGTTGACACACTCACGGCAATACAAATTGCCAAACTTCGGAGTAGTTATTTGTTTCCCTTCTGATAAATTTGCAATATCAGATAGGATTTCAACAAAAATTATTATGCCAATTAAATAGTTTATTGATTATTGCCCGAAATATATCGTTATTCCGATTGCGCATCAGTAGTTGTTAAGTTTACATTGCGGATTTTTTGTAAGCGTT
The DNA here is from genome assembly GCA_004302925.2 of Cochliomyia hominivorax. Taxonomy (NCBI): domain Eukaryota; kingdom Metazoa; phylum Arthropoda; class Insecta; order Diptera; family Calliphoridae; genus Cochliomyia; species Cochliomyia hominivorax. The sequence goes on from PYHX02000413.1 coordinate 59,256,902, forward strand.
TGAAAAATTAAAAATTAAAATACGTCTCCTGAAAAGAAAATCACTTTTTGAGTTATGACGATTTTGCAGCAAATGAGTATGTATGTCTGAAGTGGAGGTATTAAACCGAAAAATTTTATTTTTATTTTTACTTGTTTTTTAGATTTCAAAGGAAATCTGAACCGATAATAAAACTGACCCAAGTAGATTTTTTTTGTGAATTCTGCACTATCTTGCGTTTATACATTTTTCAAATATCAAAACACCATAACAATGAATGATCATTATCTAAAGTACATATCTAAAAATATAATGTAATTAATGTTTAGTGAAAGATCCAGCTGTCAAGCCATATAGACAGATACCAGTGTTACCAACCATACCATACTTATGTCATGTTCTTAACATGTACACATAACCGACAAATCCATCAATTTTGACAGCAGACATTTTAGTGAACATTTCATAGTTTTTTTCTTCTTCTTCTTCCATATTGGAGACCATAAAAATCTTTCTATCATTTCCTAATAATTAATATAATTTCTTCATAAAAATTTTTATATTTTAAGTCTCTAATTTTATACATTTACCACATTTTTGAAATAAAATTTTTATTATTTTTTTCCTTTTTCATTTAAAAATTTTGTGTAAAATTTTTAAGTTTTCACGTCGTCATTTACATAAGAAATAAAGACTAAAAAGAAAACAAATAAAATTTTGTTTTCAAAAAATATTGAAAAAGAAAATAGAAAAACAAAAGAACTGACTACAAAAACGTTTGCCAAAATTTTCTGAAATTTCAGTACAAGTAAATAAACAAATTATTACTAAAAATAAGAAAATTATTAAACAATTTTGACCAGAAAAAATAGTGGAAAAATACATTAAGAAAATTAGACATGATTACACTTCTTCCAATTTGGCTACAAAATGATTTTTCAATTGATTTCAATATGTATTTTGTCTTGGACATTGAAATATTAAAACTTATATCGACTTAACTAAGGACTGAGATCGATAAATTCTTAACACACGTTTCTTATTACAACTTTTAATCGAAGTATTATTTGACATTTTTGTGTTTAATGTCAAATAAAAGAGTGTATAATAGTTAATTTGATTAAAATGAGTGACCAGAAAAAAGTGTCTTTTTAAATTAATAAAACTTTTCAACAAACCCCAATTTGGTGCCACAAAAAGTTGTCCAAGCATTAAAAGGTCTGTCGGGAACTGGGAGAACTTGTTTCTTAATAAAGAAACCTGTTTCATGTAAAAGAAATGACGTTTCTAATGTCAAGACCACTATATTAATGTCAAACAAAAGAATTTTCAAAAGATCAACACATCCGGTAGGAAAACAGTATGGCTTGCACAGTGTTCGGACAATTTTAAACGAAAATTTCAAAATTGTCTGAGTGGATTCAATCAATAGATTCTATTTATTACAAAATGGATTCTATTAATACCGTAATTTTAATCAAGGAATTTTTACAGGCTGCTTCAATTCATAAGACTTCATAATGTGTCTATTTATTTTTTGCCTGATGTACAATTACATCAGTGCATCAGAAATTATGTCAACTTTTCAAAAATGTATAACATTTTTAATAATAATAAAATTTTGTTTGTTTACTTTTATTGAAAAGTGTTTTTTTTTTAATCAACCTAGAGTTTTTAAGCTTTACTGAGGCTATTGAAATTATTTACTTTTTCTTATAGGAAATCAAGTATTTCTCGGAAAATTTTCCAGAAATGTTTTTTTCTACATTTTTGCTATATAATTGATATCTTAAAATTTAAGAACATGTCAAGCTTTTAAGAAAACGTAAGCTTTTTGTAAAAATAGGTTAAATTAAATTTGTTTAAGGTTAAATTTGCGAAACTTTGATTCTCCCAAAATTTAAGATTTTGAAACTTTCTTTTGCATTACACAAAATCCTATAAAGTAGTGTAAATACGGTGTAGATAACTTTAGAAAATTTTTATAACGTTAAAAGAGTGAAACCATTTTTTTGAAAAGGATCAGTGAAAATGTTTTCTATGTAATATTTTGTGAATATTTTTTTTAAATTTAAATATCTCTTAAACTTTAGAAAACCTAACCCCAACAGAATACACTCTTATAAAATGTTAAAAATCGGTTCAGATATACGGAATGTAAATTTAATAAATGGTGACTCACTTTGGGATCCTGTTGTAATAATAATTTCAATTAAATAAAAAGATAAAATTGGTTTAATGGTTTCGTTTGTACGTAAAATGTTTTCCATCTCTCTCCTTATTAAAAAAATAGGAGGTTTTAAAGAGAAATTTCTTAAAATTTTTGACAAAATAGAATTTAATAAAAATCAAGTGTAAAATTACTTTTATAATTGTAATTACTTTTTTGAGAGAGACAGAGAGAAAGTAAGTAATTAGTGTCAGGTTCTTGTAAAATTAATTTAAAATTATTAAATGTGTATTTTAAAATATGTATGTATGTATTTAAGTATTTTTGTATATATTGAAATTTATATTTTTATACATCTAAAATGTTAATAAACTTTTTGTTCTATAAATAAATAAAAAACAATCTTGTATCTTGTAAATAAACAGAACACAAGAATCAGATTCTTTTTTTGTTCAAATTGAGATTATTTTTATAGAAAATCATTTAAATGCAACAACCTCTTCTTTCAAATTTATCTGAAGATATTTTTCAGTTTTCAAACAATTAAGTGTAATTTGTGTACAAAAACTTTGCTTCCAATACAAGTCACGCGTGCTAAACTCAATATTTCATTAATCGACTTTATTCATAAATTACAACAAATTATTTTGAATGAACAAGAAAATAATGAAATTTATTTACAAATTGTCTGACGATACATTTCATTAAAAGATTTCTACGAAATAATTATAAAATTGAAATACACGAGTAACTAATAGTTACTGAGGGGTTAACGAACAATGAAAATTTATTAAACGCAAAATCAAAATATTAAACAATTTTCATTATATTTCAGCGAATGTCAGTCTTTGCAGTGAAATCCGTTCACAGTGAAAGCACTTGCCTTTATAAAATCCCCAAGGGTTTGAACCTTTCGCACAATATTATAGAATATATGAGTAAGAATGCTATATTCGGAGACGCCATTAAAATCCCCGTCACAAATGCTTATGAAGTAAATACGTTATATTTCATACATATAATTTACGTACATACACACTCACATATACAAACAAAAACGCATTCAATATATGAAAATTATTTTTAAATATTACACAAGAGTCAACGTTTTTTTTTTCTACTTATCCAATATTGATTATTTTTAGAATAGTATTGGGATACAAATAGCTTAATCTTAAATTTATTCCAATTTGTGAATTTATAATTGAAAATTCCTCTCTGGAATTTAGAGGCTGCCTCAGATATCGGGCTATGTCAATTAATATACTGAACCGATTTTGCTGGTTTTAAATTGGAAACTTCTCAGGACAATAATAAATACTCAAGCCAAATTCTATTGAACAACAGACAAAGGGATATAGCTAAGTCGATTCTGATATTGATTTGAAGCAAGAATATATATACATCATGATGACTTAAATAGTTCATTTTTCAATGTTGTAGTGACAAAGTTAATATACCCTCTTCACCACTTGTGGTGGAGAAGCGTATCAAAAGGATGACTATAATGACAGCTGATCATTTAATACCATACCATTTCTAACACGATTGGGACCCATGTGCGCACACTGTTTATCTATGATGCCCAAATTGGTTGAACACTTTGTGATTTTCTACTTGTTTTGTAGTCGTGGGAGATGAATGCTGAACACAGAAGTCTATGGTACACCTAGTAGCGGTCAAATGATTCAGAGTTTGTAACCTGACTGATATGCATAGGGAATTTCTGAGAAAGTTTTTCTCTTTAATGCTATCGTATTATCTTTAGCTATAAAGATTTTTTCAGAATTATAATAGAATATAATCCAGAGTGAAATAGTGGATTAAAATTGAGTAAAATTTAGCAATTTTTTGGGAAGGTCGAATTAAGTCCACCAAGTTCCGAAAATTAAAACAAAAACTTCAAAAATTGGTCTAAAATTTACTTTAGTCAAAAAATCTCTTAAACTACATATTTAAACTAATTTCCTAGGTAGTTTGCTTTAAAGATCCACTCCTTTTCTTGGATCAGATAAGAACTTACAGCCCTCCAAATCTATTAAAAACACCATAATAGTATCTTCAGTAATTGTGTGTCCAAATTCAATTTATTTAGAACTAAATTAATAAATTTCCAACCAAATATTTTTTTCTGCAATTTTATTTTATTTTATTTTATTTTATTTTATTTTATTTTATTTTATTTTATTTTATTTTTCAATTTTTAAAATAACAAAATCTCAAAACACGTGTTCCAAATTTCTCTTAGTGTATTTTCTTCCTAAAAACGTAAATTTCATAGCAACAGAATATAAACTTTATTTTTGAATTTATTTTAATTGCTATTTAAAAACCTATAAATTTTTATTTAAAACTTATTACTTTTTTAGTTCTTCTGGTTCTTCTATTTTTAATGAATTTTCCTTTTTTCATTTTTTAATTTTTGATAAGTTTTGTTTTTGCAAAAAAAAAAAAATAAGTAAAAATGTTATAGTCGGTCAAGCCCGTCTATGTAATGCCCTACACCAAATTATTTGTTGTAAATGACAGCTACGAAAAATTTAAGAATGACCCTTGTATAATTTGCTTCTGATTTATGATTAAGTGTGAAGTACATTATAATGATGCTCATACTCTTTGGTGGGTTATATTGGAGCTAGAAAAAATGATGGACAAACTCTCGTATAATTTCGAACATCGATTTTAGATTTTCAATTATGTTTATTTTAATTTAATTATGTTTATTTTAATACTAACGTATATGTTAGATTTGGAAGGGGAATTTTATGGAACCTATGAGAAGTAATAGACAGACCCTCGCATAATTTAGCACATCGATTAAGAATATCATACACTTCTTTTTCATTAAAATCATTTTATATTTAAGACTTTTATGACATTAAAATAGAACTTTGGGAAGACATTTGAATGGGAGCTACGTGAAATATTGGACCGAATACGACCAATGTCAAAAGACCTTGATCCAAATAAAAAGTAACATTTACCATTTCTTATTAAAATATCTCAAAAATTGCGACCTATAGAGTGTTCACAACGTTTATATGGACAGTCAGCTGGACAGACGGACATCGTCATATAGACTGAAAGTGATTCTTAGTGGAACGGTAAACTTAAAAGTGAGCGCTACACCATTTTTTAGTATGTCACAAACATCAGCACAAACGCATAATACCATAACCACTTATGGTGTTGTAGGGTGTAAAAAACGATAAACGTAATATTTCTTGTAGATATTGACGTATTAAATATGACGTTATTAAATCATACGTTTTTTTCCAAATTAAGGAAAAATAATAATGATTTTGTGATTTATATGGATGTTTTGTTGGATTTCTTTGTTCTACACCAGAGATAAATAGATAAAAATGATATGAAATGTTTGTTATTTTTAAGCAGACAAAACAAAAACATTAATAAACATTTTTTTTTTTAAAACATATATTATTGCTACGTAATAGCAGCAGCAATGGCTAAAATATAAATTAAGCTAAAAAATTTGTGGTTACCTGAGTTCAAAAAACATACGATTTTCCAAGAGATAAATTTAAATATTGAATTTTAAAAATAAAGAAAGAAAGTATATTTTAATCTTTTTATAAAATCGTAATTTTAAAAATTAATTTTTTAAAATCTAGAAAGTGTATTCTTCTTAAAATTTATCAATTTCACCTAAAAAAATTAATTTCACGCTTCTTTGACATTTTTCTTTCCAAAAATGAAAAACTGACAGCGATTAAATTTTCTTATCAACCAAAAATACTAAAACTAAATGTTTAGTCAGTCGTCACTCAGGTAATGCCAATATTTTATATAAATTTAGCCACGGACTATTAAACTTTTCCACTAAAGAAACTTTTCAACCAAAAACAATAAAAAACGAAACAAAAATTGATGTATTTCACTCATTTCACTTAATGGGATGTGAAAATATTGTTTATGTAGTTTTAGTTTGTTGAATTGAGGTTTTTTTTCATTTTCGGGAATATTTTACTTATATATTTTAGGGAAATGACCTAATTTGTAGAATTCCAGATAAAAAGCAACAAGTAATTATAATTTATTGAGTTATAAAGTGTCGTTTTATTGTTAATATTTTGAATAAAAAAAGATCAAAGTAGAACATTTTAAAATGAATAACAAATGTTTTAATGTCAAATATAATTATAAGGGAATTAAAGTTGGATATTAAACAAATATTTAAAAAAATCGAACATAAATCTAAATCATACATTTTGCTATACTGCACAGTGGGATAAAATAATTGTTTATATTTCTATACCTTCAAGTGATGAAGAGGTTTTATTAACTTTCTATTATTCTGCGGGTAACGTAAAGTAGGAGTCATTTAAGAACCCATAATGTATATATATGCATGCATCAAATCAAAATCTGCATCGGTTTAGTATGTCCAGCTGTCTGTTGTGAGCGCACTCAATTCCGCAATAATTGGCAAAGCTTAATGAAATTTGTCTGGAGTACTTATTATTTATTGTCCTTATTAATTTCTTATTAAAAAACAGTAAAATCGGTTTAATGACATAAACCGATATCTGAATAAATCTCTATGTCAAAACGAAGAAATTTTTTAAAAATTTCAATTATAAATAGACAGATTAAAATAATATTTCAAAATCAGTTTAGTAAAAAGAAAGTAATAGTAAAAAATATGATTAATTTAAGGACTTATTAAGTGTTTTTGTGTTATTCTCTGAACTTAATGAAATTTAGCCAGATTACCTTGTTTAAATCCTGCATTATTTAAAATTCAACCAAATCCTATCATTTTTATTTCCTTCAAAAGTTTATCATAATTCGGGTAAAATCAGTCCATTTGATAAAAAATCATAGACCTATATTTGAGTTCAAAATTCTTGGGGAGTCGTTTTGTAAATATTTCTGTTAAAAGTGAATCGAGAAGAAAAGTTATAGTCAACGAAAGAAAAGACATCTGACAGAAAAGCATCAAAATTTGAACAAATAAGTTGCATATAAATGACAGCCAATTTCTCACAAGGAGCTGAAGTTATTGTACATTTATATAGATCCGTTAGTATTAAAAATTGTCAAGATGCACATTTAATTGAAGAAAAAATTTGTATGTACTAGAGTGTTGCGTTTTTAACCCCTTAAGCGTCGGTTTGGTATGTTGTCTTTTTATGTAACTCACTATAAGTTACAATTTTATTATTTTATTAGTCATATTCTTTGTAAAGGATATAAATTATCCCAAAATAAATAAAGAGAAAATTGCTTGATAAGTGCATAATATTTTATAACCCTCAAATGATCTCATTATCCAAATTGTAGAGGTAGAAAGGTGAATTATAATATATTATGTATGCGATATGAAAACATTGTTACGAAATGTAGTTTGCAACGGGTTAATATGCTCCAGAACATTCAAAATGAATTTTTAAATTTCATTCGTATACGTCTAAAAAAATCTAGATGCTTACTTTGGTACAAATAGTTGGGACCCGCACCAAGTAAAACTACACTCAAAATATTTTTCTGTCAATGCAACAGTGTGGTTATAATAAAAAGAACTAAGTGAAGAAAATGTCGTAATTAGCAAAACTATTTGCAATTTATCCCAAGGATGCAACATAATAATTTTATGCTCAGTCCCATTTTAATATCAACGTTTCTTGTCAGCTTAATTTGACATTTCAATGCTTCCGAAGAAAACACCGATATGGTTTGTTATAGCGTATCAGAAGAGCAGTCGGCCTCGGTCATGCCTTTACAATTTTCTATAGACTTAAGATCAGAAGACTATTGATCATTTCAAGCTTTATAAACATACATCGTACGTTTTGGTTGTTTCACCAATTATATGCATTTTCATTGTGATCATTCGTTTTGAAATATTTTCTTTTTTTTTTTTTTTTTTTTGTATCCAAATATTTTTCTATCGATTTATATTTTTATATTGCAATTTTTTCTATCAAGAATTTAAATTATTTATTTAAAATTACAAAATTCAACAACTACAACTACAACAATTTTATAAAAAAAAATTTTATTATTTAAATATTCAATTCTAAACTGGAAATGAAATAAACCACATTGATTTTTATATTTTCTTTAAAAAAATGTTTCTCTTTAGAATTTATAGAATATTTTTATTATTTTCATAACAACTAAATGATATATTGATAAATTGAAATATATCAATCAACACAAATACACCCAAAAAACTCTATTGTATGTAATGTGCATGTGTGAGTGTGTGTGTTTGTGTGCATACAACAAATTGTAGAAAAAGTATTTGTTTATTGACACAAAACATTTCTTTTTCTTTTGGTATAACAAAAATCAGAGGAAAAATTGTCTCATTTAAATATGGTTGGAAAAAGAAAAAAATCCCCAAAATCAAATTATCATCATCCAGACTAAAACACAACCCACATTAACCGATTGTGGCGGAGACTAATATAAACAAATGGGAACATAAACCAAAACAAAAATCTATAAAATTAAAAAAAAACCGAAATGAAAATAAATAATAAAATTAGAAAATAAGTTACTCGAAATGGCCTACAGAGCTTTTTATCGTTGAAATAAAACAAATAAAAATGCTATATTCTGCTGTGCCGAATCTAGAGTACCCTCTACTACACACAATATAGAGCGATATCCAAAAATTTTGTTACAAATATTTATGGCATTAAGAAAAATATTCATGAAGATTTTCAATACAACTGATTCATATATATAACAGTTCTATGAGCTCAAAATCGTTTTTCGAGAATCGTGCTTAAGTGGGATCTATGGCAAAATATAAACCGATAACAATTAAATTGATAACATATAATCGAAACAGTTAGAAAAGTGTTTAAAGCGAATTTCAAGGGAATTTGAGCTTTACAATCCGGGAGGTGGATCTATACGGGGGCTATATCAAGATATGAATCGATATTTTTTCAAATAAGTAACTTATTTGATCAACATCGGTAAAATTAATAACATATATTAAAAAAAAAACTAGAAAAATAATTGTGCCGCATTTTATCAGAATATTTTATACATATTTTAACAGTTTTGTAAGCTAAAAACCATATTTCGGGAAGAGCCCTAAAATGAGAGCTAATTTAAATAATAGACCTAACGCAAACTAATTCTTTACGTTTAACTTTTATTTCAATGCAATTATATGTGGTACATTTCTGATAAAATTATCTTAAAAATTGCGTTTTATATGACTCGCTGATATTGGAGTGTATCAAAATTTTAAATATTTTTTCTCTATAACTTCTTTTCTTTATTCTTTGGGTAAATTCTATTTTAATCGAGTTACTTTTTGTTAAAAAATTAGAAAAGTAAGTTTACGGAATTTTAAGGTTTTATCAGATATCGGTATATATCTTTTCCGGTTTCAAATAAAGAACTGCTTAGGACAATAATGTGGCTTAGTTTCATTTAATTCACATGAGAATATTTGCAACAGACAGACTCATATTTCGATTTGATGCCAGAATATATATACTTAATGGTGACTTAGATGATTTCTTTTTGGTGTTACACACAGAACAACAAAATTAATATAATCCCATCTCTACTTGTGGTAGTGGAGGCTATAAAAATTATATTACTCAGAAACTTAGAAAATCTTAAAAACTTTCCATCAGAAATTAAAGAAATTTGTTTCCCATTAAATCTTTAATAAAATGTTGCAACAATTTTTTATTGAAATTTCTGATGATGATGATGATCAAACAAACACCTTTTGGCCTTTTTTTCGACAAAAAAAAAACATAAATTTCCGAGAGATTTTGTTATAATTTCCTAAATATTTTTATGCTTTTAAAAAATTCGCTTTTGGAGTACGATGAACATTCAATTTATGTTGCTTTTTTTCTTTATCTATAAATTTTTTAAAGTTCCTTTATAGATTATGAGACATTTAGTCGCCATAATGTGAAATTGTAATAAATTACATATGAGACTTATCTATCTGGTGATCTGTCTACAATAAAAATTAAATTGGCCTCATTTCTTTTTGATTTCTCTATGTGTGTGTGTTTGAATGTGTGTCTTTCCGATGAGTTGGTTTTTTAATTACCTTGAATCATTTTATAAAATTTATATTTGAATTCCATTATTGTTGTTGTTGTCGTCAATAATCTAAGTGTGTCATAACTTTTTGCAATCAGATGTTATATATGTTTGTAAACATATTTTATATGTACTTAATTGAAGGGAGCTCTATAGCAGGTGTTATTGGGAAGCAACCGAATCATATATACCTTTTCCCATATACATATATGGGGTAAAGCAACTTTACATTATAGATATATGTTTACGTCATATGGAGTATCATTCTTTCAACAAATCCAGTTTTTGATAATTTTTGATAAAGTTCACAGTTTCAAGGTTATATTAAATATCGTTCTATAAAATTTTTTATATTAGTTCATGACTTTTATTGGAATGGAATTTAAAACAAGTATCAAGTGTGGATTATTATTGGTGCCGTAAGAATGTTACAGACATGTTGACGTTACTATTTAGATTTTTATGTACTTAGTCCAAATACATAAACATTATTTTGACTGCTTTCTTGGTGTTACATTACATAAACTAATGTAGAACTGGGGAGTTTGATTCTTGCCATGGAACATTTGAAAAAGCTTTGAAAAGTTTTGACTGTTCGTATATTTGAGACTATTATCAGATTAAGTCTCCTTTACGGCAAGATATTTATACAGAGACCAGGCAAATGATTTTTTGATAACAATTCTGTAATCTCAATAAAATCAGGATGAGTGTGCGATTTTTCCAAAATTCATCACAAATTTGTTGAAGATTTAGTTTATTTAGCTTTGTCGGGATTAATATGACCCTAAAAATAAGAATAAATATAGTTCCCGATTCCTTAAAAAATTATAAATACTATTGTTGCAAAAAAAAAACGTTAAAAAGATATAATAATATCTCTAATTCACATTATTCGCATTTTTCAAAAATTTAGCAACATTTATTTGCCAATAAGATTCAACTTTTTTCCGAAATTTTTTAATTTTTTACTGTGGAAAGAAATCTTGATAGAAATATTTTTAAAGTAAATCTGAATAAATTAAATCTGTAGAAAGCATCGAAAGCAATTATACGGGAATCTTTCTCAAAATATAAAACATACCGAAACCTAACATCATCCTATAGATCCACTAACCTACTGCCTTGCTTGTCAAAAGTATTATGCGAAAATATTTGAAAGAGGAATTATACATTTCATAAATGTTAGAAATATCATCACAGTCCAACAGTTTAGTTACCGTAAAAAACACGGAACTATTGAACAGTTAACCGCTTGATTGGAGAGATTAGAATATCGTTTGAAAAAAAGTTTTGCTCAAGGATGATGCGCAAGCTTTTGAGGAGAGGAAGGAAGAGCCTTGTATACAAACTTTGCTACTACCATCTACAAAATGTTAGAATCCGATTTCGAACATCGGCATTTTAAAGCAAAATCTAACGACTTTTTAATTGTCAAATTCCTTTTCAGGAAAGTGTTTATGATCAATCCTTAACTTAACATACACGTTCGACTATTCCTTATTCGATGATTTGACTATTTCAACATTTGCTAATGATACGAGGACCCCAACTTAGCACTCCGTACTCTGATTTCTGTGATGTTTGGAAAGAACTTGAGAATAAAAGTAAACGCACTTGAAAGTAAGCACATCCTCTGCCCACTAGTTTCTCTTTATAGTGTAAACATTTCAAAGTGATTATGTATGAAGTTGAAGTCTATAACTTACATAGTTTATTTATGTATGAGTCAACCGTTTAAATCTGATATAGATGTATAGCATCCAATTAAGGGAACAGATTGCAAAGCGATTGTTCCATTGGTATATAAGAAACGACGACATCCATAACGACTTGAATATTCCATTAGTAAATGAAGAAATTCAAAGAGAATACAAAATTTCTAAGGAATTATTCTAATCTTTAAGATGTCTTAAAGATGTGCAAACAGTATTAAGGTTTGCCGCCATCTTAATTTAAAAGTGATGAGCAATGAACAGGGAAAATCAGATCCTCTTAAATGGGAAAAAATTTAGTTTTTAAGATTATGGAGCCTCAAAAGATTGGCAGATTCAATTTGTAAATTCCACAAAACTGAAATCATTTTTCAAATATCTTTATTATTTAGCAACGATCCTGATTACCTTTCGTCAGACGCTCCTGTTAACAACAGGATGATTGTTTCAATCAAAAACGTGATATTTTCAAACTCATTTTAAACCGATTGAAATTTCAGGAATAACTATATAGAAAAATGGGATCTTTTTGATTCCTTGATTCATGGACTTCGGTTTCCAGTTCGCTACTCTTGGACAAATATGAAGAAAATCGGGAACTTTCAAATGTACTGCTGTTGCAGTTAGAAGAAATTCAGAAGTCAATGTACGTTATTGGTCTCAGTTCATTATTTAAATATTAATTTTTTTTTAACAAATTAAGACATTTTTTTTATTCACAAGATTACAGAGATGAAGATCTTCAACTGTTTCAAATAAAAATCATGTTTATGTAATAAGTTTAAGTAGTTTTCTTATATGTATTTCAATGATCAATTAACAATATTTGAATTTGATTTATTATTGAAAAATTTTAACTATTAACATTGTAAATAATGTTGAATTAACTATTTAAATCTATACTTTAAATTCTCACTGACAACTAATTTGCAAAACGATCGTATAGATGTCGGATATAAAGAATCATTATGTATGTGCTTTTAATCTCATAACCTCAAATACGTACATTTTTATGAAAACAATTTATTTCATTAATTATCTTTAACCTCATTTTCTTCAAGATTTTGTGTTAAATCTGTGATTGTCTATAGCGTACTAATTGCACGTCATAAATTATTTTACATCATTATACATTTGAATTTTTGAATATATTTGAATCTTTTTTCTTAGTTTTGTAAATATGTGTTTATAGTCCACATTTCGGAAATGTGTTGACATTCAGTGTCATTTAAAATTTTCTCATTTAAAAATGTTTATTTAAAAACAAAAAAATATATATTTTTTCATATTTATTAAATTCTGTAATTAGTTGTATTATTTGCTATGAAAAATTTATTTAAAATTTGTACAAAAAACAAATAAAATTACAAAAAAAAATTTCAGAATTTTCTTTCCGTTTTTTTTTTTTGTGATTTTACAAATCTTAGCAGTTTGTTAAATTTTCCATTAAGAATTGAGGATTTTTGTAACATTTTTGAGTTTTTGTTTTATTTTTTATTCTTTTCAGTAAAATTACCATAATATTTCCGTCAAGGTTAAAGTAAATTTTTCGTAAAGATATATTGATTATCATTTTTAGAGTTGAATTTGTCTCTAAAATTGATAATTGCACATTGGGGATTTTACATTTAAACATTATTTTAGTTTTCTGAAATATTTTTCTTGAAATGCTTTTCAACCATAAATGATTAATAGTGAGTTGCCAAATCTTAGCAATCAGTCATTAATCATTTGCTATTTGAAGTAAAGGGAATTGTAGAAATCGGACAGCGAAATAAAAAGAACTGAATATAATGATTGTCACAAATATTCATTAATGTGACGTCAAAAGGAAATATTCACTCACAAATGGAAAAAATTTAAAACATTGCAGGCGTACAGTGATTCAGAATAGTTTTTTCCTTAGTCATTTTTATACCATACGTCACTACTTGAAGGTTTTAAGCGTTTGTACTGATGTTTGAAACATAAAGAAAAAATGGTCGTACATCCAGCTTTTAGTATACCGTTGGACTCAGTATCATTCTCTCAGTCTATTTAAAGATGTCTGTCCGGTCGGCTCAGCATGCAAACATTGTGTACACTTTTTTCTTTTCGCAATTTTAATTTATTTTAGATATTAATTTAGATAACTTTAGGACATATTATTTTTAAACACAAAAAACTAACAAATATGAAAAAAATCCAATTAAATTTAACACAGAGAAGTTCTATATCAGCCCAGATTTACATGACAAATTTCAAAATGACCGGTTAATATACCCACTTCTGGAAATCAATTTTGAGTACATAAATCGCAAAAGCATATTACTATTGTGATACTATTTTGTATGTTTAAAATTAATATAATCAGAAATGATCAAACTAAATTTTGCGAGGATCTGTCCATTATTTACAGTTCACACTTCAACATTTCTTCTGAAAAGGAAATGTTTTTAATTCCTTCTGGCCCTCATAAGTTTATTGACTTAAACTTAAAATTTTACTTAATTTCAGAACAAGTTCCTAAAAGGGTATAATAAAATAACAAATTTCGTGTATTTTTATTCAATTTGAAAATGTGTTTAACAGATGGCTTCATCTAGGTCCAAAAACATGTATGGCAGAAAAGAGAAAACTTAGATCTTTCATATGATGGTAGAATTTATTTCATTCCTATTGAGGCTTCAAGTAGAGCACCATAGAAATGTTTTAATCGCAGTGTAGTTGTAGACGTTACAATGCCATCAACTACCACTTCTTAAGGAATATTCCCACAATAATACAAAAACTAGAATCAACATATAACAATTGACAGATTGTGCCGATAATTTACTTCCAAACAAATTATTCAAAATAAAATATTTTCTTTAAGTTGCAGAATTTTAACAACGTTCCAAATCCACCTTTTTCAACAATTCGAATTTAGTTTTTACTATCTTGGTTTCAATATATGCTATTGAATGACTTTAAAAATTTAATATGGCATCAATAATAATAATTTTCGAAAACTTTAACCAAAAAATATGAACAATTTTTTCTTTCAATTAAAAAATGTTCCTTAATTCTAAATTCTCTAAACTCTCCAGAACCTCAAAAGTTTCATTCAACTAAATGAAATCAATTTCGGATTTTTCAAACAAATTTTAGAGTATTTTTGTTTATATTGAGATAGTGTGAGATAAATGAGCCCAAACAGATCCATAAGTATATAAGGGATTAAAGAAGACATCTTAACCTTGATTTTGAAATTTTAAATTTTATTCGACTAAAGAAGCTTCATAACACTAAACTAAAAATACAACCTTTGTTTTCAATAACATTTGCTAATATTTTTATTTAATTTTTATGACCAACTTAGGCTTAAAAGGTTTAGCAATAATTAGCATTAACATTTTCGAAATCGCTTTGAAGTAAACAATTGATTTTTAGCTAAAGTAATTTAATTCAGAAGCACTGTGAAATGTCATTTTTCAAATTTTTTATAGTTAAATGATTTGTTTGGCGTTAGCTGATGAGGTCACATACAAAAATTTATCATTTTAGTTATAATCAGGCACATTGCAGTCTAACATATAAGAAATATGGATCTAACTTATAAAATCAGAAAAAATAGGAGACATTTAGAAGAACATTTCAAATATGATTCATAATTATTGATATACTTTGGCGCCTCTTTTTCCTAATGCATTTCAGAAAATTTTTAATATTCTTTACAATTTATAATAAAAATTATATTTTCATACAGAATTTCAACAAAAAATATATATTTTTAAATTAACGTTTTTTTTTTGACAAAACAAAAGGCGTAAATTATATTTCAATTAAAATATTTTCAAATCATAAGTTGTCAAACAAATTACGCACTCATTACTACCAACCGATGACTTCAAAAGAACCACAAAAATATATATAATTAAATGAAAATCAAATTTCAAGAATTTTATTTATGGACATAAATTTAATTTTTAGACACACGTTTTGTTTTTCTTTTTTTTACTCAAAATATTTTTAACAAATTTAATAAAACAAAAACACTTTAAAAAGAAATTTTAATTAAAGTAAAATATCTAAAAATATTTAACGAAAATGTTATGGTCAAAAACTTTTCTAGTCAAATTTATTTATTTAAAAATTTGAGCAAACATTTTTTTGTTAAAAATAAGAACAACAAATTTTTTCTATAAAATAAACTCAGGTATCTGAAAAAAATACGAACAAAATTATTTAAATAAAATTTAAAAATTATTATTTTTTTCTCAAAATGTCCACCACACGTTTCCAAGAAAAATGTCGTTTTTTCTGTTAAACAATTTAAAATTTTTCAGACTAAACAAAATATTAAATGATTTTTGCTTGTTTTTGGATTTTGGTATTAAAAAAAAATAAAATCTGTTCATTTAACTAGTAAGAATGCTACATTCGGCTATGCCGTATCTTCAACACACTCCACCAGAAATGTATGTGAAGTAAAAACATTTTGTACATTTTATTTTGCCGCTTCATAATTGAAAAGTTTTACTAAAGTTTTTTCTGAACTTAGAGGTTGCCTCAGATATCGGTCTATATCTTTTAACAATCTAAATATATTTTGCTGACAGACGAACATAGCTAAATCGACTCAGATTGCAATTTAATTGAAGAATGTATATACATTGAAAAATGTATATACGGAATGCCAAAGCTAATATACTCTCTTCATCACTTGTGGTGGTGGAGGGTGTAAAAAATAATATAGACAGATTCATATTCTGTATTATTATTTTCGTACATATAAAATATTAATTATTTTATTTTTGTTCACAAGTGCAAGTAATTTTTCTTTTTTGTGAATGTTTTTTTCGCTTTTTTGCGGTATTAAAATCCGTCTGGAAAATATTAAATGAATATAAAAAATTCATAATTTTTTAAAATAATAAAAATCCAGAAATATTAATGAAGGAAATGTAGGATATTATATACAATGAAAAATATTATTAACTTTATACAACGGAAAATTTCTTTATTTAACTCTGCGCAATGGTACCGAATGCGAGTTTATATAAATATGGAAATACTTAATGTTTTTTAGTTAAATTACAGGGACATTCCTGACTTATTTTCAAGTCGATTTGGAGGATTACAAGTTAATAGTAAATCCAAGCGATATGGAGATAACAGATTTATACCAAAGTAAATTTTTTTCTTATTTTACTTGGAATTGGAGGGTTTTAATTGGGTTGAAAATTATCTCGTATACAAAACTCTACACAATTTAATAAAAGAATCATGTATCTATGTGGACCTGATATTATTTTAAATTAGAAGAAGTTTTAAATTTTTACCACTGTTTGCCTGCATGTTAAAAATTAAAAACACAGTCGATTGTTTGCACCCTACGAAACTTGCAAAACTAACAATCCTATTTCAATGAAATTTAGCAAGATTAATCCAATAACAACGGGGTTATGGAACTATTTTTGATACAACCTAAAAATTCTAACAAAGATGGCGGTAAATCTTTAAAAGAACATTTAACAGATTTGTATGTCTAATTAAAGTCACCAAAATATACATACAATTTTTTTAAAAACTAGTAAGAAATTAATAGTCAGTCAGTTCCTACTATTAAATACCCTACACCATAATATTGGAATTACATTGTATATACGAAAAATTACTGAACGACACTTGTATGATTTAGTTTTATTTTTTTGTGAGTGATTTATGCGTTTTGAAATGATTTGTTTTGGGAGCTATGGAAAAATTATGAACCGACCATTGTAGAATTATCGAACATCGATTTCTGTTTATATTAATCTTATTTAAAGATATATACGGGAGGTTGTATTGGGCTTTTTAAGATTTTTATGAGCTAAAAACTTTACTCAGAACTGAATGTTTTTATGGAGGTTATGCGAATAATGGAACCATTATTACCAATTCCAAAAAAGATATCGTTGTTAGTCTAAAATAATAATATATACCAATATATCTTTAAAATTGTGAACTACATTTAGTTCACAATGTTTACATGGACAGACAGACGTCATTCAATCGACTTGGACAGTAATTTTGAGTTGAACGGTATTCTTCCAAGTCTATGTAGTATCATGTTAAATACTTCTGTTTTTTTAATTGTAGCACAAATGCATAATACCCTACACCACCAGAGATAAAAACTTTTTAATACACAGATAATACATGTTACTGTCTTCAGTCAAAACTTGCTTCTAAGAAGTGACAAGCATTTTATCACTGCTTTTAAGGATTCATTTCATCCTTTAATGCATCATTAAGGTTTTGTGAATACTTTATCAACTTTGTATAACTTTATGACAGCAGACTCTTGACTGTATTTTAAAAACACTGGCAGCGAAAGATTAAGATAAGTTGCAGAACTAAGGATTTTACGATTTTTTAATAATTTTCATTCAACCTAATTTTATAATTTTTTTGGAATATTCCCAGTTTCAATATTACACACACAATTATATATATATATATATATATATATATATATATATATATATATATATATATATATATATATATATATATATATATATATATATATATATATATATATATATATATATATATATATATATATATATATATATATATATATATTACAAATTCAGTTTTGTCAATTATTGTGGATTTGGGAGTGATAACAACAGACAGACGGACATAACTAAATCTCTCAGATTTTGACTTGATGCAAGAATATATACTTTATAGGGTTTTTCTTTCTTACCGTTACGCATGAAATGACTTGAGTGACTTTTTCCCCAAAATTGAATTTTATAAAATGCATTTCAATTTTTTTTATAACTATGAAATACTCATGCATACGAATACTTTAGTAACGTTGTTATAATATTTTAAAAATACTGTTAGCAAAAAGTATTCTAAAAAATAAAAATCATATTAAAAATACTAGTTTTTTAAGAAAATTATAAAACCAGCATTGTATGTATAACCCTGTTTATATTTAAAACTATTTCAAATATCAATAAAGGCTTCCTCAATTACATATATAAGATCCGTATAACTTTTAAAATAAAATTTCGAACTTTTGTTGGTGCATGAATAATAAAATATGGTAATTTTATTTGAATAGTTCGTCCTAGAAAGCATAAATTGCCAATTTCTTCACACATACTTTTATATGAATAAATATTTTTCGTCTTTTAAAATTTTAGCATAAATCACTTGGATCTGTTTAAAGTTATAAAAGATTTTATGATTTTATTTTATAAGTGTCTGTGTATGTTTAAGTATCTGTGCGTAAAAATGTTAATACCAACAACAAAAGTTAAAACAAATCAAATGACTCTTTTCATTATGGAAAGATGACGTCTTAAACGAAATAGCCATGACAACATATTTAATGTGGCAAAAATTTGATGGCATCGTTCGTTAAAACCCAACAAAAAATAATATAAATAAATTAATTTTTATGTGCAAAAAAAAAATCCGATTTTTGTTTCAGTTCGCATAAATTTTCAGGGGAACAATTTGTTATTCGTAATTTATACCCTACATCACCGTAGTTGGTTTGGGTATTATGCGTTTGTGATGATGTTTGTAACATGCAGCAAAATTGCATTACACACACCTTCAATTGTATAAATTCGGTCTAATATTTCAGAAAAATCCCTTACAAATGTTCTACCGGAATGAGGTTTTAAGCACATAAAAGTTCTAAATATAAATCGATTTTTACGAAATTTGACTGAAATAAGTCTTATGGTATTCCAAACTGATATGCCAAATTTCACTTGTTCCAAATATCGCTTTAAAGGACATAAATCTAACTAATTTATGTGTTTTGTAATAATCGATGTATAAAATTATACATTGGCCATTCGTTTCTTGTTTTTAGACCTTTTATGACCAATATTGTGATGTAAGGTATTACATAGTCGGGCTTGGCCGACTATAACATCCTAATTGTTTATTTCATAGTGTTGATGAGGGTATATTATCATTTAAGACCCCATAAATTATATATATTCTTGCATCAAATCAAAAACTGAATCGATTGAGCAATGTCCGTCTTCCTGTTGAAAACATTCTAGGGCCTGGAATTATTGCCTGAATTCAATGAAATTTGGCCACATCATTTGTTGTTGTCCAAAGCAGCTTGCTATTTAAAATCAGCTATATTGGTTCATTAGCCAGGGAGTCACAGAAAGATATATTTACTATATATGTTTGTTTTGATGTAGTAATTCAATTTGATAAAGTAATAAACCTAACGAAACTGGATTATACTGTGATCATTATCTGTCCTAACTTCCATATAATTCCTCTTCCCAGAATTTTATTTTAAGCTTATAAAATTTGTAAATATAGACCGATTCTATTGAAATTTGAATTATGTTTGAAACCGACTTAAATATATTTTATTAATTTCACCAAAATCGAAACAATATCGTCTCCCATGTACGACTCCTTCTCGGAAAATTCTTTTAAGCTTAAAACATTTTTAAATAGAGACCAATTATATGAAAATTGATGCAATTATTTGTATTTAGAAAAATATTGACCCATATTTTGATATAGCTCCAAGAAAGGTCCCTTCCTGAGATAGGGTTATAATGAAACAATTCTATTGAAAAACGTTACGATTTTTAATAATCACTTATTGATGGATGAGATGAAATCGGCCCATGTTTTGCTATAATTTCTATTTAACGCCCTTGTCCGGAAAGCTTATCACATTTAAAATTTTAATAAAATTTATTGAATCTTATATATGCATCAATTTGTAAATTATCGATCCATATACGGTTATAACACTCCAGGAATAAGGTTCAAGGCTCTAGAAGTTTTAAAATTTGAACCGATTTTATTCTTTAACATATTTGACTTTAGTTGTTATGTGAAGCCTATTTAAACTCACGCAAATGCTTACATGATGTAAGTGATAGAGAGTATTTAAAATTCGGCACAGCCAAATATTTCATTCTAAGATGTTTTTATTTTGAAAATATATTGTTTAAATATTTCCCAATTTTAAATATTTTTGATCTTGTTTTAATGGCAAAAATGAAATTTCGCAGTTGTTTAAAAAAAATGACAACAATCAACTTTTCCTATTTTTATTTATTTTAGAAAATTTGACTTTAAAAACATTAATTTTTGACATTTTCAAAATTGGTTATTTTGAAAAGTTTCGATTTGGAAATTTTGATTTCAGGTGCACGTATTTTAAGAATTTTGTATTTTACAAAGTTGTAAAATCAATTAAAATTCAAAAATTGATTGATTTTTTTTTCAAAAAATAATATTTTAAAAATATTTTTTATTTTGTTTATTTAAATTATATATATTTTTTCAAATTATTAAACATTAATTTTGGTTGTTTTGTTGCATTATTATATTATATACTATTTATTTGTATATTTTTTGTTAATTTTTTATTTTTTATATACTTTTTTTGTTTTGTATCTGTTGTTTTGTTTTGTTGTTTGTATTTATTTATTCATTTATTTATTTATATTTACACATTTATGGATTTATTATGTATTTCTCAATCACTTTATATACAACAAAAGTGTATATAAATTTTCTATTTTCATTTCATGAAAAAATTGATTTCTTCTTTTCTTCTTCAAATATTTTCTTTTTATTCACAATTTGTACGTTTGTGCGAGATTTGTTTTGTTTGCGTTAGAAGATCGACGCGTTTTATTGCAGTTCGTTGTTCGTTACAACTTATACGCCGTGTAGTACTAAATGAACTGATCTTTAAATGTTTAATGTTGCTTTCTGTTCACTCACTCACTCA
Organism: Cochliomyia hominivorax; assembly: GCA_004302925.2. Lineage (NCBI taxonomy): Eukaryota > Metazoa > Arthropoda > Insecta > Diptera > Calliphoridae > Cochliomyia > Cochliomyia hominivorax. Next base: position 59,278,584 of record PYHX02000413.1, read on the forward strand.
TTAATGGAGATTTTCCATTTGTATTTCTACGCGCGCTCTAAGCTTTTTTCTTTGGAAAGCTTTTTGTTTTATTAAATTTATAAGAATTTTCTCTTTTGAAAAATGGAAAAATTCTCTCTTAAATTCAATAATTTTCAAATCATTTTATATAGAAGTATTATACGATCATATTTTTAAGATTCAGAAGTGTTTAAAATAAGATTTCGATTTAAATAAATTAATTTTTTAATATTATTTTTTATAAGAAAAAATCGATAAAATTAATGATTAATTTTGTTGTAAACTTCCAGAGGTTTTCCAAATGCCTCGTTTTTAGAAGATAATATAAAATTCACCAAATGCGAGATAATTCGCAAAATCGTTAAAAAGGTCATGTTTGCGCTTCTCTTCAATTACAGATAAATAATTTTTCGGAAATAAAGCTGTAATTTAGCTATCTATTGTTTTCAAATTGAGGCGTTTTTGTTTTTTCTTTTTGAAAATTATAAGCTCTTAGTCCGGGGAGTAGAAGGTTGTCTTTAAAATTTGGTGAATTCGGGTATGATTTTTTTAAAGAAATAAGAATGTATGAAGTTTCATTAAACATTAAAATACACACATTAGAACAGTGATGAGCAACATTTAGCTTTATATTAATTTATATTAATCTTGGAACTAGTTTTTTAAAAAGTTGAAAAAAGTTTTTTATCTGATTTTTATAACTTAACTGATATGATGCAAAAATATATACACTAAAATAAAACTTATTCGTTAGGGTTTATTTAGGAAAATTTGATACAAAAATGTGTTTTTGTGATCTTAAAAAGTAATAACATTTTCTCATTATTTTCCTCTGATATACAGTTTTCTGGAAGTTCTTCATATATATCTAAATCCGAAAAAGTTCCTACTACTCTTATCAGAATTTCGTTAAATCAAAAATGGGGGAAAAAATGCTAAATATAATATAAAGTTAAAGTAGCTCGTTTATATGCCAAATCTTTTATAATGATAGAGTGGCCAACTTAATTTAAAATGTCAGATTTAAAAATGAGTTTTAACAGAATTAATATTTTGTGTATTTTGGGATCAAAAATTGGCAATTTATTTATAATCCTGTATTAACAACTCTTGGTAATAGCTTTATTATATTACCTGAATTTATCTCCAAAATTTTAAATAAGTTCCAAAACCCAGATTTTCTATTTTCCTCCTTCAGATTTCGAAAAGTCCCTTGTTTGAAATTAAACTAGGAAGTTTTTGTAGAAAGTGATATGCACCCTATATGATATGTGGATTCTAATTTAAAATAAAACGCACACATTGAATTTTTTTAATAATATTGTTGTTTAGTTAAATGTTGGTACTTATTTCAGTTTCCCTTTTCTTGGGAGAAAAATAGTGTATGATTTACTAACCAGCGTTACCGTTGATATTTTTCAAGGAGCATTTTAAAGATGGCAAAGTAACATTTACTTCGATTAAAATAAATATGACTCTGGGGCTCATTTTAAAATCGAATATCAAATTAATTAATTATTAAGTAAATAAATTTTGAATGGTAAATAATATTATGCTTTTTAATTGAATTAAATTAATTCTCCGTAAATAAAAATATTTACCGATTTATTGTTTGTTTTGGAATAAAATGCGCATTAGAAAGTAATAAATTGTACCCTGCAGTCTTAAAATAATACAAATTATTTCCTTAAAATTTTGTTTATCTCATAAATAATTACTCTTAAATAATCACTAACTACATTTGCATCTCGTAAAACTTGCTCTTTGGTAAGATCACCTTTGATAGAAACTCCTCTAAAATGTTATTTTCGAAAATAGTTTTTATTTCAAAATTGAATTATTTTTAATTATAACTTTAATGAACATTCTCTTGCTCTTTATAAATATTTAATTATTCTACATATGTTTTTCATCACTGTTTGATTTGTTTATTATTTTCTCTTAAATCATTAATCTCTTACGCATTTATGGATAAAGAAAAAATTATATCTCTGAGGGCAACTGTTTATGTATGTGTAAATAATCTCATTTAATTTAAGTTTATATTTATTTTAATTTCTTGTTGTTTTTATCACAAGCAAAATGCAAACTTTTGTAAACACACAAACAATATTTTATGCAACAAATAAAGAGAATAATTGAACAAGTGAGAGAAAGAGAGAGAGAGAGAAATGTGAATCTTTATAAACAAATAAATTAATGCAATTTTGTATATCGTTAGCTAAAATGCAATGGTACCAAAATAAATGAAGGCATGATAGCTTTAATAGTCCCTTAAAACATTATGAAATAGTAAATAATGGAAAAGTTTTCATTATTTTTTAAGAGAAATTATAAGACAATGAATACTTACTGGGAAAAAGTAATCCAATTTTCGAACAATACTGTGTATTCACATTTAAACAACTTGTAACTGAAAAGTATTTAACCCAGAACAATATACCAACTCCATTGGCAATAACAACAACTTTAAACAAATAATGGAGTTGTTCATAACAATTATCATTATAATTAGCATTCAGCTGAGAGATAAATGCATCTTAAATATTTATTATTATCAACGGATTGTGTTCTTTCTTAAACAGTTGCAGTAGATGTTTTATTAAAACAGATTAAATCTGTTAAATATTCTTAAGATGCACTTTTAAATCAACGATAATAAAAACAACTTTTATTATCACAAGTAAATAAAAGTTTTATATGAAACTTTACAGCAAACAGTATTTAAGAAAGAAAAGAAATGGAAACAAAAGGAAATCGTTGAAATAAATGGTGAAAAGGTATTATTTTAATGTTAAAAGAAGAAGAAGAGAATCACGAAAATATTTAAGTTGAAAATGCAGGTTAATAAAACCACAAAACAAAACCGGATTATCGGTTATTACTCGCGGTTACTTGATTTAATTGATTGTTATTAATCATACGCATTTATGTTCTTGATTTATGGAATTTTAATAAAATTATTTAATAATTTTTTAAAAAGAGAGTAAACAAATTTTGTTGTTATTGGGTATATAAGTTCATAATGGCTATTTCGAAATTATATGAAATAACTTTGTTACATTTGGTAAATATTGTTTTTTGGGATGGTAAAATTATAATTCAGTATTCAAACTAAAACGTTAAGTTGCTAAAATTAAGTAGAATTTTGTACCTAAAGAAGTAAGAGAGCTATATTCGGCTGTGCCAAATCTTCATTGCCTTCCACCAAATGTCTGTGGTAACAGTACGTTACATATTTATACTCTAATACATTCATAAGCATAGTAACGAACACACTGTTGAATAAATTTTTGTTCTTCCGTTTATCTACTGATCTGATTTTTATACAGTTGCATAAAATGACAAAATTGCATTTAAATTTTTTAAATTCGTTTGCTCTTAATTCAGATATTGGTATATAACATTTTTTGACAAACCGATTTTGTTGGTTTCAAATAATGATCTGCATAGGACCATAATGAACTATTTCGAAAAATTTCATTGACTTCCGACCATTATTAAAAATGTGATCGTGCCTCACCCAGTTTTTGATGTTATGTGGTCTTGAATTATTTATTGTTGATGTTACATACGGAATGAGAAATTTAATATACCCCTTCATCACTTGTGGTGTTGGTATATAAAGATGTCAAGCGGTCGTTTAATAATCTCATTTTATTTGAAGAAAATGATCACTGAATGTAATCAATTATGGATTGTCCGACTTGGTTTTTTCGTCTGAGCCAGATCCTCGTTGTGTCAAACTAAAAAAATTGAAGATGATGAATTGGAAGCATTAACAAGTGGATTTTTTTTGTGATTTGACTGCATCTAAAAGCTTTTGGGTACATTCAAAAATCAATTGGGATTCATATGTGTGGAATCAAAGAGATATGGAAATGGGATTATATGTCAATGGGATCCGAAAAAATAGTTCGGATTGTTTCTTAAAGGCTGGATATATAATACCCCACATCATGACACAGGAATTTAGAATTTGATTTTGTGATTTGTAATTGTATAAAAGATAAAACCCACATATGTGGGTTGTTAATGACCTTTAAGGTGATTTTCAAAGTGCAGATTAAATGAGAGTGAAAGGAAATTTTGGAGCGATCTCCTTTAAATTAAATACAATATTTATTCGCATATTTTTTTGAAATTTGGCATATTGATTTAAGCAATTTCTGAACTTTGTGTTCGTATCTGAGCGCCAGTTCACGAAATATTTCAAAAATTATGATTTGTAGAGTGTTCGCAACGTAACATGGACTGACAGCCAGACATAAAGACAGCCAAACAACGAAATATACCCAAAAAGTGATCCTGATCGATCAACTTTAAGGTGAGATATATTATTTTGTTAGTGCATTGCAAAACATCTGCACAAACGTGTTATTTCCCTACCTCCTACGATATTGTAGGGTATCACCAAAGTAATATTCTGTGTGAAAAGTATTTTGTGCTAAAAAAACAAAAGAAACGAAATGATTCGTTTCTACCTTCTTAAAGCCCAGATTTTGCACTTTCGAGTATCAAACATTGGCTTAATAAATTCTGTCCGAAAACCTGAACAACAATATTAGGAAAAAGAAGTCGTTATCATTACGGACCAAACATTTCATATTATAATTATACTTCATAACGCACAAAAGGTACATCATTAATTAAAATGCAGTTCTTTTTTCCAACTCAAGTAATTAAGCGTAATATTGCTGCCATTTTTTTCTGTAATTTTTATAGTTTAAAAACTCATAATAAATTTTTATAATATTTTTCTTCCTTCACGATTAATAAAAAGCAACTAAGAGAAAGTAAAATAGGAAACCGGGAAAATGCACTTTAAGAAAATTATGTTTGTTTGTTTGTTCAGACTTAAGTGTTTTATGTTGTTTACAGAAATTTCACTTTGTAATTATTTCACTACATAAATACGAGAAAATATATAGGAAATTCTAATACAAATAAAACTTTACTATTTTCACTTTTAAGTTTATTAAGATGAAAGTGTTGTTTATGTATGTGAGTATGTGTGTGTGTGTTTTTGTATAAGTACGTACAATATTTATACAATTTGATTGTGTAAACATAAAATAAAGCACATGTCGAATTATTTATTTTAATGAAGATTTACTTATTGATTGGGAGGTTTCTTCTAGTGACGTCACTACAAATTTTAATTTTTGCAAGAAAAAAAAATAACTAAATCGTTTACAGTAAATTTAGAAAAGAACAAGAAACAAAAAATATTACTTTGGATAAAACCATACGAATGAACTTTGAAACATTTTACGGAAGTAAATATATGTTTTGAGTTTTGATATATGTTTTATGAATTGGAAAGGGGTTCAGTTGCCGAGTATAAGTTAAGCATTATTTATATCCAATGTGAAAGTATACTGTAAGTTAGAGGAATAGTAATCCAAGTGAAGACACGTCTGCTGTTAAAATTACTAATCATACTAATTCTCTTAAAAATAAAACAGAATTTAATAATTATCTTACTAAGAACCTGATAATAGTAAATATATCTCGTTTCGAATAATTTCATAATATCTTGCTCTATAATTTGTAATCTTTTGTATGCTTTTCAGCTGCTCTATAGAATCGCTATAAATCAGAGATGTGCCCATTCAAACAACATTATTTCGTTCAAGTAAAGCAGCAAAAACTTAAATTGAATAAATGCCCGTTCTACTTAAATTGATGGGAGAGCTGCGGTGTATTGAAAGTAAGCAGTATTTATAGTCTAATTTCTCAATCATAAAATCTGTATTTTGGGCTCCTTTGCCATAAATAGTAGTTCTGCGCAAAAGTCTGATAAACTTCTTTCAGTTGAAGAAAAATGTTGTTTGTTAGTGAATGCAAAAACTTATGAACCTGTAATTGGAAGCATTGCTAGACTGGAAAAAACTGGACCCATTTGAGAGTGAGCTTTAAAAAGTAAATAAATAGAATCTCATATTGAAAGATGATTTTCGTCTGATTTGTGATCAAAAATCATAAAAAGAACCAATCCTATCATAGTTGCTAATGGTAGAAAGTAGAAAAAATTACATGAAAAATCTGGCCACACCGTGCTAATTGTCTGCACGTTGTGAGATCAGAATACTTTTATATTTTTCAGCACTTTGAGTCGATTTAAATAAGATTTTATTCATTTCAGAAAAAATGAATGCAAAACGTCTAAAATATGCGACCAGAGACTATGCCATTATCTTCTATCATAAGGACTCTCGTCCATATGTTGCAGACCGGGAAAAAAATATTTTAAAGAAATTACAAATTTCAAAACAAATTATTATTTTTTTTTAATTTAAAAAAAAAAATTAACTTAGTCAAATCTAAGCCCTAAGAAAGATTCTAAAGTTACAGAACTGTTATAGAAAAATTACTCGAAGCTAGACTATGGAATGTCATTTCGTTTATAAAGGATGGGGAACATAGTGTGGCACACATGGTTCCTGATAGTCTCTTAATACCTGATAAGATTAAGAACATTTGAAATAAGTATTTGTAGTATTTGAACTATAATTTACCCAATTTGTCAGGATAGATATCTCATGAATATCTCATTGCTGAAGCTGTGATGTTTCCGAGCTTATGTGGAAGATTACAGGTCTCTATCTGGTTAGGATCGTAGTCTAAAAATCTCCAAAGTATTAATTATTAAAAATTTCCCAAAATTCAGTTATATATTTAGACAAAAAATTTGTATGGTCTATCTATTATAGTTTAGAACTACACAAATCGAAATATAATAATTTTAACCCATTTTTACCCTGTTTTTTATATTTTCCTAGAGTTAGCAAGTTTTATATAGGTTATAATTTTTTTTTTAGATATGTGCTGTATTAGGGAGTGAGACCAACAAAGTGGCAGTGCTTCTTGTGCTCTTCAATTCACTTTTAAAAAGAGCCCAATAATTATTGGCTTTTTTGCTACGACTGCGTATTGTTTCTCATATCAAGAACATCTTAGGAAATTTTTATCTTTTTTTCTTCAATCAGCAACATTAAATTTTTGATGAGGAAGTTGCCAAAAATCTGCCAGGACATACGTTTCGTTATCCATCATGCAGCAATTATGCCAGCGGACTTTTGAATGCTTGGCCAACTTTTACAGGACCAAGTTGGGTTTTTCTGGTCACTTTTTTTAATCAGATTGGCAACACACTCATTCGTTTTATATTTAACATAATAACTGACAAGTTTTGCAAAGGAAACTTGATCAAAATAATAATTAGTTGTAAAACTTAAAGTACAAAAATATATAACTTGGGTGAAGAACCAACCTAATTAAATTTAAATGATTTCCTCCTCGACTATAACAATATGAACTTTTATTAAGATATTTTTTAACGATTCAAAAGTTACGGAATTATTTCTCAGAATCGAAACACTGTGCATTTGTTTATTTCATTGTTAAACTACCACTGCAAAACTTAACCTTCTCAAAATAGTTTTCAAAGAATTTGTTTTAGACTTTCTTTTTCTTTAAGTGAAAAATAGAAAGAGGAATAACATTTGTCGGTGCTTTTTTTTTGTTTATTTTTATTTATAAATAATTTGATTCAATTTTTGTTTGCTTTCTTAACTTTTTGTACGTTGGATTTTTTCTTTTTGGTATGAAATAATTAATCATTATTTCAACGTCTTGTCCAAAGTGTTGGGCCTAATTTTGGATTTAGCAAAGTGGCGAGAAAATCAACATAAAATTATTTAGACGTAACGTAAATTTAGTTTTATACCCTACAACATCACAGGTAGTAGGGTATTATGCGTTTGTGCAGATGTTTGTAATGGGCAGAAAAAATAGTTCCACCACCAATTTTAAGTATACCGTTCGACTTAGAATCACTTTGTGAGTCGATTTATACATGTACGTCCGTCCGGCTGTTCATGTAGAGCTTGTTCGCAAAGTACAGGTCGCAGTTTTGATGATATCTGAATGAAATTTGGCATGTTTTATTATTGGCCCAAGAAAGAAACAAGTCTTATTGTGTTCTATGTGTCAAATTATACAAGGTCCATCGGTCCATTATTTCTCGTAGATTCCCATACAGCCATTATGTCAAATATCACCTTGAAACTCATAATCGCACTTATACGAGGGTATTGTAAACATATTTAGTCAAATTAAGATAAATATAATCCAAATCTGCTGTATGAAAGTAAACGTGGCTCGGTCCATAAATTTCTCTTACTTCAAAAACCCCTTGAACGAATTCCCGTTAAAACGCATAAATTTCACATAAATGTTAATAACATAATAATTATTAACATATTTTTTGTAGCTGTCATTTAAAACCAACAATGTGGTTTAGGGTATTACCTGGCCGGGCTTGACCGACTATAACATTTTTATTTGTTTATAAAACAGTGAAATAGTGCGTGTGTTAATATGTATTTGTGAGCATTTGTTCTCATGTTATTGTTTGCAAAACAACTAAGCGTATAATTGTTATTAATTTGGTAATAATTATTAATTTTCTTTTACAGTTTACTAGATAACGGGATTAATAGAGAGTTTTTCCTTGAATTTCCAATGAAATAAAATTCATAATTAAATTATATACAAATAAATGTACATGTATGTATAATTATGTATACCCAAGACGTAAAAATACGTTTATAAATATAAACTCATAAATAAATAAATTTCTTATATTTTGTTCACCTTTTCATGCTGGCAAAATTTAAAAAATAATAAAAATAAAAATCAGGTGAGAAAAGATTAAGAGAAAAAGGAAAACAAAAAACAAAATTTGACTGCGTCTACCAAATAAAATTGATATATTGCCGGCAAAAGGAATGGAAGCAAATATGCGATTTCTTTATGGTGAGGTTTTTTTATTACTTAAACTTAAATGGAGGCATCATCTGAAGGAAAGAGCGAAGAAAGCTTGAAGATGCAGAAGGGCAATTGGATCTAAATGGGACTTTAATCCTATACTTATATTAAGCTTTCATATTATGGTGGAAATCGAAGGAAACTAAATGCAAAATTAAGATCTTTTAGAAGGTTTAACAAATGTGCTACCTAGAAATAAGTAGTGCTATGAGAACAACTCCTAGTATTGGAAACAACACGTTCAATCCTGGTCGAATAGAATCTGGTGCAAAGGTACAAAGGGACTCATTGCTGTATCGATCTCAAGCGGGATGACAGAACACCAGAGATCAGATTATGTTTCCGATTATCAAACACGGTACTACAGGCGGAGATATCTGCAGTCAGAGACTGCAAGAGACAATAAATGATTTCTCGGTAAAAGGAAAAGTGGACACTATCTGGGCATCTTGTCACGACGGAGTGATTGGGAATATAGAGACAGATAATCTAGCAAAAATCTGATGCAATCATTGCATTGAAAGTCTACATGACTTTCTAGTTCTATGTATTTCTCTCGTAATACATAGAACTATGTGGAACACTGAAATGATTGAGAAAACTACAAGAATATTTTGGGAACCAGAGGAGAAATAGGCCATGGATATTAATTTTTTGTTTAAGTCCGATTACATCTTGAGAAGAAATTAGAAGAGTTCTTTTTCGAAATTTAGAGGTTGTTTCATACCGGTCTATTACTTTCTTGGTTATAAACCGATATAGTTGGTTTTAAATAACAAACTGCTTTGGACAACAACAAACAATCTGGCCAAGTTTCATTGAATTCGGACAAGTATTCTAGGCGTAAGAATGTTTCCAACAGACAGACGGACATAGCTAAATCGACTCAGTATTTGATTTGATGCAATAATATATATACATTGTAGGGTCTGATATGATTTCTTCTTGGCGTTACACATGGAATGAAAAACTTAATATACCCTCACCACTTGTGGTGGTGGATAATATAATAAGTATGTAAAGCATTCATACGGTTATGTCGAATCTTCGATACCCTTCACTACGGTCGAATTATGAAACGTAATGGACAGACTCCATTATTTGACACATCGATTTAAATATCACAAGACTTATTTTTAGTGAATTTTCATTAAATTTATATTTAAGATTTTATAGGTTGATAAATTATTATTCATTTCATGAGATTTTCAGTATTAGTTATAGAGATATTAGCATTTATCTGTTTTGTGTTTGAAAAGGGGCAATAAAACCGTTTATTCAACATCGTTGGTAAAATTTTACAGTTTTGGAGGTTATTTCAGATATCGGTCTATAACTTTTTTCACTGAATTAATTTTGCAGCTTAAAATAGGAGTTTTTTAGAATAAAAACAAAAGGAAAGGTTAGGTTACATTTTCTTGAGCTCTCACAAGTACTATGGATGGTGCAACAAAGACAGACACGGAACATAGCTAAATCGAACAAGATTTTGATTTGATGCAGGAATATATGTACTTTCTGGGATCTAGGAAGTTTCCTTCTTGGCGCTACACTCGGAATAACAAACTTAATATATCCTTATCACCACTTCAGTTGAAGGGTATAAAAAATCCAAAATTATTGGAACAAACCAATGACTAATTTTGATTTGTATATTTTCTTTTAATAATGGTTATAGAAACTTCTTTCGACCATTTTTCAATAATCTCATTAGGTTCTATTCTGATTATATTTTACTCAAATATATTTAAAATTCTTATTTTTTTAAATGAAATAATTAACTGAATTTCAGTAACTATTGTATCGGTTTTAAAGAATTCATTTTCAATAAATCCATCTAAGGACATTTTTGTATTTTCAGTTTTATGTAACAATATGTCAATATATTATATATTTCAGACAATATATTATTTGGAAGAAAATATAAATATAAAATATAAAAAAATAAACTAAATTTTATTAGGACAATGAAAATAAAATATGACTGCAGTAACAAAATAGCAGCTGTGATTCAAAATAAAATTTTTACCAAATAACCAGACAGACAAACAGACACTACGTATCACATAAACACAAAAACAACAATTATATATATTTTAATATACATTTTAATTTTGTCTCTTTTTTTTCATTATTTATTTATTTTTGTGGCAAAACAAGAAAATTGTAAAAATAATTTTTATTTTTTCGAAAAAGAAACATTTACAAGCATAAACGAGAGATTTTTTATAAAAAAATAAAGAAAATTGTATGATTTTTATTAAAAAAGTAATAAGGAAATGGAAAAAACATGTGCATGTTTAGGTCATAAATTTTTAATATGGTCACCGCCATTCTTAAATGAACAAACATAGAAATACAGTGGCGGTTAATTAAAGAGCTATGAAAAAGTAAATTTGAATAATAAAGAATGCTATATTCGGCTAAACCTAATTTTCAATACCCTTCACAACAAATACGTGTGAAGTAAAACATTACGTTTCGTACATTCACACTGTAACGTGCATACATGTATGAAAGCCTTTTAATCCCCTCCACCACAAGATGAAGAGGATTTATTAACTTTTGTGTAAGGCTGAGCAGAAATCATATCAGACTCCATAATATTTATATATATATTTTTTAATCAAATCAATCAATCTGAGTTATAGTCCTGAGAAAACTTCTTAGGACTATAACAAATACTCTGGCTACATTTCATTGAGATCTTTCAATTATTGTGGATGTGAGCGTGCCGACAAACTGATATAGCAAAATCGGGATAATTCCATCTTAGCGTTACAAAAGTAATGACAATGTTAATATACCCTCTTCACAAAAATTGCAATAATATTTAAGAAGAATTTTTAGTAATAGAAAAAACATATTTATATCATATAACGAGTAAATAAAAGCGTTAGTTTATAATCACTGGCAGTCATAAATGAAGTAATTTTCTTATATTTAAACGATTTCCAAAACAAGGAAAATGAGATCCATATGGATTGAAAACGATAGATTTAATTTAATTTAATGCTTTAAAAGAAATAAATTTTGCATAAGAGAGAACCTCAACCACATGAATATCGAATATCAACGACATAAGTATGATCAGGCAATGAAATGGAGACAAATGATTGAAGGTAAAAATCAATGAAAATGGTAGTGGTCACACTATTTAATTCGATATGTTTGGAAAACGGTCAACAACTATTTTGAATTAACTGAATAGGAAATTGTTCTTCATCCACATCAGAGGTAAATTTTTGCATTAACTTATACTTTTTGATGACTTCACCTATAAAAAATCGATCTTTTGTAAATAAGTAGCAAAGAACCTCTTAAGGCATTAACTGAAGAAATTATGGAACCTCAAAAAAGGGTATTATGGATATTGCAATTATTTAATTGCTTGCCAATTTCGTCTTCTTATAGCCTCGTTTGTCATTTATCTCTAGTGGAATTCACGTTAAGTTGTTTAAGTGTATATTACATTTATACAAAAAAATATCCTTTGATTTTTTATTTAGTTACAAAAAAAACTTATTTTTTTTTCAAATTGAAAATTACAAATTTCGATTTTTGGAGTATTTTTGGTCAAAAACATTTTCATGTAAAAAGATACTTTTTGTTAAGAATTCGTTATAAATTTATATTTTCTTTAAGTTGAAATTTCTATTTTAAGTTTTGAATTTACGTAAATGCTCCAACAATCCAATTGATAGGATTATTAGGACTTCAAGGAAAATTCTTTATACAAAAATTATTGCTTTTAACACTTTTATTTAGAATAGCAGGATTCATATTTAATTCAAAAAACTCGGTTTACCCCACTGTGCAATGTAAGTAAGGTTAGAGGTCATTAAAAATTGAGTTTTTTAATGACCAACAAGCTGAGAAAGGAACGTTTTGCCGCACTTATAAAATGTTTTGTATGTGTGTTTATCTTCCCCTGATACTATCCGTCCTTTTTTGTGTCCAGTTCTTTGAGAAAGTGAGTAGAGCTAATTTGAAGAATTCTTGCTGTAGTAATTCTCTCCATATTTTGTGATTATTAATATTTTCTTTGTATGTTGGGTACCTCTTCCCCTGATTGGAATTTTTCATATCCTATGTTACTTTCGGGTACATGGGAATCATTCTGTGAAAATTCTATAAACCACAAACAAATAAACCAACAAAACTGTTTATCTAGATAGAATAAGAATGCTTTATATATCCTTCACTACATATGAGTGAGAACTAAGTACAATATATTTCGTACTAACACAAACACAAAAAGCAATAAATTGCGCAACGGAAAATTTAATAATTCATGAAATAAGTAATATTTTTGGCTAAAACGTTTTTATAATGAACAGATTTTATGAGATTATCTCAGATATCGGTCCTCATCTTTAAAAATACTAAACGTATTTTCCTGAAGTGCTAAAAAATGTTTAATATGATGTACTATTTAATTGAGCACAACTGTATTTATTTGCTTGCATGAAAATATTTTTTTGTTATTTTCATATAAATTGCAAATAAAACTAAAATTTGTAATATTGACAAATATCGAATATACACTAAAAGAAAAAATATAAGTATGTCTGATCAATGACAATATATTGACTCTTTTAAAAATATATTATGGTCACTGCTTAAAGTACACTGATGGCAAATTTCAAGGAAATATACAACTGCTACTGTTAATTATGAATTTTACGGACAAATGATCTTTGACGTGATCATTACGTTTAGTTTTAATTTTAAATATTAAAAATTTATTTTAAAACTGCATCTTAATCAGACTCAAAAACAAATCCTTTTCTGAAATTCACTTTTAATTCCCAGTGTAGAGAATAAAACAAATATTGGAAAAAAAATAATGTGAATTACATTTTAATGTTTATATGCAAATAATACTACAACAACAGTAATAAAATATATAAAATGAACAAAAATCTCAAGATATATAGAAAATAAGTCTTAAATTGTGTCTACGTATATTTGTATAGGTATGTATGTGGCACCGCCGTACGAAATGACTACTGGAACTTTGCCATATATATTAAGAGAATTTCCATATATTTTTTCATATTCCATACACATATTAATGGGACAAAAACCAAATCAGATACGATATTGCGTACATATAGAATCATGGATTATTGTAGTAGTTATTTAAATATTAAACAAATAAATTCGGAAGAAAAATAATTTAATTAAAACAAAAAGACCTGCACAATTTAAAAACAAGTATGCATGCATACATTCGGCATTAGCCGCAATCGTTTAAAAACCTCCATCACAATGCGTGTGAAGAAAAACGTTATTTTTTGTACATACACACTTACGGACGTATACAATACATTATAAAGATTTTTCTAGTTGTATTTGTTTTGCTCAACTGATTTTGATTGCAATAATTATAAATATATAAAGTAACAATTTTATACAAATATGTTTTATATATTTAATTATGTAATGTATGTAGATGTAGTACGTATAGACTCTAACGGCTGCCAATTAATGAATTTTTACAGATCATCCTATATATCCGAAGTATATGGGAAATTCTGAAGGACCAGGGAGGGTACTCTCATACAAATATATTGGTTCAGTATATAGACATAAACAGTGGGTTCTTTTTTGGTCCAATACATTGTCGAGGAACTACTGTACTGACAAAAACAATAGGATGGATCAGGACCAGGGGTATAGTCCATTAAAACAAAAAAAAATTGGCTAAACGGGTCTATTAGTAGCTTAATGTTTTGCCTAAATTTTATTTTAATTTATCGACTTATAATTGACACTTTTAAGAAGCCTCAGATATTGATCTATATTTTTTAAAAATAATTGATGATGCTGGTTTTTAATCAGACCAAATTTCATCGATCTCTGGCAATTATTGTGGAAGTGAGCGCGCCAACAACAGGCAAACAGTCAGACGAACATAGCTAAATAGTAACATATTTTTATTTGATGCAAGAATATATATACATTATGAAATCTTAGATGATTTCTCATAGCATTACACATGGAATGACAAAGTTAATATACCCTATTCAACACTTATGATGGTGGAGGATATAAAAAACATCTCTGAAATACAGTCATAATAAAAGGGGCAGATATTGAGAGAGTAAATTAGTTTTTAACTTACCTTTTTGTGACTTTTAAAAACAGAACATTTAAATGTATCTGTACTGGCATCTCTTGCAATATAACTAAATATTTTGAGATCACTACTATCATGAGATACATAAAATATACGATAAACGGGATGATTTAATAATTCAATTTCCTCACAATCATTGGTCCAATTCTTTTTCTGAAAATATTAAAAGAAAATAAATTAAATTTTGAAATAAATTTAAAATTTAACTGAAAAAACTTACTTTTCTGCGTCGTTTTTTGAGTACAACTCTTACACCATTGACGGAAATGTGAATGGTGACTTTACGCTTTTTCAAATTTTGCACTTTGCATTCGTACTGTTGAGAAAAGAGAGAAAAAGAAGAAAAAGTTAAAAATGAATATAAATCATAAATTATTATTTATTTCTTTTTCTTTAAGTTCCATTTATGTTGGTCACTTAAAAATAGACCGAAAAAATAAAACTATAAAATAGTTGAATAACTTTTGTTCTATTTTTGTAACGTAAAAGGAAAAAAGTGAAACCAGAACTTTCGTTTTATTATGGTTGGCGTTTGTTGTCAAATTTTCTCACTTTTTTATAATTAAAAAAGTTTTACGTTTATTTAAGTAGATTTCTCCTTCTTTTCATTTGCTTAAATTTCCAAAATGTTAATGAATCTAAAATATTTATTTTTAGTTTTCTTTAGTTTTTTATTAAAAAGTTTTGTATTTGAAGTGAAAAATAAAAATAAATGAAAAGTTTGAAGGAAAATATTTTATGGTTTAGTTTTAGGATTTTTAAATTTTTTATCAATAGAAAATTAATTTTTGGCAGTATGAAATACTTAAAATTTGAGACTAAAATGCTTTAGATACTAATTTATAGAACACTCTAAAAATTGCACGTAAATTTACTCTATTTATAGTAGGTAATTGGACTTCTACTATAAATAAGGTAAAATTATGCATTGATATCAATATGTTATTTTACCTTATTTATGGTAGGAGTCCAATTACCTACTATAAATAGAGTAAATTAACACGAATTTTTTTTACAGTGTATATAGAGGTTATATTAAACATTTTACGCTCAGTTTTATGCACACTTAGCAATTTTACATGAAATCTTACCCATTTTTTTAGAGTTATTTTACATGAATTTTTTCAAGTGATGTCCAAACTTGATAAACGTTCAATTATTTCGTTGGATCAACACCAATTTTAGATTTACGGATTGAAGATAACGCTGTTTAATGCACAAAACTACATTTAATTTAAACATGTGCGTCAGTACCTCTTTTCGACTCCTTTGTCCATTTCACGTATTTTCGGATAAATTTTAGTCAAATTAACGTTTATAGAAATATGCATCGGTGTATACGTAAGTATTTTTCAATCTATTAATAATATAATATTCGTAGACATGGTGTCCAACTTTGAAGGCCAACATCCCGTCCCAATGATTCATTAGGAACATGAGCAACAAATGAATACATATGCCTTTCCCGCTTTCAAAACTCTCCTCAAAACACGGAAATTTCGAAAATTCATATAACTGACTTTGGAAAATCATTTTAATTTGTGTAAATCTCCAAAAATGTGAGTTTCGTAAAAATAATTTAAATAAGAGTGTTTTATACAAGCATAAATTATAAAATATAATTCTATGGGTCCAAAATTTGTCACTCCAGGGTTATGATGAAAGGTATAATATAGTCGGTCTTAACAGACTATTAGACTCCATAGTA
The DNA here is from genome assembly GCA_004302925.2 of Cochliomyia hominivorax. Lineage (NCBI taxonomy): Eukaryota > Metazoa > Arthropoda > Insecta > Diptera > Calliphoridae > Cochliomyia > Cochliomyia hominivorax. The sequence goes on from PYHX02000413.1 coordinate 59,295,272, forward strand.
ATGCAGAAGTGATTTTCATATATTTTCGATTGTCATATATTTTTCATGGACAGAATTATTAGAGTGCAAAATGGAGTACCCCAGGCAATAATTAGTTAATGTGAAATTAAAATTTCGGAATTTTTCGAAACAAACAAAAATTTGACCATTTTCTCTTTACTTTGGTTAAATTTAACAAGTTTCCGAAGTATTAATGCTTCTCCGATATCATTATGATAACTTTGCTTTAAACTCTTGTTTGTTAAACCCTTTACCAAGTGTAACGCCAAGAAGATATCATTAAATATCCTATATATGCAAACGAACTCAGATTTCGATATTTCTTATTTTATATTTCTTATATCTTTATAGTTAAACACAGAAAAAAATCATATAAAATTAATTGAAATAGAAATAACTAAAAATTTTTAATTTTGTTTCATAGATCAATAATGTTAATTTAACATTTTTTCGCAGTAAATATAAAATATTCAATGGCAAAAAATATATATTCAATCTCAAATCAACTATGTTCAAAGTTGATTTTGCTTCTAATTTTTTCCGTGTGTAGAAGATTCCTTCTTGGCGTTACATACGGATATTTGTAATAATGGAGGATGTAAATATTATTAAATGTTGCATTACTTTTTGTACTGTATTCCTTTTTAACCTTATTTTCATTTTGAATACATCCATAAATGTTAATACTATCTTTAGTTTATTTTATATGTTAAATTTAAATCAAATATTATTATTTGACACATAAAAAGAGAAAGAAGTCAAATATTATTTTTATATATAAAAAGTCGGAATATTTCAAAGAATTTCCATAAAAAATTAATTGAATGGAAAATATGATGACAAAAAATAAAATTCATTATATTAAATATTGTGGAAAATTATAATATAATTTATATAAAATATACAATATTTTACATGACAAATACTTTAGTCAACAGCGTCGCATGATGTGGATGACAAACTGTCAATTAGCTTAAAGAATGATAATCATCTCCCGACTTATTTAATGTAGTGAATAAATTGATTTTGAATTTAAATTTTAGAAAGGCTTCTTTTCATGGACAATAAAAGGAGTATGAAAGTGAAGTAATGTTGGTATAATAATAGAAAAAGAATGATAATAAGAATAATAAATTACTAGTAAAATTGTGTTGGTTTTTCATTTCTATTTATGTCATCACTTTAAATTTTTCTCTTTTACGAGTCACTTTACTTCTTATTTGTTTTTCAAAAATTTCAGCATAAAAAATGTTTTATAAAGAAAATGCTGAAAATGGCAATTTAAATTCATCATAAATGCATAAATTATTTGCTTTTATCATTGAATGTCATATTAAATGCCATAAAATGCGATGATTTACATTCTGTTTAAGGGAAAACAAAAATGCTTTTAAATTTCTTAAGAGGAAAACAGGAACGAGAAAGAATGCTTTATTGGGCTGAAATGAATCTTAAATACCCTTCAACAACATTGACATATGTTGAAGTTATTGAGCGTAAAAAAATATATAAGCTTTATACTCAATTCGGTAATGGGATCCATATGAGATCTATAATAAAACTTAAACTGATGTTCTAAAAACTCGCTGTCAAGTCCTAAGTTATTATTGCTAAATTAGAAAAGCGTTCTTATATGAAAATTCTAATCTATTAAAATTTATAGTTCATATTCTTGAATTGGTTTTACAAGCTGTTCAAAGCCCCCAACCGCTACATCCCTTAGCGGTTGAGAGCATACAATCTATTAAATCAACTCGAAAATCTATGCTGGAACGTTTCAGATGAACGGAAGAAATATTGTAAATTCATCTAGATAATAAATTTGTCAAAAAAAAAAAAGGATTTTAAATGTTATTTTTCACGATGTTCCATATTGAACGATGGATTTTGTTAAGCAGTGAATCCTTCTCTTAGAACAGAGTACTTGTAAAAACTCCTTCAAAAAAACTAAATTTCAAAAGATTTTCCTCTTTTGTCTTTGGCATATGTGTGAGCGTGTGTTAATGGGTTGTTTAAGAGGTATGAGTAAAAGAACTAGAAGATCGAGAGTAAAGAAATATTAAAATATAATTTTCTTGTCTCATTTTCTTTTGCAAAAACAAAATCTCTATAAAGAACAAAATGATATGTATGTTTGTGAGAAAATTGTTTTCAAATGACTTTTGAAATTTGTGCTGTGACATGTCTGGTTTGGCTAAATAAAATATAAAAAAAAATACTCACTCATACAAACCGCCAAAAAAGTCATTATAAATGTATGAGTGAATGAGGAAATCACAAAAAAGGAAGAACTGGAAATACAATATTTTTTTGAGGGAAACAAAAATGAAAATCACTAATACGTAAACACGTATGTGTTGCGTATTTTTAAACGTTTTAAATAAATGACGTCAAATTTAAGACACATTTGGTGGTAATGACATTTTATCACATTGTATCTGCAGGAAAGGAAAAAATATCCCAATGTGTAGATTCGTTTGTACAAAATTAGATTTTTCCAAAGAGACTAATATTTTTGCATAAATAATGTTAAATACATTTTGTACTCATTACAGATTGATGTTTTTCCAGTTGCAGGAGGGGAACAAATTACTTGTTTATATTAAAATACATTTTTGACATATCACAATATTGTATGATATATATGTATAAATATGTATGTATTTGTGTTCTTAATGTTCAAAAAAAATTTTAAGTTCATTTTTGTTTTAGTTTTCAAATTTAAGGATTTTTTTTAATAATTTACGGAATATTTAAAAATTACTATAGAGTAAGTTTTTATAGTGCAGTGTAGGCTTTAAATGTGGCAGAGACGTTTTATCGCAAAAAGCGCTAGAAAAGTTTAAAAAAGGCTAAGATGGTTTAAGCTCTCAGAAAATAAGAAATAATGACAGAGTTTGGGGTTTGGATAACTTTTGGACACCTTTCTTTTAACCATAAACTTGTAATATTAAAGTGTTATGAAGGATCTTAGATCAATAAGTTGAAATATATTTTTCGTATATAAGTAGTCATATCTACCTTAATTTCAGAAAGCTCACTAATGATTCTTAAGTCCTCCAACATACCAAATATGAATCTGTTCAAATAGTTTACACTTAAACCTCTAATTCTGATATAGAAATTGTTATATGTTAAAAATTCTGGTAGAGGCAGAAAGTCCAATAATGAAGCTGGTAGTGCATGTTCCCACAGTTCGGCGAAAAATTAACTTATTTGAGCACTTTTTAAGCAAAATTTTTCAACCGAATTCTCCTAGTGACTTTGTAACTGAAGGTACATTTAATCTGTTATATGAAAACATTCTCCAGATGTTATTTAGTAACAACACCAACTATAATTAAGAACCTGTAACAGTAATGATAATCTTTCAAAAGATATGGATTCATTTATTACGAAAATATCAATATCGTCCATTATACTTTCGTTTTCGTAAAAACGCGGAACTATTGTGCAGATGAGTTTCTTTAATAGAGAGATTGAAAATTCTTTGAATTAAAATTACGGACATTTGTTATCAAATTATGTGGAAGAACACAATAAAGAATTCAATGGAAGATAACCGGCACTCCGTGGTATATACAAAGCGACAAGATTAGGATATTACATTAGTAAAGGAAGAGTTTGGAAAATTATACAAGCAATACAAAGGGGACATCCTCATTTGCTTGTCAGACATCAACAAATGTACAGACGTTTTCAAGACTTTGTTGTTATAACTGACCGATCTGTAAATATCAGAGATATAAGCAAAAAATATAGCTCTTCATTGATAGAGAAATTTAAATTTAGTTCAAAACATGCTGATAAGTAAATAAGTTATAAAAGGTATAAAGGCGATAAAAATTTATGTTACGATCCTCGTAAAATTTGTTTCAGAACTAATTCTGTTACAAATCTGAAATATAGGAAACATAACTACAATAGAATTAATTATACTCTCCAACACCTCAAGTGGTGAAGTCTTTCATCAAATCAAAATCTGAATCACTTTCACAATAATCGACAGAGCAAAAATTTTTCTCATATTCGCATTAATATTCGGTTATATGTACTAATTATTAAAATCGGTACAGTAGAAAAAAACAAAAAACTTCTATGTACACGTCTGTGAGTGTATGTGTGAGTGTGTATGTACTAAAAATAACGTATTTCTTCGCATTGAGGTGGAACGTATGGAAGATTCGGCATCGCAGAATATAGCATTCTTTCTTGTTTTTTGATTTATCCTTTTTTGATATTTAGAAATAACTCTATTGAGAACTACGGATATTTGGGAACGATAAATTTGAACTTTTTGGAATATTTGTAATATTTTATGAGTTTAAAACCCTACCCTTGTGGGACGTTTATGGGAGCTACCTGAAAGATTGGACCGATCATCGTCAGTTTTAATATTTGTACCAAATTTTAGAGAGTTATCTCTAAAAGTGCGAACTGTAGAGTAACATTGTCGGTTAACACAACGGATATTGTCACATCGTCTAAGGAAACGATACTGAGTATAATAATGAAATAATGTAAGTGTCCATGGTCTAACTAGGTGGTCCAAAGTTTTTATGCTACATATCTCCGTTTTCGCTTTATTAAATTTCATATGGATTCAACTGATTAATCAAAGGGTACATATTTAATTCGAAAATAGACCAATTTTACACCTTTGTAAAATATATAAAGATGTGAGGTGGTTTTCCCAAAAAATTATGATGGTTTAACTTATTAACCAGATTTTCCTCTTGCTATATTCTAAATGTATTATTTAGAATAGAATAGAAAATTCTCTGACAAAAGCGAATAGGCGATATCTTTTAAGAGGATCATATGGAAGTAGAAAAAAGTTAATAAATTTACCATGACCACCGTTGTACGTAAAATTGTTGGAAATTTCATGTCCTATTTGCAGTTGATTCAAGCCTACAACTGTTAGGCATTATAATACATTTTAATTGATTTATTGACGAATTTTAAATCATTTATTCTTCTTAATCATATATTCTAGAAATTATCTACCAAAAATGAGTCATTTAAATCTACTTAAATTCCGAGAAAAATATGTTTATATAACATTTTCTTTCATATGAATAAATTTAAGTGAATTCCAACATTGAAACTAAGTGGATGAAACAAAAACGAAAACAATTTTCCTTAATAAGAATAGAAATCATTATATAGAATTATATATCATTAGAGAACTCTGCATAAATATTTGTTGGTAGCATATGCAAGTAAAACAATACACTGTTTCATTAGTAAAAAATTTAATTATTTTGAATAATTAAACTTAACGAAAGATTTATTCTAAATCGGTTATCAGTTACTGTCATTATAATTGTAAGATGCTCCATAAGAATTTGAATTAAAATTCAAAACAGATTTAAAAAACTGAAATAAAGCTAAACAAAAAACACCATTTGCGAGCTTTGTTGAGGCCTGATGCTCCTCGGAGAAATAGCGGAAAAATGTTTTTCGTATTATTAACAATAGTTGTCAAATAGATAAACAAATTAAAGTCGGTCAATATCGGCTATAATATACCCTACACCATTGTGTTAATTGAAAATAGTTCATAGTAAAATTATGGAACGATCTTCGTATAAATTAATTTTCTGATTTTCAATTATTATGATAATTTTTACGTGCGATTTATGCATTTTAAAACGATTTTTTTCTTAATGAGTTATTTGAGAGCTATGGGAAATTATGGACCGGTCCTAAACATGAGTTTTACCAGCATGAACAAATATCGCAGGCAGACGCCATTTCTCGTAGAAATGTATTTCAAATAGCTAAATTAGTATAAATGAAGTCTATATTAGGTTGGTGTTTAGCAAAACTATAAAAAGTTCCCATATTATGAAATGTCGAAAGAAATTTTCAGTTAAAAGAGAACCTGGTTCAGATATAAGGAATGTTAAACAAAAGTACAATTAATTTTCAAAGGGCCGCAGGACAGCAATCCGGAATGCTTAGCGTTTGGAATATTTGATACGAAAAGTTAAAACTAATGAAGGTTTAAGAACACAAAAAAACCTCAAAAGTTCTGACAAGAACGTTGCTATAAATTTATTGGCAAAAAACAGAGCAGGGAAATTGAAGTCATGTGTTCTAAAAGAATATTCTTGCTGCAAAATTGATGATGAAATATAAGTTTTTGAAGATTTTTCGCCTTTTTCTAGTCAAAAATTATGTTTTTGATGCTCGTGGGAAAAAGTCAATAATTACACAACTCACTCTATACGTACCGAAATTTACATCATGGAATGTTTACTAAAATGACTGCTTCTATTCATAAGATTTCATAATGTATCCACTTATGTCATTATAGTAAAAGAACAATTATTTGATATTGTACCAAGAACTATCCGGTGCTAAGGTCAGTGGAGAGGTATTGGGCTAATGTTTAAAGAGAATTGAGGAGCACAAAAAAGGTGTCCAAAGTGGTATTTTAAAGGAGGTGGACTACCTCTCCGAGCAAAGTAACAGACTGCACTTTAAAAACATTAGTGAAAGCGTTTCTAAAAATATTTCAAAGTTTCATTATTGGTGATTTAACTGTAAAAATATGTTTTTAATTATTGTGATAATAAATAAGATAATAAAACTGTAAGCTTTGCGTTTTCGTTTTTATTAACATATATGTGTGTTAAGATTTTTTCGATCTTACTTCTAATCTCTGAAACTATAGGGGTTAACAAATAAATTAACACATTTTTTAAAAAGTTTTATGAAGAGTATCTAAAAACATACTTTTTTTTAAGTCAAGTCTCAAGTCATAAAATAAATTTGGAGGATCACCTACTACGCCCCTGACCAAAACACCTCACCTCTTATCACAAAATACTGAATTATTAAAAAAAGATATGGACACCCTGTTAAAATAGTGTAAGAGTTATAGTGCGTATGAGTTTTATCATTTAATCAAAGTAAGTATACGTTCATAGTAAACAAAAACTTGTTGTTATCAGGGTGGAAGGAAATGTGATTTTTTTAAATCCGTAAAATGGAATCGAATAAAATAAAATCTCCTACAATAATAAGAAATGGTGTAATACACACAACATAACTTGGTGATTGCTATTTTCTTTCTAATTTCTTTCTATTATTGTTGTTTTTGTTTATTATCTCTAAGAAAACATTTTAATATCTTAACATTCATAGATGTTGACTGCTCTCTATATAGACGAAGTCCTCTTAACATTTTCTTAACAAGAATACAAATAAAATAACAAAAATCATTTATACAGAGATTATTGTTATTTTGTAATCAGATATTTTGAATACATGTATGTGTGTGTGTGTATGATGAGCAACAAAAGTTATCTAATGTACATAAGCATATACATATGTACATATTCATATGTGTAAGTAGTAGTTAAATATAATAAAATGAAATTATGTTTTATAGTATTTAAGTGATGTTACTCGCACATGTACACACGTTCTTATGTCATTCACATACTCACTCAATTTCTACTGTTTTTGTTATTGTTTTTCAAATAAACTTTCTACTTTTTTCTAAAGAGACAAGACACATACACATACAACTCATAAAAAGTTTGTTGTTTATTATCATTAGGGTTTATTTGGTAGACACGTAATTTGTTTGTGAGTGCGTGTTGTTTGTCTGTATTTTTTCCTATTTATATTGATGTACACATGTATGTGTGACAAAGTAGAAGTGAAATAATTGAATTTTTATTACATCGAGTAGAAGAAAGATATTTGTTTTTCAAGTATTTAGGAGTGTATTTACATGTGTGTGTGCATGTCATTATGAAAATTCATCACAAATAAATGCCAAAACTGAAAAAGGAAATGTGACAATGATAAAAGTGGAAATGGAAAAAGTTTTTCATTGTATTTGATAAAAAATACTGCATATATGAAGGTTTAAAAAGTAATATTAATTTCTAAATTCAAAGTGTTAAGGTTCATCGGACAAAAAATCAGTATTTTATTAACACCCACTTTATAAATTTTAATGTGATTCAATAACAAGCATATTTAAAATAGGACCAAAAATACAAATAGATCTAAGAATCGGTATTTATGGCCTAAGTATTCAATTAAGACAAATGTTTTTTGCTATTTTATACAAACAATTTATCCCAAAAAATAACAACTTGAGTAGTAATTTAAAAGGAATATTTTTAGTCGAGAAAACCCCGATATTTTTTTTACAAATCATAGCTCACGATAAGTATTTATTATAGCCAAAGCGATCAATAGAATTCCACTCATCTATCTTCTTTAACATTACAAAAATACTATAACCCAACATTTTACTCAGATATAAAATTGTTGAATAAGACAATGAACATCACTAACTTTGCCACAGAGTAAAAAAGACCTGCTTTTTAGATATTATTTATCTTTGAATTTTAAAATTCCTTTAAGCTCTTTTTTCTGGTAATTTATCTCACTTCTTCCGGTAAAAATGGACATTGTGAGAGAAAATTTTATATATTTTTATTATTTATTAAAAATAAATTCAAGAATAATTTTCTAATCTGGTACTATTTATTATTTGGCTAAAGTACCAAAGTAATATTTTTAATTTGGATAAGATTTCCTAGGTTTTATCCCAAATTTGATACATTTAGTGTCTTCTAACAGTACCAAAGTTCATTGTGATTTTAAAAGAAAATTTTAATAACATTTTTTATTACGTCAGAAAAGTAATTTTTCTATTTTGGAATATTCAAAAAGTACCATTGAATGCAAAAAAGTTCTAAATTTTAGTAGCATCAAACACCTATTTTTAATTTTCTAAAGAAATAACTGAATTAAAAAACAGCTTTTAAGTTATTATACATTACACCACGGGATATAAGAGTGTTCCATTCTAAAGTATACTGATCGACTATGAAACACTATCTGAATCAATTCAACTATGTCCATCCGTTCTTCATACTGTTACAATTTTATTAATATATCAATGAAATTTGGTATAAAGATTTCTAAATCCTACGGAATTTTTTTATGATCGGTTCAATGCTATATGAATTATCTTTTCAAGAACTTTTTAGCTCATTAAATAGACTAAATTGAAGATATCTTAACAAAATGTGTCGCAGGTTCATCTTGTATTATTCGGTCCACAAGCACCCATAGTTTCCATAGAAACCCACTTCTGAAAAAATTTAAGAAGATCGGTCCATACTATTGCATAAATTTCATAAAAATCCCAATTCCGCAAATCACCTCGAATAGCATAAATTTGTTACATCAATGTATCATAAAAATATTTCAAATAAGTGTGATTTATATATACATACATCATCATACAAATCCCGCAGTCTCGGTTTATAATCTTTCATGCCTGTTGAAAAATTATTATATACATTTGCAAGTTTTTAAAACGAAAACAGATAATTGAAAGTCAGAAACGGTTCCTAACCTTTATTCTGCTAAGCAGAGGTTTATTAATTTTTTTATTACATTTAAATAAATATAAAACAATTGAGCCATCTTTTCCAATTTTCCAGCAATTATTTTACGAGCGTCATAAAATACCATGTTTTTATTTTAATATTCCTCTTCCTGGTAAAAATAAAAATAATCTTCTAGAAGATTAATCAGAAACAACAAAATGAATGGCCTATAAAATAATATCAACACTTCATAACTTTATTATTAAACATATCACGTCTTTATACCCTACATCACCTTAAATTGTTGGGGTCTTTTGTGTTTATGCAAAAATTGCAAGAGGCAGAAAAATAATGCTCCACTTTTTAGTACATATACCGTTTGACTCAGGATTACTTTCTGATCGATTTTACGGTGTCGATCCGTAAACATTATGAACAAAATGCAGGTCGCAATTATAGAGATATCTAAATGAAATTTGGAATGTATTATTATTTTGACTAAGAAAGAAATCGATGTGCAAAATTTTACGATGGTCGATCTAAAATTTCTTCTAGCTTCCATTTAACGCCTACAGAAAAAATCCTTTTATAATGCACTAATCCCACATGGATGCTAGTCCGGCTTGACCGACTTCTTTCTTATACCATAAATTTTTAATAATTTTCCACCTAAAAGTATACTTTAAAAGCTATACGTTTTACATCGAACATAACCTCACTTAAAATGAACAAACTACTTCTCGAATAAAAATACTAAATTACAAAAAGTATCATTAATGTCTTGCTTTAATTTCACTTTTTGCTTCTTTCTTTCTTTTCAGCTCATAATCATAAAACAGTTGTTTTAACAAATGTTAACACGCTACCGAAACAAAAGAGCAAAAAACGAAAAAGGAAAAGGAAACTGAGCCAAGGAAATGCAAAAACGATAAAAAACAAAATATGCTGATAAAGAATTTTTTAGGAAAAAATCCTCTAGATCAAATTTGGCAGAGACAAAAAGTGGCGCAGGCAGGCACACTTACCAAACTCCACACCCAATCATCAACTGGAAACGTAAAGTATGTGGCTCAGATGTCATGGCACTTAACGGAAATATTTTTCCCATGATTTCTGTTGTTATTGCTGTTGTAGTGCGTAAAATAAAATTCATTGATAAACGCGCAAATATGATAATGTGTTGAAATATAAACTTGTCTTTCTTCCACTTTTTGGTAGGGTAAGGAGTGGAGACAAGTTTATGGTATCTTTGGTGAATTCCGTTTAAACTTAAAGGAGGTGGAAGAAGTTAAAAATCGATAACATAAATTATAAAGAACAACAAATACCTAAAAAAGTTTTCTTTAGCATTTTCAGAAAATAAATCAACGACTTTATATGCCCTCAACACTTTTTGTTGTTGTGTAAACAAGGAGGAGTGAATCCTTAAAACTTTAGTTTTTTACTTTGAATAATTATAAAAGTTTTATTTCCCTTTTAAGGTACTCTAAATTAGATTTCTATCTATAATCTTTACGATAACGCAAGGGGTACAGGTAAATAGCAAACATCAATATGTGGAAGGTGATAAAAGAATGTCGTAAACAAAAGAATCATAAATATGCCAGGTTATCTTAAATCGTCATACACTGGTACATATAGATGTAATAAATGCACGCTTAAATTAAATGAATTAATTGTTAATTCCATTGTTTAAAAAACCTGATAAACTTCATCCCTGGCTTCCTTAATATTTAGATATAATTCCTTTGTAGACAGTTTCATTTAATATAGAAACATTATTGGCAAACTAACGCTAAAAATTATCTTTTGCATTTAAATCTGACAAATAATCGTCGTGTCTGTTAGTGGTACATTATGGTTCTTTAACCGTTATATGTGTGCTTTTTCTTAATAAGGTTTGCAATGTTGTCCTTATGGGCACCCACGCATTTGGCCACTAGACAGGTAGTAGCGAACGCGTGTATGCGTTTATTATTCCCACATAAAACTACTCGTAAGTTGGGTATCTCCTAACCAGAAAAGGAAAAATCAAAAAGATCCCGCTACGAATAGTATCAAATGTTCAAGATATCTTTTGAATATTTGCATCAGAACCTCTTCTGGTATAATAACAAATCTGTAGCTATTTGAAACTTTTACATTGCTGAGATAATGATGTTATCATTTCGGAACTTAAAAAGAGAAAATATTCGCTAAATTGCAGCTGCTTGCATCATTGATAGGACCAAAGGAAAGGCATAAATAATAAGTCAATCATTGATCACAACAAATGCTTGATAAGTGCTTACGCAAAAGAGCATCTTAGATCTTGCAATGATGCTTAATGATGTTGCGAAAACAAAATTCAATTTGGTGAAGACCTAAAGTTACAAGAGAACCTACTGGTTTAGGATGTCTCCCAAACGGGTATTTAGGTACATATAATACAAGTCTTTGTGAACCGTTTTCTTCCCAAAACGATTTATGACTTTAAATTATATTTAATCAGAGAAATTAGAAAAATGTAACATTAACAGTTGTTGCTTGTTGCGAAAAAGTAAAGGTTGTTTTTTATCAACACCTTTTTTAGAAGCCAAACAAAAGTGGAGTTAAGATTAAACCGATCCACAAACGAAAGGACATAACTAGTGTAAAGTTAACGAGTAGACAGTTTAACAAATTAACTTATTATATAACATTTTACTTATGATTTTAACAAATTTAAAATCAAACATTTCTATGCTATAATTTTCACACAAACTTTGCCAATAACTTCTTCTATGCATCACAAATTTACATATGTATCCCTCTGCATACACATATAGATTTATAAATAGATTTTCTATTTTAAGGATTAACTTCTGATTGCTTCTATTATGTCACAACTTCATTTTGGGTCTTTTCATTTTCACTAAAATTCCTCACATTTCCAACATTCATGGCAATAACGCTCTAAGCTATTTAATGCTTTTGATTGTATGCCTCAGCATTTCTATTGAAATGTATGCGTATTTCAAATATGACCCACTAAAGCAGCAAAATGTTGGATAAAACAGCAACAACAACAACAACAAAAAATCAGAGCAAATGGTTTTGTGTCACATTTGATTAAAGTTTAGATTTGTGTGCGATTCAAATATTTTGCATAGAAATTGAGAAATTCAGAATGAGATTAACTACTGAATGAAAAGCTTATCTGCCTTAAAGCTCTTATTTAGTTTAGTTAGTTTGCTGCCATTTTAAATGAGTATGAGAAAAGAATTGGTTGAATATAAGAAGCCCACATTTATATATTTTAATGTGGTAGAATTTAAACCAGTATGTGTGTATTAATATAAAAATGATGGGCACTAAAATTGGTAATGATGCTCTTAATATGTAGAAAAATTAAAAGAAGATTTAATACTTTGACTATTTTATTCAAATATTTCAGACGAAAATAAAATAGTTGTACAGGAACCGTATTTAATAAATTATATGAGTAATTCAGTACCATAATATGGTATATAATCATTATCTTGATTTGGACAATATATTTAATTTCCTTCAACTATTATAATACATTTTTCACATTTAAGTTCCATTTCAAGCATACGACTGTTACTGGTTATCGATTGGTAGAATTTTGTGGTTAAAATGTGGTTATGATATTGTGATTTCATCACACACCAATTGAAACGAAAGTGTGGCCCTGATCTCGTTTTTAATAAATCCTCTTAAAATAATAATGTCAAAATAATGATTTCTTCTTGACGTTACCAATGGATTAACAAATTCAGTTTATCTTCTTAACCACTTGTATTATCATTGGGTCCTATTTTTATTTAACATTGGAATACATTTATGCAAGGAAATTAGGACCGATATGATGTCAAGAATCTGAGAAATAATATATATAATAATATAAACACTGATATTGACCAACCATTCAAAACATACATCGCAGCTATGTTAACAAAATGTCAATATGATCAGTACGAAGTTTTAAATTATAAGCTACCGATATCGGACAATTAATTTGAAGATAAAAATCAACGCTCACATTCGTGTGTATAAACAATAATTCAAATATCTGACTATAAAAAGGAAACTTCTCAGGATAACAGCAAATAATCAGGCCAAATTTAAAAGAGTTCTAAATGTTTGTCGTATCCAGAAAATTTTTCTCTCACGTCTTTCTGCCCAGTTCTTGTTCCTTCTGACATACATTTGCTTTGATAGTTTCAGAATAATCTTCATTTCAGAATTGGTACATATTTATCTACTAGGAAATTGATAAAAACAAAAAATAAAAAAAATATTTTTAGTAGATCTTCTTTATAATTGACACTTTTTATAAGTGACACTTTTTATAACTGACACTTTTTATAAGTGACACTTTTCAAATAAAAAATCATCATTATTAACTTGTATATTCAATAACAAAAATCAACATTAATCTTATATTACGCATAAACCGCTAAATTAATTTTCATAAAACAAAAACTGTAAAAGAAGATATTTGTCTGATGAAAAGTTTGTCTATCTATCTATCTATCTATCTATCTATCTATCTATCTATCTATCTATCTATCTATCTATCTATCTATCTATCAATTAAAAATATCTTAAAAATATCTCAGTGTATACAAAAGATAAAGAATTTGAATGAAAAATGATTCTAAGCCATTGTAGTGCATTTACTTCTAAGAATTATAGAAGACTTAGTTGTGGTAAAAAAAACATGCATAAAATCTTTATCTTAAATTACCTATAACTCAGTTATTATAATTCAAATATTTCATATATTTTCCAATTTAGTAAATACATTAAGATGCATTCAGTGATTTTATCTAACACAACTACTTGACAATATTTGTATGTGTGTATGTATGTGTATACGTTAAAGAAATCACATTCATTGTCTTTTAGAAATGCAGAAATTTCTAAAGGATAAAAGATGAAAAACTTCATATTCATTTCAGAAACTTATTCACTCATTCATTCATTCATTCATTCATTCATTTATCCCATAAATGTATATAGAATAAGAAAATATCTGAATGTATGTTAAAGTTTTATATTTACACATGTCAAGCTTGTATGACATTATTTCCACATACTTGCACTTTAATAAATGTAAATCTCTATGAATGGTACAGATAGATAGTCAGTCCATTTACTTCCTATACATTCAAATGTCTGAAGAGAAAAAAGTATTTGAAAAGATTACTATAATACACACACTTGCATACAAAAACAATTAAATAGTGAAATGCAGTTTATCCTCGAGAAAAAAACTGAAGAAGATTTTTTTGAAATAAAATTAAAATAATATTTTTGAAACGGACACGATGCTAAAGTAAGCAAAATCTTATTCAAAAAACAATGGAAAAAATAATTTTATATAAAAGATTTTTCAACTGCAGAAGACCATGATAAGAGTATAATTCATAATATGAATCCTTTTGTTAGATAAATACCAAAAATGTTGAATGAAACCCAAAAAAAGGATTAAAGACATAATCAAGTGAAGAATGACAAATTCATATATACATGTTCTTTGTTAAATATATATATACTAATAGTTCGTAACAAAAGTTATGTAGACGTTTACATTTTTTCTCCCCCACTGTACGTTAGCAAAATTATTGTGTTTACAGCAAAATAATGAATTTATGGCCAATAAAATATTGGAAGAATTTTATTTAGCATGATTTATATTTTATAGTTGTCTTGAGCAACAATATAAGAAGAACTTAACCATACAACACCGACTATATAATAACCTACATCACATCCATTTATATGAATTATGAAAATTGTACACACAGAAAAATACAATGTAAAATTAACATTTTTTCAGTTATAATATTGCTTCATAACAAAACGCTTTAAATTCGACATTGTTTTAAAGTAAATTTTCCAATGTTAAATCGGTTTAGTACCGTGTAAATTTGGTATTGTAAAAAAGGTAAAATCAATTTAGATTTTTTGTTGAAATAACTATTATATAAATTAAATTAACTTGTTAAATAATGTTAGTTTAAAATGGTTCCTAATAATAAAAATAAAATTTCTATTATATAGATATTCTATAATAATAATTATAATTGTTTTATATTCAATAAATAAGTTTGACATTGTATGGGAAGTACATCTCTCCTGATCCTATCCGATATTATGTTTGTCCAATTAAACAGTTCCTTGGAAAGTGTGTTAAGTTTAAAATTTAAAACTACGGTTATAATAGATAAATAGATATTTGGTAATTAATATTTGCTTTTTATGGGGGGTGGTATATCTTCCCCGATCCAACAGATTTTTTTTATTTCTTTTGGATACAATGGCATCATTCTGTGAACATTTTATCAAAATCTGAACAAAATAAATCAGTGGAATTTCTTGAAATATATTAGTTAGCTTCTTAAATTAAGTCGACTTCGCCAAATATAAAATTAGTTTCTCAATGCCATTTGAAATTTCTTTACGAGGGTAACAAAATTTAAATTGATCAAATAGATGTCTGAGGTTTACAAGTTTAAACTTCGTGTTGAATACGTTATTTATTAAATTTAAATATATCAAGCGTTAATTCAAAATTGCCCAATTATATTTAGACTTTAATTATAATAAAACAAATATGCGTATGTTTGATTTAACTTTTTTGTAATAAATTAATGGGAAAAATATGAACTTAATAAAACGTCAAGAAATCAATATCAAATATTAATTTTACATCGTGTTTTTTTTCTGAGTCCTTCGCTGTCTTTATCACAGCGAGTTGAGTTTAAAAGAAAATAACTTAAACTCATTAGTGAATAGTCCAAGAATATATCTCCCATTACTCAAAATTTATAGATTTATTTAAAATTTAGAAATAAACGATATTTCGTGCACTTTTCATGAAATTTGGAGAAATTAAACATTTTTGAATTGCAATAAAGTACTTATTGATAAAGATATCTTTCTGAAATTAAAGTGTCGAAAATAAATATTGATTGAAGGAGTCATATCTAAAAATTTTTTATTTTTTTAATTCAAAATTCTTAACCCAAGTATTATTTGAATTTTTTTAATCATGTTACTTTTGTATAACATGTCAGATATTATGTTTAATGTCAAACAAAATGGTTCCTATTACATGAGAACATCCTTTTTGACAATGTTTGAGGTATATATTTTTATGGGTTACAGACCTTATTACCACTACATAAAATTCCAATTGCTTGTAGTGCTGTAGGTGTATCTAAATTACACTAAATCTTTTATATAATGAACCAAATAATATATAAATAATTTGCTGTGAAATCAAACCCCTTAATGTCGCTTAAAATATATTTAATCTCAAAGGATAACGATGTGTTTGCTTATTTTGTATATTTTTTATCTTTGTTTTCATTCCATTTCCTTTGATTCTCTATCAGTTTTTAGCTCTGTCAGCTGGTCGTTGGAGAGTAGTTTCGTTAGGACAGTGGTTAGTTTTAGTTTTATTAGATTCACATATGTGTTTTTGTATTTTATAGTTATGTCGTTAACATAAATGTAAAAGGATCTATTATATAAATAAGAAAAGTTCAAGGAAACTAGAGCCTTTTTTCATACCAATTTTCCATACAAATGATTTGATATTGAAGGAGACATCTAATAATGCAATTAATGACAGTAATAAGAGAAAATGTGAATATGAAAAAAAAAATTATCTCATTATTATCACGCAATTCCTTCCACGGTGGCAGCAATCGTGCTCTCTATTTCGTTTTAACATTAACTTGGAATTAAGAGTTTTCCTAAAATATTGAATTATATGAAACCGTTGTTGTTATGTCCGAGTTGCATTAATTAGACATAATTTTTAAAAATAAAAAATTTGCAAATTTTCTAATTTGAATTTTTGAATCTGCAAAATTCATTTAACTATAATAATATTAATTTACAACTTCTGGAATTTTATCTAACGATATACTTTCCACTTGCAAATATGTCAGATCCATCTTGGGACAATTTTTTTCTTTATTTCATTCTATTAAAATCCATATACCAAATGAATCGAAAATCGTTTTGAATATTTCTATAACATCAGATGAACAATACAACAATAAATTTATTCTATTTGTAATGGTAAGCGTACGTACAATAGACAATTTGTAACTGTATATGTGTGATTGTCTTCATAATGGAGAGTATATGATGTGTAAGGGATTCGAAAAAATAAAAAAAGAAAAGCTTTAGGGCAAATTGCTTTCATGATTTTATTACCAAAAAGAGATTTAAATACAAATCCCAAAATTGTAAGTAACCAATAAAAGAAATTATTTATTTAAAATTTACAACATTTTTATCTAAAACGCAATAAGATAAAAAGGAAACAGGAAAAGAAAAATAAATGAAATATTATGGCAATTTGATATCTAAATGGGATTTTGATAAGGTGTTGACAACAGGAGGAAAGTAAAGCGGAATATAATTTGTGGTCGTTGAATCTAGGCAAATCGAAATAAAATAAATTTTTATATTGAAAGGAGATGGAGGGTATGAAATTTTAAACTGAAGATAATAAATTAGGAACAATTACATAAAGAGGTTTTTAAAAATGCAAAACGGTGGATACAAAATGTTTCACTTGCATTACATTACATTAGAAATAAATCTATAATTTGGAAAAGCTTGAATTATTTGCATGAAATTGACCGCAACGAATGCAGAGGAATGCATTATTATAATTTTGAAACTTCATGGGCGGAGTTATAGGGGAGCAAATCGTTATACCTCGCAAATTCATTTTATAATTGTATGTCAAATTTTTATATTTTTTGAATCCTTCACAATTGAATTTCCAACATTCAAAATTTTGCTAGAAATCTAAGTCCAAAAATCAACTTGAAAATGTCAAAAAACTACGATTTTTTGCTGAAAAAGTGTAATCCAAATCTTTTACTTTTTTATAATTTACCGGTTTTGCTGATTTTTTTTAATATAAACATCTTTGCCATATTTCATTGTATTAGGACAATCAAAAAAAATGGGCGTACCAATAAGAGACAAACGGATAGAAAGTCGTAGATAAATCTACTTCGATTTTTGAAGTGATGCATTAATGGAACCAAAGTCGAACTTGGTATTATGCGTTTGTGCTGATATTTGTAATATGCAAAAAAATGGCGTTACACTCAATCAATTTCTGTATGTCCGTTCTTCTGGCTGACTGTCCAAGTAACGTTTTGAACGCTCAACATGTCCGAATTTTTTAAATATGTTATCCCAGAATGAGGTTTAAAGCTATAAAAGTCCCAAATACAAAAAAATAACGAAATTTAACAAAAGTAACTTTTATGATATTTTAAATAGATGTGCCAAATTATGCTACAGTACAGTCCATTGCTTTTCATAGGTCTCATACAAGCCCACTTCCAAATATCACTTTGAAGGGCATAAATCTCACCCATACGCTGTAAATTGTATTAATGATTGATAAAATTAATATAAATATAAGCAAAAGTTGATGTATAAAATTATGCGATGGTCGGGCAATAATTTTTAAACCCCACATAAAATAATTTTTAAAAACATAAATTTCACATAAATGTTGGAATAAGTTAAAAAATAAAATTATACGCGGGTTCAGTTTTTCGAAACTACGATTTATAACCAGCATTGTGGCGTAGGGTAGTGCATAACTGACTATAACATTTCCACTTGTTTTTGGACTAGCATTATTTCAATATTTTTACTATTAAATGACATATTCTCATTTTGAAAAACGGTTTTAAGATCGATATAAAAATAGGCCGATTAATTTATCAAATTCCATGCGACATAAACTTATATCAGACAACATTATTGGCTTGATTTAGAATCAGTGTGTCCGTTACAAAGTGGTATTAATTTTTCGAAGGTTACACCAGTGAGTGTTATTTAACCTTCGCTGAATGAGCATAAACTTTAGCTTAAAGATGCCAGAAGTTCGATGAACAAATATGTTTTTGTTAAAATTTTTCAAGTGTTATTTCCAACATTTATCTCTTAAACATTAAAATCAAATTAACATTTTCATTTATCATTCCTTCTTATCTTATTTCTATTCTATTTTGAATGACAAAAGAAACTCAAATAAAATCCAAAATAAATTTCAATTATAAAAATAAACAAAAAAGCCAAACAAATAATGGAAAATACGGAAACTTTTAAATGTTAAAAGAGTTTAAGTTGGTGCTACCCCTTTTCTTCTGCTTCTTCCTTAAATAATCACAAATTCTAATTTTAGATCTAAACCTTTCTTTGACAAATCTTTATATTTCAATTTACTTAAATACAAATAGAAAATATTTAAATATTTATTTAAGACAAGAAATACAAAAAATAAATAACTTACCCGTATCCTTCTCATGGCCTGGACAATTTCAGCTCTTGTATTTGGACGGGGCACTTCTTCCCAGCCCACAAACTGTAAATAAAAAAAGAAAGGCAGAAATAAAGTATTAAATTAAATACATTTGAGGAGATTAAATAAAAATTTTGACACAACATTACGGAAAATTCTTCCATTTATTTATTTATTTATTTATTTATTTATTTATTTATTTATTTATTTTTTTGCTTTATTGTTTTTTCTTTTTCTTTTGAAAGGAAAAAACAACCAAAAAATCATTTAAATTCACTAATCATAAAAAAGGAGACACAAAAGATATTTTTTCGAAAAAGGCTTATTTGCAATATTAAATCGTTTAAAGGTGTGTTAAGCAAAATTTAATAATACTTTTCTATTTAAGGGACATTTATATATTTAAATAAAGAGATTTAAGGTATTTTAAGTTAATTCTTATATTTTTGTTAGATGCCAAATTTAAAATGAAAATCGGGTATTTTTTTCATTTAAGTTTTACTTAACCAGCAGAATCTCTCAAATAATAATTCATGGTTTTTATAAACGAATTATTTCTCTGTGCTTGAAATGGAGCAGATTGAGTGAATGAATTTATATAAGTCAGTACTGAATTATAAATTCCAGAAAGTCTGGTTTTATAGATTACCCTTCCTGATTTTGAAACTATGGAGACTCAACAATTCTGATATTAAACGTGCTGAAAAATGTTTATTTTCCTCGATTCAATTTGATATATTTTGATATTTTCTTAATGATACTTCTATAATCTTAAATCTCTCCATCACCACATACACTTGTGAACCAAGGAAATTAAGGTATAAATATCAACCAAAACACCTTACACACAAACCCGTTCCAAGGGCAATTGAATCTCCGTTCCAGTCAAACTCTCCCAAAATTGTGAACCCAGCGACAGCTTAGTATATCAAAAGAAAAATTAAAAAAGAGGATACAGCTCAACTGCTACAACAAAGAGTATATAAAATGAAAAAAATTTCCCAACAAAGAACTATTGGATACAGCTGAACAGTTGAACTTGATGATTGATCTGGAGGATATAAAAATAAAAAAATCTTTCATTGATTTTTTACTCTGAAACACGATAGAGTATAATGCGTTTAAACAGGTGTTTGCAAAATATTGAAAAATAATTTTACATCCATCTCAAAATGTACCGATCGACTCAATAACATTTCCTAGCAATGTCCGTACGTCTGGCCGATTGTTTGGATACAGTTCACATTTCGGTTACATGTATAACTCTTTAGGCTAAAGACGAAGCCTATTTAAATATGTCCTCCTGGAATAAGTCTAGCAAATATCTCTCATAGACACCCAATTTCAAAAATCGTTTTAAGAATACAAATTTCAAAAAAAAAAAAAATGTTACTGTGATATTATTTTACCCATTTAAGATTTACATAACTGGAATATTGATTCATAGTTTCCTTTTGCTCTTATATTCGGTTCAAAAGGTATAGACCTCTGTTATTTTCAATTGAAAACTTTAGTCTATGATTCCGACTAGAATTTTGCTTATAGACAAAATTTTAATCTAAACTAAACTAACTAAAAATTAGTCTATACTTATAAATTAGAATTGACTCAAATAGGATTCAATCTAGTATATATAAAGTTGACTAGATTGAATCATAAACTAGTCTAGTATATACAAATCAGACTAGACTAAATTGGATCTCCGTTCCGACCCGAGTTACACTCGGCTAAAGATTCTCAACCCAGCTACAGCTGCATAAAAATAAAGTTATTTCCCCATGAAAGTATTATCGGATACAGCCGAGATATTACAACAACAAAGTATAGTCTATGTTAAGAAGACTAGACTAACGTCTAGTTGACTATACTTAATTTGTGCTTATTACCAAGATCGCATCAAGGAGTTTGGTATGTCTACGTTTCAAGTGCAAACTATTAGTTCATAAAAAATGTCATAAACTCGTTATGAAAATCTGTTCGAATGAGAAAGTTAACCCATTGATGCCCAAGGGTACAGAAAGTGATTCTCTGTTATCTCAAATGCTACCTCCTATATCCGATTATTCGGATATTGGTGGATGCATTTCAAAGACCCATTCATCTAGGGTCTTTCATCTTTTTTTGTATCCTGAATATTCGAGGTTGTGAGTTCACAAAATAACGAAAAAATAGGTTCACAGCAGTTGCGAATGGAAAATAATATTTTCGAAACTGCCACAAATTTAAATTTTTAAAAGTGATCCTTTTGTGGAATATGAAATCAATTGAGGATGAAAATGAAGTTAAGTAATTTCCTACATAAACCTAATACATCGTTGAAAATTTGATGCATTTTATAAAATTATTTCAACATTTTCTTTCTTAACACAAAAGCATCGATTTAAAAATTATAATCCAAATAACCTTTAATATATTAGGATTTTCGGTAAAATTAAAAATCATTAAATCTGTTTTCTTTAATTTTCTTCTTTAAATTGATTTAGTTCTCCTCCACTCTGCAATATCATATTGACCACAGGATGATTTAATAAAAAAGTTTTAAATAAAATTGAAATATTTTTTGCAGCAAATTGTTAAAAAGCCTCAAATATTTTAAAAGATAACAAAAGTAAATAATAAAGGAAAATCCTTTCTGTGGAAACTGTGACCAAAAAAGATAATTCAAAAACAAAACAAAGGACAAGATAAACATAATAAAAGAAAAATAATAGAAGTACTACAAATTCTATTGTTTTATTTTATTTGCTTTTCTGTTAAGGATTTAAAAGTGTGTGGACAAAGGAAAAGGTATTGTCTAGCAATAACAACAACAAGAATAATAATGATAATAATATGAAAATATAAATTCTACTTTAAAACTATTCTGTTTAAAACACTCAGTCATTCACTCACTCAGTCATTCACTCACTCACTCACTCTCCATCTTTTGGTAACAGTACTTCACCAGATACATAACAGACAGAAATAAAAGGAAAAAAATATTGTTAAAGGGTTAAGGAAATAATAGAAATCTGTATCCTTGAAATGAATTCTTTAATTCAAAAAGATGAAATCTATCAAAAGAAATAGAAGCTGACAAAAGCAATCGATTTTTTCTTCTTCTTTCATAAATTTTCTTCTTACACAGATAAAGAATTTGTATAAAAAAGTTGGTTTCTTTTTTAAATAAAAATTTTTTATTCAAAAGAACGGAGACTTAAATCTTTCAATAGCAATAAAGAAGAAACATGAAACATCTATTTTTCACCTTAGCGCCTCTTCAATCTTTTCATTCAAATTTCAAAGAAAAATTCAAACTTTAAGTCCGCACCAATTCAACTTTCAAAAGAACTTTTTTATTTTATTTTCTTTAAAATTTTTATCCTTTTTTTACCACGATTCTTTTTGCAAAATTTTACAAACACATTTGAGATAAATAATCCAAACATTACAAACTTTTGTTTTATCTTCTAAATGTCTTTTTTTCTTCAGATTTCATTTAACTTTAACTCATCAAACAGATTTGTTTAGAAAGCACCTTTTTTCATCCTGATTTATGAATATTTAATTTGTGGAAAAACTTTTATTAACGATGCTAATAAACAATTCAGTAACAGACATAAAACGTAAGACTAAATTAGGGACAAGTAGAAGTTACTGTAAGTAATAGTTTTATGGCATAAAACTTAAGTTTCTCAAATGTTATTTTAAAGTGGTTTAAGTGAAAAAAATTAATATTTAAAGATTTTTGCATAAAAATTAATTTAATTTTTTTAACATATATTTTCTGAATTGTTTATAAATTTATGAAATGGGAGAGGTTTCAAGGTATTCCGTTTTGAATATGAATCTGCGCAAAACATTTCATTAGAAGAAACTCATTCTTAAACAATCCTCTAGTTACTCTCAATAAACCCGATCTTTCATTCAATCTTACCCACAATAAATCAAATAATATGCTCTGTCTTGCAAACCTCCTTCTTGCTCTCAGTTCCTTTCAAACATGTTTATACATGTTTTCTTAACTAAATGTCTTAAGATACTGGCGATGTTATAAACTACCACGGATCATATTATTTGTTTATTGTTAGTTTATTATAAAATACCAGAAAACTATGGAAACTATATTTGAAACACATATTTTGATTAAAAATTTTGAAAAAACAATAGCTGAAATGTCAAAGTTTGGTAGTTTAAAATCTGATAACTGATATTACTGAACCAAAGAGCTCTCTCAGGACATTAATTTGAACTCATTGCAATATTTTGCAATTTTAGAGAACGTGGTTTATCACCTCGATATTATTAACTTTCCTCAGCCTTTTGTGATGATAGTTTATTCACAATTTTTTATAACTTCATGTATTCCGAATCCCTAGAGATGTTGATGTGAATTCGACGAACTTCAATATTTATGATAAGCAAAAGTTTCCTTTACATTTTTCAATTTATTAAATAATTAATACATTTCTTCCAGTTAAGTAAACTCCTGTTAAAATGTTTATTTGGAATGACAACAATTTTGTCCTTTCATATATTATATAGCAGTAATCAGATTGATCGTCCATTTACTTCGAACCTTTCACTGGAAACCTAGTACCAATATTATATTTCATTCTATTTTTGGAGTTATTGTTTGTAGCTTCTATTCATCTCAGGCTAGTCCTTTTAAAGAACCACTCCGCGAATGTTATTTCAATTTTTCTAATGTTAAGATGCATTAAATAAAAGAAGATATGAAATAAGGGTGAATTTGAACGTCAGAAATGATATTTGAAGGCTCGAAAGGAACTCCCTTTTGTAAATCGGCTTTTGTCGATTATACAAATCGGCTTCAAACCAGGACTTTCATGATTTTCAGGTAATTATTGTATTTAGTGGGACCAGAAGATTGTTTCGTAATATGAGCTGTTGAAATCGGGTCTCACGATTACCGTTGAAGATAATTTATTTGTTTGAAAAAGTAACGAACGAAAAGTAAAGAGATTTTTTAACCAGATAGAAATCTATTTGGCAATATTTTAACACGTGTTGCAAGAACCTGCCAAGAACAATTCGAAATACAGTCGATGGTAAATTGGCTCACCTATATTATTGTACAGTCCTTGCTTCTCTAAAAACAACTAGTTTCAATCCATTCAGAATGTTCATAATAGAATAGCTTTCGCTTCATATCTGATTGTAAATAATTAGATTTAGTCATTTCTTAAGAAAATATCGGAGCAGGTGCATATGCTACCAGAGGATTTGAAAAAATAGTTGTTCAAAATGAATTTATTATTGAATAATATATCAATTTGTTATAAAAAATTTAATTTTTAAACTGTTTTCAAAAAGTGATATGTTCCAGTCCCAACAATTAGTTTGTTCGCGAGTATGTCACATAGTTAGACTCAGATTTTGATTAAGCCGAAGATTATTTCTATCTAATAAAAACTAAAATAATATTTTGAACAAATTTTCGCCAATCAAATAAAACACAATTATTAATTTTAACCCATTTAAAATAAGATAATATTTTCCATAATTCATAATAAATCGAAATATAAATATTTAAAAATACATTTATTTTTGTTATTTTTATTCTTAAATGTTTATAATACGATCAAATTAAAATTTTAAATAAATTAAAATCAGGTAAAAACATTCACATACACATACATATGTACAAATTTAAATAAAACCACAAAAATTTGTCCCATAATCATAAATTTTAAATACTCAAAAAAATCAGTTCTCGGAAACACAATAAACATTTCATATCAATTCGAATTAGAAAACATAAATCATTTTATACACACAAACGGACACACACACACACTTACAAGTAAACTTTTTGATATATAGTATGTTTATATATGAAAGCGTGTGTAAATAAATTTATATTTATTTTTATATTTAAATTTCATATGGAAAGCAAAGTTTTCCCCAAAAGACGATGTATGGAAAGCAGAGAACTAACAAATAAATCAAATTCAATCATGTGTTTTTAACATTTAAAGTGGTCCAGTCCCCCTAAAAGAAGAAGAAATAAAAAAACACTCAACACTGCTTTTATTTGCCGTCATTTGTACGTGCGTAAACAATAAAAATGCATTCATTACAAATTCACATACAACTTTCAATACCCTACATCAACGTAATTAGGGAACTGAGGAATTATGATGCTTTCCGATCGGCTCAGATTAAATTAATGATTGGACTAAATGAAGTCTTGTCTATCGATGTAACACGGTGAAAACTCTACAGAACTCTATTTTAGGTAAAATTGTTATAGATGATTTTTTGGACGAACCCTATCAAAAACATACAGATGATATGAAAATGTTTAATTATAAATAAATAAATTCTGTATCAGTAGAAATTCACAAGATCAGTCCAAAAATGATCGTAATACGCACAAAAACCCACACCTACAAATCACATAAATCGCAAAAAATTATCCCAAAATTTAATGAAATAATTCCCAAAAAAATGTGGAGGAGGTGAAATGTTAGATATCTAATAGGACAATGACTACTACACTTTCTCCTCTATGGTGTTTAAAAAGTGAGCTTCGCTAAAATGTAACACTCTCTCCAAAAAATTTCTAATGAATCCGCTGTTGAATACCACAGAGGAGAAAGTGGTTGAGTACGGCTGAAAGCCGAGGATAAAATCCCTTAGTCTGGAAGAAGGCCGTTCGCGCAAGAAAAGTTTTCTTTATATATTACATTAATACATTTGGGGCAATTTTTGGAGTCTTATGACTTTTTCTTAATGGGTAAATTTTTCCATATTTTGAGGTGATATTTCATTGAAAAATGGAGTAATTTTTCATAATGAATAATTGGCTCAAATTTAGGGTCATCTTTTATTTTTCACATTGGGCCTTTTTCTTTTGGTTTACAATAACAATATTTGGAAAAAGTATATTATACATCCTCAAGGATGTATACGAGGGTTGATCCTTTATTTTCAGGTCTACGGCATGGTAATAGAGTAATATATAGTTCTTCTTATCCGACACTTTTACTTGTTCAGTTCTATTTTATGTTTAAAGTTGTTGTTGCGCTTTTCATGAAATAAACAATATTTTTTTAGACTTTTTCAAACAGTTTTAGCTTCTGCACAAAAAAAAAAAAAAAAAAAAAAAAAAAAAACATCTACAACAAACAATAGAAATGAAAATAAAAATATAAATAAACGGCGAATAAAAAGGTAAAAAATAATGAATCAGTGCAACTGAAATTAAATTTACACCTTTTTTCTTTGGGGAATTTGTTGTTTTGAATCAAAGTTTAATTGACTGAAAGAGATTTTTCACAAAGTGACTTAACAGAGCTGAGTCTAGTAAATTTTCAAATAGAAACGTTTGATAACAAATTTCAAAGTAGAACAGGGCGTATGATAAATATTCACCATTATTCAAACAACTATTCAACACTTATACGTTCTGTGCTTCAAATAAATATTCGCTGTTTGAAATATATTTTTATATTTTCTTTAAAATTTTATTAACAAAATGTATACACTTTTATTTTTATTACCTCTTTTTAAGTTCAAAACAAACTTTTAAACACTCGACTATCGTAAATGGTAAATTAGAGTATATTTTGGCGATCAAAAAGAATAAAAATTTTTGGTTTTGCCCAAATAAAAAGTTGAAGTCAAAACTAACAAATTTATTTTGGTCGTTGAAAGAAGCCTTTTAAAAGCAGCTTTAATAAAAAATAGTTATAGATGGATATTTAAAATAAACTCTAAATTTGGAATGTAACAAACGTAAGGCTCATATAATGATAGTTTAAACGGTTCTTGAAAGAAACTTCAAAGATTTGAAGAAAAAATCGAAAAGCTTAAAATCGAAAAAATCGAGAAATTTCCATAATTTGCCACCAATTAATTTTATGAAGAAGATCATAATCACTATAATGCTATCATAAATTTTCTACCGTATTCAGTTTCTCGAAAACGGCAGTATTTCACTAAACCTCTATATCCAAAGGCGTGAAATCAAAAAATTTAAACATACATTTATGTTAATAAAAACGATATCACTAAGCTCACAGTTTTAATTATATATTTGATTGGAATTATTAAAATTTTCAACAACAAAAAAATTTTTATAGTTTTTTAGTTTTTACTGGGAGTTAGCTCCAGGTAGTTGGAAAGATTTGTTACTCTTGGAACAAATACCACATTTCTGTTATTATACCACTCATGTGCTTATTTACTATAGTAACAGGATACCAACTCAAGCCAAAATTGAGTGAACACGTAATGAAGCCTAGTGTAGTGGTCATTTTATTGAGTCCATTGTAGTCCATCTTTCGAAAACATATTTTTGTGCTCTTCAATTGTATTTTAACAATAACAGCATTTATTATTATTGTACCACTCAAGGGCTGGTTTACTAAACTGATAGGATACTAAGTCAGCCCAAATTAAAGTCATGAATTAGCTTTTTTTGTAAACATTCCAAAAAAAACTCCATATTAATTTCAGTATATAGATCCCGTAGTAACAAATAATTGGCTTCTTTTGCTGCAACTACATACTGCTTGCCAAACCACGAACTTTTTGGTAAATTTGGACTACTTTTGTTTCTAAACTATACTTCAGTATTTCCTAGATTATCAGCAAAATCAAATTGTTGATTTTGTCAGGAACTTTTTAGGCCTTGTATGTTCTTAAACCTGCATTAGATTTTTTTTCGTACCAAATTATCCAACCTCTGAGCTAACCGAGCTTTTTTCTACAGGATGTGTTTGGAGCTCTTTTTTTAATATTTGACAATTTTAGTACTCATTTTTATCAGATTAACAATATGGTGATTTGTTTGATATTAAACATAAACAAACAAATCAGTTAGATTTGCAAAGGTAAGTTGATCAAATAAATAGAAAAAATCTCGGATCATGATTCTGTACGATAAGCCAGAACCGATTGCACCCTATTTCTAGCCAATTGAGGTGGAATGCTTCTATGGTCTGGTGTCACTGTTTCGGACTGAATCAACGTACACAGTGGTAGAACGATTTTGTTACAATCTTTTGCCAACATCAACAATGTGATTTAGATTCTTCAACATTATCTTTATACCCAACGGAATCGAAGTAGTAATAACAACACCTCCAGCAGCCATCGCATATGTCACTGCTTACTCCAATGGTTTCACTCCAGGTACCTTTGGTGCCCAACAGTTAAAATATTACCCTTTCATAACCGCTTTTACAACAGCGATATTCTTAACTTGTATAACAAATAGTTCTAATATTATGATCATTAAAACTCAATTTTCAAGAAAATCTAAACACTTCGGATCGTTTTGTTGGATCGTATGTTGATATTAAATTATATAGTCTATGTGGAACTTCCGCATTTATCTCTCAATTAGTAGTGTTAGCCATTAGCCAATTCAGAATAGGAATCTTTTCAGGAGCATTTATTTTATTGAATATGATTTGCAGCTGTAACCCTTTGAGATACGATTCAAATAGAACACTCAAATTGGAACATATAGGAAGCAAATGAATCATATTCATTATGTTAATTTTTCCATCTATTTTGTTACAAATCAGTATTTCTTTAAAGATTTTCATTCTTAATACTTTCTAGTCATTTGGAAATATTTGAATTATTTTGAAAATTTAATTATAAAAAATTATTGAAAATCAAATTCATATTTATTTTAAACTTGTTTTTGTGCAGTATCTCAAATGAACTTATCTAAACAGAATTAAGTTACGGTGTAAAAGACCCTCCCTTTTTTCAATAATTGAATCCAAAATTATTTGAAACAAGTCATTATTTTGCTCATCACTGTAAGCGTTTCAAATGAAAGTGAAATGTGTTACATTTCATTTGAATTTTGTAAACTTAAATTTATTTATTTTTAAATTCTATTAAAAATAACTTTAAAGCACATTGGAACATCAGCCATAGCAGCAGTTTTCTATAAGTTTAGATATACAGATATATATAGATATATATTTTTTACATAGTTATAAATATATATGCATGTTGCAATTTGGCAGTATCTGTGGTATCTGCCGTAACAAAAAAAAAAAAAATAAATCATTCGCATTTCACGAGATGCACATTTATAAAGCAACAATAACAACAACAAAAACCAAGAAAAGTGAAATTTGTCTGTCTGTGATGACGTCAATTGAATTTATTTTTAAACTCAAAAAAATTAAAATCTTTACAAAATGCATTTTGTTAGGTTAAAATTATTTTGTTTTATTTTCGCAATTACAATTGTTATTTGCTTTTTGTACCCTACAATTTTGATGAAATATAATCGACTGGACAAATTTGGCACTAAGACGAAACCAAATTAAAGAGTGTAATCGAAAAGTTCTTAACATGCGTACATGTAAATAAAAACAAAACTACTAAACTTACAATTGTATTTTATTAATTGATTGAAATTATTACAATTTCCAAAAAATATATAGTTTTAATAACTAGTGGTGACATTTTGAACATCTTTCGGAAACTCTTCCATTAACATTTTCATTGTCTTTTTGTCACTTTTTCTCTAACGGGTAAATCATATTCGTTCAAAATCTTTCGCACTTTTTGACACGTTTTTAGGGCATTCACTGGTTAGGAGGATTTGCCCCTCCTGGTGCAAATACAACATGTTTGTTTTATAATTATACTATGGGCTTGTTTACCATAGTGACAGAATTCCAAGTCAGGCCATATATAATTGGTTGCATTATAATGTCTTATAAACGGAAGCAGGCTTTTAAAACACTTCTTGATATAAATCGTTATTTACAGAGTCTGATGTAACAAATGATTGCCTTCTTTTACTGCAACTGCATATTGTTTGCCACACCAAGAACTTTTAGTAATATTTTTCGTTATAAACTTTTCTTCAACATTCCCTCGAGCATCAGAAATATACAATTTTTTATTAGGAAGTTGCCCTAAACATACGATTCGTCATCCACTATGCAGCAAGATTTTTTTTCTTCAAAAAACTACTTCAATTTCCGTGTTCAGTTGTTGGCCTGTAAATGTTTAGCAGCGTTTCTGCCAGAAACCTATTGAGTCTTTAAAGTTCTTAAACCTAATTTCGCTTTAACTTTTCGTCCGAAGATTGAGGTAACCGGTTAGCTTTCCAACCTTTGTCCTTGCAAATGTACATCCTAAACATCCTCAACTTTAAATTTCAAAAAAGTGTTTATGATATCGTGTAAAGTATAATCAAGTCGTTTTTATCCAACCAAAACTTTCTTATTTATTAAATTCTGTGGCCTCAGTGAGGACGTTGTAGTAGTTCATCTTCAAATACATTCTAAATGTTGAGGCGATTTTTTTAATTTTCGTACTTTAATGTTTATTATGCCAATTTTTTGCCACTTTGTTATTAATTTTTATTTTGCTTTCGTTGCACAAAAAAAATGCAAAAATGTCTATAAAATAGAAGAGCAGTCAGCCCTTTTGCCTTGTGGCAGTTTATTTATTGATGTTTAATTTTAAAAAGTGTTCTTTTTCACTTTTTTCTATTTCTGTGTAAAATTTAAATTTAAAATAGAAATTATTTTGTATATTTTCACTTTTATTTGTTGGCACTTTACATCAAATGTGAATTAATTTATGGCAAAAAATTAAACGATATTAAAAATGGAAATAAGACCATAACTACCAAAATTATTAATGGATAAAACCGATATGATGATATTTTTTGATAGACTTTTAATACTCTCTTATATAACAATTGTAAAATAGTAAAATGTGGATCCACTTAATAAAATAACGATAAACACTGTAGATCGATGCAGAATCGAATTATTTCGATGTAAATCTGCTACTTTTGGTCGCCTTTATGAACTTGCATTAAATTTTACTTAATAATCGCAAGGGAGCTTGGCATTTTTTGTATTTGAATTTTCAATTTTAAAGATTTTTAAATCTTTTTTAATATATCGAATGATATTGCCCCGATCTTATTAATTTTTAAATTTAATTAAAAACAAAATTATTTACCAAACATTAAAAGATTTAAGTCAATATCTCAATACAATCCAAAACAATAATTTTGCAATCCAAATAAGACTTCCGAGATATAATAAGTAATTAAGCCACACTCCTCTGCTATTACTACGTTAAATGTTATAAAAATATCTAACCGAGCGATCAAAAGTTACAGATTTATTTCCAACAATGATATTGATAATTGATGTTGATTAAATGGAGGAAAAATTATAGTAAATCTCAATATCACATACTCATACGCACATATACACAAATCTGATAAAAAAGTTCTTTGTTTTCGTTTTGAGTTTGTCTTTAAACTATATAACTATAACGGTATATAACTATTTTTAAATGGCGATATGCATTCGGAACATATATATGGACAGATTGAGATAGATCAGTTAACACAGGTTTTGGTAACGGTTGACTGAGATGGAATTACAAAAGTAATTGACACATTATTCAAATGAAATTACAACGGTTTTAAGACTAACAATGATACTCACTTTTGAAAGGTAGCCGGAAGGCCAAAATCCGATATACACTACTTCAATTGGTGAAAAAAGTAATATAAACGTTGTCATTTCGTGTGCAACGCTATGAAGGAATTTTCTAAGACCCCATGAATTATATGTATTCTTACATCGAAACAAAACCAGAATCTATTTAACGTGCCCTCTCACATACTGTATGTGTTTGTGAGAGTGTGTTCGAAACAGAATGTATTTACTTAACACACATTTATGATGAAGGGTATTGAAGGTTCGACATAACTAAATATAGCATTCTGTCTTGTTTTCTAATAGTTTTGACCAGTCTTACAATCTAATCTGTCATTTTTTATAATGAATAAAACAGTTTCCCGATTTTAAAAGATATTAAAACAAAACACATTTCTGATACTACCAAAAACCTATGTAAACAAATCTTTACACAGGACTTTATGAGGGTAATCGTAATGTAGTTTTCGCCCTCTGTAACATATAGCCCTTTAACGTCTCATGCCTTCTAGTCATATTGGATCTAATTTTCTTACTTTTAAATATCGGAGTTCTCTCAACATTAGTGCTTCCAATTCATTATTATTTAACTTTTTGATATGATCAGATATATCCTTTCATACTCTGCCAAAATTATCAGAATGTTGTTCTGAAATCACCAGACTACTGTTCAGAAGTTTTGTTTGAATTTGTTTAAATTGATGGTTGAGTGTTTGCTGCAGATGAAAATACCGAACATGTTCGGAAAACATATGAAACAAAAAACTGAAAATGAGTTTTTTTTCAATATGCACATGTGTATACCACGGAATAATGTAAAAAAGCTATTATCACCGTAATGCATTTTTGTGGTTTTTTGTACATTTTCCCTCATTATTTAGAGCTTTAACAAAAACGCATAATACTCCCTTAAAATTGTAGGGTATAATTATTGAATTATTCAAGAGATGACCAATAGATTTCTTTTCAAAAATATATTTATTTGGAAAATGTATTCAATATATTTAAATTTGAATTTAAATTTACATTATTTATTGCTTCCGAAGAAATCAGAAAAAAATTTTGTTTTTGATTCCCGGAATTATTAAATATTTTTATTTAAAAACAAATTCATCATTCAACTTTTAGAATCGTAAAATGGAAAGTGTTATTATTATGACTTGAATCAATTAACATATGGCAGATGAAGTATTTTTATCTGATTTCTTTTTTGTTGGAATATTATTCTTTTAAAATTGAATGACGTTCGTCTTTTGAAAAAGAAATCAAATAACTTTTTAATGAAAAAACAATTCAATTAAAACAGTTGTCAAAAGAAATATAATTTAATGTTATCCTGAAAATGGAATCATTCAAAAAGGGGTTCATACATTTTAATTAAAATTCATAATTGAGATTTTAATTGAAATGTTTGATTTTTGCATACACAGGATTACTAAAGTGTACATACGACAAGATAAGTTTTATTTGAACGAAAAGTACAGTGCAATGGAAACAGAATCGTTAAATTAATGAACCACCCTCGTATAAAGATATTTATAAATAATGCTTAAGAGCGTTATATAGGAGCTAGAAGAAATTATGAACCGAACGTCGTAAAATTATGCGCACATCGATTTTTGCTTATAATTGTCTTGAAATGACTAATTCTTATCACAATAGCAACATTTGTGTTGCCCTTCAAGTTGATATTTGGAAGGAGCGGTGTATGGTATCAAAGAAAAATAATGAACCGATCGTGGTATAATTTGGCACATCGATTAATTTCATTAAAATTTTAAAATGAGGACATTTGTCACCTTAAACTCTGATTGCGTGAGAAACACTTGTATAGGGGCTATGTAAAGTAATGGACTCATCATTAGCAGTTTCAATAGGCATCATCCTTGACTAGATAATTTGAAAATTTCCTTAAGATATCTTTAAAACTGCGACATGTACTTTGCAAACAAGCTTTACGCGGACACCCAGCGGGACTAATGAACTCATGAAGTGATTCTGAGTCGAACCGTATTTTTTAAAGTGGTGATAGGACTATTTTGTCTGTCCGTTATAAACGTCTTTACAAACGCATAAGAACCCCACCACCTATGATTAATAATAATTATTAAATTAATAATTATTAAAGAAGTTAAGTGTTATTATCACATTAATATTTGAAATCAATATATTCACAGGAACATTACTTACAGTAGAATAGATAATGTATTAACTGTTCTTTTGTCATAAGAAATAATTTAATGAATTGTTTTACTATTTAAAAAAGAGAAGGATTAAAAACTTTATTTTCTTAAGAAGCCTTATGTGGGACCTATGGGTAACTATGGATTGATATAATATAATTTGGTGAAATCAAACAGATTTATTTAAAACAAGTTTATGACAAATTTCATAACAAAAAAAAACGATTTTTAAAGATTTTTTTATTTAGGACCTTTGAAAATTATTGGTCTATTTTATTAGCATTTAATAAAACGATTAAAATACACAAATGCTTGTTGGTTAATGTTAAACTTAACTTCATACGGGTACTTACTTCAGATCTGTTTCGACTTGTCAGTGGTAATTTTAATATAATTTTGTATGGGGACAAAATCATGGGTTGTTTAAGACTAAAATCAGTCTTATTCATCTGTCAACCCAATTAATACTTAAGCTGTGGAAAAACATAGCTTTCTATTATAAAAATAATTATCGTAAATTTGACCAAATTTTGAGGTAGTTTACCGTACTGTGTGACGTAAAAACAGAAAGTCGGCAAGAATACTAAACAATATTTCGTTTTAAGAAGAAGAAGAAAACGTCAAATACATTTTTAAGATTTATTTTTGGTAAAAGTTCACAGAATAACGCTGTGTATTTTATAAACTTTTTAGAAATTATCCCTTAAGATGACACCAGTGTCTGGATAGTTTTTTTTTTAATTTATTACCAATTTTAACATTGATGCAATGAATATTTCTTATTTTAATTTAATAAATTCCTTAACTCCTTCTGATCATTGTTATAGACCCAACAAATTTTGTATTTATATAGAAAACCCTAGGGCCTGGCCGGGACCAGTGACGTTTTTTCTTTTAAAATAATTATAACTTAATTATAGTAACAATGTTAGATCCTTGATCTAAAGAGAATCGATACATAAGAATACGCAACAAGCTTTGAAGATATAAAAATACAAATATACGCACATCTAATAATAATAATAATAATAATAATAATAATAATAATAATAATAAATGTGTTTTAAGGAAAGTTTCATCTAATTTTACATCGACTTTACATAAAATCTGACCAGATTTAAAAGTTAACTGTACAAGGTGTTACCAGGGGACATACAAAAAATGGATTTACTTTTACTATCGATAAGTAAAAGTTAAGTATCTTAATAAAAAAATTAATTTAAATTTTCTTAATTCATTTTAAAAATTATTAAACAAATATTTTTAATTAGACGATTTAATATTTTTTTAAAGAAAAAACATAATTTCCTTATCTTTTATAAGAAACAATAATACAATAACAATAATACAATAACAATGAGCACAATTTCTTCTTTAAAAAAGTTTATTTATTTAAAAATAAATAGAAATTTTTTGACGTAATTGAAATTTTGACTTGTATGTTGTATGTTGGTTTTTATTAAATTATTTAATTTTTATTTTAGCATAAATAAACAAATTATAAGATCTGGAAAACATGAAGACATCATCAATATATAAACCCAATTAAATCAATTCAATTCAAAATACACGTAAAATAATGATACAAAATTTGGATTAGAATTTTTGAATATGTTTTTTTATAAAAAATTGTAAAAATATTATTGTTGTTAAGAGAGAATTTTATAATAATATTTAAAATAAAATAGGAAAGAATTAAATAAACAAATTATAACGTTGAAATTGAGGCACAAAAAGAAATCGCCTTGAATTTGTCAATGAAAATTTCAATTCATTAAAATTTGTAATTCGAATTTTTTGAAATAAAATAGTATTTTATAAAAATATTAATTGTCAATTTTTAGTAACAAAATACTTAATTAATTTCCATTATTTTTCATAAAAAATATTTAATTTTTTTCATATTTTTCTCAATTTTCAAATCCAAAATTAAATTACAAAAAGAAAAGTTTTACAAAAATTTATTGCCGAACAATAAAATGTTTAAGCATTTTGCATTAAATTATTTAAATACTTGTGTAAATTTTATTTTTATTGTTAATTTCTTTTTATTGTATTTATTTAATTCTTTTCTTGTTGTAAATAATAAAAACAAAAAAAATACAAGAAAAAACTCATTCAAGGATAATAATTGCGTAGATTTGGACCTACATTAAAAATTTATTACACAAGACATGCAATGTTGTTGCTATTATTGGTGGTTCGGTTTTTTTTTCTTCTTATTTTTTTATATTTAATTTAAATTTATTTTTACATTTTTTCTCAGTGTGACAAAGTATGCAACGCATGAGAACTAAACAAATTGCAACAACAACAACAAACTATGAAATTGTCACAACACTTGCAACAGCAGTCGTACGAATGTGTTGGCGTTACAAAACAAAATAACAGAATAAAGCACAGTAGGGCAGAATCATTTTTCTTAGAAATATATCAGTAACTTTTTACTTAAATTAAATCAACTCTGAACATAGTTGATTGTAAACAATATCATTCTTTTTTCAGTTAAATTTACTGCGAACAATGTCGAATTAAAATTCTTTTTATCTAAAAAGCAAATTCATAACTGGATAAACATTAAATTCCTGATGACAGTAATGGATTGCAAATTATCTACGTAAGATTGTTCTGTGCCAATTGAAAGAAGAGTTAATGAGAAGAAGGAAAAGAAGAAGTCTAATGAGAGAAGGTTATGCAATCGTAACTAGTCGAAAGAAGCAAAAATATTATAGGCGGCCAAGGCGGACTATGAAGTACTCTACTCCATATTGTTGGCTTCAATAGTACAAAATATTTACTCGTTTTAAAGTGATTTTTATGACAGATTTCGTTAACAAATTTTTTATGTGTTTAAAACCCCTTTTCGACGTTATTTCAATAAGACATCTATGAAATTGAGGCCTGTAGTTTTTTACCACATTGTATAAATTAACAATAAACTGAACATACAAATAGACGAACGGAGTCAAACCGTTAAATTGATTTAAAGTGATTCTTAGTCGATCGGTATACTCGAAAATGCATTTTTCAGAAACTAAAAATTTTTAATTGCAACAAAATTGATTTCATAAAGATATCGAACTTAATATTCTTTAGTTTGATGATTTTGTTTTGTAACTAAATAAAAATGAACAAGATTTCTGGAATAATTTTGCATATTAAAAAATAGACTCCAGAACTTGCAAAATTCAAAAAGTTAAAAACTTAAATGCAAACAACTCGTATAACTATAGAGATACATAACACATACAGGCCTGTTTTTAAAAAAGACTATAAGATGGCAAAAATTGGCAAATTTAGATCAAGATTTAAATGAGCAGATTTCAAACGAATATAATTTATCTTTACAATGAGTTAAGTTAAAAGGAATCTGGTCGTTGTAAATGTCTCTGGTTAAAAATGTTTAACTTCAGAGTACATTATGGGCTCCTGTTAATTTTATAAATTTCATACTCATAACAATAGATCACTTTAAGTGGCAGAATTAGTACCTTTTCATACACTACCATAAGAGATTGGAGTATTATGCTTAGGAGAAAACTTATTTATATTTTTATTTCGATATTCATTCATCAGCAGTATCGCCAATTTAGTCATTTAGTGGATAATTTTAGCCATTTTCATTCTTGTTTAGCCACCGGAAATTTAATTTTGCCATTAAATATTTTTACACTTAGGCATTTCAGTAATTCCTAAGTGAACACATCAAAGTGTCTACAAAACACTTCATCAAATTTTGGTAAAATGTGTATACCATTCTCTGTAACTATCGGTAAATCAGTCTCTTAAGGATTTAGGTTTTTTTTATAAATTAAGAATATTTTTTCTTAAAAGATCTATTAGAAATATCAAAAACAATATGGTTATCAATTAAGAAGTCAGTTTCCAGAATTTTGGATAAATAAGACGAATGTTTTTTAGATAATGTTTTCTTAAGGAAATGTATGAAAATTATATTTAACGAATCTGATTTTATAAATGATTTAATTTTTATACCCTTCACCACCATAAGTGGTGAAGAGGATATACTACCTTTGTGATTCCGTATGTATATATGCTTGCATGAAATCAAAATCTGTATAGATTTAGCTATGTCCGTCTGTCTACATCTGTATCGATTTAGCTATGTCCGTCTGTCTACAATAATTGACAGAGTTCAATGAAATTTGGTCTGAGTATTTGTTATTGTCCTGAGAAGGTTTTTTGTGTGAACCAATAAAATAAAAATTGTATATTAATAAATATAGACCGATATCTGAGGCAGCCTCTAATTCATCGTTCATTCATTCATCCGTAGAATTTACTATTACAAATTAGAATGAAACTTAAACTACATGTACCTCATTACGATTTTGAAAAATATTAAAATCGGTTTATCACAAAAAAAGTTATAGCCAAAAAATATAAGTATTTTTATGGCTCATTAAGGTTTCTTTGTTATATTTAACAAAAACTTTCATATAAAGTATGTATTTGTTAGTGTATATGTGAGTGTCTATGTACGAAACATAACGTATTTACTTTATATGCATGAATTTACTATTTATGAAAAGATAATAGTATTTCTTGTTAAATAGTTCAATTAATAATTAATCTCTTTTTAACAAATATGTTTTAACAAATAATTAAATAAATAAGTTACTTTTGTTTTTATTTTAAATTTTGTGTAAATTTTTCGATATAATTTTAGCCACTTTTTTAGCCATTTAAAAATGTTTTAACCACTATTTTATAAGAATTTGGCCACATATGCTCCTTTAAAATTGGCAATACTGTTTATTAATAAACAATACATACACTCGTTTAATATCAATTTACAAATGTTTCCACTGTGCAATCATCCTCTTAAAACAAATACATACACACCGTTGGTAAATGCTTTAACATAATAAACAGACAAATTATTTTTTTCGGTTTATTACATGTCGCAAATTGTTTTTTTTATTTCTTTTGTTGTTGTTACTTTTTCATGAGCCTCAACAGTATTTATAATATTGAGGTTTAAATAAAACATTACCACCACTACAAGTGCAAAAAAAAAAGAACACACTCATTCATTCATTAACTCATTCATGCAGGCATGATTACCTACCTGACACTTGTCAAGCAGGCTGTTGTGTGTTTACGAGCATTTTTATTTGTTTTTACAGTTGGACTCGTGTATTTAATTTTTATTAAATGTATGAGTGTGTGTATTTGTGCTTTAGAATGTATTTATATGCACTTTATATTGTTGTGCACATTTAAACATAACAAATTGGGTCAAAATGTTCCACTTGTTTCATATTTAAATGTATAAATCCCACACATTTTTTTTACAAAAGTTTAACGATTTTGATAAATTTGATTTGAGTTTAAATTAAGTTATTAAAATTTGCAAAAGAGTTTATTAATTATACCCTGATGTGGATAAGGTATTATAAAGTCGTTGTTTTTTATACTTGTGTATTGTAAAAGTGCATTATTCGTGTGTAAAAATTCACTTACATTTTCATGCTGTTATATTGGAAAGTGTTTTAATTTCATTTTTTGTGCTTTTGTTAGTTTGTTCATAAAACAAAAAAGCTTTAACAGGTGAGACATCGGACACTTTGAAACCATTTCAACCAACAGTTTTATGGTCACTTAAATAATTATATTTATAACATTAATTTTTGAATCCCTACACCACTTTAAACGTACACAAAATTATGCTTCCACCATATTTAAACATATTGAGCGATTCAGCATCGTGTTATAAATCAATTTACCGATATCGTATTTCACAAAACTAAAATTCTTTTCCACATAAAAATACCCAAAATATCAATCCGTGTAAATCAGGTTTAAAATTTTACTTTTAATACATAAATGATCGTAATGTGATCAAAAGATCAGAAAGTACTTTTTAATGTTAAAGACGATTCCAGATTTGCAATTCGAGACCTTAAAAATTTTTTTTTTTTTAAATTCTGATAAAAATTACTCTTGACCATATAGGGACTTGAACTCTTGCAATGCCAAATCTTCAATACCCTTCACCGACGTATACAATATACACAAGCTTTTCTAGTTATATTTCTGGCTATAGCTTTTCTTCTACTGAACCGATTTTGACAATTTTTGGAATAGTACATATAGCAAAATTTTTTCAATTTGTCGGTTTACAATTGACAAGTTTAAGAAAAATTTTTGCTTGAATTTAGACCATGCCTAAGATATCGGTCTATAACTTTTAATATACTCAACCGATTTTACTAGTTTTAAATAGAAAACTTCTCAGGTCTATAAGAAATACTTAGGCCAAATTTCATTAAGCTATATTAATTATTATTATTCATTAAGCTCAAAAATATTGTGGACGTGAGCGTGCCAACACACAGAATGACAAAGTTATTTTGCCCTCTTCACAACTTGTGGTGGTGGCGGTTACAAAAATTCGATTGGGACATGAATAAAAGAACATTAAAGCGAATTATATATTAAGTATACGCCCAGACTCCTGTCACATGAGGAAATACTATTAGAAAAGTTTTAAAACATATATGATTATGTGTATATGTAATATATAGCCAAATATGGGATTTTTACATGTATAAATTTTGCAATTAAATTTCAAATCTTGGAAATTACTTATTAGGACATAATATTTAAAATGCCTTAAATTAAAAAACTCCACAAACGTAGTGTTGATGACATAAATAATTATAAACCTAAATCCATTAATTCTTTTACAAATACTTTTTTGCAGCAGATGTTTTAAAAATATAAAATCAACATATACCCTAATAATCTAAGGACATGATTTATTCAGATTAACTGGCATAAAGCAAAACATAAAAAGGACTAAAAAATTATGTTTGTTGAAAAACGCAAAAAACAGACAATAAACATTAAATGAAAATGTACAAAAAGGTCATTTTCAACGAAAAACCTCCCACATATTTAGAACTGATTATTTTAGAAATAAAATAAAGTTAAAACACCAAGAGGATTAAACAGAACGAAAGCAACAAAAAAGGCTTCATAAATATTTAACAACTGAAAACAAATAATAAAGTCAAAATGTGTTTAACAAAAGTTGGCCAACACACTTTTAGATGGTTTTAGTTAAACTTATTTAAAAGATAAAAAAGTTAACAACTTTTCAAAAACAGGCAACAAGTAAATGAAACAGTAAAGAAACAAAATACGACTGCGGTCAAAAATAAAATAAAATCCACCACAACTTCTTAGCATTAACATAACATAAAATGACAAAAAGTAAAGCATACATTAAGGCTTAACAAAAATTTTCATTAATGATCAGTCGAATGCTTAAATAAACAACAATGAGTGCGAATAATGCGTGGGCGAGTGTGAAAATAAATGGTTGTACATGTAAAATACACTAAAATTTGTTGATTAGCTAAAACTCAAACCAATTTTGTATTAATAACCTATAGGAATTTATAAGTTCGTTTCGATTGGACCGCTTTTTACGAATTGGAATGATTCGATTTGCATAGTAGCAATATTAAGTTGCATCGGTTCTATTTGCGTCGTTTGACTTCAAATGGCGGTTAAATTTTTTACTGCAGCGTTGTGGATTACCATTTAAAGCTTCATTGATAACACTGATCGTCACATGTACGTTAAGTTTTCTAAGCGCGTGAAATAAGCGGAATTTTATTTTCTTTGTTATATAAGTGGTGCAAAGTACAAGTGTCTGTTTTGGGTAGAACTTTAATGTGTGCACATTAAGGACGTAAAAAATAACTCAAAGTAAAAGAAAATTAATAAATTTGAAATTGAATTTAGACAAAAATAAAACGTTTTAAATCGCAATAAGTAAATAAAATAAACAAAATTAACCTGTCAGAAATTTTCTGAGCCTTGTATGTTTTTTAACCTACATTAGCTTCAACTTTTTGTACCAAATAGCCTGAGCACTAGCCAACTGAGCTGCTTCCTACCGGGTGTGTTGGGAACTCTTTTGAAAATGATTTCTATTTTTTGCCATTAGATATATTATATGGACCATTCCTTCTATCTGAACCAGGTTTTCTATCAACGGACTAATTTCTCCAGTACTGGCTAATAACATTAGAAACATTTTGGACTTCAACTTACCTAAAAGAAGAAAATAAAGATAAATAGTTATTGAAAGTCATGAACTCAAATTATTAAATAATTTAAAAATACATAAATAATAAAGAGATTTTTGTTGATTATTTAGGTCTTTTCTTGAGTCTTGAATGATTTTGAACGTTTCCGCGAATAGTCCCTAATATGTCTGGTATTATGAAAATTAATTTGAAGTAAAAATATTAAAAATTTTTTCCGCTATTCGGAAATAAAACAGTTCAAATAGTGATCACGGAATATTTAATCAACTATAACAGCGAGAATTTTCGAATTTGGTCCCAATCACTTTATTAAGGAACTGTTTACTAGACAAAATGAAGGATAAAGAAAATGTTGATAATCGAATATCTTAAGATATACTACACCACTAATTTTTAAATTTGGTACCAATAAATTTTTTAAGTAACTGGACGGGATCATGGAAAGGTGTCTACCAAACAAAGAAAATGTTTATTATCGAATTTCTAAACAACTATAATAGCAATAGTTCGAGAATTTGTCTTACTGATCAAAATATAGGATAGATCAAGGGAAAAGTACTCTCATACAAAGCAAATATTAATTATCGAATATCTAAAGAACTGTTAAAGCGTGAGTATTGAAAATGGTTTCAATGACTTTCCCAAGGTTCTTTTCTACTGGCCGAAATATAGGACAAATAAGACTATGGGGAGGGGTACCAACCACTTCATAAGGGCAACAAGACACACCGGGTCTTAGCAAGTTGTTTTAATAAAAGAATATTATTGTATTTTCGAAAATGTGACTTTTGTGATGTTGCACTGTATAGTCCAAATTATAAACTTATACACACAGAAACAATACTAGAAGTAAGATCAACGTTGAACATTGTTGATTTTTGACAATGTAAATTTCTCAACGATGATTATTTTTCAATTTTTTTTCTGTGTGTAATTAATAATTACAAACTCATTTTATAAAAATTAGGAAAATTTAAGAGGGGCTGATCTTAAAAATATATATATTAAAAATATGTTAAAAAACATTTTTA
Source organism: Cochliomyia hominivorax (assembly GCA_004302925.2). NCBI lineage: Eukaryota > Metazoa > Arthropoda > Insecta > Diptera > Calliphoridae > Cochliomyia > Cochliomyia hominivorax. The sequence goes on from PYHX02000413.1 coordinate 59,338,747, forward strand.
GATGAAAAATTAAGGCGAAAACACAATAATTTGTAATTTTGGAATTTCGAAATAAATATATATTTTTTTATTTTTGGACCAGATAGAAATATTGAACTAATTTTTTTATATTCTATAAATAATTTTGTTGCGTATATGTACCTCATATTTCAATTTCAAAAATAATCAAAATCGGTTCAGTACGACTTTTTATGAGACATTCAGTTTCATTTAAAAAGAACCGTTAAATATTGTATGTGTTTGTGAGTATTACACTAAGCGATTTATGATTTAGTCACAATGTGAAAAATCTAATGAATATTTATTGGCGGATAAGGAAGTTAAGCGATCCGACGTTTTTGATACTTTAACATAAACAAAATTATTAAAGTATTTTTTATTATCAGATTTGTTTGCTTCAGTAGATAATATATAATTTAATATAATTTTAATTAATTATTTTTCAATTATCCATCAAAATTACCAAATCGATTAATAATCGATGTTTACGAAAAACAAACGAATATATTAATTCAATATGAACTTCAAACTGCTTCTGCTAACTTTATTTAGTTTAACAGTGACGATCGAAGGACTTTTTAGATTAACGAATGTCAAATGTTTAGAATTTGATAAATCGTTTGCAACTATTTCATTGTGTGAATTAAAAGTAGTACGACGTGGTGTATCGGCATTTAATTTAAATGTCACTTTGCATAAGATACCAGTTAATAATGTAACGGTGAGTTTTTTTCTTGGAATTCTAAATCCGTGTGAAATTAATTATTTTTTATAAAAAATAAATAAATATTTCAGATTAATTTTGAATTATTAAAAAAATCAAATGGTTATCGACCGTTTTTATATAACATTACAACGGATTTTTGTGAAACAATGCGTTATAGAAATAGAGTTTCCTTTGTCCAAGTGGTATTGAGTGTAATGGCCAGGGATACAAATATAAATCATACGTGTCCATATGATGTAAGTTAGTGCTATAATAGAACTTACTTTTATATATTAATTCGAATTCGAAACAGCATGACATAATCGTCCGAAATTTGATATTAAAAGAAGAAATGTTTAGACTTTTACCACTTCCGATTGGTGACTATTTGTGTAATATAAGAGTGGCTGCCTATAATCACTGGAAGGCGTGTGTTAAAATTTACTTTAATGTTAAAGAAGATTTTAATAAACATTCTTAAAAATCACTATTGTGCTTCGAATATAAAGATAAAAATATATAATTTTGTATTCAAATTTATTAAATCGTATTTCTGTTTGACATTTATATTTAATATCATGTTTAAAATTTATTACACAAATATTTATTTAATGAGATTCATTAACTTTTAATGTATTTTTAACTACTTGTATCTACGCTCCGCTCCACAAAATCAAAAATTTATATACGATTGATTATACATCATTTAAAGGTTGTTGTTCAATAAAGCAACATTTAAAACGGCACGTGGAGAGGTTATGTGGGCACATTATTGCACATAAGTGAGAAGTAGAGAATTCGAAATTACTTTGCATAATTTTTGGATAACGTAAGGACTGAAATCGAAAATTTCCTACATCATGTTTTTTCATTAACAATTTTCACCCAAGTTATGTTTGATTATTATTTTTGATCAAGTTACCTTGATTAGTTTTTATGTTTAACGTCAAACAAGTGAACATATAGTTAATCTGATTAAAATAAGTGACAAAAAAGTGCGTACTTAAATTATAAAATATTTTCAACTTAACCCAACTTGGTCCTAAAAAAATTGCCAAGCACTCAAAAGTCCGTAGTCAAACTGTCAACTGTACCAGGAGAACTTATCAGTTGATGGAAAACCTGATTCAGGTAGAAGGAATGGTCCTCATGATGTTTTTTAAGCCAAAAATAGAAAGCATTTTCAAAAGAATTTCCAATACATCCGACAGGAAAGCAACCGGTTACCTCAGTATTTGGAAAATTTGGTATGAAAAGTTAAAGCCAATGCAGGTTTAAAATCATTCAAGGCTAAAAAATTTCCGTCAATAATGCTGTTAAAAATTTAGAGGCAAAAAAGAGAGCACGGAAATTAAAGACAAGTTTTTTAAAAAATATGACGGAACGTATGTTCTGGCTAATTTTTTCGCAACTTCAATTGTTCTGTGGTTTTCCCGAAAACCAAACTGGTATACTGGGATGATGTTTTTATTATTGAAGTATTGTATAATTTTTTCTTGAAATATTTTCTTAAATACCTTTAATTAGTCAATGTCAAGTCCGGTTTCGGTATCATTATAATTAACGAAATTTTTCATATTTTATATTTGATGCAAAATATATTCCTTTAAAGATCTTAGACGATCCTTCTTAACGTTACAAACGTTATTATATCGTCTTCACTCCTTGTGGTGCTGGAGAAGTTTTAGGAAATTTTAAGTACTATCTATTACAAAAAGCATCATTTGTTTAAAAGTTCGATATGTTTTCCAGGATCTTAGTGTCCTTTTAAAAACGTTTGGACCGCTACCCGATCCCATTTTAAGTACCCTGATCTTATAAACTCTACTCCCTTGTGAACTATATATGAAATAGTTTTTTAACGATATCGATGGATAAATAGCACAGATATAAGGAGAATATAATAGGCTTGCATAAAATATTAGAATAGACCGATCCATTCGTCGATCTAGTTTCATTTTTTTTCTACTGAAGCGATTTTGATCGTTTTTAGAATAGTAGTCAGTTACGTATAACTTTATATTATGGCAAAATTTAATTTTAATTTATCGATTTTAAATTGACAAGTTTACGAAAGATTTTCGCTAGAACTTAGAAAATGCGCCAGATATAGGTCTATATCTTTTAACATATTAAATCGACTTAATGGTTTAAATAAAAAACATCTCAGGAAAATACCAAATACTGAGCCTAAATTTCATTAAGCTCTGTCAATTATTGTGAATGTAAGCGTACCAAAAATTGACAAATGGACAGACAGAAAGACAGGCAAACATACAAACAGACATATACACTTGGATGACCATTTAAGGTGGTGGAGAGTATAAAAATAAAATTATCTAAACTGTTATCAAACAATGATAAAAAGTCAAATTTTATTTGTAATGAACAGTCGTTCTAAAAAGATTTTTATACCCTCGACCAACACTAGTGGTGATGAGGGTATATTAACTTTGTCTTTCCATATGTAACGCTAAGAAGGAATCATCTCAGACCCCATAATGTTTATATATCCCTGCATCAAAACAAAATCGGAATCGATTAAGCTACGTCCGTCTGGCTGTCCATATTTCTGTTGTTGGCATGCTCACATCCACAAAAATTGACAGAGCTTAATAAAATTTGGCGTTAGCATTCACTATGGTCCCGAGAAGTTTCCTTTTTAAAAAAATATTGAAAGATAAAGACCGATATATGATGCACCTTAGTGCAAGCGATGAACTCTTGTTAAATTGTCTATTTTAAGTCGCTAAATTGGAATTATTAAGTTATGTGAACTTCATTTCTATTCTAAAAATAATCAAAATCGGTTCAGTTAAAAAAGTTATAGCCAAGAAAATTACCAATTTCATGACTCATTATGTGTTTCTGTGTTATATTTAAGAAAAGCATTTATATAATGTATATATTTGAGAGTCTATGTGTATATACCTACGTATTAACTTCACATGAATTTGTGCTGGAGGGTATTGAAGATTCGGCATAGCCGAAATAGAATGTTGTTCTTACTTCCTTTAAGTAATTAAAGAAATTATTTCCAAATTTTGATTTGTTTCAAATATCCGAAGTCACAGAAATATTTCCAAAAGATACAGTGTCGTACTTTATTTTTTAATCTAAGAACATATATGGTTTATTCAAATCTTTTATTCATTGGATTAATAAAACATGTATTTAGTGTTTACTTAATGTTAAATTCACTTTATTTGTAAACTTTTTCTTAAAAAATAAATAAAAATAAAATAATATGAAAATTGCCAATAAAAATATTTGCTATAATTTTATTAATTTCAAACAATTTCTTTTAGCCCTCAAATGGTATTCAGTTGTGAGCACTTTGAATTTTATTGCAACCCAAGAGGTTTTTCTTTCTTCAAATCACAAATATTTTTGGTCATAAAACTTTTATATTAAAACACTGTAAATGTTATTATTATACTTTCCACGACTGACTAATGAAAGTGAGGTTATATTAAATTTTCTATTATGTGTGTAACATTTATCAGTTCTCCCAAAATTAGAATCTACAATCTGTAAATTCAATCCAGAACTAATATTATATATTGCAAAATTTTGAGAGTTTAAAATTCGAATGTAAATAACTCGAAAACAATGTGTTGAATTAAATTAAATGAATAACAAAATTTAATATCTCCTATAAATCCGTACATGGAATACAAATTTAGGCAACCAAACTTAAAGATTTATTTCCAAAAAAGCCCGATTCTACCTCACAATTTTTATTATAACAAAATAATTTTTATTTTGATACAACCGTAGGTTCCATAAAAAGTCACCTCCTCGGAATAGGATAAAGGAACTAAAAATTGAATTGAACATTTAAAAATCGAAAGGAATTTAAAAATCGTCTCAGTCTTTTATATCATTCTCTTTTGTTTTTATTTAACTTTTACATTTCCTGCCATTTTACTTGTTACAAAAATTTTCCATCTTTTCCTGGCAGTCGAAGAAAAAGTAAATATAAAAAATATAAGAAAATCAGTTTTCTTAGTAATTTATTCACTTTATTTATTGTTATTTTGTTTCTTTTTTCCCTAAGTAAACTTGTAATAAACACAACAATAATAATAACAATAACAAAAGATGACTTTGCACTTGAACTTTTTCTATGTCCAATTGGACTTGAAGACAAGTAAAAGTTATAGTCGGTCCAGCCTGACTATTTAATACCCTATAAAAATTAATGATCGATCCTCGTATAAAATTTGTGTTTAAGAGTGTAGTATATTATGGTACTCATATATACGTATGATTTGTACTTCTTCTAGAGGAATAACACTGGAGCTGGATGAAATTGCGACCTGCATTTTGTTCACAAGTTTACATGGGCAGCCAGACGGACATCGTTAAATCGACTCAGAGAGTGATTCTGAGTCTGTGCGTTACATACTTAAGCACAAACGCATTTTACCCCTACCATCTATGGTGGTGTAGGGTATTTAGAAATTTAAAAGAAATGTTAGTATTGTTGAATATTTGCCACAAGGGCTACTAAAATTAAAAAGAAAAACTTATAGGCACCTAACAATGAGTTAACAAGGTCTTGGGGGTAAATAAAAACCAACTTGTAAAACAATAATAATATTAAGCAAAATAAGAAAGTTTTACACGGTCAACATTGTCCATACAATACTTTACACATTAAATAACGCGGTTAATTAAGAAGTGAAAAAAATTGAAAAAGTGTGAATTGCAATTTTGTCAGTTGTAGACCAAATTTTCTGAAATTTATTCACAAATTTATCAAACAAGTGTAAAAAGTTCCATTCAGATTTTAATTTAGTTTAAATGAAATAACGAACTTATCATCATTATTAATGATCGGTAGAAATTAAATGAAGTGTTTTTAAAAATTGCAGTGCTACAAACGTTTTTGCCAATTTGCATTTTGAAGGATCCATAAGTAATTCAGCTTCCATATAAGATCAAAAACAGAAGTAGATTGTACAAATTTATGAATGTTATTAGATTTTCATGTCAGATTAGTTTTTCTTCTAACTAATTTGCTTGAAAAAAGTTTTTTTTCTTACAAAATTAGTTTATGGATTTGTCAAAAGTTCGCCCATACTTCTTGCAGTACATAAATCCATGTCAAATGAGGTATTTGAGGTAAGGAAATAACCAAATCAAATTTCGACTTCCTGCTCTGAAGTCAAGCGTACATCATTAAAAGCATGAATACAATTCTTAGTCAATGGAAATAATGTCTGGGCAAAGAATATAAATGTGGCCTGAGTTGTCATATGAAATAATATGGATTCTTGTCTGGTGAAATATACTGGTCGTTTTTATACTCTACACCTCTGCGTGATTGAGGTATTATGCAATCACTTTCTGTCTGTCCATACAATGCTGTCGTCTTGTACCGATAAAATTTTGTACAGAGGATTTATTTATACCAAAGATAATATTAAAGGTAGCTCCCATACAAATATCTTCTCCCAATTGATTTTTAAGCTCATAAAATACACAGAAATGAAGGTATTTTAATAAACTTGACACAAATAAATAAGTCTTAAGTCATATTTTAAAAGTAAAAATCTACAACTCAAACTTCAAGAAAATTGGTCACAAATGTCCGGAAGTGGTTTTGTAAACATACAGGACCACGTGAACTTTAAAGAACATTAAGTGCATAAACCTGAAAAAATATTAGTATTACGATAAAATTTCATATGTTCAATATATATGCAACCAAAAAATATTGCATACAATTTTGCTAGGATCGGTCCACAATTTCTTCACCCCCTCACACAACCCAACTTCCGAAAATGAATATAGTTTATATAGAAAATAAAATCATAATCATAAAATTAAAGTTAACGAGCGTTGGTATATAATTTTTAAAAATTCTACGATGATTTGACTCCACTTTATTAGTTCATAATACGAAACATCCTTTCGATGCTTCCAAATCCTACAAATTACCTGTCAGAGATTGACATATGTCTTCGTGCTTTTAATGTATATTCTCAATTTCCACGATCAGTTTAAACATTAGATTGATTTTAGCAAAATCTTGGCCTAAATGAATAACTCAAAAATTTAATTTTAAACTGCGAAATCTCCCAATTGAATTTAATTTTGGACGGTGTAAAATTATTTTGAAAATAAAAATAGTCATGAAATATTTTCAGCCTTAAATTAAATAAAATCATGAGTTGTTGATTACTTCCAAACATTTTACCTTTCATTTATCGTCAATTATTTGTGCTGCTATTTCTTAGAAATTAAGAAAGTTTTTTGAAACCAGATAAATTTTTATTCAAGGAATGGAAATGCTGTAATGAGAAATTTCAGCTTAAAATCTTTTTCTTTAAAATATATTTTAATTATTTTAAAGGATCTTCTAATGACTCATTTTTTTTTTAATTTTATTTAATTTTCCCCAGAAGCATACTAAACCCCAAAATTATTTAACATTCATTTAGAATTACAAACTACCCAAAAAGTATACTACACCAAGGTAAAATATATATCTTTGTAATAAAAATATTCTTTATTTATCTTCATAAATTAACCCCTTAAAATATATTAAATATTTTCCGTTGCTGCTATTTATTTCTGGCAGAAACATTTTACATTGTTCTAACAAGTTTTACTCAAATAAATACCATTGTAATGAGTAAATTATACACTCAACATCATCAGAAGATAAACGGAAAATTAATGTATTAAGAAAAACACCTCTTAGATCCAATCTGCAAGAGATCGCAAACAAGTTTTGATCCAATATTTATAGATCAAAATGGGTTTATGCATTTAATTTTTTAATGGAACTTTAATTGAAAAGTATTGTTACTAGTCGATATAACAATTGTATACAAAGTTTTCCCACTTCACTATAAACGATGTATCATTAAAATAAACATTTATCTGGAGTAAATACATGATCTGTGCTTCAATATTAAATCTTCGAAAAATGTAGTTGGAATCATTCAAGCCCACTTATGGTGTTAAATTAACTTACAAATTTTAAGAAAATATTTCTAATATTACTTAAATTTACATAATTAGTCTCATGATTACTACAAGGACCCCAGGTACACCTTTTAACAATTCTTTTAATTTTAACATTTCTGACTCCATTCTAAAAACCTTGAGTTTATTTCTTATGAAAAAATTCCCCTAATTATGTGCAAAAAAATATTTGGTAAAAAATTAGAAAGCAACTTTAATAATGTCAGGATAATAAAATATATAAAACAGGAAGTTAAAATTTAATTAACACAATATTTTTAATATAAACAAACTCCCTAAAGTCCAAACAATATTATTACGTTCCATAAATATTTTATAAATATTTTTTTAAATATTTGAAAAATTATCCAAGGAAAATTTTGTTGATGATGTTGTTTGTCAAGGAAATTATAGCAAAAATTAAATAGGAAATATGTTAACAAAGTCTAAAGAAATTTTATAAAATTGGTTTAATGTCATCTTGCAAATTTAACATTTTTAAATTACAGGGTAAAACAGCACTAATTAAAGACTTTTATTTTTAGTAGAAAAGTTTATTTGAAGAAGAAAATAAAAATGTAGAATTTTATTTAATATTTGCAAAACCAAAAGGAATCATTTAAGACCTCATGAAGCATATATATATATTTGCATCAAAAATGAGTCGATCTAATTCTGCCTGTTAACTTGATCGTGGTAGCATTATATAATGTTAAGTATTAACATTACGAATAAAAAGGTTCAAAATGAACTAAAAAACTAGTAAAAATATTTTAGTCGGTCAAGCCTGATTATGTAATAGTCTATATCACATTATTGTTTCCAAATTCCATGTCTGACACAAACATTTTTGTAAAATGTATGCTTTTTTAAATTGTTTTCTGGGGTGATTATATGAAATCTAAAAGAAATTGTGGACCGATCTTTCTAAATTAAAGTACATCGATTGATGCTTATATATATCTTAATTTGACCAAACATTACTACATTGCCAATGCATATGTTAGATTAAAGCCATTCAAAAATATATTTGAAAGCAGTGTTGTATGGGACCTATTATAAATAACTGATCGATTCTTATGTAATTGGACTTACATTTTTTTGTGATAAAATTCTTTAATATCGTCTAAGAGTTTTATGAGCTTAAGTCTCCAACAATGACAAGTGCCGAATTTCATTAAGATATCTTTAAGATTGCATAAGGTTTACATGGAGAACCAGCGGGCGGACGGGCACAAACGCATAATAGGGTATAATAGTAATATCTCTCTTAATACCTCTCTAAATCTTTAATCTTCGTTTTCTTAAGTACCAAATTCTTGTACGAAGAGTTTATTACAAATTAAGCTTTTTTCTACAAATTTTCAATTACAAAATTATTTCAAGAAATAGTTTTGGAATCACTCTAAAAAATGGGTATATATTAACCATTTCAGCGTTGATGGCGTTTTATGTTTATATATAGCAATATCTGTTCCCAATTTTATTAAAACCGGTTTTCAACATTTCATTACTCCTTTGTGAAACATTATGAAGCAGGGTATTGGACGATCTGTTTCTAACTTTCATTATTCTGTTTAATATTTATGAAAATATGTTTTTGATATGAAGTGGAAACGGATATTGATAGTCTGAGGAAATAACGTTGTAATGCAAATTGAAGCGTCCGGATATCACCTTTAAGTAAACGTAAGTCAGGAAATGTACGAAGCTGAATATAAAAATGAAAAGGTAAATAAAATATATTCAGCTTTACCGAATAATAATAAATCTGGTTAAATTTAAAAAGAAAATCGCCCGAAATTGAAAAGATTAAATTTGAAAAATAATCTGATTTCCGAAATGAGTTTAGAAATACTATATTCTGAGAACCCCATACGAAAAGAATCCCTTTGGATAGGATTTGGTTGTCACACTTTTAAATTCTAAACAGAACATTTTTTGTGACAAATTTCCATCCCCCTAAAACTCATTTAGGGGGATGGGCTCATATCGAAGCTAAAGTAAAGTGACCGATATCCATGAAATTAGTTTAGTTTATTAATGGGAATTTCCGGATTGCAGAAGAATAGATAAATATTTAAGGGTTTTATAAACTTATATATAGTGTTTTTAAGGGTTTTATAAACTTATGTATAGTGGATTCGAAGCCTTTTGTGGGTGCTATAGTAAGTATACACTGATGTTATTGGAATTTACCATACCAAGTCAAAAGTTATTATAAATAATTAAAAATAAAAATTTTTATGCACAATTTTATGGGATTTGATCCGACTTATATGCTTGAAAATCTTTTCTCTGAAATGAACGATATACGAAAACTAGGATAAAGAATAGTCCCAGAATGCAATCTTTATTTTTATATATCAAAACAAATGTACGTTACAAATTTCAGAAAGTATCTTCAAAATTCCGGCCTATAGATACTGTAAGTCTGGTAGGTAAAATTTTTGACATTTTTCCTACTGACTCGGTTCCTACTAATTTGGATCGATGATGAAATATGTTGCTCTTATTTTTTATTTTAATCTAATTAGTACTAGAAGTTTTTAATATCAGTTCATATGAATTTATTGTAGGACAATGAAACTTAAGTCAGTAACAAACAATCAGGCTAAATTTCATTGAATTCGAACAATTTATATATATGTGTGAATGTTTCCGATAAACTGACGGAAATGTCTAGCAAAATCGACTTAGATTTTAAGTGCAAGAATATATAAAATTTTATGGCCATTTCTTCTAAGTACTACAACTGATGTAACAAAATTTAATACAAATTTGTAATGGTAGAGGGTATAGCAATTCTTAAAATGATCTCGATTCGTAAATGATTATTGTCGAAAGACTGATCCATGATCTTTTAATATCTTTTTAATAATAATGAAGGAAATATAATGAAATTTCCTATTATTCCGTTCAAAAGTTTTAGCCAAACTATTAACCCCAATTATCCTTAAAAAGTCTTTACATTTTTAGCAGCACATTTTAAATCAGAAAACATCTAACTGAAGCCAGAAATGTTGGCATAAAGAAAAACAACCCAGAATGGATGAAAAAGTTTTAATAAATAACTAGAAAACTAAAAATTTTCAAGGACGTTTTAGTTATTTTTTCTACTCATAAACTGGTTGCAATTAAACAAGTCAGAAAAAGTGTTAAAGCAAAAACCTACAAAAGAAAAACTCAACACAAAATGTTGCAACATTTTGCTAATGAAACTTGCAACATAAAATGAATATAAATTACGAAAAATCTTACAAATGCAAGGAAATGGAAATCAAAAGAATTAACTACAAACAAACTTATATAACGAGCAACAAAAACACTTTATTGTTGCATAAGAATCTGAATTAAAAAAAAGCCTGGAGAAAAAATGTTTTCAAAATGTTATAATCATTTCTGCTATTTCACTTCTGAGGTAAAAGAAAAAGTTTTATTTACAAAACTGCCATTTCTAACTAAAGGATTCCTTTTATTTCCGTTTCTATTGTTGTTGTAGTTGTGTGTAACACAGCGTATAATTGTTATTAATTATATAAATGTTAATTTAATTGTTATTTATTTTAAAAATATTTTTAAAAGTTTTGTTTTTTTATTATTTAATAAAGCGAATGACGCGAGTGTAAGTCGTACCATCAAAGCGTTGAAGAGGGTTTATTAACTTTGTCACTCCATGTGTAACGCTCAGTAGGAATTATCTCAGACAGAATCAAATTAAAATCTGAGTCGATTTAGCTATGTGCGCCTGTCTGTTATTCTGTTTGCCTGACTGTCTGTTATTGGCACGCTCACATCCACAATAGCTGACAGACCTCAATGACATTCATCGTGAGTATTTGTTATAGTTCTGAGAAGTTTTATATTTAAAAACAGCAAAATCGGTTCTGTATATTAAAAGATATAGACCGATATCTCAGGCATCCTCTAAATTCAGGCAAAATATCCGTAAATTGTAAATTTGTCCATTTTCGTTTATATGTTTTTATTACCATTTCAAATATAAATCAAAATCTGTTCAGTTGAAAAAATTATAAGCAAAAATATTACTTCTTTATGGCTCATTAAGTGTTCCATGTTGTATTTAAGAAAAAGTTTTATATATTTTATATGTATGAACAAAACATAACGTATTTACTTTACACGCATTTGTAGTGAAGGGAATTGAAGGTTCGACATAGTCGAATATAGCATACTTACTTGTTTAATGTTTAGTTTGTAAGTGAAAAAAAGACATTAATAATCTAAATCTGGTATTCATGCAATAAATGCATTTATTCTATTTCTTTTCTTATATCTTTTTAAAAATTAATGATCTAAAATGGAAAAAATATTACAAGCAGGATTATAAGCATTTTTCATATACATCTGATGTGAGGGAACGACTTCCACTTGAAATAATTTGCTGTCACATAAAATGGTTAATTTGCGTGTAACATATAGACTCCAAAACGATTGGGCCAATTTTAATTCAATTTTCACAGAATGATCCTTATATATCCGAAAGCTATAAAAAATTGCGATAGGATCAGGGGAAGGGGTACCTCGCATATAAAGCAAAGCAACAACTATTTCAAGGAACTGTTTTACAGAACAAAACGTAGAACGGATAGGAGAGGTCTTATCTTTACTAAACAAATATTGATTTTCGAATATCTAAAGAACTACAATAACGAGAGCTCCCAAATTTGGCCCCAAAAACTTCCTCAAGGGACTGTTTTACTACTCACAACTTTGGAGGGGTAAGACCAGGGGAGGGATACTCTCCACATAAAGCAAATATTGATTATTGAATATCAAAAGAACAGTAAAAGTCTTAAATATTTACATTTACATTATTCTACTGAGGAATATGGGGGAGATACCCCCATACAAAGAAATTTTAAACTGCATATAATTTATTTAAATCGAATTGCAATACAAAACGAGTGTTTGCTTAGGACCAGCAATGCCTTACAAATTTTCTCTGGCAAAACGAAGATCGTCGGGTTTGTTAGCTTTTTATATTATGTATATCTTTAGTTATTGAACCTACTCTATAAGGGCCTCACAATAGTTATTCGAATCTTAAACCAAAAATTGAAGCTGTTAAAGATATTCTAACTGGAGATTCCTATGCTTTGAATGGTTCTGCAATTTTATATTGTATTTTTTGCAAAAAATTCCTCTAAATCGCTATGAATTTTCACATTTTGTGTGTTATTGTTCTAAAATATTTCGCCTATATCGTTTGTATAATATCGATACCCCCTTATTGACTATCACCTAAAATTTATTGTAGAATTTTTTAATTGGTTTTAGTACTGTTTCGTATGGAAGACTTTATTGTGTAGGTTTAGTCTGAAATGACACTTAATTAAATATTGAAGGCCAGATGATTTCAACTTCATTTGAAATCTCTCGCCTTTAAAGTGATGTGTGTAACATGATCCTATTGACATAAATATATTATTAAGTGTAACAGTTAGACAGTTTTCCTTTATCTAGATGAAAGTTACGTGACTTTCAAATTCATTAACACGTATATATACGACATGCGTATTTTTGCATTTGAGATATATGTATACCTAATTGGCTTCATGCCTTGCGTGAGTTCTTGCATCATGCACATATGTCGATAAAACAAAATTTCCGCTACCCTGTAGCAAGCTCACGTTTGTCTATAATAAAAGTGGTGCATTTTTCTCGGTGAACTAGACAGGTTTCCAGGTTTTATCTGTGAGTACATGATACCAATACACATTTTATAAAATGTTTGTCCCGAAATTTAGTGGAATAGAGAAATAATAATATAAAATCTCAATAAACTTAAGGCGCTAGTTCAGGATGGGAGAATAATATTGGACATGCAATAAAATAATTACACATATTCGTAACAAATTCAAAATTACAACACTGAAATACTCTTCTTTCGAGAGAAGGGCATTATATTTTTTAAATATTTCATTATTTAAGACTTCAATTTCTTTTTACATGTCCATTGCCGATGATTTTTGCTACGAAATATTAGATAGTTATCTTAGAAATCTATCTAAAGACTTTTTACCATTGAACCGAGGTTCTAGATTTGAGGTTCAAGTTGAACTTTTATTGCTTTTTAGAATCTAGCATTTATATACCACACATCACCATTTGTGGCAGGGGATAATTCAATAACCTTTTTATGAACTGACCTAACGATATTCATCCGATTTGCTATCCCTCCATTCAAAGTTGTAAAAACTCTAATGTTCTTGATGTATAAGGAATTTTGATATATGAACGCAAATATCATCTATACAATCGAATTACTTTGAAAACCATTTATGGGATTCCATCTCCGATTAGTTACGGTCCATCACAATAAAAAAACATTTTTTTCTCAAGACAAATACAATAAAAGAAATAAAGGAAAAACTTTAACAATAAAAATGAATTTTATAAATGATCAAAAAAAAACTTGTAATAGAAAAATATTACTGAAACAATTTTCGTTATTTCACTTTATTTAAACAATTCAAAACTTGAAAAAATTATAAACAAACGAAAAGAAAAACCTCGAAAACGTGAAAAAGAATAGAATATTTTGTAACATTAGTGATGCATAATTTACCTTTCGACTTACGTGAAAAAAAGCGAAAAACATTAAAAAAGAAGAAAATAATTGAAAATTACAGAAGCAAAGATGGTGCTAAGAAAAGGAAAATAAAGAATATATAAAAGGAAAATAAAAGAAAAAGAATATAAAGTAAAATAAATGACACTTATTTTTAATGCACCATAAAATTGATAACAATTCTTGAATATTAATTGAAAAAAATACAGAAACCACTTGGAAAAGGTGATGAAAAGGTAAAAAGAAAACTAACATTAAAGAATTTTTCTTCAATATGCACCTTATGAAAAAATGTAAAGATTTTAAGATTTTAAGATTTTGTACTATAACATTATTGTTTTAACTACAACTGATGTTGTTTTTACAATCGACAATTTTGTTTCAACATACTTTAAAGTTACATTTTATGAATGATTCTCATCACAATATTTATATTGTCTGTCTGTACTAAACCTGTGGGCCGACATTGAGACAATAAACAGATTTCTACCAAAAAGTTATGTAGTATTTTGTGCAGGTATGTCAGATCTGTTTAAAGTATGAATAGAACGTTCTTAAGAAACAGTTTGTCTTCATATCAGAATTATATGAAGTTGCAATTATTGAACACTTGTTAAAGGCCTGTTAGAAGCTTCTCTTTAAAAGGACGAAATAGTTTTTGTAAGGATGGTTGGGGTATTATGCGTTTGAGCTGATGTTTGTAACGAAAATAATGTTAAACCCATCTTTGAATATAAAGTATGACTCAGAGTCAGTTTAGCGATGTCCGACCATCTGGCTGTCCATTTAAACGTTGCGAACACTTTACATGTCGCAATGTCTAACATATTTTGATAAATATTTGGAACATGTTTTTATTTATGGCCATGGACGAAAACTATTGATATTCAAATGTTCGATACAATATTTCAGGTACCGTCCATAATGGGGGTTTAATCTCATAAAACATACAAAAATGAATATATTTTAATAAAATTATGTACAAATTCATATGCCACTTGCAAAAAGCATGGTTCACAAATGACCGTAGCTCTTATACAGACCCACTTACGAAAATCTTTTTAAAATGCATACGTATCAAAAAGATGTTAGTATTGAGATGCCATTTCGTATTATTAAGAAAATACCAAACAGATTTTTTGCGAAAATGCTATCTGAAAGTATATTTTTCATCTCCGAATCTATTTTCGAGTTGATTCAACCTTGAAGACCAGCAATTTTTTGAAACGTTTTTAAGTTTGGGGTAAAATAATATTGTAAATATTAACATCATTCGGTATTAATTTAATAATTTTAAAAATTACTTTTTAGTAATTCAACTTTAAAATAATGTTGAATTTAGATTTTTTATCTATGAAGGTTAATTTAACATTTACGCAGTTATGATTTCGCTTCAAAGATAAAAAATTTTAATTCAACATTATTTCACAGTAAAAGAAAAAACTGATTTTTTCTTCCTTGAACTTTTACAATTAAAAAGTAATTTAAAATTTTTTTGTGGTATAATTTTAAAAATTAATATCGAAATGTTCCAATATGAACTATATTATTTCACTCCAAACTCAAAAACATTTAATTTTAGCTGAATGAAAAAATTTTAAGATTTTTTCTGTGTGCAGTTACAGAGCTTTTCTGGAACCCCTCTAAGAACCTTCCCTACATTCGCAAATCCTCTTCTTTCAATTTAATAAAATTCCATAACAAATTCTCATAAATTCTCTAAATTCATTTGAATAAATTTACGTTGAAATTAATAAAAATTCCATAAAATATTGATGTTAAATCAATCATCTCATCATCATTATTTTGTGGCAAAAAGACAAACCTTATTAAAATGAAAATAACCATAATTGCACAGAATCAGCTTAACAATTTAATGAGAATTTTTGCTTTGACATAAAATTCTTTTAACATCAATTTTTTAACATTAAGAAATGTTTCGTTGACGAAATTTGCATAAATTACCAATAATGACAAAAAGAATGGAGTCGCTGATTAGAAGGAGTGTTTTTTTTAAATTTGCTAACTCATAAAAATGATGAGTTGGTTCTTGTCTGGACAAGGAATTTATATAAATATTATCGCTGCTGTATTTGCAAGACTGTACAGTGGGAAAGTAAAAGAAATCTGTCATATTCATATCTGATGAATATGACAGCTGGACAGATTTTCATAGATTACATAAAACGACTAAAATTATCGAACAATAATTGCGGTCGTATATACCAGACTTAAATAAAATATATTTTATCTCAAACTTTGTTACTCTCAACTTTCCTAAAACTTTGATCACAAATAAATTAATTTTGTTGGAAAAAAATCATAAAAAAGGGATCGTATGCTTACTTCAATAGTCCTGTGCACTTAAATCGACTCAGAAATAGATTTGAGAAAGAATATTTTAAAATATTTATAAAGAAACACAGAAAATACACGACGTAAAATTAACTTCGAAAAATTTTAATTTTTACGATGTTGATTTCGTGTTCTTGTGTTCGTCATATTCCCTATTTATTACAAAAAAGTTAAATCAAACTTATGCATATTTGTTTTATTATAACAAAAAATTAAATATAATTGTACAATTTTGAATTAACGCTTGTTAATGTTAAATTTAATAAATAATGTATTAAACTTAAAAAACAAAATTGGAACCTGTAAACCCAATATAAATATATGGGTTAAAAGTTTATATATCAATATAAACTTTTCACCCAAGAGTTGATAACCACATGCGCTAGATACGAAGCAAATATTTATTGCCAAATATGCAGAACAATAAAGAATATTAAAGCGAAAGTTTTAAAATTAAATACCAAGCAATTTCTCAAGGAACTGTTTAACTGGACAAAATAAAGGGTGGATAGGATCAGGGGAATTTTTTTTTAATTTCAGAACCATTTTAAAATAACATTTGATATGTGAATTTTATTTTTTTCTTATTGTAATTTCGACATAAAATCTAAATTGATTTAAATCTCTTTACAATAACAAACTGATTCAACATTGGAAAATTTCTTATAAAACAATGTTGAATTTAAAGTGTTTTGTTATAAAGCAAAATTGTAACTGAAAAAATTTTTAAATATAACTGTTTTATTTAATGTAAACATCAATTTTCTTTATTCTGCCTCACTGTCGACTGTAATGTGGCGAATCCATTATAACAAACATTTTCTATAACTCAAGAGGTAAATAACGCATAGAAATGAAAAATGTTATTCCATCATCGTCGTCATAATCATAAAACATGTAAGAAAATTATGAGCAAAAATGGTTCTATTACATTGTTAAAAATACAAGCAACTAAAACGACAGCAAAACCAGCAGCAACAAGAACAACATAAACAGTCAGGCAACTTGTTATTTTTGTATTCAAATCACGTACAAATATTTACGATGTTCAATTCCAACAGGAAATGATTCTTGTAAACCAAAATGCTTTTCTATCAAAATTTTATATTCACTCATTAGTTAAGAATTATGTGTGAGTGTGAGTGTGCGTGTGCATGAGTGAGTGTTTATAACACTCAATAAGAAACATAAATATAATTTTATTTGAAGACATTTTATAGGTGTTTATGAGCAACAAAAGTTGGTTTATTGTTTGTACCCTCCCTATCTCTCTCTCTCTCTGCTCCTTATTCTTATACATTTGCATTTGTTTTTGAATGTGATTAAAGTAAAGAAAATATCGGAAATAGATTTTTAATATATTAATATGGAGAAATGCACTTGTAATTATTTATTTCATTTAGGGTTTTTATGGTAAAGTGAATTTTAATAAAAAGCTTGTAATAATGGAAATTAAATAATAATTTATAAACGTATTTATGAATAATTTACATTAAAAAGAAAAAAACTAAAAATTTATATAAATGAACTAAGGTCACTGACCTTTATGAAAATTTAAGAGCACTATGAGAAATGGAAACCCTATTATTGTACATTGAACATTAAGGTAAATAAAATCATTGACACAAAAAGGAGATATTATCAAATAACTTATCTGATAACGGTTCTGTACCGAAGAATCCAAAAACTTTGAAACAATAATCAAATAACACCTCTAAAAATCCATTAAGTGTCACATATTGTCCACAAACTATTCATAAAATGATACAATAAAAATGCAATTTAAAAAACATAAATTCCTATTTCTAATATTCATCCCATATTAATGTTAAATTGCCGGAATTGCTCTTCCAAAACACTCAAAAATATATAAATAACTGTATGAAATTTCACTAAAATATATTCAAAGGAAATCGTGAAATTGACTTTAGAAAGCGATATATTTAAAGATTTCTTGTATGTCACAAACATCAGCATAAATACTACAGTATATAAAAATAATTGTTTTCAATTTCAGTTCAAAGATGTTTATATTTATTATAGGCTTAGAACTCTATTTCGTGATTAGAATCTTTTAAGGGAGCTATGGTTACATGAGGACTGATGATCTTAAAGTATTGGCATTTCTCCACGGGAAAACGTTCCCGGGATTTTCACAGGAAATTAATTTTTGTTAATCGCGAGGCATTCCTATGATGAATTTTTGGGAAGTAATTTAAGTAAAGAAGGTATGTTGCCTCCGCTTGTAACTTCAGAAAGAACTATTTGAGAATTCAATTAAATTTAGTCAAATTATTTGTTATTGTTCTAAGTAGTTTTCTATTTAAAACTTGATATTTCGCTTTAATTGAAAATATTTATAGACTGGTATCTGAGATAAATTCAATCTTACTACATCAGCACCCCAAAAATCATCGTAACCGGATTAATAGAACATCAGTGTCTAATATAGATCGCAATTTTAAGGAAGAATTTCTAAATTTTCCCACATAAATTTATTTTAGTAGAAGAATATAACCTCAAAAATTTGTGGTTGTTTGATTTAGCTTCAGAACAAGATTTTTATTTGGAATGAACTTTTATTTATGAAAGATTTCTATTTATCCCTTTTTTAGTGTGGAATAATTCCATTCAAAATTCAACATAATTTTTTTTAAAATTATTTTATCTAAGGCAATTAAATATAATAATTTTATGAGTATCGGCTCTTATAAAACTATAACTCATTCCGTAATTGTAGCTTTATATTAATGCTACAATCAAGAATGGATTTATATGTTCGTAAAATTAATTAAAATTTAAGATTTTTATGAAAATGTTAAATTTGTTGAAGACATTTAGAGTTTTCAGAATGTTGTTTCTATTATTGGCTGGATTCCTGTTTTTAAATAATTAAAATAACTCTTTTTCTATTTTTTCAATTATTCCTTTTTATGCCTCCACCACCACAAGTTGTGAGGGTATATTAAGTTTATCATTCCGTGTGTAATGCCAAGAAGGAATCATCTCAGACCCAACAATGTATATATATTATTGCATCAAATCAAAAACTGACTCGATTTAGCTATGTCCGTCTGTTCGCCTGTCTGTCTGTTGGAAACATTCTCACGCCTAGAATAATTGTCCGAATTTAATGAAACTTGGCTACATCGTTCGTTATTGTCCTAAGCAGTTTGCTATTTAAAACCAGCAATATAGGCTTATAAGCAAGGAAGTTAAGAATGTTGTTTCTATTATCTGATTCCTCAAATAATTAAAATAACTCTTTTTCTATTTTTTCAATTATTCTTTTTATGCTTTACACACAAGTTGTGAGGCTATATTAAGTTTATCATTCCGTGTGTAATGCCAAAAGAATCATCTCAGACCCAACAATGTATATATATTATTGCATCAAATCAAAAACTGACTCGATTTAGCTATGTCCGTCTGTTCGCCTGTCTGTCTGTTGAAACATTCTCACGCCTAGAATAATTGTCCGAATTTAATGAAACTTGGCTACATCATTATTATTGTCCTAAAGTTGCTATTTTAAAGCCAGCAAATATAGGCTTATAACAAGAACCAATTCTTTTGAAATTTGCACAATTAATTTTTTAACTATTTTAAATATATATTATTAATTATTTTAACATGGGTCCATATTTTGACATATCTCCCATATACGGCCCCTTCCCGGAATATGATTTATAGCTTATAAAACTCTTAAATTTGAACCAATTCTTTTGAAATTTGGAAGAATTATTTTTTAGCTATTTTAAATATATGTTATAAATTTTATTAACATGGGTCCACATTTTGATATAGCTTCCATATAACGCCCCTTCCCTTTTTGAGTTTATAAAACAATCAAATAAAGACTAATTCCATTAGAACTCGGTACAATGCATTTTTACTATTTTTAATGTATATTTTTAATTAGAACAATCTCGGTCCATATTTTGATGTAGCTCCCATATCAGGCCCCTCACAGTTTTCAGCTTATAAAACGAGTAGATAAAGACAATTTTATTGAAATTCACACAATTATTTTGCTAACTGTTCTGAAGATATTATATTAATTTGCCCTATATCAGTCCAAATTTTCAGTTCAGAAGAAAAAAAGTTATAGCGAAAATTATAACTAATTGTATGACTCATTAAGTGTTTCTGTGTTATATACTATATACACTTTTCAGTGTATGTGTATCCATGGAATATATGTATATCTATGGAACCTAAGGTACTAACTTCACACGAATTTGTGGTGGAGGGTATTGAAGATTCCGCATAGCCGAATATAGCATTCTTACTTGTTATTTTAAAAAAATGACACAATGTTTCAACCAATTTCGTTTGTCATCTTCAGGAATACTAAAAAATTACCATAAATACATATTTTATATTATATTTGTCAATGTGTTATTATTGTTCCGAACAGCGACTGTTCCGATAATGTCTCCTATGTATATTAATTATTTATATTTTTCCATTATATATCTATATATATGAGCACAATAATCATTATTTGTTCTGTAATCTATTCCCAATTCCTTTAGTATGTTCATCATCTTAATGAAACCCTCTGCACAGTTGTTTCCCCAACCGAGTTCTAGATATATTATATTCGATGCGGAATTTCATGAATATTGAATCATAATTGACAGAGGATATTAAACATGTTGTTTAATAAAAACTTGTTTTTACTACAATTTAAGCATTTTTTCCATTAGAAAACGATACAATTTTTCTTAAAGTCCCGGAAATAAGAAAACACTGGAAAAAGAGAAAACCTCGTCAAGAACAAAATTATTATTGCTGAACTTTTTTGTAATATTTTATATTTATCATATCATCTTAAACCTCTACTCCGGGAGCATATGGGGCATAGTACATTTTTTGGATTTTCTTTTACACCAAAATAGATGTATGTGACAAGTTTCAAAGAATCTTTAAGATGAGGTCCTAATGTTAAAGATACTTATAGCATGACTCCATAGATTTGGGGGAAGGTGATTTATCAAAATTAAACATATTTTTATTTATTACATTTTTTTCAACTGAACCGATTCTGATGATTTTTTTTACAATGATAAAATGAAAAATATCGCAGTATATTTTTTGTTCAAAATTTAATTGCTTTTTATAAAAACTATAGAAAAGTTGTTTAAATATTGAGTTAATCTCAGATATCGATCTATAATTTTCTTGTTATTGGCACGTTATTTTGAAGACATTGAATTCTAGCTATAAGTCTAGGTGTGAGAATGTTGTCAACATAATTTATGGTATTTTAAATGACTGAAATCATACTTCTTAAGGCGATAGTTTTATATATGGAATAAAAGGCATTTTGAAAAAAAAAAAAAAAAAAAAAAAACAAAAGATTTTTTTACGCGTTATCATGCACTGAGTCAGATATCATAGATGTATGTGATGTATAATATTTTATTATTTTTTATTTTTTTTTTTTGTTTCTATACGACATTTTAATTTATTTTCGATATTTTCACTGTAAAACCTCCTGCAAAAATATTTGAAATTAAATTCAAAATATAAGTTATAGTTTCAGTATCTCTTTAACCTAATAAAATGTGGCCACTGAAAATCAAAGTTTTACAAACAAAATTGCAAGTTCTCTTCTTTCCTTTTTTACTAAAAAATTTTATGAATCAAAATAGTTTTTTATTGAGTTTTATATGTATGTTGGGACTATTTAAGAAATAAACTAAAACTATTAGGGGGAGTTCCAGTTATCGCATTAAAAAAGCTTTTGTTTTTAAGAACTCGTCTTTCCCCCAATAAAGTTTTCGACACATTATATGTCATTTTAAGATCAACATGTTCTAAACATTAAACATTTTAGAAGTTTCGTTTTCTTTTCCATTTTTTTTGTGGAGTTTTAAACTTTTTGCTAAAAATCTTTAAGATTTATTTTCTTTAAGATGACAAAAAAATGAAAAAAGTCTGAGAAAAAATTTTCTGAGGAATTTAAAACTTAACACATTTTCACCCCCTAAAAAAGTCAGCTGTTTCCTGGGTTTAATACGGTAAAAAATATATAAACTTTATTTTATCTTTTACTTTTATAGTTTTAAAGAAATGACAACAAAATGTACTTATTTATTAAGTACTTCTTATAGCCTACATCACCATAGGTGGTAGGGGTATTATGCGGTTGTGTTGATGTTTGTAACACACACAGAAAAAATGGTGTTACACTGACCTTTAAATATACTTTTCAATATTTCTGATAGCTCCCATACAAATGTCCTCCCGGAATGATATTTTAAACTCATAAAAGTCGTAAATAAAAAGCGTTTTTAACAAATTATGACAGAAATAAGTCGTATGATATTCTAAACCGGATATTGTTTTCATGTAGCTCACAAAAATTCATTTTAAAACGCATTAGTTTCACAATAATATACCGCTCACTGAGGAATAAATCAGAAAATAAAATTATATGAGGGTCGTTCATTGCCTTTTCGTAACTACCATTTATTACCAAAATTGTGGTGTGGGATATTATGTAGTCAGGCTTGACCGACTATAACGTTCCTACTTTTCTGCTCTTTTTTTGCGAATTATTAAGAATAATTGTGCAAAAACCGCTAAATTTATAACCATAAACAATTCTGTTTTTTAAGGGAAAACTTTAAATATTTCGAAGAAAAACCATTAAGATTATTAAGAAAAATATTTTACAGATTTATTTTCGGATGAAGAACTTAAGAATTTTTTGTATGATAAATGTATTTTAAATGTGCAGAATTTTTGTTTGTGAAATCTTGCAAAGAACCAAGGAAAAGTAGAAAGTTTTAGCAGAGGTCATGGTTATTAGGAAAATTGCATAGATTTTGACAGCCATAAAACTTTTTATTAAAAATGTATAAAAAATATTAAGAAAATTTTTTTGACAGAAAAAACAAAACACAAAACAAGGACAAATATAATGGAAATGTTCAAAATACTTTTATCGAAAAAAAAAACTCATTAAGAAAATTCAGAAAAGTTTTGCTTTTTAAAGAGATTAATTTTTGAAAACAAATTTTATCAAATAAATAAAAATAAACTGAATCTTATGGATTTTAGATTTTATCCTTATTTCAATTAAGAATTCATTATTTTAATTTCTTGTATTTAAACTTAAAGGTTAAAAATATCTCTTGTTTGTTAGAATTAATCTTACAAAACAATAAAATATTTTTATTTCTTAAAAACTTCTTTTGAAACAAAACGCATAAAATAACATGTTCTTTGTATTCACGAAAGATCGTGTCTTTTTACTTTTGTGCACGTTCTATATCTTTGTATCTCTTTCAGTTTTTCCAAACTCATTAAAACCTTTTGATTAGTGACTTAATTAAGAAAATTATTACGGATAGCGAGACCTAACACCAATAAAAAAAACAAACAAATAAAAGTAACTTGGTCAACACCTGCTTTTTAATACCCTACACCATATTTAGGGCTTTAATCGGAAGCAACAATCATGAACTGATCATGGAATATAATTCTAAAGTTTTTGCTTACATAGAAAAGATAATACAAAATATTATACTCAGATACTCAGATATTTACATTATTTTCAGAAGTCAGGGTTTACATAAGAACTTTAGGAGATTATTAAATTGTTTTAGCCTAACAACTTCACCTCTAGGAAAATATATGTAATTACAACAGAATTATAGATCTGAAATATAAAGCAATTCTATGGAAAAAGCCCAGGTACGAATACCATGAAACGACAAATTCTGGGAATGAGAGCAAATGAGGGCACAAGCTGACCGGCTGCCATATAAATCTTATTAACAAAATGTAGAACGTCATTATTTTGATGGATATTGAAATGAGTGATCCATTAATTAACTATTCTCCATACAAACGTTGTAGCAAAAATGGAGGATAAAAACGACTGTAAGGAACTTTGCGAAAAATAATTCCTTTAAAAAAATATATATTTTTAAATAATGTTCCAAATTATACGAGGATCTATTGTTTCTATTAAAATAATTAGAGAACTCGAACAAGTAGGAAAGTAATAATCGGAAAGGAATCGTTTATATCTCCCACCACATATATTATCGAACACATCCATTCAAACCTATATTTTGGGTATAACTTTTTTCAACTGAACCGATTTTTTAAAAGATTATTAATGAATATACCCTCCACCACCACAAGTGGGGAAGAGAGTATATTAACTTTATTAATCCTTATGTAACACTAAGAACGATTCATCACATTGCATAAAGTATACTCTTGCATCAAATCAAAATCTGAGTCGATAAATCTATGTCCGTCTATGTTTTTCTGCCTGTCTGTTGTTGACACGCTCACATCCACGATAATTGACAGAGCTCAGTAAAATTTGGTCTGAGTGTTTGTTATAATCATGAGAAGTTTATTATCTAAAACCAGCAAATCGCAGTATATTAAAAGATATAGACCGATATCTGAGGCAACCTCAAAGTTCAAGCAAAGAACTTTCGTAAAATTGTCAATTTAAATTCCACAAATAAGAATAAACTTCACATAAGTATAAAATTATATAAAAATTATTATTATTCCAAAAATTATCAAAAAAGTTGCAGTTCATGGAACCATAAAATATGAGTGTAAT
This sequence comes from Cochliomyia hominivorax, assembly GCA_004302925.2. NCBI lineage: Eukaryota > Metazoa > Arthropoda > Insecta > Diptera > Calliphoridae > Cochliomyia > Cochliomyia hominivorax. The sequence continues at coordinate 59,363,989 of PYHX02000413.1, forward strand.
ATTCAAGAATTTAAAAATTCTGGGAAGCTTCCCAACTTCGTTTGGATTAATAACACAGTTGAGAATTAGACAAAAATAAATTTAAAGCCACCTTTTTTATTTAAATTAACTCCTTATTTTGATAAATCATAGATACAGTTAATCAAAAAATTAGTCCACAAAATTAAATGTTAAGATTTGAAAAATTCCGGAAAATTGGTTATATACCCATTAACAAATTAAATATGCCCCTAGTTACCAAATAGACTCTGCAAAATAACGATATATAATTTGTCCAACAAAAGCGGCAGTAGGGAAAAATGAAGTTTCAAAATTTGTATACAAATTGACAAAGTAACTTTACGAAATTTTGTTTTATTTTCTGAATATTTTACGTTTTACTCTCAGTCATTTGAAAGTTAAATAAAGTCATTCATACCAACTTAGTCCAACATGTTGGTATTACTACATGTTTTATTTAAACAATTTAACCACCTTGAGCATTTTTGTTCATTTCTTCATAAACTTTTTTTCTATTTTTTATATTTTATTCTCTACTTTTTATCACTTTATTCCAGTTTTGATTATTTTGCTAATGAATGCCGGCAACGGTTCTTGTTTAATTCATTAGATTTTTTTTGTCATTTTTGTTGTTACTTTTCACTTGTTAACTTAAGAAGACAATTTACTACCCGATATGAAGCAGATAATTGAGAAAAAGAAGCATGAGCTTTCCTATGAAAAGTTACATTGAATAAACGAATAAATGTTTGTGCATTTGGTGTAAAAAAATAAGAGATAATTTCTAACAACACTTTTGGCACTTTTCCTGTAAGACAATGAAAACATAGAAAAACTGTAATGAATGAATAAAAATGTGAGAATAAAAAAATAAAGGAAAGCAAAAACTTAGAAAATGGCTATGAAGAATAAAAATATATGTATATCATAATCAGTAATAGGTATTACACTGAGAGAAAAAACGAGGGAGGATACATTTTACAGTATAACTCAAAATGAGATTTGGAACTAAGATTTCGGTCTCAAAATAACCGATTACAAAACAGAACCTGAAGCTTAGATAATGGCTGCGAAGAATAAAAATATATGTATATCATAATCGGTAATGAATATTACACTCAGAGAAAAAATGAGGGAGGATACATTTTATGAGACTTAGAACTAAGCTTTCGATCTTTAAAAATCACGATTTCAAAATGAGGTATTGGATTTAAGGATTAAAATCGAAAAAATCTTGACACACGATTTTCCTTAAAATTTTTAAGTATTTATTGATCAAATTTCAATTAATATGTTGTCAATATGCATTCAAAGGTATGTTGCTAACTGTTTCCATTGTTATTTAACAGTGTCGGGAAAACTTTCCGTCGATCAAAAACAGAGCAGAAATCATTTTCAAAAAAGCTCCCAATACATCCGATAGGAAAATAGGCCACTTAGCTCAGAACTTGATACGAAAGTTAAAGGTAATGCAGGTTGAAAAACATACAAGGGTAGGAAAGTTTCTGAAAGAAACGCTGCTTAAAATTTACAGGCCAAAGAAGAACACAGAAATTGAAGTCAAGTTTTCTTTATAACGAATAATGAAACGTATGTCTGGCAAATTTTTCGCAATTTCCTGGTCAAAAATTTTATATTGCTAATACTCAAGAGAATGTTGAGAAAAGTTAAAGACTCAATAGCAGTCAAAATTACCCAAAAAGATTTTCGTATTATATGCAATAAGTAGATTTGCAAAAGAAGCCAATCATTTGTTACAACGGACTCATAAAACTTCATAATGTGTCCACTTATTTTTGGCCCTGACTTGGCGTTCTGTCATATGGTATTTATACTAAGAGAGTCAAATCCTCTAAACTATCGTGTTGTCCAAAAGTGTGGGAAGATTATAAACAGAGATGTACTACCAGACAGAAAGCACTATCTAATCGCAAATGAAAGGGTTTTCGAAAAAAAAAAAACAAAATTTAATCACTTGTGATTAAAACTATAAAATATGTTTTTTTTTTTTTGTAAATATTAGTAATAATTCCAATCAATTGAAACTGTAGGTTTAGTGGTTTCAGTTTTATTAAAACGTATATTAAGAATTTTTGATCTCACTCCTTAATATATAATTTTTAAAGTGTGCTTTCAGAAAATCAGTTCTAAATTTAAATCACTTGATTAAATTTAGAAATTTTACATTATTGTCTTTTACTTTTTAACGGAAGGAAACAAAATTCCTAATGAAAAATATTTTTACAAATCCGTTACTCAATTTCTTGGAAAGAAAGTAACAGAAATTATTAGCATTTTTTTATTAGATAAAGAGAGGGAGAGGAAAATATAATAAAGAAATATATATTTCCCTTAAGAAAATAACATAATTTTTCATCATGAACATTTTAATGAATTTTTCTTTTTTTTCCAAAACATAACTCTGCCATCCCTTAAGGAAATTTCCAGTCATAATTGAGAAAGTTAAATAAAAGTATAATTTTTCATTAATGAAATATAACGAAGAAGAAGAACAGAATTCTAGAAATTATTATTTAAGCAGCAAGAAGCTGAAAATGTGATAAAAAACAATATTAATTGTCTCATTTTTAATAAATTTTCCATTTAAAGAGTTGCGACACAATTTAGAGACTTTTTTGTATTTAAAATGGAATTTAATTAAAAATAGAATTAATATTAGATAATAGTTGCAACAAAGATAATAATTGGTCTATTGATTTTTTTTTCAAAGAAAAGTGTATAAAAAACTACGGGAACTTTAAAAGAAAAAGTCATGTTTTTTCTTGACACAACAATAAAGGTTTATTGATGTTGGCTTTTTTATCTTTTACACATATTTTCACATCTTTCAAGAAAAGCACTTAAAAGATAATATAAATATAAATATTTTGAATTTACCAAAATCAATCAAGTAATCGTGGATGTATTCAAAATCAACTTACAGCAATTAAGACTTACACAGACATTTGTTTAACATATACAACCGCAATATTTAAGAGCAACAACTAAAATTTATTCTAGTTATTGACAATAGCAATGATTTTCTACATTACCCTACATTACCTTTAAATATACTGTTCGACTTAAAATCACTTTTTGAGTCGATTTAACGATATCCGACCTGCTGTCTCTCTGTCTGTCCGGCTGGGTGTTCATGAACACTTGACAGGTCGCAGTTTTTGACATATCTTAACGAAATTTGATACATGTTATTTTTTGGCTCCAGGCCGAAGTTTATTGAAATTGGTCATATTCGATCCAATATTCCCGGTAGCTACCATACAAATATCCTACCGGAATAGCGATTTAATGTCATAAAAGTCCTAAATATAGAGCGATTTTAACAATATTCAACACAAATAAGTTTTATAAATTTCTAAATCGATGTTCTATATTACACGAGGGTTGGTCTATTACTTTTCATAGGTCCCATACAGAAAAAATCCTTTTCAAAGTCGTAAATTTTACATAAATCTTAGTATCACAGTAATGTTTTTCACGCTTAATCATAAATTAGAAAAACAAATTATACGAGGGTCGTTCATGAATTTTTCGTAACTGTCATTTACAACCAACAATGTTATGTTAATTGTGTGTTACTAGTTAAAATTATAAAATTTTCGGAGCTGCCATTTACAACCAGCAGTATTATTACATAGTCGGACTTGACCGATTGTAATATTTTTACTTGTTATTAATGAAACAGGTAACTAAACTATAAAACCAACAAATAAATATTTATTTAATTTAAAAAATAAAACCGTGAACGTTTTTTTTTGCCAGACATCACTATGACAGATACATCATATTGACATAGACTTTTATTTATATTCATATAGACATCTACATACTTTCATTTGTATACGTACACATACATATATTTACCATAATTATAGGGAAATATTTTTTAAATATGTATGTGATGGAAAATTGCAAACACAACTGTAAAGTGTGTCAACCAAAACTGTATACAATTTAAATTGTACACACTTTCAGATAAATAGATATGTATGTATATATGTTTGTTTGTTTGTATGATTTAGCTATCAGTGGTGGGCTGAGTGCATACCGCAGGAAAAAAAAATAAATATAAAGAAACAAAATAAAAAACAACATAATACATGCCACAGCCTACAAAATTGTGTATCTGTATGATGACAACAAATATTGCATTTTATGTCATGTGAATGAACATTTGAACAGAAATTACAAACAGGCCTTTTTCATTTCTACAGACACACTTTGGGTACCCTATAGTTTTGCAGAGTTTAATGTGAGGTAAGTTGTGTGATTTGACGAAGTCTTCAGATTAAGGTTAAGATTCACAGTGAGACAATGTATTAGTGTCCCTATTTAAAGCAGAGTCTCAAGTCAATCAATATGTTATCGATATTAGTTATGACAGATCTTTGTAAAAACGATCTTCAAAATTCATCTATTCATTGATGATTACATAAGATAGATACCAGAAATTCTTAAAGTCATTGCTTAAAATAAGTTATGCTAAAAATGTTTGGGTATATGAAACTTAAATCCATGAACCTAATCAAATGAAAATTGTCGGGCAAAATTAAATTATATCGAAAATTGGTGACCTTTGGTAAAAATAAATCATGAAACGCCAAATCCTTCAGTTTTTCTGACCTTCTGTGTGTTTAAAGTTGGCACGCTTAAATATTAATGACATGTCAAGCTTTATGGAATTTGATTAGTGCGTTTGTTGTTATTCTGAGAAGTTTGCTTTTGAACCTAAGAGAAGATTGTAGTTGAAACTATAATAAGACTGTGTCGAGAGATGTTGCAGTGTCACTCCGTTATTCTTGATATGGGTTAAGCTTGTTATAAACACTTGTTTATTATGGACACTATGAACAATTTTCAGATATTGGACCAGAGACTTCATAATTATTTCATTCAAAATTTTGTGTTTCGCTACTATTTAACAAGTTTTCAACAAATGAATTTAGGATAATAAACTATAAGTCTACGAAATGGAGACTTAATCATTCTTCATTATGTACTTTTGTAGGTGGATAAATTTTTTCTTCTTCAGAGGTCAAGTTCATTTAAAATTCTATTTCAGTTATATCCGTACTCCGACTTAAAACTTATCTTAATATATAATATGCTTAAATGATTTAAAATTATTGATAAGGGCGTAATTTCACTCAGCATGATAAGAGCAAAAGTATTTTAAAATTCACAACGGTAAATTGTGATTGAGAAAACTATATTTTTTCAGGCAGTCGCAACATTTTGCAAGTGAGGATTTTCACACAATAATAAAGTGATAAGTTGCAATGCTTTCAATCACTTCATTGCTACATTTATCTTAGAAGGACGGCAAGTGCACTCAAGCGTTAATTAAATCATGACACGATAATAGGCCATGCAACCTGGGAGCTTGATAAGGTGTATAGTGGTATCAATCTTAGATGACTACTTTAAAACTGTCACCAGAAACTGCTGGTTCACTTCGAGAATACGAATACAAAAGCAAACTTGTACTTGTCCCCTTTAATGTAGGGCATGGAATTAAAGTTTCAATGTTAGAAATTTTAAAAATGTTTAGGAAAAAATTTAATTGAAACCCGTCTTAAAATTTTAACGAAACATATATTACCGAATCAGATCCATTGTTACTTTACTTTATTTTAAGGTACAATTTCAGTTCCCAATGTCTGACTTTAAAGAATTGTCTTTAACATTTTTAATTTTCGTATTTTGCTATTTCGAAAGAAAATTGTGTGTGAGTATTACTTTTTCATTTATGACATAAAAAGCTCATATTTGCATTTTCTTTTAATTTATATCTTTTTCACATAAATTCAAAATAAAGAAAAAATAACAGCCACCTTTTAAAATGATGTCTTCTTTGAAAATAAGAAAAATCAATTTAAATTTATAAAAATTCAAACAAGATAAAAACTTTATAATAAATATAAAATAACTGTATTTCTTGAATTAAATAATTCAATTAAATCACACTTCAATTATGACTCCGTTTCTTTAATCATAACTTTATTAAGTCAATTATAGAAAAAACTACTTAAATGGCGCTAAAATAAAGTTTTATCTTTAAATCTTTTTTTCACAAAGTTTTCGTTTGAAATCCTCTTTTAAGTCTAAATAACTTAATTAACAAAAAATTTAAACACTAATTTGACATAAAATTTTTATGTTAGAAACAAAAAAAATGAGAAGCTTGTTATAACAAAATATGCCCCAATTAAAGTCTTAAAAAGCATTCACAATACACACACGAACACACAAATTGTAAATAATGCGTCACATTGTATAGCAAACACAGTAATAACATTATTATCGTCTTCCTCTTTCACTTACAATTATGAGCTTTAAAAAATTGTGTGTACAAGTTTCAGATTCAATTAGACGCTCATATTCATTACGCTTAATCATTTTGTAGAAATTCACAAAAAATAAAAACTAAAGAAAAAATCTGTTCTCAGAAAATTTTTTAAGAAATAAAACAAAAATCAGCTACTGAACAATAAAGTTTAAAAGAAAATAAAAACTGAAAGAAACAAGTTACTAAATAGAAGATAATGCACATTGGTCTGAAATTACCTAAATAATGAAATATAGAGAAATTTTAAAATTGTTTCTCCCTGACTCTCCGCAATGATATGAATAGTATCCATTTCTTTTTTGCATGTATCAAATTATTATCGTGTAAGCATTAACTAATTATGATCATAAAAGCATCGTCTTTAGATTCGCCAAATCAATTGCTACTTTCATTCCATTTGAGACCAATGTGCATTGTTGAAGAGGATTATCTCCAAATGTTTGTTGGTGGCAGCTGTAGTAGTAGACAAAATAGTTGTCATGTTTTTTTGAGATCTAATGCGATGCTAAGACGATAATTAAGATAATAAGAGTATCTGAGATCAGATTTACTTTAAACGTAATTTTTCGTAACGAAAGGAAAAAATGAAAATAAATCATTTAAAATGGTTTTAAATGTGATAATTTTTATTTGCGTGATTTTTGTAAGACATACTTTTAAACTCTCGTAAATATTTGGAAATAGGGGATTATTAAGCTGTTTGTAACATGTAACTTAGTCATATTAATGTGGTAAAAAAATCATGAATTAGTGACTTAAAAAGAAAATAAACAAAAAATTCGAGATTATAAAGTAAAATTAACTGAGATCACTTATTTATTTAATTGGAATCGTTAAAATATATTTATGTAGCCTTGACTAAAGGTAGATCAAAATCTGGATCGTTAGATACAGGCTAAGTACGTGTGTTTATTTATTATAAACATCCTCACGATGATACTAATAATCCGAAAAATAATAATAATGCGAAAAAAATAATAATGCGAAAAATTAGATGTATATAAATCTGTAACTTCCGATTTTAATAAAAATTCAAATGGTGATGCCAAAATTGGACACTTTGATCCAGATTTCTTATATATGACCCTATTTTTCACCAAAAAAAAACTGCATCGTTGTTTGAGTTATCCCAAGATGCATTTCATAATATTACAAATATATACGACAGTGAAAAGTTTTAAAATTAAGTTTCGATTATAGATAACACTTTTTAAAAAGTCTATTTTCACGCAGGGATTAATAGATATGGACCGATTTCCGTTGCATTTAAAACATATTCATTTTAATCATTTTTATGCCATTTAAGATTATTTTCGAAAGTAGCGGTTATGTGAAGCATATAGAAAATTGTGAACTGATTCTCAGTTAAATGGCGTGAATTTCAGAAATTTTATTTAAAGTGGCCATTATATGAATAAGATGTCGAATTCACAGTTTTCTTTTGAGTTTTTTATTTTTCTATTTAAAGTTGAGAATTGGAATTAAGTGAAATAATGAGCCGAGTTCAGCAATAAAATACATCCAAATTCCATCAGGGCATATACAAAGGATCGAATATGTTATACCCAAAATGTTTATTATAATAAATTGGCTCATTTGTAATATTAATATCACTTAAAATATTTTTTATATTTCTCTTATAAATTTAATCCGATTATAGCAACAATTAAATTCGCCTTATTCCAAAACATTTAAACTTAATTTCTTTGAGATTATTTTCCATTTCAAAAATTTTTGTGTGGGATTTTATTTATATTTAAAAGTGATAAAAATATTTTGTTTTAATTACAATAATTTTTTTTAAATGTAGAATAATTAATAATTAACACCTGATCATTAAGAGAACAATAATGTGTTATACTGTTATAAAATGGTGTTAAGTAATTATAATTTATATTTCAAAAGTGAAAATTTAATAAATTGTTATTAAAATCTTTATAATGGGGTTATTACGCTTAATTTTAAATAATTCTTAAAACAAACAAATAATAATGCTATATTCGGCTATGCCGAATTTTCAATACCCTCCACCATAAATGTGTGTGAAATAAATACGTTTTGTTTCTTACATACACACTCATATATAAAAGTTTTTCTTAGACAACTTTATTTCTACTAAACCGATTTTGATTAATATTTGGAATGGTTCTGAAGTACATATAGCAAAATGTTATGGCAAAATTCTTATTTTTCGACTTTAATTTAATTTGAATATGGAGAAAGGTATCGATCTATTAGTTTTAATATACAGAACCGATGTCGCAGGGACATTTCTCAGGACTATAACGAATACTCGATTCAGATTTTCATTTGATTCAAGAATATTCTTAGCGTTACAGACGGAATGACAAGGTTAATATACCCTCGTCTGATATTATACAAAGTTCATATACCCTCTTCATCACTTGTGGTGGTAGTGGTATAAATGTTAAACAAATATTTAAAGTAAAATAAATATTAATATTTAAAAAATATTTAAAATTAATTCAACATTTAAATTTCTACTCAAATTTTAAGTTTTATTTATTTAATTTGGTTTCGACTGAATTCAATTTTATCTTTCTTTATGTCTGCTTATTTGCCTTCCAGGCACAATCATTCGTATTTTAGTCTCTTTTTACATTTTTTATCACAAGTAATTTAGAATTAATTAACACACTTATTAAAATATTAATACCAACTAATTGTAATATAATACCTGCAAATTTACACGATTATTAAAGAAATACATGTCTGGGGAACTCACCTGAAAGGAAAAGAAAAAAAAAATAAAAATTTTAATTTTATTTCTGAAAGATTTTCTTACATAAAAAAATAATTTATTAAATTTAATTTAATATTAAATTTTAAAAGTTTGTTTTATAAGTTATTTTAACTATAAAAAAATTTCCTTTTTTGATTTGTAAACTTCAACTGGAATGGAATATGAAAAACACTTTGTATTAAAATTTGTAATGAAAAACGGACATAAAATAACGTGTGTGTGTGTGTGTTTTTTATATTTATCAGTTTTAACAAAAGCATTTCCTCAAAAAGATAAAAAACGGATGCACTTGACTTGACAGACAACCAACATATATGAATATAAAAAGAAGTGAGAATGTTATATATATATGAATGAACCGAATCTAAAAACATTCTTATCTTCTTATATGTATGTGTAGCAACATTATTGCTAACACATTCCAACACAGTTGAAATTTGGAACAGTTCTACCACCACCGAATCGAAATCCTGACTTAGATATCAGTCTCCTTTTAAAATCTACCACACTTTTGGACGCCTTTTTGGTGCTTTTCTCAGTTCTCTTTTTACAAGAACCCAATATCTCTCCACTGGTACAAATAGCCAGGCCAAAAATAAGTAGACACATTATGAAGTCTTATGAAAGTGTGCTGCCTTTTTGGGTAAGGATTTCTTAATTCAGAGCCTAATACAACAAATGACTGGCTTCTTTTGTCGCAGCTGCATATTGCTCACCATACCCAAAACTTTTTGGAAATTTTTGACTTTTTTTAGCTCCTCAACTTTTTTTCAACATTCATTCCTCCATCAGCACCATCCGTGCTCTCTTTTTGGCCTCTAAATTCTTTGCACCGATCATGTATGCAATTTTTTGAGCCTTTTATGTTTTTAAACTTTTATTATCTTTCATTTTTAATGCCAAATTGTCCGAGTTCTGAGTAAACCTGGACACTTTTAAACCGGATGTCTTAGGAGCTCCTTTGAAAATGCTGTATATTTTTTTTTTTTTTTTGATTTTCAAACATCATGTTTACCATTCTTAATAAAAACAATTTTTCTATCAACGGACAAATTCTCTCGGTGTGGTTAATAACATTCAAAATACTTTTGAATTCTTGGCCAACAGCTTTTTTTTAGTCACTCATTTCAATCAGATTATTTCACATTTTGTGTTAAATATATTCATGATAAATCGAAAATCATTAAATTTGGATAGAATTTGTCCTCATTTAACACCAAATATGTTGTTTTTATACATATATAGAAGGTAATCAAAAAACATTTGTTACAAGCTCCATCCATATTTAAGATTTAATAAGTACATAACCGTACTCCTAAAAGCGTCCTTATACGGGAGCTCCAACAAAGATACTTTATATGGAAGCTAAAATCAAGTATGAACAAATATTCGTCAAATTAATTACGTTGGAAAAATATTTGTACCGAATTTCAGTGAAATTGACCCATACTTTAAACTTTTTAAGTTTTTAAGCTTAAAGCCCTATTACAAGAAGGGGTCTTATATGGGAGATTTAACAAAAGTACATACTTGGTTAAATTAGCTTAAAATCCTGATTCCGGGAAAGATCATCATGGGAGCCATGATTTGGGATCCGTCATTTTGATACGCAGATGTATGAAGCATTTTTATAACGATAATAAATAAATGTATAAACTTTTTCTAAAAATGCTAAAAACCGATTTTTTCAATGTTGCACCTTTTTAACGGTAACACATTGTAATTGCATCAATATATATCAACATTTTTTGGCGAATTTAAAATATCAATTAGCTCGGGGTGACCAACTTAAAAGGTATAATTGACTTCTTCCGAATCGAATCCTACAAAGTCAAATGGCATTAGGTCTGTAAAGGTTCAAAAGTGACAGAGTTATTTCCAAAAATCAATTTCGGCATACTGTTTAAAATGACAAATTCACTTTATTCTTATTAAAAATGATGTAGGGTATAATATAAAACATTTATGTACATACGTAACTGTACATACGTACATATATGTATGTGGTCAATTGGGTTGTGTTATATTAACACATATTTTTGGAAAAAATAAATAAATTTATATGCATATAAAACCATTATCAAGTTATACGGATATGGTCAGTACTTTTTTCATTTTTTCCACAGCAATTCTTTTTGTTTATTTGCGATTTTCTGTTTTCTGTGTTAAAAATTGATAAAAAATTCATATTTTATTTTATAAACCACAAAAACAAGTATAATGATGATGATGATGATGATGCATCAAATAGTCCATCCAAAAAATAAACATTTTAAAAATATTTGTTGCCAGTTGCATTCAAATAATGATTTTTTAATTAAAATGTCAATTTTAATAAGACAAATCATTTTAGGACATTTTTCAAATAGAAATGTTAGAAATTAATTGAGAAATTATTAATTTTTTTATTAGAAAAAAGAAAAAATTCAAATAATTGTAACGTTTTGTAACATTTCCACAAATATGCAAATAATAGAAATATTGCCTTAAATTATAATATAATTATTTGACAATTATTGTTATATAACCTTTGTAGGATCCCTTCTTCAAATTATACGAGCGTCGGTTCATAATTACACCCTTCACTATCATAAAGAACAGGAAAAGTAGTACTTACTCTATTCAAATGTACTGTTTAACTCAGAATAAATTTCTAAGTAAATTAAACCACTAAATTTATGTTTTTAATTTGAATCAAATTATTATATTATCAGAGATTGGACATCTCCACCTTTTGTGCTCTTCAATTCTCTAAAAACAAGAGCCCAATATTTCCCGACTTTGCCTGTACAACATTATTGTTCTCTTACCACTCAACGACTTATTTACCATTGGTAACAGGTCAGGATCGGCCCGTTGTAACAAATAATTTCCTTCTTTTACCGCAACTGCATATTGCTTGCCATACGAAGAACTTATAAGAACTTTTTGAGTCTGGTATGTTGTTAAACCTACATTCGATTTCCCTTTTCTTACCAAATACTCCGGCCAATCTGAGTTAACTGAGCTCCTGTTTTTGGCTTCAGAAAAATCATTTAGACCATTATTTCTACCAGAACCAGACTATCTATCAACTGACAAGTTCTCTCGGTGTTGTTCTATAACATTGTAAATAGTTTCACGGCAGACCTTAGAATGCCAATTGTAAGACCAAGTTGAATTTTGTTAAAAAGGCACTTTAACGATTAACAAAATATCCATTTGCTTGTCATTAGACATAATAACTGATATGTGTTACTAATGTAACTTTATCAAAAAATATAAAATTAAAAGTTTTAATGAAAAAGGTAAGTTAAGAATTTTTCGACTTCACTCCTTAACTTTGTCATTCCTAGTGCCTGACTGTTGGAAACATTCTCACACTTAGAATAATTACCGGAACATTGTTTGTTGTTGTCCTAAGGAGTTTCTTATTAAAAAGCAGGTCCTTTCTGAGACAACATAAAATTTCCGAAAAAAGTTCTCTTCTAAATTTTTCAAAATATTAAATAACTAGAATTGAACCATAACGGAAAGTTGTATGTACTTCATCATCAAACGAAACAACCATAAACATCGGATAAATAGAAAGAAGTTATAGATTAATATTTGCGGAATTTTTGAAAATCTATTTGCAACAAGTAAGAAGTTAACAACACATTATTGGTTATATGTGGGCTAACAAAAATTAATGTACGGTATTATTTCATTAAGATATCTTTAAAATTGCGATATGCAAGGTTTACATGGAAAGCCAGCCTGCCAGACGGACAGCTATCGTTAAATCGACTCAGAAAGTGATTCTCAGTGGAACGATGGTAGTAATATTTTTTTATGCATTACAAACTTAAGCACAAACGCATTATACGCCAAACACCCATGGTGATGTAGGGTATAAAAATATCTAATTTAACCCCATAAATGGAAAGTGGCGAAAATTACAACATTTATAGATTCAACCATAAACATTTAAATGTTAAAATAAACATTTATCTTGGAATCGATTCACTATAAATATGTACAAACATATACACTTTATTATAGCAACATAAGTACATCAAAGATCCGCCAAATACAATGCAACAACATATAACGCGAAAACTTGAGAAAAAGAGTGAAAGATGAAATTCAAAAGAAAAATAAATCCTAAATCCACACACTGAATTGTCGGCTGATTGATTTAAGGCAACAGACAAGAAATGGAAAAACAATCTAAAAAATAAGAAAAACTAAAAATAATAACAAAACTTAAATAAATGTTGACATAAGTTTTCCAACATGAATACCAAACTAGACAATTGCAAGAGTACTAAACTAACAAATAGCAAATAACAATACCTATTTGCAACCACTTACTATCCCTCTCTCCATTATTTTCAACAATTTTCACACACTAAAGCTCAACTAACGCATTTTCTTCCAAATGACATTTAAAGGAAAAAGTGTTTTTTACTGACGGATGGGAATCATCATCAAACGACTAACAGACTAGCGACTGCAGTGAACCACCAACCAGTCGGTAGTCAGATGTCAGCATAACATCCAACAATCCATAAAATAGAAAATGAAATGAAAAAAAAGAACTATGGAAAATTCTCTTCCAGTTTAAGATTCTTCTTCTATAGTTTTACATTATGGATTTTTCTTTATTTATTTGCTGTCAAGTTGTTATTTGCTTCTTCTTCTTCTCTTCCCTATAAATGATGCTTTTTGATGCAACATTCTGTTGCATCTTAAATTGCAGAAATATTTTAACGCACATCAGTTACAAGGAAATATTTTAACTTGCTTGTGAAGGCAGTGTGTGTGTGTTCTTTCAGATAAATTGGTAGAAAGAAAAGAAGAATTGTGAAAGACAAGATACACACATACGCACACAATGATACCCTCCATGGTAATAAAAAGTATTAAATTTTAAGTGATGTAGAAGATATTAGAATTATTGGACTTTTTGTTGTCCCTTTTTTGAAAATCAGCTTGGAGTCAATTATCATTTTGAAGTCTATTAAGAGATCCACGCTTTAGATAGTTCAAATCTTATTAAAAAGTTAAGAATAATTCTTATTATCCTCTATTTAGTAGATAAATAGAAAAATATCAAATTATCATATTCGATTAAAAATCGTTATTTCAGTTATCGTAATTATCCCATAGATAGTGGATGACATTGAATGAAATTATTGTCTATATTTTTATGTTTGGTTATATTGGGTTTTATTAATTAGAAGATTGTAGACAGGATTTTCAGCAGAAGGTCTAAATTGTTGCTATCAATATTTTAGATATAAAAAGGAATCGATGTATCCAGATATATTATTTTTTCTTCATTACTCCTTAATCTACAGCTCTTAGTTTAAACCTTTTCGAGACTCATTTTTTGTATTTAAAATTTAATTTTAGATGCTTCAGATCCATATAGAACAGAAATTCTGAATGAAAGTATTTTTTTGTTGTGACTGACTGTACAGTCTACGCTAAAATATTCGCTATATTTAAAAAATATCTTGATTGTTGAATTCCAAATGACGACATGGTGATGGTTTCATACGACCATTTAAAGTGTTGGAAAATATTGTCAAATAAAAATATTTTGCCATTTTATATTAATGTTTGTCTTCAAAAATGGAGATGAAAAAGAAAATAATAACAAAAAACGCATCTGAGACTCGTTTATGGCAAATTTGTACATTTCTTTGGATGAAAATGAAAACGACAACAATTTATTGAATTTTTTACTTTCTTACAAAAGAAAAATAAATAAATGTTAATCCGTTAGAACCGATATTGAGGAGTGTAATCGAACAATTTTCAACGCTCGGTTTTTATTAAGACTTTTAACGAAAATATTATTTGTAATTTATTCGTTATTTTTTATCAAGTTACCATTGTAAAACATCTCAGTTATAATGTTTAATGTCAAATGAATGAATATATTGTTAATCTGATTGATATGAGTGACCAGAAAAAAATACGTAAAAAAAATTATTCATATTTTCAACCAAACTCAACTTGGTCCCTCAAAAAGTTAGATAAGCATTCAAAGGTCTGCCGTCAAGTTGGAAAACCGCTTCTCCGAAGATAGAAATTATGAAATTGGAAACAAGAGAGCTCTAACCGGTAGCTCAGTGCTCGGACTATTTGCAACGAAAAGTTAAATCTGATGCAGGTTTAATAACATTCAAGGCTCAAAAAGTTTCTAACGAAAACGCTGAGTTAAATTAAATGTCCAAAAACCGAGCACAAACATTGAAGTCAAGTTTTCAAGATTCTTCGTTCCAGGTCACGCTCTAAGGAAAGTTCAATAAAATTTTTAGACCCCAAAATTTCTTGTTAACAATATGAAAATGAGCTACCTGTTCGTACAAAGTGACGGAAAGCATAATTATAATTTTTTTATTTACTTATATGTATGTTAATATATTTTTGATCTCACTCTTTAACATAAAAATATTTAATAAATGAAGAAATCTGGGAAATGCATTATAATTTCGAATATTGTACCGGAACCATATGTGTAGTTAGAAGAATATCTGCAAAAGTATATTTTCCTGTGATATATCAAACTCTAAGTTATATAACAGAATTTCAATAACTGAAATTATTTGAAATTATTTTTGTTATTTTTCATCATTTAATAGTGACGGACTTAAATCCGTAATGTAAAGTTATTATTTATTTTCACTTTATAATGTGTGAAGAAAACAAATGATTTTTTATCACTTCATTTATAAAACAAACAAATAGAAAATTTTACAGGAAAAAAGCTTAAAACGGAAAAATAAATATCAAAACTATAAAGAAAAATTATTATATTTCATTTCCCCTTTCTTTCTTGGTCCACGAGCGAAAATATAAATGCAGACAAAATAATAAGATATAAATAGAAGGAAATAGAAGACCACATCAAAAGATTCCTTGGACTTAGAACAACTTATATACGTATGTGTTTCATAAGGCCGAACCCTGATACAAAACGGATTTTTCCTCTAACAAAAATAACTCTATTTTATATTTTCAACACACGGGGATGCCCTAAACAATATAAAAAAGGAACTGAATGTTTAAATTATTTCTATTTGGCAGAGTCCCTTTCTTTAATATAAATTTCTACCCAAAAAAGGGAAATAAAGAATAACCCTCAAAATGTAATAAGAAAAAATATACACACATTAAGAAAAGATGTGTGAGAATAGAAAAAACAAAGAAACACAAAAAACAATAACGTTATTGCTGAAAAGAAAATAGGAAACGGAAACACCTTTTACTTTCTTAAGAAATTTAAAAGTATAACTTCTACACAACTACACCCACATGCTACTTTATTAAACAAGAAGCAGAGAAAAGGACAAAATAAATCTTAAAAGAAATTCAACAACAACAAAAAAATGAAATAAATAAAGAAAATATAAAACAAAACAAAAGTTCTCTTACGGTTATTTTTTGTTTTTGTCTGATTTGATTTTATTTCATTTCATTTGTAAGAATATTGGTAAATTTGTTGGAATTATTTCAATCACATATGTTTGTATGTATGAATGTACTTATGTGTTTTCGTTCTTATGAATCGATAATAGATGTAATAAAGAAATAATATCGAAAAAGCTTAATCAAGTGAAAGTGTTTTGTTGTTTGATGAGGTGAAAACTTATAAAAGTTTGTATTTAGATAAATTATAACAAAACCATAAAATTGATTTTAAACTTCTGCATTAAATAGAGAGGGTTTATTAAGAGTGTATTCGAATAAAGCATGAGATTGAATTGACACCGAAAACTGAGAAAACATTCGAATAGACTGTATTCCATTACTGTGAAACTATTAATGATAGTTGTCCAGAGGATATAATAGTCTCTATCATTACAAGAGATAGTCGAGGATATATTAAGTTAACGCTAAGAAAGAAACATATGGGAATTATATTTTTTCTTGAAGCACATCTGAGTTGATATAGATATGTCCGTCCATTAGTTTACCTTCTTATTTGCACAAATATTATCCAAATTTAATAGATGATTAATTGTTCCCCGCCAGAACAATGTTAGTATTGTGATACCTCATATACTTAAGATTGATATATCCAGATAACAACGTGTTAAAACTTGCGGGTATCGGTCCAAATAACTATACTACCAACATAGTATAAAAAATATAAAAATAGTTTATTTTGTTTAAGATATCACCATCGAATTTAAATGGGGCTCCAATCTGAAAATCTACAAAAGCAATATTAGGTCATTGCTTACTTACACTTCAGTAATCTGGTGAATTTCCATGCAAAGGATATAATGCTTAGGTTTAAGCGTTGCCACGTGGACAACACTAACTAGAGCATTGGAAACAATACTCTTCGTCCAACTAATAAAAATTCTAACAAAATATAAGGTTGCACGTACGGCATGTCAATGGGGATCAAATGTTAAATCAAATCACCAGAACATATTGTGGATTCTAGGTGAACTGTTCCAGAATATGAAAACATCCGACAAGATAAATGGAAGCGGTTTAACGTTAAATATGATAATTTGATACCAAATCATGGCTCCTGGTCGAACGTAACAATGCGACGTTTGGCAGTTGGAGAATGCCTTCAAACGAAACCTGAATATCCCTAAGAGTACCGAACCACAATACGGTTCATCAATCAAAAGTAAGTGAAATAGGGAGATCATAATCTGGGCGAAGGCAAAGCCAAATGGTAATAGAGGATATTTCATCTAAGAATACAAATTTAGAAGTATCCGGAAGTATTAACGAATACTTCAAGAATGAAGTTGTACACTTTATATGAGTACCAATGAAAAGAATCAAATAATCTCGAGGATACAAGGGTGGGCGAATGCAATAAATAGGTCGCTATTGAATAACAAAACTGTTGCCAAAACTACAAAAATACTTTGGGGAGATCCAGATAAGAGGAAAACCTTAAGTATATTATATTTGAATAAAAGTCAGCTGTGTAAACACACTTAAAACGTAATGCTTTATAAATGCAGATATAACCAATCTTAAAGCAATATACTGGAAGGTATTGAGGAAGTAAGTACTTAATATGGAATTCCCTTGATTATGTAATAGTGGCTTAGGTATATGCCAGTGTGCATGATATCTCCTTTACATGGATTTTGACACATCTTTTCAACCTAATCAACCTAACCACACCATAGTTGATTCTAACTTTCGTCGTTTTATGAATAAATTCTGGTCCAATCGGTATATTTCAAACCTGATTTCCCTACACTTGAGAAAAATTTGATATGAACAAATTTTGAAAAGCAGCAATTTGAAAAGGGGATTCTGGAAAAATTATTACTTATGTGAATTACAAAACATGCTATGTAAGAAGTTGACTACGGTGTCAATTTTAATGTTGAAAGTTAAACTATAATTCTTAATGTTGAAATGCAGAAAAGTTGCAAATATTATCTGAAGACTAAAATTTTAAATATTCGGTTTAAATAAAAATGATTTTTGACGATAAAAATTGTACTCATCTTTCGTTATATACATTAAACGAGAGCAAAGGAAATAATAGAAGGACCAAAGAAGAACATTTCTAAATTTTATTAAACGTCATTATAATGCCCTTGTGATCACAAAAAGATTTCTTTCCACTAAATACCGTATTTATTTGAAGTAAAATTGCGTCAAAACTTTCTCTTAGAAATTATTTTATTTATTAATCTTTTCATACTTCAAAAACTTTTAATAGAATTTTAAATAATTTTCTTTAGAAAACAAAACAAACAGACAAACATTTGTTAGAACTGAGTTTTTGTGAATAACTTTTGGTCGAACAACTAGAACAAAAACAACAACAATAATTTATTTATTAATATTTAATCAAAAATATTAACAAAACTTATTAATTTCTAATTATTAACAGAAAAAAAATAAAATAACGTTAAATGAAATGTAAAGAATACAAATTATAAAAAAGACCTCGTAATATTAGTGTCCCTTTTAAGAGAGAATTCTGGAAAACTAGAAAAACCGATTGATTCAGTCAGGATTTAATCACAAATCACAAAAGGTTTTTAAAATAATTACAAAAATAGAAACTACTTAATATTATTCAATCAGATTACACGTCGATAGACTTGAATTTTTTTAATTTATTTTAAGGAGAATAAGTTCTTCTTAGATCCAGGGATCGGGTGGTTGATCTCCAAAGTCGATCACCTTGGTTATTATATATAAGTAGTCGTCAAAATTGTATCTATGATTTGATTGAGGAAAAAATATAATTTTAATGAGATTTCGCATGGACACTTTCAGATGGTTCAAAATAAATCATAGAAATCTGTTGGGTTGATTAGTTTGAGTCCATGTTCCTGCCTATAAAAAGAAAAGTTGGCAGATTTGGGTATCATTTTGTTTAAAGAATGTAATTAAACGAGATGTTAAAAATATTTGTTTAATATCGAATAAATTCTTATATTTCCTAATTCTACACCTCTTTACACTTCATCTAGCGATATATTGTGAGCCGCAGGGTATAAAATATTAATTCTAGAATTTACACACGGGAAAATAATTTTATTGTCAAAACTAAAATACAAAGCAGAACAAAAATATGTCAGAAACAATTGTAACAATAGTTAATGCTGATGATGATTATAATGATAATGATGGAAATACTTAAGATTATAATGGTCATCATTATTTCTATCTCCGAATAGAAGAAGAATTTATATAAAAGTTTCTTTTACTTTTTTCAACTTTTATTTATAACTTGAATTTTCTTGTTTCATTTCAAGGACCATTAACAGTTGTAAGTGATATTGTTCCTGTTGTTACTTTTGTTGTTGTTGTTGTTGCTATTGTTGTTTATAATGTACCCTTTTTTCTGGCTGATTATCATTCAAATGACAAAGGGAAAAAGGAAAATAATACTTGAAACAGAAGGTCAGAAAAAGGAGTTAATGTTGGTTAATAAATTTCAATAAACGTAATTTTCGTGCGAATGTTTCTCCAAGGACATTAAAAAAAATAAGGGGAAATTAAAAATTCTTTAAATGAAATTAATTTAAATACAATTTATTACGCTTAATTTTTGATTGGACTTTAAATATTAAATTTATTATTTCATTTGAAAAATACAATTAAAGATGAATTTAAATCAAAACTGTTAATCATAAGGAATTAAATGGATTTTTTATTCATTTTTGTTATTGTGGAAAATTAAAATTCCTATTTATAGATTCTCAATTAAAAACAAATTTTAATTATTAATTAAAAATATCTGAATATTTATATTCTCATTAAATTGCTAATTAACATATTTTTAATAAAATGAATCGTTTATTTATTCTTATTGAAATTGCTTCTGCTGTTGCAGTACGTTTTTTAAACATTTAAATAATTAAATAGCAGACCCGGCAAACTTCGTTTTGCTAAAGCAAATTTTAAGGATATTGCTGGTCTTAAGAAAAAATTTGTGTTGTATTATCATATGATTTAAATAAATTGAAAGTAATTTTAAATTGCTTTGTGCGGGGGTACCTCTCCCCATGATCCCATAAGTTATATATTTCTTCCAGTGATGGTGTTTCACAGTAGCGTATTTCCTCCAAAATTTTAAGATTTTCGCTATTCTCGTTCTTTAGGTATTCGGTATTCAATATTTGTTTTTTATGGGTGTTCAACGTTTTGTCCAATAAAACAGTTTCTTTAAGAATTTGTTTGAGAGTTCTTGGTGTTGTAGTTCTATAGATATTCGAAAATCAATATTTGCTTTATAAAGATGGGGGTCCTAATTGTTCCTCGTTTTGTCCAATAAAATAGTTCGTTGAAAAAGTTGTTGGAACAAAATTTGAGAACTCTCGTTATTATAATTATTTAAATATAATATAAATATAATGGCAAAATTGCTTTCTTAATTTACTCTATATTCCGCACTATATGGTTGAGAAGGTGTAAATGCCGATCACTTTATTAGAGATAAATACATTGCTTTATTTGCATTAATATATTTTTTTCACTTAAAATGTAGCTAAGCAGATGATTTGTATGCGAAGTTCTATTTATTAAATATTTACATTAATTGACACTTATTTAAAAGTTACATCAGAACCAATTACAGTTTTAAGTTGGATCGAAACAAGACAACCAAATAGATTATAAAACGTATTTGCACAAGCAATCATCACTACGATGACTTGACAAGCAAAAAAGTGATAAAATATAATAGATTCGACCTCCCTATTGTCACAGACATTTCATAGGGAGTCAGAAATACATGAATGGTTACCACCAAAGAAAAGCCCATTTAAAATGATTAATTGGAATCTTTGTAAAGTGCACAGTGATGTTCCTTATTAGACGAATGACTATTCAAATACATTTCTTCTTTTCATTCGCTTTTAATAGAAAAAATTCGAAAGATCTTCTCAAAGGTTAACTCATATGTCGGTCTATAATCTATTTAAACAGATTTACTGATTTTAACATGCAAACTTGTTAAATGATCAGGCCAAATTTCATTGAGATCTAACAATTAATATGGGTACAAACTAGAGACAGAAGGACAGACGGAAAGACGTTACAAGCTAAATTGACTCAGACTTTATAACAAAATAATTTATATAAACATTATTCGGATAGCGCACGTAGAGTGATAATATATAATATTATATCTAGATGGCGGTGTTTGTGAATAAGAAGCATACGTTTTGAAAGGTAATTCCACCATTGATGTGCTTCCACAAAGAACCAAATTTTAAATTTTGATAGTTGATATAATTGAGACATATAAGTGGAAATTGATATATAATAAATTAAAGAAACACATCGTAATGTTCCTTGGTTCCTCTATTAGACCTTTTGCAATTATATCAAACAGGGTATTATATAATTGTGATTAACTAAAACATCCTTCTTTGTCATATATGTATCTATAGTGCACACACATTAACTAAGTTAATATTTGTTTACTAACTTACTAACTAATTTAATGTATTGAACTTGTTTTTTCTTTTTTCATATCAAATATTCCACTTTTATTTCAACAACTTTTTTTTGTGACTTCAACAAAAGTTTTCCTTCAATTTATAGCATTTTTAGTTAGTTTAACCAAAATTTAATAAAAAGTTTTGTTAACTAAGATTAATCGAATTTTGATTTGTATTGTGTTACATTAATACATACACATACATTCATATATTTAACTAAAATAGTCTTAACATTTGTGTTCTTCCGCTTTTTATTACAATTTGAAGAGATTTTAATTAAATTCTTGTTTAAATGTTTTGTTTGTGTATGTGTGTGCGTTTGTGTAACTTAATCAAAATACTTTCAAAACAATTTGTTAACCGATTATGATTAAAATAATTAAATGAGCAAATTTCTTGAAAATTATATGTGTGTTAGAATTTTTGGTTTTGATTACCCAACAAACATTGGATTCTTTATCTAAAAAAACCAAGAGTTATTAAAATACTTTTAACTAAAATTTCATTTAAATAAATTAAATTAAAATCTATAGATCTATAGAATAGAATGATTATTAATTAAGTTTTAGATAAAAATGTTTATTGGGTGTAGAAACTTTCAATTCTTGGTATTTGATGTAAATGTGGTTTTCTAAAGCATTTGCTTCAAACAGGGCGACCAAAAATCATATTATACACAAATTTGTGTTATTTAAGGTTATGAATAGTTCCAAAAAATAGCGAGGATAATAAAGTCAAAACAATTAAAATAATACTTTTTATGGTACAATAATGGATGACTCATAAAAAAATAATTTAAAAAATCTGCAAATGAGAGTTCTCCTCTTAACGTAGCCTGTAGGCAATGAAGTGTATATTTTGTTAACAATAGTTATTCTGTAGAATCTAAATGCTTTTAATCACTTCATCGCCAGCAGGTGTATCGAAAGTTGAGAGCAAGAAATGTGTACCCCAATATACACTTTACATTACCAAGATCACATAATGGATGCTAAAGAAATAAAATACAATTCAACTTCTTTATCGCCATAATGTGTATCATAATTAGACATATGCAGAGAAAATAAGTTTTTTCAATATGTTTGCCGCAACAATACTATTTTTTATAACAAAAATTTATTGTTATCGACAACATGTCAATTATTGATTTTAATTTATTTTAAAAATAATTTTGCTGCTATAGAGTTGTAAATAAATTAACAATAAAATATTGATCGCAACATGTTTAGAAATATTTTAAACTGACCAGCATATTATTGTTACCAAAGAATTAGTTACAATAAGATTATTAAAATAAATAGAAATATTAAACAGTTTAGAAATTTTAAGAAAAATATTTTTATTGGATCAAAATATTATTTTCAGTTTACTTTGACAACTAAGAAGTTTAATATGGCGATGTTTTTCTTTTAGTTTATCGTATTTAATGTTGTTTTCGGTTGAGAGTCAGCACAACCTGGTAGTCAGCACAACCTGGTAGTCAGCACAACCATATTATCATTAACAACATGGATGTTTTAGCGTTCACAACCATTATATGTGACAATCATATTTGTATGGTATATATATTTGTCTGGTATGTATATTTACTTGTACCATAAAGAAATATATACTTATTATGCTAAAAATATGTGACAGTGTTTACAACAATAATATAGTTGGGGCATAACATATTTTATATTAGTAAAACCAAATTGTGTTGGTATATCCGAAAATATTATGGTTGGGTGACAACCATAAAAGTTAACTATACTTCGATTACTTCAACCAATATACTTTTTTGGTATCCTAAAATAAATTCATATTAAAGTGACTTGTGATCACTGGTATCCCATTTGAGAAAAGTCACAAAAATATTTAAATTGTTTATTGTGATCTTGGAGAACGTCATTATCGGTAAATAGTTATCTCTAATATAGAGATATCTATTGATCTGGCATCAAGATCACACCTAATTTATCAAGTCTAAATAAATATTTAAAACTTTAACCGAACAAAATGTATTACCTTATAGTGTACTATAACGAACTTAGTTACCCGGTAACCGAAGCATTGACTCAGATTTTTATTTGATTCATAAATATCGAAATAAAAATATTTTGATTTTCTTAAAACTTCATTTGTTTCCAGAAAATATAATTAAATATTTTTTCCCAAATTTTTTGTTTGCTCTGACTTAAAAGTCTTGTTGCTACTAAAATATTAGTTTTGGGTTTATTCTAAGAATAATAATGATAATGTTAATATTATTAATTATTTAACATAATTAATAAAACATTATGTAACAATTTACATATTTAGACAATTAGGAATGTTTCATTAAATTGAACTTTGTGTTTTAATATAAATCATTGCATTATATTTATATATATAACATTTTACATATATATTTATTACACGATAAATCCTTATGAAAATTGTTAATTGCTCCAAGGAAAGAACAAAATATAAATAGACATTTTTCTGGTATTTCATATTAAAATATTTTAAGTTGTTGTTGTTGTTGGTGCCTATTGAAATAGGTTATTCTCGGTTTACTTTATGTTCTATAACAATGTGCCAAATTGTACGAAAATCTATTATTTCTCATAGGTCCCATGCAACCAACCTTCCAAATATCATTTTGAAACTTTTTAATCGCACAAAAACGTGGATATTGTAAAAATATCAAGTCAAATTAAGAAACATATAAGCCTAAGCAACTTTGCAAAATTATACGAGGGCTGTTCACAAACTTTCAATGTGGTGTGAGTATTACGTAATTGGGCTTGACCGACTAAAACAATTTAACTTCTTAAAGTTGAATCTCATACAAAATTGACCGAAGTGCAACTTAAGGGCTGAGATCAAAAAAAGATCTTAAAACAAATTTTTCATTAAAAGGTTTAACCCAACTATTATTTGTTTTTTGTTCAAGTTACCTTTGTAAAACATGTCAATTATAACGTTAAATGTCAAATAAATTAATATATTGTTATTCCGATTAAAATGAGTGACCAGAAAAAAGTGCGTTCTAATATTATTTAATATCTTAAACAAAACCCTACTTGGTCCTACAAAAAGTTGGCCAAGCATTCGAAGAACTGCCGTCAAATAGTACCGAGAGAACTTGTCCGCTGAAAGAAGCCCTGGTTCAGGTAGAATGAATAGTCAACATGAAGTTTCTGAAGCAAAAAAAAATAGAACGAATTCTCAAAAGAAATTCCAACACATACAGTAGTCAACTTATTGATCGTTTCTGGAAGGAACTCTGCTAGAAATTTAGAGGCCAAAAATAGAGAACAGATATTGAAGTAAAATTTTATAAAAAATATTCTTGCTGCATAATGGATGATGAAACGTACGTCCTGGCAGATCTTTCACAACTTCCTGGTCAAAAAATTTATGTTGTTAATGCTCAAGTGTAGATTTTTTAAAGGAGGTGGACTACCTGTTTGAGCAAAGACACAGAAAGCACTGAAAAACATTAATGGAAGGGTTTCCGAAAAAGGTTTAAGTTTTCATTCACTAAAAAATAGTTTGTTTCTAAATTGTAATACAAATTTTAGTCAAATAAAACCGTAAATTTATTGCTTTAGTTTTTATTAACATATGTGTATGTTAAGAATTTTTCGATCTCACTCCTTACTTAATATTTTACATATATTTATCATACTTGTCGTATAAGAAAGAAGGTTAAGCCTGACTATCTAATACCTTACGCCACATCGTCGTTAAAAATGGTACTTACAAGAAATAAATAAACGACCCTCGTAAAATTCGATTTTCAGATTTATTCTTAAGTGCATAGTACATAATTGCGACACTAAGATTTGTGTTAAATTTATGCATTTTAAGATTAACTGTTCTGGAAGGCCTGTGTGGAGACTTTAAGAAATTATAAACCGACTTTCGTATAATTTAAACATAGATTTTTGCTTATATTTATCTTAATTTGACCAATTATTATTACAATACCAACGTACAAGTGAGATTTTCCCCTTAAAAATTATATTTGTTAGGGATTTGTACACAAATTGTGAGGAATAATGAACTACCCTCACACATATTGGCACATCGTTTTAGAATATTATAAAGCTTTCTTGTGCTACATTTAAATCGTTTTATATTCAGGACTAATTACTTTAATAAGTACTTGATGGAAATATCTTTAAAAGACATAAAATATAATAAAATAATATTTCATCTGATTTCTTGGAAAATATATTTATCGTTTAATTTCCCTCTTATAGAGTTATAAAGAAAAATGTTTTCTATTTTCCTGTTATATTTATATGAAATACTTTTTCATTATACCAAAATACAACAAAATAACTTCAGAAACCACAATATAAAATATAAAATACACGTGTGGTTTTCTACTAAATAATTCTAAATAAAACTAAATAAAACAAAAGTTTACCCTGAGAAATATCCTTGTAAAATATGTATGTAAATGTTTTAAATACAAATATTTATATAAACTATAGTGGAAAATAGCCAAGAGTCGAAATATTTGAATATATTTATACTCTACACTATTGAATATGATAAGAGATATATCGTTTAAACTGTTGGTTAATTTGTTATCTTGTGATATAAAATTACTGTCGTTTCGTAAAGGAAAAACATCAGATACTCCAGAAAACAACGGAAGCTTTTGGTTAAAATTTTCAAATACTTACTATTGTATGAAGCAGGACTTAATTTATAGAATGTCCAACTTAAATAGTAGTTAAATGTAATTAAAATTATATTGTTATATAGTGATATTTTACTATTTAAATAACATAATATACAAACGCTTATGTTAGTTTAATTTTGACCACAAACCTTGTGGCAAAATCATGTGTTCTCACGCCATTTGTATGCTTCATTATGGATATAATTTTAAACAAATATTAAGATTTCTAAAAAGAGGAAAATGTGAATTTTTAATGCAAAGCATAAGCGTTTAAATTAAACCAATGCACAATGGGGCGGAATCGATTTTTTTTAATCTTTAACTACTGATCGAATGGTTATATTCATATAAAATTTAAAAAACCAAAAAGTGTTCCCAATCAAACGGCAATGGAATTTTTCAAAATTCAGAAAATCCATTTTTTATCAAATAAATTTTTGAGCACTTTTAATAAGAACGACAACGTCCACATTTTCATAAAAATGTTCAGAACTTCGTTTTTTTTCGAAGAATTTCCAACTATTTGAATATTTAAAATTTTCAATTAATCAACTGATTGCTAATTTCTAGAATTCGTCACTATTGAAAGTTTTATAAGCTTTATTAACATTGAAAATACTCCAAATAGAGGTCCATCTATAATACAGGTTTTTGGCTTTGTTTCTTATTAAAGTTTCATCTTAGTTTAAGGATGTATCAAAATTGTTCATGTATTTGTCTAAATTCTAAATTGGTGCCTACTGAACTGAACTAATATTGAAGCAGATATTGGTTATAAAAGGAAACTATTAGGGCTAAATGTCAATGAATTCAGCAGAAAGATCATATGCGACTCAGATTTTTACTTGACGCAAGATTATTGAATTATTGAAAATTACCTTAAATTTATACTTAACAAATGTATATGGGTTCCATATAAATCACGTAGGTATTTAATCAAGTAATATGCCAAGGCTTACATGGCGTCATCATATTGAAACAGCTTCCAATGGTCAATTAATAAACAATCGCAACTAAGAAATTAAAATACATTGGAGCTTTTATAAGAGATACGGTCTGATATAAAGCCAAATTCTTTGTCACTTTGAGAAAATAGGGAGTATTATCATTTGCTTAAATTACTTAAATTACTTATTAAACAAAAACAACATCCATTTGTTTACCTAAACTTAATTTTACACTTGAACTTTTGTTATCTCTATTTATACAAGTAATGAATTTAGAAACTCAAGTTCAAATGTGGTTGCATATACCCAACAAACATTTTATTGCTATAAATTAAAAATAATTGAATATTTAGAAAATTTCGTATTCACAATTTATATTGTTTGTTGGGTATATTTCACCACTTAAATTGTAATCTCACATAAAAATTATCATGTGGTTGGGCTTTCAAGTTTAAAAGTTCATTTAAATCTTGAAACAACTGAAAAAATGTTTCAATTCAATTTTGGGGAATTTATCTAATTAAAATCAGATAATAATAAAATCTAATAAAATTAAACAGTTTAAATGTGCAATTATTTAAGATAAAAAGTTTTATTTCAAATATTTAATTTAAACATTTTTAATTGAGATTAATTCATTTTCAAAAAAGTTTTCGGAAAAAATCTCTATGACAGAATTTGTTAATCGCTCTTCTTAAAATTTAAAATATGGATTTCGGACATAAATAAAATGTATATATTTTATGAGTTTAAAATGGGGGAACATTTGTACGGAAACTACATACAAATTGCTAATTTTAATGTTGGTTCAAAACCGAACTAAATGTTAAAGAACGTAATTTTGTTACTTTTTAAATAAACTTTAAGGAAAATTAAAATGAATAACGAGGGTTATTTAAGAATATTTAGTATAATTAATGAACAAAGTTCATATTTCATTAACCAGAGAATCAAAAACTTTCCAATTTTCAATATGGAAGTACCCAAATTCATTAAAATGATCACTCTGGCTTTAGGCAGGAAATCCTTTTTAGGGGTTAAACTTTTATTTGTAGCTGCATATTAAGGATAATTTCAAGGTTATTCCGCCTTTGTAATTGAGAACTTAACAACACCAACACTTTTATGTATATTGCAGTTATCTCGATTCCTATCGGAATATCATCATATCGAGATAACTTTATGGATTGAAAACCCTGCGGTTTTCAATCCATAAAATTCCTTAATATAAAAAATTTAACGGAATTTGGTACATCTTGTTATATTTATAAGCAATGTGACAGATTTTATGAGGAACGGTCCAATAATTCTAATAGCTGCAATAGGAGACCCACTTACGAATATCACTTTAAGGTGCATAAATCTCACATTTAAATTGGTATTGTATTTTTGGTTTTTATTATATAAATATAACGAGGAATCATTGTTTGAAATTTTACCTAGTTTGGCATGTAATTTGCTATAGCTCCCATATACCTACTATAACTTTCTAACTTGTTTTTGTGCGGATTTACAAGTACCATCAATATACCAAATTTTGTATGTTTCAATTCAAAACTTTTTGCGAATTTAAAAAATAATCACGTATCCCAGGTGTTTCACTTAAGTTACTACGTCCCTGACCAGATAAAGTCCAATTCAAATAAACTCAAGAACAGTTCGGATCTAACCATGTGAAATTTCATTGAGATATCGCTATCGTTACAAGAGTTACGGAATTTCGTATGATCACGATTTGGAAACAGTGCTCGTAACTAAAACGGTCATCTTTGAGAAGCCAGATAATACTCCTCTGACAATCTGGGAACCTGTTATCCTTCTTATTATCTCAAAATTTAATCAAAATTTTTTCGAAACACAAATTCATTTTTTTTTTTTCTGTAAATTTAAGCAAAATTTTTTTTGAACTTCTAATAATATAAATATTTAAATTTCTCAATATTTTTCTAATTATCAAGAAGAGAATAAAATCATTTAGAATAGAAGTTAAGAAAATCCTAATTAAACACAGAATAATATTTATCCTTGTGAATTAATTGTTCTCCAGCCACCTTTAAATTGAATTGTGTTCTTTAGTTTTATGATTCCATAGCTGAAACTTGATTTCTTAGAGACACAAAGACCTATTTTATGTACATATATGTGATTCCCTAAGGATATATTATACTTATATATGCATTAATATATATGTATATGTAATAGATTGTTTGTACAAATATATGTTTCAATATTTGTACGTTTTTCTATTACTTACAATATACATATTCTTATATATGTATATGATATGTTCATAAGTATATATAACAAAATATATATCTACTAAACCATTTCTGATAAAAAATGTGTGTATATATTTGAACACTTGTACAATTTAAATTAGAAAACTTTTTTGTGTACAAGAAAAACGTTGTAGACTTAAATGAAATTTTTAGGTTCACATGTGTTTCTTTACCTTATTTTTTATATATTTTCTTATCCTTCTAATAAAATAAAATTTGTGTGAGAGTGAATGAATATATAATAAACAATTGATGTTTACTTTATTTTACAAGGCAAATTACCCAGCAAACAAAATTATGAGATTATAAATTTAATATTGATGGGTATTGATTATGCTGGAAATAAGCTTGAGTCAACATTAAGACTTGAGAAAACTTTAGGACTTTTATGTTTCTTATTATTTTTCGTTAACTTTCTTATTAGAGAAGTATTACCCAATAAACACTGAATGTTCAAAAATTCCAAGGATTGAAAATTTTACCATAAACACAGTTTATATATGAAATATTATTGAAAAATATATATAACCAGCATACCCGGCACTTCTGCCAAATCTAACTTCGATTTGCAAAAAAAAATATTAAGAGCATTGCTGGCCCTAAGCAAACATTAGTGTTGTATTATCATACGATTTAAATAGATTATTAGCAATTTAAATTCGCTTTGTATGGGGGTTCGATAATCAATATGTGCTTTGTATGCTTTGTATGGAGATTCCCTTCATCTGGTATTATCTATTTAACGTTTTGTTCAGTGCCTTAAGAAAGTAGCTGATATATAGTAACAATCAATATTTGATTTGTATTAGTAATATCCGTCCTACGTTTTGTCAAGTAAAACAGTTCTTTGGAAAAGTTGTTGAGACAAAATTTGAGAACTCTCGCCGTTGTAGTTCTTTAGAACTTATATAATCAATATTAACTTTGTATGGGCGGTACTCCCTCTCCTGGTTCTATCGGAATTTGTTATAACCTATGTTACTTTCATTTGTATTATTCAAAGTAATTTTTAATACTTGAAATTTAATTCAAAGCTGGAAATACATTTGGTGTAAATTTGAATTCCAACAATATTGCTAATTGGGAATAGTTTTTGATATATTTGATGAAATACTTGACAAGGTAGTTCTCACTAAACTCGTACCTCTATGTTTGCTGGGTTATTAGTAGCTTATATTGTAAATCTAAATGGGTGTGAGAGCCAAGCACATATACAAAACATTATGTTATTACCAAACCACGATATCCTGAAACATCTGTGTAGGCGTACTGTAATATATAAATATTCATACATATGTTTCTATGTATGTATATATGCATATGTATATGGTTATGATTTTTAACAAATGGATGACTTCATTTTCTCATACATACGATGGTTGGTGACAACAAAAATATTAAAATGTTTTTATTAGTCATATAATTGCAAATCTCTTAATGAAGTATCTTAAAAGGATTGAAATTTAAGAATATTTCATTTACTCCGATATATGGTTCTAAGCTCCTTAAACTCACAGACATTAAGATATTTTAACTAAATTCGGCCACAATAAATTTTTTATCAGTCCAAATCAA
The DNA here is from genome assembly GCA_004302925.2 of Cochliomyia hominivorax. Lineage (NCBI taxonomy): Eukaryota > Metazoa > Arthropoda > Insecta > Diptera > Calliphoridae > Cochliomyia > Cochliomyia hominivorax. Next base: position 59,395,516 of record PYHX02000413.1, read on the forward strand.
AATCTCAAAAAGGTCGCTCCACAAATGACCAAAACTTCCAAAAATCATTTTAAACTGTATGAATTTGTAAAAATGTTAGTATTTTGGTGATGTTTCATATTCATAAGACTTAAAAAACCAGAAAACACCAAACCAAAAATTTGCAAAGATCTTATAGCCTTCATATTTTCGAACATCATCTCAACTTAAATAAATCGGAAATATATTAAAAAATTTAAATAGCTTTATTTAATGCCATCATAAATCATAAAATTAGGTTCTATGTGATCGACCCATAAATTTTTATGCCGGTTTATGCATGGTATAGGTCTTAACCGACTATTACAGTCATACTAGTTTGAAGTGTCTTTGATTATAACATTAAAGAATTCCGATACATAAAATTTAATTTTAGTTTCTTAATATCCTTTTGACAAGTGTGACATTATGATTGTAATCGAAGTTTTATGGAGAAATTAATTTATACATCAGCATTTATAAAATATCATTACCAGACATCTGACTATAATCATTACAGTTTGGAAATTGTACATATAAAATTATTGATAATTTTGTTTGAAAATGAAGCATTTTTTGAAAGCTTTTATCTGTAGTTAATTTAAACAATTAAATTTTTTATTTAGTATTCAACGAAAATTTAATTGATTTTCAAACATTTCAAAATATTTCAGTAACATCGCATCTATTAACAAAAATAAAATTATTTCAAAATTCAAATTTGTATTAAATGTATTTTAGAGCTGTAAATTGTCACTTAATAAAAATGATGGATTTGAAAAAAATTCGTTTAATTATTTTTTTGTTTTGCATTTACTTAACGAGGGCTTCAGTGAAAATAACACATTTAGAATGCGTGGAATACGATAAAAGTTTTTCCACGGTACACGAATGTGAACTAAAATATATGAAACCGCCTAGGGATCATTACGCATTAACTGTTTACACTAAATTACATAAAGTGCCTGTAAATAATGTGTCTGTAAGTTTATTTCTTTCGCTTACGAAAATATTCAATTTTAATTTATTTCATTTGGAAGGTTAATTTTGAATTTTTGCGCAAAACTGAGGCGTTATATCGTCCATATTTATATAATGTAAGTGTAGACTTTTGCAAAGTATTGGAAAATAGTAAACGTTTTCCACTTGCCAATACATTCATCAAAATATTGGCCTCCAACTCAAATGTAAATCATACATGTCCTTTTAATGTAAGTAGAAGAGTTCTTGCGTTTGCTTTTTTCGGATGGATAATTTATTTATTTTTCAGCATGACATCATATTCCGAAATATGATTATAAAAACGGAAATATTTAAACGTTTTCCATTAAGCAATGGCGATTTTTTATTAAATGCTAGAGTGGGAGCTTATAACATATGGAGAGTGTGTCTTAAATTTTATATCACTTTTGCTTAATAATAACACTTTTCTTAATTATAACATATAAATTATTTCAGTGCAAAATTAACATTGAAACGTAGTTGATTTTTTAACTTTATCTGCAAAAGATTGAGAAGTTTCGACATAATAAAGTCAAAATTTAATCAAAGTATTATGCATCCATCATTTTAAAATGTATGGTAGTTGTTTTAGTAAATGTATCACAATGTAAAATTAACATGGCTTCATATTATTTGAACAATATACGAAGTTCATTCACATCAATTGTAAAATAAAGCTCTATAAAATGTTTGGAACTGATTCTGTAACTAAAATTGTGTAAAGATTAGAGTGTTCAAAATGCTCACATAAATCGCAGATTATGACCATATAAAAAATTAAGAAACTGTTTTACAATATTTTTCTTATTCAAATCAAAATAATTTTTTTGTAGAGATATAACAGTTTAAATATTCATTTTATTAAAAAAAGCTAAACTATAAAGTGCTCTTGTAAATTCCGTCGATTTTTTTCATATATATTTAAAAGTACTTCAGTTTATGAAGATGATTACAAAACAAAAGTCCATTTTTGGGGACTGAGAAACTGTGAAATATTTATTTTTCAAAGAAATAGAAAGGATTTCAAAAGAGCTACCAAAAAATCCGATAGGAAAACAGCCCGGTTAGCTCTATGCTTGGATTATGTGATACGAAAAGCGCGGAAATTGAAATCAAGCTTTCTAAGAAAAAATTCTTGTTGCATAATGGACTACGAAAGGTATGTTCGGCAGTTTTTGTGGCAAGTTCTTGTTCAAAAATTTTATGTTGCTGATGCTCGAGGGAATGTTGAAGAAAATTTTAGGACTCAAAAGCAGTCAATACTTATAGATGTACCCTGACTTGACATCCTTTCGCTATGGTAAACATGCCTTTAAGTTGTACAAGAACAATATTGGTTGTTTGACTTCATGATTTGTGCTCGTAATAAACATGATTTTATTAACACTTTCACAATGTCATTTCGAAATTAACTTTGTAGTTGTATAAGTCTTATATATGAAGTAGTTTTGCAATATCAACAATTACCGATATTTTTCGATCGTTAAATTGATTTTCGATGAGCGTAGTTTGTTGAAGCGACAATTTTAAGAACTTTTCAATAATAAACGAACTTATAATTTTTGTTATAAAAAATTGAAAAACTTTCGTCTTCATATTATAACATTTCCATAGATACCAAATATTTGCAAAAAACATTTATTCCATTGCTAGAAATCCAATCGAAACTAGCATTTTTTCGGCATTTAATTGAAATATTTTTAACGGTTCAAAAGCTAGAGAATTACTTAAAAAAATGTTTTTTGTCCCATTGTGAAGACTGATGTCTGCACAATATAAGGAAATAAATGTATGAAAGAGATCCCCAGTATAAAAATATGTTATTTATTTACATTGTATACCTTGCGATTTTTGTAAATATTTGTTAAGCATAAAAACGTAATAACTAAATTATTCGTAAAGCCAGTTCTATCTCTATTCGATATGGTTTCAAATGTTCAAAAAGTAATTATATAAATCTAAAATTTCAAATTAATGTCTTTTGGTTTTTATCTAATTTTTATTAGTTATTAATGATCAATATTTAATGACATTTTCTATAAGCTTCACTGGCATCAGTGGTGAACAAAGGTATATTAGGTTTACCATAATATATGTAACACAAAGTATCATGATTGAATATTCGTAAAAGATTATGTTTGAGGTATAATTAGTCTTTCGATTAATATATCGGAATATAACCGACTTTAATCTAAAAAACAACTATAATTTCATTCAACATTTAACATAATCCAAGCATTTATTAACTAATTACGAATCATTTCAAATACTGACCCAAAATAAAATCAAATTGTAGTTATGACTTTTATTATTAAAGGGTATATTATAGTTTAATTAAAAACAGTTATAGTCATGAACTTAATAAAATATTGTATAGTTCCATTAAATATAGTCATAATAATACATAGTTATTTTAGATTTAATAATATAAAATTTGATAAAACATTTGCCACAATTTCGATTTTTCTATATACAATATATTAATTGTATGTGTTTGTGAGGTCATACGGTAGTGGGTATGTAAGTACTCTATGAGTATTGAAGATTCGGCTTAGCTGAATATAGTATTCTTACTTGTTGTAACATGTAAATTTTTTTCTTCATCTCAAAATAGATTTTTGTAATGGGAAACGATTAAGTAATTTTTTTATCCAACTTTAAATGATTTTTAATGATTCTAATGTTAATCATGAATGTCCTTATAATGTAAGAATTTGCCTTAAATTTGTTCTTGAACTTGAAATTTTTGATTTAAATTCAATCATGGTATTATTGTCAATCGTTTGGTTTTGAAAAATATTAATTTTCTAAGTTTACCTTTACCACCTGGTGAATGTATATAACTTTTGTAAATATTGGAAGGAGGGTGTTATTTTTTATTTAAGTACTTTTGAAAATAATAATTGAATTGCAAGAAATTATAAAGAAATTATTCACAAAATACATGCTACATAAAAAAGACTTAGGGCAATATTAAATAATCCGGCAAATTTCCCTGAATTCAAAAATTTAACAAATTATTATTGATACATAAACGTGCGGATAAAACTTAATAGTTTTAATCGGTTAAGAAGATGTAAGTGTGTAATAGTCGCTCAAAACCAACTATATCATATCCTACACTATGGTGCAATAATAAACAATTTTAGACCGATTCTCGTACAATTTGATTTAAAGAATTGTACTTACATATTCTTATTAAAATATTCTTATGATAATCACCTATATGTGACAATTATGGCATTTAGGAAGATTTTCATAAGTGGGGCTTATGTGAGCGTTAAAGCATATAACGGACTAATCTTCGCAAAAATTCACACGATGCTTTCTAGTTGAACTTTTTAATGATTATAAAATTTAAATTGAGTCATTCTTGACAGAAATTTGGTCTTGGTATTTGTTATAAACCTGAGAAGTTTCCTTTTTAAAACCCCTTAAATCGGTATTATATTAAGTTCAATATCACCATTCCATTAAGTTTAACGTACCTCATTGCTATTCCAAAAAATATCAAAATCGGTTTAATTGATAAAAGTTAAAGCCAAAGTTGCATTAAAAAGCCTGTGTTGCATTAAAAAATGTTTATATTGTATAACGTATATCTGAGAGCGTATGTATGTGTGTGTGTGTGAATTTACTTCACATGCATTTGTGTTGGAAAATATTAAAGATTCATCATGGTGGAATAGGTAAATTATTATATAATTTTTTATTTACATTTATTCCTAAAAAGATTGGTAGTCCGGATTTGAACCCAATGGAAAACTTGTGGGGATACAGACAGACGGACATAGCTAAATCGACTAAGATTTTCATTTGATGTAAGAATGTATATAAATTACTTAGTCTGAGATGTTTCCATCTTAGCATTATACGCGAATGACAAAGTTAATGTACCCTCTTCTTGTGGTGGTGGCGGGTATAAATATTAAAATGAAATGAAAATAATCTTTTCAATTACCAATATTTTTAACGAATTCTTAATTGATTTAATAAAAATATTATTTGCTCAATAAATATTTTCTTGATACAGTTTTTTACCAGTGTATATAAAATCGTGTTATTCGTGAAATTTAGTTGGAATATTTACTCAGGTCTAAATTAAAAAAGATAGGAAAAATTATTTCAAACATGTAGCGTATTAAAGTAAAATTGTTTGCTTTGTATTTAGGAACATGGCCAATTATATTGACCTTATTTATTTATTTATTTATTTATTTATTTATTTATTTATTTATTTATTTATTTATTTATTTATCAATTAATAACAAAATATAGCTTCTAATGCAAAATAAAAAAAGTATTTTTTAACAAAACTTTTCATAATAAACAAAATAAAAGTTATGTCTATATAAAATAGGAAGTGCGATAGAGGTTCCCAAAACGAATCAAATATTGATTATCTATTATCGAAAGAACTGTAATAACGAGAATTACAAACGTAGGAGTGATAAAACCAGAGGTTAGGGTATCACCCAAACCAGGCCAACACTGATTATCGAATATATAAAGAACTGCATACAGCTATAATTCTCTAATTTGGTGCCAACTGCTTTATTGAAGATTTAAAGAGCTGTAACAGCGAAAGTTCTCAGATTTGGTCCTTATCACTTTCTTTAAGCTCATTTTTACCAGACAAAAAGTAGAACGGAAAAGACCAGAGGGAAGGGGTACCCCCATATAAATTATTTTAATTACTAATAATCTAATAATCTATTTAATCTATACAACACTTATATTTTCAACGCACTGATTTTTGTTTTTTTTGCAAAACGAAGTTTGTTGAGTCTGTTAGTTTATTATAAATTATTTTCACTTCAAATAACATGAATTTCAAAAGAATTATATTCATTATATTATATTTTTTATATAAATATATTTATTATATAAAAAAATAAATTTGTTTTAATTACTCATATAACATTTTCCAATCCATAATCTCAATTAAAGTTGGTGCAACGTGGGATAGTTTCAATGAATTTACATGTTGCCCTTCATCAAGTTCATGTATCTGTCGGTATTCTATATTAGGAATTATTTATTTGAAAATGTAATTGAAAAGGAACTTCCATTTTAAAAAAGCTAATAAATAAAATATTTTTATATAAAGTTTCGTGCGATTTTTGTCTTATGAAAAACATTTAAAAATTCCGAAATATTTTTTTCATTTATTACAAGAAACTTTAAATATCAATCATTCATGTCCTTATGATGTAAGTTTTAATTGATTTATTTTGCAGACCTTAATTACAATTTGAAGTTTATTTCTTACAATTTCAGAATGGCATAATTGTGGATACGATAATTTTAAAAATGAATTGTTTAAATATTTGCCACTGCCTCTTGGCGAGTACTTTCCTGATATAACTACCTCTCATTCAGATTAATTTTATAATACGTGATAGTTAATGTAAAAATAATGTACAAAATAGGAAATAAAAATCAAAAAGTGAATCGATTACACCAATAATTAATTATATTAACCATTGATAAGGTCTCTTCAATTTCCATGTGACCAAAGGTTATGTTTATGTTAAAAACTAATTTCATTATAACATCTAATTAAATCATGAAATTATAGCCAAATCGACTGTAATTTTTTGGCTAATAATAGAAATAATTCCAGTTAAATTTATCAGACCTCTTAACAGTTAACTAAACACGTGTATTAATTATAATAAATTTAGGCATCAAATTGAGAACATGACATTTAGAAAACTTAATTTTATCATATTAAATATAATAATTCTAACTAATGGTTATTTAAAGTTTTCCAATCTAAAATGTATAGAATACGATAAACCCTTTGCTACAATACCAAAGTGCAAGTTAAACTTGGTGAAACGCGGTGTTGTTGCAATGAATTTGCATGTTGTGTTGCATAAAGTTCCTGTAAATAATGTATCTGTAGGTATATTTGTTCCTTTTTATATCTCAAAGTGGACCAAAATGATTTCATATTTTTGTTTTCAGTTACACATCCAACTTTTCAAGAAGGCTAATGGATATAAACCCTTTTTATACAATCTTTCGGTGGATTTTTGTCAAGTCATGAGAAATGTGAAACGATATCCATTTATAAATATTTTTATTACATTATTACAAGAATTTTCAAATATCAATCACACGTGTCCTTATAATGTAAGTTTACATTGAATTTAATTAATGTTCTTTTTAATTTAACATCAATAAACTTTCTTTTTGTTTGATTTAAGCATGATATAATTGTCAGTAATTTAAGTCTTAAAGATGAAATGTTTAAATATTTGCCTCTGCCTCCAGATGACTATTTAGTTAATATAAAAGTGGGTGCCTATAATCACTGGAAAGCACTTGTTAAGGTTTATATAGTATTTCGTGGTAATTAATGAGAGAATAATAGAGACATTAAAAAAATAATAAATAAATAAAAACTAGTAAAAGTTATAGTCGGTCAAGCCCGACTATTTAATACCTTACACCACCCTACACCACATTTTTGGTTGTTAATGGTAGCCATAAAAAATTTATGCAGTGTATTAAGGAACTAATATATATGATTTGTGCACTTTAAAGGACTTCTAGGGGGATAATACGGGAGCTACATGATACTATGTACCGACCCCCATAAAATTTCATACATCGATTTATAATCAAAACTATTTATCTCAAAAGGTGAATGAATGTACCCATCATCACCAAATTTCATATTTCTCAAAATTGCGACCTGCATTTTGTTCACAATGTTGACATGGACAGCCAGACGGACGGACATCTTTGAATCGACTCAGAATATAATTCTGAATCGAACGGTATATTTAATGATAGCTTAAGCATAAACGCATTATACCAAAACTACTTATGGTGGTGTAGGGTATAATTATACTAAATCAGCAAGAGGATGTTATTCGGCTACACCGAATATAATCACCACTTCACTACTACATTATTTCATATTACAAGTAAAATTGAAGGTCTAAAATGTCGATGACTACTCTTACAAGACCTTGTTTGTTCCTATTTCAATATATAGAAAACACCATTCTAATCCCAGCTAATCCACATCGTCACTCAGATTTCCCAAACTGGTTTGTTTTAAAGAAAATTTCTAATTAAATTAAGGAGGACAAAGAGTGAATCTCCAAAGTTGGTCACTTCAAGTGTGATTTTTTTTAATTCGTTCATATTTCAATTAAGATTTGATTGTTGGTCACTTCAAGTGTGATTTTTTTTAATTCGTTCATATTTCAATTAAGATTTGATTGAAAAAAACTAAATAAATATGGACAACACTCTCATAAATGAGAGATTTATTCCACTTGAGGTGATTTTCGAAAGTGGGGATTTTAGGAATTTTTGAAACGATATTCGTTAATTCGGTGTTATCAGGTGATATAAATTTTAAACATGAGATGTTATCACTATACTCTCTACCTCCTCAACTGAATACATTTTCATTCCGTTTACAATGCCAAAAAGGAATCAACTCAAATTTTGAATCTGTCCATTTATTAGTCTAACTATTGGAAGCATTATCATGCCTAAAACAATTGTCCGAATTAAATAAAACTTGGTGGCAATGTTTGTTGTTCTTTAAACAAAAAATTATAGACCCATATCTGAGACAACCTAAAAATTTTAAAAAAGTACTTTTCTAAATTGTTTTCAATAACAGGATTAACCAGAATGTAACCAAATGTTATAGTCATCACTATAACATTTGATTATAGGACATTGTCATACGACAAATCATCAAAGTGGTATCAATAGTAAAACAGGTTTAGTCTTAAGTATGAAAAATTTTGATATACTGCAAAATCAGCGTGCCAAATAGAATTTATTTAAATATGCCACATACATTTATTTTTATATAGTAATAAGTCCAGGAAAGGCCTCTTCTCGGAATATGGTATTAAGCTTTTAAAATTCCTAAATATAGATCACTTCTACTGAAATTCTTAATAAAATAAATAAATAAAATAAAATTACTTATATTATCAATACTAAACACTTATTAAATGTTTCACAGAATAATTTAAAAATTTACTGAAGCCTGGTCACTTCCACGAAAATTATGTATTGTAATATCTTGTATAAATGCAATTTACTACATCTGATAACTCGTGGTAGCGGATTTGCAGATTTACCAAAAATAGCTGCGTATGAAAGTTCACTACGAAGATGAACTTAAGTATAATGCTTATTGTATACATTATAATATCAGATAATATAGTACCAATTATATAATTATATGTGTCGCTTGTTTATTTAAATATAATTAATTTCAAAAACTATTAAACATTTTATTAAATCAGTTTCATTTTATTCAAACATTTTTTACGTTTTCCAATCAGAGTTGTATAAGGAACGATACACCTTTTGCCACAATACCGAAATGTAAATTGAAATTGTTGCAGCGATTGTTGCAATGGACTTGCATGTTGCATTTTTTTAAGCTGCATGTACCGTTTAGGTTAATCTTTCAGTTAATATTTTGTCAAATATTAATCACATAATATCAGTTTATATATAATGTCAGTGTAACGTACATAAATTTTATATCCTCTGGAACTGCAATTAGTTGGTTTAGCTATACAAAGGCTTTAAGTATTAAGCACATAATATTAAGAAGAAATTATTAAGATTATTATGTATATCAGTCTGTCCATTCTTTTGTGCATATTTCCACAGTTAGAAGTTTAATTATTATTCTTTAGAAATTCCCTTTTCATTGTTCTCTTTAAAAAGTGTCTTTATGGGAGCATAGCTTCACACCTCACCTTATCATCCTTCATTTTTCCAGTAAATCCGTAGAATAATAAATAAAATTTAAAACTATCGCGACTTTAGTTGGTCCTACCCTGTTATCCTATCCGTCCAACACATTCCAAGTAAATAATTTCTTTGTGGATGTTATTGTTCTATATTCTTCAAAGTCCCCTAAGAAATATAAAAAAATCGCTTCCTTGAGAAGTTTATAAAAAACATAAACTTTAAGTAAATATAATAGTTTCCGATAGTTTTTCTCGAACATTTAATATCAATAAATTTCTTTTATTTCAGCATAATATTATTGTGAACAATTTGATTTTGACAGAAATTTAGAGTGTATAATGAGTGGAAATGTGAATAATTAAAGATCAAAATAAATATTTAAAAAACTTCGTAGCTAATTAATAGTTATAGTGTTTAACTGCTTCCTACAGAAATTACTTAATTACTTACATGATATATAATTTAAGAATACTTTTATGCGACATACCTGAAAAGGAAAATATTAATTTTAATAAATATGATTTTTGGACAGGGCATCGGGTATTATAATATGAGCTATATCGTCCAACACGATCAATTTAGAAGTAATTGTAGTAACCTTATAAAAACTTTACTTATAAGGGGTTACCACCCGGATATCGCTGTAAGGAGTGAGATCGAAAAAAAGAATTGAAGAGCACACAAAATGTCAATTTAAAAAATCGATTTTTTTTGCCATTTTTTCCAAAATGCTGGCAACACTTAATCTTAATACAACCAATTTTTTGTTCTGAGCTTTTTAATTGTTATCGTTTATAACAAAATCTCTACAGGACTTTGTGGCAGATATCTGAAACAAATAAAAATAACTTTTTGTTAAGTTCTCAACTCGTAAGACTCAAATTAATAACGCCAATGAGGAATGATCTAAAACTCCAGTAAGTAAATATATTCTTGCATCACATCAAAATCCGAGTCCAATGAGACTGTTGTTGAAACGCTGACTACCTAAATAATTGACGGACCTCAGTGAAACCTTTCCTAAGCATTTTGATATATCCATTATGAAAAAAATTGAATTGGGCACCAAGGAAAAATATGTTTTTACCATCGCAAAATCTAACTAATACAGGAAATCTCATAATATTTGTCACTACGAAATATGCGGTTATGGTATGGGGGAATTTTATATTCATAACAAATGAATTTTCCAATATCGATTGTCTCTGAAGCTTTTAAATCTAATTTGAAATTGGGCTTATAGATAAAGTCTTAATAAAAAATACTAAAAACTAAGCACTTAACTAAATCTTATACAGGATATTAAAGAAATCAGTTGTAATGAGATATTATAGAGCACGCAATTCAGGAATAGGGGAAAGGGTTGTGTTAACCCATTACAAGCAGAATTTTTAATAGGTTAATACAGCTATTTCAAATTTATCGTGGTGGAGGATTTTAAACATTCGGCATACTTGTGCTAAAAAGAGTCTAAAATCGCACTTTTAAGTTCCCCATAAATTTTTGACATTAATTAATATTTCATTTACTTTTTTGTTTTTTTATTTCAAATAATATTTGTTTGAAAATTTACAATCTTTAACTTTCGATTTTTAACTAAACTTTTAATAAAAGAAAAAATAACTTTTTAAAATCACGAAAAAGTATTTGTCTGCATTTTTTCCTTTAAATAATCATAAAATATAACAATCAATTGATTTTGCTAACAATTTGCCTTTTTATGTCAAAAAGTAAGAGAAAAAATACAAAATATTGTGGAGGATTTCAAAAAAGGGGGAAAATAACGCAAAATGACGTATAAACCAAAATAAAAAGTAACAAAATTTTATGAAAATTATTTAAAAGAAGAAAAATAAGTATTAATGTTGATTTTCTTTTTCTTCTCGACTTTATTCCTTTATATCTTTGCTTTTCCAACATTTATTCCGCTCTATGCTAAAAAGAAAAACTATTTACTTACAATTACACACACTTATGTATATATACATATGTATACGTATAGTAACATCAGCAAAAGAATTATAATAAAATCAAAATTTAATAGGAAGCGAACAATTTTAAAAGTGACTTTATAAAAAAACGAATGAACGGGAAAATAAATATATGTTTATGTATGTGTATATGTATTTATGTATGTATGAATGTATGTGTATATGTATGTATATATGTATGTATGTATTTGCAACACATGTTTAAATTCTTTTACATATGAAATAATTTAACAGTGAGTAGTAAAAGTTTGATACTGACATAACTGAAAGGGACACTAAAGAAAAATTATAATTTTGAACTTTACACACAAAAAAAGGAACATAAGACAAAATCAACGCTGCACATAGTTGATTTGAGATTGAACATTTTTATTTTCATTTAGTTTGTAGGTTTTACGTTTGTGGTGAAATATATTGTATATATTTGAATTCTTCGAAATTAATATAAAAAATTATACAACGATAACTTTTCTAAATTACTTCTTACTAATAACATTTCAAGAAGTAAAATTTTAATAATATTGTAAAGAAACTGTATTTACTGAAAAACAAAATCATAACTAAAAAAGTTAAATTATTTCTATTTTAATTAATTTTACATTGACTTATATATTGTCAAGAAAAATTGTTGGAAAAAGCCCAATTTTTCATACGGAAACGACCAAAATAGCAATCAGTATAAAGAAGTGTTTAAAGTGTTGTGTTGTCATTTTAACGATTGGTGGTCAAATATTTCCGATTTTCTGGAAATAAACGATTTTTTTTTTTGCATCAGAAAATAGTTCGAGCCAACAATATATAATGGTCAGTTGACTTTAATTCTTAACACTACAAATGATTAAATTCAGATTGATATTAAAATTTCGCATCAGTAAACTCCGTGAGATTTTTAATTATTGGACAAGACAACAAAACCAAGCTGATAAATCTTTGGGAGGATTATAGCGAGTAATAACAATATTTTCATGAAAAGAATGGGTGAAATTGTTTCAGACTATATTTTCATTTGTGATATACCATAATACAAATATAATACAAATGTCATAATATTAAAAATTTTAGATTGTTCACTCTGTATAAGAACAATGATAGAATTGCTAGTTGATTAAGGGATTATTTCTTAGCTTAATTTGGGTATGGATTATTGAATTATTGGGTACCTATAAAACGATTGGCGTGATAAATTATACTGCTTTAGTTTAGTTCAAAATTGCAAAAATGCAATTTTTCCTGCTTGAATGTCATCGGATCCATCCTCCTAACTTAAATTTAACACTATAGGAGTTTTCCCAAGTCATGGTATAAAAAATCTTTAAATATTTGAGAAGAGCATACTTAGGTATACGCAAAACCCATTTCATCCGGATTCATATATGGAACAAATTTCAGAGTTTCAAGTTACCTTATTAGTGTTGTTCTTGGAGTCTGTCCACCTTCCATTGCAGATATTGAGCAGAAATATCTGTTAGAGTAGTAATATAACGATATGTTGTTTGCATTTAGGAAACTTTTTGGAACACTTATTTCTTATAATGGATCTTTGATCTGTGTTCAATAATTTCCAGATCTTTACAATAATTTAAAAAAAATTTTAAGTAGTAAACTTTTATTTTCCACTGTAAACACGGAATGGTTGTCACATGTGTATTTAAAGCTTAAAAGGATGCTACATTGTTTTTCTTTAAGTATGATAATAGCACGTGATTATGTAGCACTACTAAAATCTGAATAAAAAGTCACTGAAATAATATTTTATAGCGGAGAAGTATGCCAAGTTGAAGACCTTAAACATTTTCTTTTTTGTTTACATAAAAATTCATATTAATTTTATCACTTTAATTTGCAAAAATTCAATAACTCTCCTTAAATAAAATTACTATTTTATAATCATCATTTCCTTAACGAAAATATTTCCTAAATTTTGGTTATCATTCCCTGGTTAAACATGCACATGTATATGTTTTTTTTAATACACATGAATATTCCCTTGGCGTATGTGTTTATGTGAAATTGCTCCTCTTTATAGAATGTAATTTGCTTCTTTTTTTTCTGATTTTTTTCAGTTTTTGTATTTTCATAATTTATTTAGTTGTTTGTTTAAATAGCTTGCAGTACTGCGTCAGTTCTGTTAAGCCAATTTTATGTTGTTAAATACTGATTTTAAAATTTTAATACATTTAAATTAAATTGCTCATAAATATATTTATGACTTCCATAAGAGTAAACTGCGGAAAATTTAAACAAAATTGGGTCAAAATTTCTAACAGAAAAATTTACATAAAAATTTATTAAATAAATGTTTAAAAAATAAAAATTTTATTTTTATAACAATCAAATTTGAATACAAAAAATTATAGATTTTTAATATTAAATGGAAGATCAAAACAAAATCTTAAAAATATTATGAGTTAAAAACAAAATTATTGAAATTATATTTTCTTTGCAACTTTGTTTTAGTAAATAATTTTTATTTTTTATTATTTTAAATATATTAAAAATTCTCCATGACATAATATTTCATATGCGTAAATCATTACGTATGATTAATATATAATATTTTGATCAAGTATGATTAAGTTGTTCCGTAAGATATTCAATTTACAAAACAGAAGGAAACTAAAAAAATCAAATGCATAAAATTAAGTGTTCGAGGTCTTAAGCACTTTGCACCCATCGAGACCCCATAAAGTTAAAACTACCAAAATTATATGTGACATTCCTCTGCTTTCTTTATGATAAATTTCATTTAAATTCATTCAGCCGATCGAAAGTTACAGATTTATTTCTATACAAGTAAGAATGTACAGTCAGTCAAGCCCGACAGTCAAACACTCTACACCACGTTGTTGGTTAAAAATGGTAGTTAAAAAATTTCGAACTACCCTCGTATAATTTGATTTTCTGATTTATTCTTAAGTACATTATTGTAACAGTAACATCTATGTTTATTTTATGAGTTTATAGGGGTTACATGGGAGCTACAAGAAGAATTTGTACAAAATATCATATTGCGACCTGTAGACTATTCACAGCGACTCAGAAAGTGATTCTGAGACGAACGGTATACTTAAAGGTGTAACAACACTTTTTCTGCATCTTAAAAACATCTGTAAAACGCATTAAACCCACGCTGCCTCGGGTGGTGTAAAATATATAAATATCGATTATGCCCCACTCTATGGTGTAGGAAATAATATAGTTGGCCTTAGCCAACTATTACAAGCCTCCTTGTTTTTTTTTTTTTGCCGTGGATCAATGCGATCAAATATATAATATATAAATGTATTAAGTTATTAAACAAGTGTCTCATAAAATTATTCTATTACATAAAAATTAGAACACCAAAATTAAGTCGAACAATCTTTTTTAATGGTCAACGAAAGCAGGCAGTGAGTGAGTGTGTGTCATGTATGAGTATCAAGTAAAAGTAGCCTCTGCTTTATTAGCTGACAAAGCTTTATATGACTTGACCTCAATAATGTAAGACCACAAAAGTTTCTTAAGCTTTGTAAAGCAATATGGCAGCAAAGATGGTTATGGTTATTTACCCCAAACAAAAAAAGCAACACGATAAGAGAAAAATATATAAGTTTTTATGTTTACAAATATTTATGTATATAAATAAAAAAAGTTTTATATGTGTATAAATGTCTATATGTATGTGTGTATGTATTGAATATGTTTCAAATATTTTTACAAGCTTAATGTCAAGCAATGAAGTGTGTAAATAATCGTAAAAACAACAATAATAACAACAAAACAAAATAAGTAAAACAATTTATATGAGAGGAAGGAGAAGTTGGAGCATAAGAACAAGAAAGAAAAATAACTTTAAGTATGTAAGGAAAAAAGGAAACGGAAGTGGAGTGTGAAAAATGAATATTGTTTTCTTTTCTTTATTGTTCATTGGTTGTTGTTGTTTTCTCTCTTTTTTTAATTTTATGCTTAAATACATTTAAAGAAGACTTATAACAACAACAAAATAAACAATTTATTTTTGAAATTATTTTATATTGTTTTTGTTGTTGATTTTGTTTTTGCCCCTAAATAAGCTTTATAAATTTTAAATTAGAATAAGAATACAACAGCAACTCCTTAGATTAAATAAAGTTTGGGGAGTGAAAAAATATCTAAGAACTAAAGCTTGAATAAAAATTAATTAATTTCATTTGATTGGAAATTACGAAATGATATTTAAATTTTAACCCGAAAAAAATTAAATTTCTTTTTATAACTTTTAGCTCTTAATATCTTAAATGACAATCCGCTTTTAAAATTCACTTTCTATTACTCGTCCAACTAACCTTTTTGTAATTTTTTCTTTAAATAAATTTTCACTTTATTGCTAATTTAACAAATCATTTTTGTTTTCCATTTCATTCGATGGCAACTTGATATTTTTCATTAATATTTTATTATTTTACTTTCAACCTCCATTAGAAAAAAATCTATAGGAAAATTATTATTTATATTTTTGCAGTTTTGCAATGTGTCATGAGTTGAAAAACTAAATTTGTCAAGGCAAATGAAGTGACATGAACTCTTGACGTCTTGTCACGCCACACAACTGTCAATGTATGTTTTTGTCTTTTGCAGGTTTAGACACTCATCCATTCATCCATCTATCGTTGCTTGATGAAAATATCATTAGAACACAATCATTCACTCACTCACATATTCAGTAACTCACTCACACAAGCAAGTGTTTGCTTACATTTTCAGCGAAGATATTTTTCCCTCTTGTTAAAATGCATAAAAACATCAAAATATTTTTATAACCGCTGACAAATGTATGTCATCGTATGAAAAAAATAAAAAAGCACATATTTACAGTAATGATGACTTTTAAAAATTAATTCGTGGAAAAGGAATTAACTGAAAACTTTTTAAAAATGCATTTTATTCACAGTTTAGAGACAAAAATGAAGATATTAATATCCGGAATCTCAAGCATGTCATTAGTTATATATAGATAGCACTATGGGTATGAAGCGCAATTCGATATATATTAAAATTTTGCTTTTGAAACATCATACAGATACTTATTTTGGAAGAAATCGGTTTAAGAAAATTTAATTTTAATCTTTCACAATTATGGATCAATAATAATAAATATATACAATAGTTTATTACAATATCGGAGAAGAGTTTTTAAATTGCTTTAGATCATGGAACCTAATTTATATAATTTCAGTATAATTTCCATTACAATACATGATTCTATAACCAAATGAAACTAGTCATAGTTTCACCCTAAACTATCTATTATATATTGAGCTAAGGCCAAGAGAATTGTAACCGTAAATCTCATGGGACTAGACTATATATTTCCTCTCCAAAGTTCATTTTCAAACGTAGTTTTTCCCAGCCAGCTCAGCAATGACATTTACAATTAGTCTCGGAATTAAAGGCTGAGTCTAAAAGGTTCCTTTAAGTTTTCTAAAAATTATAATTAAATTCATCATTCTGTATTCAAATGAAACCGTTAGCAGTTTTTCACAAACTTACTTACTTACATTTCTCATATAATGAGATGCCAAAGAATTGTAACCGTTCATCACGTGAGACTTAACAGAATAGTTTCCTCTACATATTTCTATATTTAATCTGTAGTTTTATCCAAATATGTACCAAGGATGTTGAGTAAAAATAAGGTTCTTTACAGATCTTACTCTTAATATCGTATTTGCGGCGTATACTTAATGTACATGATTCATATATCTAATACGCATCTATTATTATTTCTATATTGTCATGGAAGATTAAAAAGTATTACATGTCGTTTTGATTTTCACTCATTGTGAAAAACCAAAAAGTCTACGAAAATGCAAAAAGTTTCTTAAAATCTTAAAAAGAAATTAATTCCGAGGAAGTTTCCTGCAAAAATCTCAACTGGGTCCATATGTATACCATATTCCCTATGTTTTTCCCTAAAAATAGTGGTCAACTGATTCGACTGCTATTCAGTGGTCTGCGTGACAGTTTTTTCCAAACCAACCAGTAACTGAAAGACAGTATAAACCTCAGATTAACATAAAAAAGCACCGCTTTTCTTAAGTGCTCTAAGTGCTCAATAGTGACACAATAGGTTAAAAGTAGTTTTTTAATCTAATTAGCCATGACAATAGAGACAGAAACAAGATCCATTCTTCTCGCAGGGGATTTTCAAGCACAAAAAGTAGGATAAAAAATCCTAGAAGTACCATTGGAAAAATTAAAAATTATCTTTAAAACCCCATTGTTGCCTCCCATCCATTTTGGAGCATTATAGTTTCGTTAAAATTAAGAAATTCAAAAAGTACCCTTTAAGGACCTTTCATAGTTATGAAAGCAAAGAACTAAATTAAGATTATTAGAAGATTTAAAAAGTACCACATAATTCCCTGTCTCTAAAATGCTATCATATAAAGTAACTAAAAAAGTACTATTATAATCTACTTAGAAGGCAAATAAAAAGTACTTATTTATGTTAACTTTAGTAAATGAAAACTCAATAGTACCTCAGAGTTTCCTGTTTCTAGGTTTTTCTAAATAATAAATTTTCTAAATAATCAAAAAGATAAAAAAGTACTACTTTCTTTCACACGGAACAATATGTCAAAATAACTTAACAACATTTTATAAACCAAAATTTCTTAAATTTATATTCAAAATGAAATTTTATAATCGAATTCATCAACCAATTGTCGAATATTTAAATTGGGTATGAACCTTTGATAAACCTACACTAAGGGAAATTCATGATATTTTCTAACTCTTTTGTATGTTTAGACATTATATCTGGGTCGATCCTAATTAATTTGGAATTACCTATATACCTCAATGTTCAGGTCACCAATATCAATTATCACATATTTGTATTTATCGCTCTATACAACAAGTTATAGCAAAAAGATCATAAATAATATACAAATATAACACAATATTTTAGTGATATACATTTGATCAAAACAAATAGAATAAAGCTTGTTATTCGAATATTAGTTTTGTCTATAAAGTTAATTTAATATATTTGATCCTTTATACTTTTTGAATTTCATCCATTATAGTATTTTATTTATCAATAAATATAGAATTTCGAAATTAATTGATTTTATTCAAAAATTTAAGAAAACATTTTAAAATTTAAACTTTAAAATTTTTGGTTTTTAGGATTTAGGAGTCATTTTGTTATAAAACATTTTAATCATTTGTAAATGTATGAAAAAAGTACAATATATTTATTTATAAAAAAAGTACCACATTTGCAAAAAGTATCAAACTTGTATTTATAGTTTTTAATATGTGAATCAACACACAGTCTTAAAAACGTATTAATTTATATTTGTGTCCCTTTTTCCTATATGGTCCGAATTTCAACTCATAAAACTTTCTCATTTGTTTATAGGGAAACAAGGTCATCTAATTTATCCCTTTTTATAATTTTCTCTCAGTCCATAAACCTCAACAATATTAAATTTTAAGTGTATAACACTTATATTATATTTATATAATATTATTTGCAAAACCTTAATTAACCTCAATATTGCGTAAATGTGTAAATCGTTTTTAATTAACAAAATGAGATTCCAACACTTCATCATAATTCAATTAGAAATTTAATACTCAACTCAATAAATAAATAATAAACAAATAATAATTGTTGTAAGTTGGAAAACGTGTCAATTAAAATGACTTTTGATTGGTTTCCACAAAAAAAAAGTATTTCATTGTAATTATGAACACACACACAAATACATAAGTTTACATAATGACCTTCTGACTTAAAATAGAAATCAATAAAAAGAAATCTTTAACACAGATGTAATTATTTATTCACATACTTACAAACCAGATGTTAATAATTTATATGTAATATAATGAGAATAAGTGTGCATGTGGGGGAGTAATATATACATGTTATTTAGTCAGAGTATGGAAAAACTTAGAGCAAAATCTTTGTTTTCAAATGATCTTAACTTTAACTCTTTTTTGCGAAGATTAAAAAATAAAACTCCGTTTATGTCGATTTAAATTTTTTCTTTATTCGACTGTACCATATTGGTACACAATATAATTACTTCCATTCCACCTTAATCTGAAGGAAATAAAAAAGGATCTATTAGACTTCATATATGGATGGTATAATAAGGTTGTCTGGTAGTATGCTTGATATCATCGTATGTTCACTTGTTCTAGATCTCCAACAACTGACTGCACCGATCTTCTCTGCGCTACTTACTGATGTAACCATCTTATTCAGATCAATGGAGATAGGATGTTGTACAGCATTTAAAGACTCCGAAGTGCTAACCCCAAGTACACCAGTGATTCCTATACAAGCTGATCTTTACACTTTATATAGATGAGCTACAACATATATTTGCTTTGCAGCAGGAAAGAAATATCCATAAGTAAGAATAAGACCTTCCATAGCCATATACTGTGTTGAGTGTTAACATTTCGCATAATATCTACAGTTTCTTATGAACTAAATACACTTTGTGGGCATAAATTATTTAAGTCTAATTAGAGTAGATGTATATCATAAGCAATTCCTAATTACTTCTGAACCGTCGTTCTAAATTATAATTTTTTAAAGTTCAAAAAGATTCTTGATGGATTCCAAATCCGAATGGAACGTCAAGATCAATTGGTTTTTGTAAAAAAAAAATTAAAAATATTTATACAGTATACTGTTCTTCTTTTGTTCATATTTAATGACAAAATGAAAAAAAATAATAATAATTTAACTTTATTCATTTTATACTCAAATGACAATAATGCTGATAATAATGAAGATATTCTTGTTAATGATGTTGATAGATGAATTACAGATAAATTCAAACAGAAAGCTTTTAATGAATAAATTGATAAATATCGGAACATAAAAAGCAAACAAAGAAATTAAAATCAGTAAAAAAGGAAAAACACATAAATAACATTTAGATCATTTGTATTCACAAAATAAAAGGAATTAAATTTATTTATTCCTTTGGCAGACATTAATTTTCATTTCCGGTTCTTTTCCTTATTATTAAATCTCTTATATGTTTTTGTTTGTGCTAAAGGATTTACTTTCACCTGTTTGTTCTATTTTATTGTAACTGTAAATAAATAATCATGATATTAATATTAAATAATTTTCTAATACACAAATGTCACTTTGAATTTAAACGATTTCAATCTTTTTAACAAGGGATATACGTTGATATAGGAACCAATAACATGTGTATTTATTAAAGAAGAGAATATAAATACGATATACCTACAGATATCTATATCTATATATATAAAAATGAATCTGTGTTGGTTTGTCTGTTTGTTTGTTTGTTTCTTTGGGACTTATATACAGCTGAACTACTTGACCGATTTTCCTGAAATTTTCACACAATGATCCCAATATAAAGAAAATATAATCTATGTTATAAAAGAAAATTCTGATAGGACCTGGGACACCCCCATACAAAGCAAACATATGAAATATCTAAGAACTATAATAGCGAGAGTTCTAAAATTTGGCACCAATGACTTCCTCAAGGAACTGTTTTGCTACACAAAATGTTAAACGGACAGGATTGGGGGGAAAGGTATCCGTCTTACAAAGCAAATATTGATTATTGAATATATAAAAGCTGCTACAGCAAGAATTATTTCCTTAAGAAACAGTTTTATTGAACAAAGTGTAGGAGAGGTAGCTCTATAAAAATCATTTAGTGATTATCGGATATCTAAAGAACTATTGAAGTGAGAGTATTAAGATGACTTTCTCTTGGAATTGTGTTATTTGACAAAATGTTCCAATTACTTGTGAGAAAAATATATCACAAAAAGGACCATTATACTTTTGCGGCTAGAAAGTTATAAACTTGGCCCCAATAATTTTCCTGTAAAACAGTTTCACATGCTGGATAAAAGATGTGGCCATACAAAGAAGAAAGGAGAGCCGACTCTATATATACCAACTATTTATTATCGAATGTCTAAAGAACTATTTCAACTACAGTTTCCAAAACTTTGTCACTTCCCTATGAAAAGATTTTATATTTCTGCAGCAAAGCGCACCGGGTAATAGCTAGTAACTAGTAAAAATGTATAAATGTTAGTATGAAAAGATATATTAAACTTATATTTATTTATATTTATTATTATGGAAAAAATGATGAAAAGATCCAGCAAATAAACAATAATTTTATATGAAAATATATGCCAGAGCAATAAAAACAACTACAACTGCTCTAACAAGGAAAAACCTACAACAACAAATTGATATCGTTTGTCATTTTGAGTGACACAAGTCATTTTTCTTTGTTTAACATTCACAATCATCAAGACTGCAAATAAATAAGACAACAAAATATCGTGAAAAGAAGGATTTCTAATAATTTTTGTCTTCTCTTGTCTTTATAACACCAACCTGGATTATTTTTTTGTTTTCTTCCTTATCAACAACAACTATGATGAATAAAAATATCACATTTATTTTTCTGGTTATAAAAAATATGAATTATTCACTCAAACTTCTAATACTTTAAGAAAGTGAGATGGAAAAATATTAATAAACTCTTAAACATTTCCGGAAGCAATAGAATATTTTATGGTCTTTGAAATATATTTCAGTTATTATTTTAATTATTTGAGATGTGAGCCAAAGGTTAAAGTTAAAGGAAATTTAGAAAAGAAATCTGATTAGTGTTAACTGAGGTCAAAATAACTACACTAAAAAGGTTACAATCCGACTATGTCCAATGAGCTTAGTGGTTGGAATAGAAAAATTAAAGACACACAAGACTCAAGAAGTTCCTGACAAGAATGCTGTTTACAATTTAGAGCAAGAAAATTCGAGTCAAGTTTTCTAAAAAAATATTATTGCTGCATAATGTTAAGGACACAAAAACAGTCAAAATTTCATTGTATTGCAAGCAATACGCAGTTGCAGCCAATTGTTGTCTCAACGGGCTCTATAAATAGCGAAATTCACATCAAGGAATGTCTGCAAAAAAGGCAATTTCCGTTCATAATTCTCATAATATGTCTACTTAATTTTGGCCTGAATTGGCATCCTTTTACTAGGGTTAAAAAGCGCTTGAGCGGGGCTAAGACCAGTGGAGAAATATAGGGTTCTTGTTAAAAGAGAATTGAAAAGCACAAAAGAGATGTCCAAAAGTGTGCTAGATTTTAAACGGAGATAAGTAACTGTTTGGGTAAAATAACAAAAATCATTATAAACGGTAACAAAAAGAAATCACTACTTAGTATTAAAACAACAAATAGTATGGTCAACATAGAGAAGATTTCTGCGTCCACGTTTGGCATTGAAGCACCACATTTCCATAGTGCTACTAGAGTTGTTTTTTATCACGAAAAAATGACCTCGGTAACATATTTGGATTTAATAATTATGATGAGGTTTTGGGCTCCTTTAAAAAATTGTAAGGTACATGCGCACAACCCAAAATAATAAAAATTTTAAAAGGAATTGAAATTTATTATACAGATTATTTCTTTTTGGAAAAATCCAAAACCTTTCTGATGCTTTAATCGTTAGAGCGAAATATGTCATTAATTGATGACATATTGAAGAGTAAAATAGTTTGATATTTTTTCACGTTAGAACTCTATTCCAATAAATGGCTACTTGAGCTTTAAGGACCGACGATTTGTATTATAGTTTTATAAATTCCGGCGATTTGTATTATAGTTTTAAAAAATTCGCCGTACGAATTAATTTCAAGTTTTAAATATTAATTTTAAAATATTTCGATATTTAAGAGTTTTATCATTTTAAATATCTTTTCCTGGAAAGTGACTATATGACAAAGATAATAACATAATAACAATGATTTATTATTCTCTGAATCGATTTAAAATAGTCCATCTCTCTGGTTAGCTGTCCTAGCAAACTTGGTGTACAAAATGCAAATCAGAATTTTTATTATCTCATCTAGCCCCATGTCAATATTCCCTCAAAATTAAGTTGGAGATATGCAAAATTTTACATGGACTGGTCTATTATTTCTCATATTTTTTTAGGTTAGATCATTTCATTCTATTGCAACCATTCTCACGGACACATCTATAATTGTCGTAGGCAATTTACTATTTAAGATCAGCTTAATCGATCCAGTAACAACGATAACTTTAAACAAATTTTTTTAATATTTTTTAAAAAGCTTGTTATCAGATTCAAATAAAATTAAATTTAAATATATAGAGAAACACATTTCATTACTATTCGGAGAATCATCACAATCAAATTATTTCAATTTTATAACTTATAAAATATAAACACATATAATGTAACACTTTATTACTATTTAAGTGTATGGTGTATTAGAGTATATTTGTATATTTGAATGCTGGTGAAACTTCATACGTATAAACATGTAATATTGGATATATTATAATAAATTTGTCATAAACGAATGTAGCATTCATACTTGTTTTTTTTTCCTATATTATATTACTCATACGCACAGTAGTTCAAAAATTAATGAATTTTAATGTTAAGCAATAAATATATAAAATTCCTACGATTTTGTTTTTCTTCATATAAATCAATATTTATATTTTATATTGAATATTATTTTATATCATTTACTGAAGTCTTGGCATTTCTCTAATCATATTATTTGGTCAAAGAACGTGGCTCATGAATTTTCATATTTATGTTTTATATATTTTGTATTATATTTTTTGGCAAACAAAATGATACATTTTTTATAAAGTCCTGCAAATCCTTAAAGAGGTAGTACACAATGTTTAAGTATATATATGTGTGTCTGTTTTTAAACACAAATGTATTTTTTACCTCAATATTATTTTCTTATTCTTTAAGATATTTTCCTTAAAGCATCCTTTAAACATAATGTAAACATGTAAGTCATTTTATATTGTATCTTTTATATTCAAAACATATAAAATTGTATAGTTCATGAACATATATATATGAACATACATATTTATATACTTTATATGTATATGAAAGTAAAAAATGCTCTTACGCACCCATCATTTGTGTTCTCAACTGTCATCTTCTTTTCAAACCATAGATTTTTATGGTTACTAAAATTCTTAGGATAAAAGCAACAATAATACCAAATACAACAATAACAGGAACAGTGTCTACTACTGTCATAAGAGGAGCAACCAATATCATCTAAACAACAAACATATTTTCCAGTATTTTATAGTCCTTTTGTAGAAAATTAAAGAATGAAGAAAAAAAAGAATTTTAATAACAACAAAAATAACCATAAGAGTCTGGGTTCTTTTTTCTCCTTTGTTTCATTCTTCATCATCGTCTGGTTGATTGCCTTTGCCTTTTCGTACGTTTATTATTGTTTACGTTTCTATGGAAATGTTTACAGAGCTGGAAACGTTAGGAGGTGTGCATATATGAAATATAGCAAAGGCGGGATCGATAATGTGTACCGATCACGCTTGTATTGAGTTGACTCAATTTTTTACTCATAATTCACATCACACTACAAGCAGTAGATTTGATGGATCTTCTGATATTCTAAAACGAACTGCTTCTTACAGATGCTTTGGAACCGATGTGGATGATTGTAAATTTTCCTTTATTATTTATATCCTGGATTTTCACAAACATCACTTTAAATCTGCTCTAAATTTTCCACTCCTGTTATTAAATATATATGATTTTTCAAGAGTACACTTTCGTTTTTTTTTTGTATGCTGAAATAAAAACACAAACACACACATGTTAAAGTAGCAGCGTTTATTTTTAGACAATTGTCGCAAATATCCTGTGGAAAATTGTGAAGAGTCCTTTAAGTCAAAATATATATTTAAGCTTATTTTTGTTATTCACCTTAATACCTTTAATTAAATTTAAGCTGCAACAGGCTAAAAATCACATAAAATGAATAAAACAAAAAGCGTATTTATATTTCAAATAAAAATAAAATAATGAATTTATTAAAATAAAAAAAGTTTTCAATTTCTGATTAAAGTTATTAATTTTTTAGGTGTTACAACAAAAATTATGAAAAATATTTCTTTACAGAATTAAATCAATTATTAATTGTTTTTCATGAAATTTATCCCGTTTCTTAGACCCTACACCTCCTGAAACGTCTGCTTATACTTCCGTCTGACCGGCTTTATAAATAAATTGAAGATGAATATTAAGAAGAGATTTGTTAAATTTATTTCTGAAATCTTAAAAAAAGTCAACATCAAGTAGCAAAAGTGGAATGTTTAGCTAAGAATTATACGATCATTGTAACACATAGTGTGTCCAAATTTAAAATCTGGTGTATTAAAAAGTATCGAATAAAACTTAATTTGACTAGACGAATTCGAGTTTAGTTTAGATTTTCAGTCAACCTATAAGTTTGTTGTATAAAATTGTCCACGATTAAGGTTTTTTAAAATCCAATTCCAATCATGTTTAATAATTTGAATTTCTTCATTTATATAATCGCATTTCAAGGGCCGCCCATGAAATATTGTTTGAGTGTTTACTTTATATATTTAGTTATATGATAGGAACCATCTTTGCGGCTTCAGAACTTAACAAAAAGAAATAGGTTTTTGCTTTAACTGACCAACGTTGGATAGGACTGGTGTGCAGATCTTTACTCTTAGTTCATCGCAGTTTAGTTTAAAAGCATTTCAGTTAAAATTTCTTCAAAAACAATTGTAATACTTCAATTTTTCTTAAATTCAAATTTGCAAATTTTGTACATTTTTATTTACACCAATGTAGGGTTAATTACAAACGCTTACATATTTAATTGTTTATTCTACTTTTGTTTCATTTCTTTATTCAAAAGAGATTTTTTTTAATTGTGTAAGGAACAAGTGGACGAGATTTATATGTTATATTATAACAACTTTACATTCATAAATATTAGTACGAAAAATTCCCTAGTTTTTCTAAGTCCAACACTGATATATTTGTTTAGCTGTAAAAAGTACTTATCTCTCACCTATTACTTTTATCATGTATGGATAAATTAAATGAGAAAAAGAAGAGCATGAATATAGAAAAAAAAACTTTATTTTAAACTCAGCTTTGCATTGAGTGAAACATAGTGAAAAGGAAGATGAAATTTTTCCTAAGCTATAATAAGTCATTTCAAGGAAAAATTCTTTCTTTTCCAATTTGACAACGAAAGGTGAAACATTAGTGAATTTCTTATAAATTAAAAGAAAAAAATGAAAAAAAAAGAAGAAAATCAGCACGTGGTTTTCACTTTAATTACATATTTTTTTAAAAGTGAAATATATTTTTATAAATTTAACGTGGAAGTACTATTGTGTGATATAACTATTGGCTGTTATTCAAGAAGAAAACGCAATACTCCAAGAAATCCATATTTCGGTATATCTGTTAAGGTTCTTACTGAGAAAGGTATTTTCATATATATTATGCATAAAACCCAATTTTAGAGTAACTATTTTCCATCAATTACCAGGAAGAATCAATCTGTACAAATTTCTACCAATTTCTTTTAATTATCTCCTGTGTGCAACTGGCCGAATGCGACCACGTGTATGCCACATGTTGGCATTACGTCAGTGGAAGTCGTCACCAGGAAAGCCAAAGCCACATCATAGACATATAAAGGAATATCCAAATATTCAACCATCAGTGAATTAATATTTTACTTTCCTTATATATTACTAAATTTTCGCAAATCAATCCTACTTATACCAATCATTCCGTTTCCTAATATTATGAAGTGATTATGCAACTTAATTCTAATTATATTCCAAATTAATAACCACAAAAACCACATTATCATATCTATCTAATAAATATGTAAAATATTCTAAAGTCTTAAAAGTAATTAAACCAATAATTAACATCTTGTAAAAATAATCCAATTATGTCGCGAAAATCTAATATTGTTTCGGATTTCAAAATTATATACACACATTAATCTATATATCGAATTTTTTTTATTTTTTTTTTTTTTTTTCTATCGTAAAAATATTCTTAACATTTTTTTTCTTTAGAAAAAAATATCCATTTAAAATTATAAAAATATGTTATATATCAATATTCCTATTAACAAAATAATGATATAATATATTAGTTTTATACCACTATCGGAAACATCATATTGAACTAATCCTTATTTTTAATTTAATTAATATAACATGACCCAATAACGTATTAATTGCAAATTTCCCTAAATTTATATTATTAACTGAATACCCTATATTAGCAAAAGCAATTTACAAAAAAAAATCATTATACAAATGTCATCGAGATGCAGAAGGCCTTCATGCAGCGTTGGACAATTGTTTTTGTAAGTCTCTTTTGATATTTTCATTCTTATTTTTTTTACTATAATTATAACAAAGAAATTATTAATTGAGAATTATTACCTGATATTCTTTTAATCTCTTATTTATAAAAGAGAGTTTTAATATTGAAAAACAAAACAAGAGAATAATAAGATGATAATTTCTTTGTTTCTAATTAACCCTAAATTGATCTAATGATCATAATTATTATTAAATTATTATAAATATTTTTTTATTAAATTCATATTAATTAATTAATATGAATTGAAATCTTTATAAAATAAATCTAAATTCACTTTAATATGAGGTCTTTGGCGAGGTAAAAGTGTGTTAGGGTTTCTTTATTTAATAAATTTTAGGCCAACAAAAGAAACACGGATGGGAGGGTATTGAGGCCCATAGCAAAATCATCTAAGCTATGTTCACAGGTTCTTATTTTATAATAATTAAGGAAGTATTGATTTATTTAAAGGGCAATCCAAACGCATGTTAATTTTTTTATTTGTAATATAATATAAGGTATACAGGAACAAGATCCCTGCCCACCACTGCCGAACTAGCTAGTTAGCAAGAACATGCGTGCCGTTCCTAGTTATCTCTTGAAAACATGGACTTGTTAATTTCTTTCTTTTCATTATTTTTTTTATCTTATCGATATACATATCTTTCTTAACAACGCTAGGAAAAGAAGCAAATTTTGAAAGGAAATTATGAAACAACATTCTTAAAATGTTTCTCTGCTATAGAGAACACAAAGACCTAATTCTATATACATTTTATATAGAAACAAATTACATCATTACACAATAAAAAATTCAGACTAGAATATAAGCCCCAGAGACAATAAGTAAAAAATTTATTTAGAACATTTCTGAAACTTTAAATCTATAAATTTCTTTTGTCTCAATTAAAAAATAATGTCTACAAAATTTTGAAATATCAATATACCCGACATTTTTAATATACTCTTTTAAATCAAGTCAATCTCAGCTCTAGTCATGTGAAATTTTTAATTTACAAAATTATTAATTTTACAGAATAATTTAGTTCATAAATAAACTCAAATACATGAAGCTAAAAAATGAAGTACATACAGTTTTATCTTAATAAAATTCTAAATTCAAAGAAACTTTATACAAGAAACCGTCCTATTGATATTGGTTATTATCAGTCCATTATATGATAAATTTGATAAATATCATGAGAATTTGTCCCCAATTAAAGTTTATTTCAGTATACAAGTAGCTTCCATACAAGTATTTTCAAAATAAATCGCTTTTTAATCCTACAAATCTCCCATAGACGTTATTGAAGTATCTTACACAATCAAGTAAAATTAAAGATACCAAAATATACAAGAATCATTCCGTGTTATAGTTGACAACATTAAATGGAATATGTCTTTACTAAATTGTCTTTTAAACATCTGAGGCGGACCTAATGACTTTTTACATTATTTTGTATGAGTA
Source organism: Cochliomyia hominivorax (assembly GCA_004302925.2). Taxonomy (NCBI): domain Eukaryota; kingdom Metazoa; phylum Arthropoda; class Insecta; order Diptera; family Calliphoridae; genus Cochliomyia; species Cochliomyia hominivorax. The sequence continues at coordinate 59,424,995 of PYHX02000413.1, forward strand.
TTCCGGCCTAAATATCTTATAAATTAAAATATAATAAATATCTGACATTACATTAGTATCTTTTTTTTGCAATTAAGGACCTTTTAATAAAAGAAAGTCTCGTGAATTAATACCGTCAGTTGCAATTTCGGAAAAACGATGATTAAATCAAGGCCAAAGAGATGAAAAATACATTGAGATTGATCACAATAGTGACTGTGTATATGTAGTCCTTTTAATGCACTATTTTTCATATTTTTTCTGAATTGCAATAAACTATTTATTAATAGATATCATTGTTTCAGGAAATGTGGATCCCACAATTGAGAATTCCAACTTTTAGTATACACAGTTTTTCTTAAACTTTAATTGGAAAATTTTTGTCAAACAATAAAAATCAATCTGAAATATCTATGGATGCAATATAAAAGAGAAATAAAGTTGAAAAGTTCAAATGAGATAAAATATTGTCGAATTATATTTAATTGACTTAAACTTCAACTGATTTTTAATTAAAGCAAACAATAAATTACAAATTTCTCTCGTATCAACCACATTAAAATATATAAATGAGAAAGACTTTAACTCCCATTTTTATTGTCTACCATAAATTTTACAATTTTCGCCATTTTTATAACGCAACAACAATACTAAATAATAAAATGAATTTATTGACTTTAAACCAAAATTAAACTGTGAAAATAATTATGTCCTTAGAAACCCGTCAAGTCAAAGAATCCCAAAATAAGTTTAAAAAGTCACATAAAAAGGTTAAAATAAATAAATGTTTAAAATTTAATCCTTTTCGAGACATTTCCAAGTACTTTCTAGAGAAACGAGCAAATAATGACGGTTTTTAATGTTTATTATTTAAAATTATTTTGTTGATTTAAAGTCAATTTAAGCTTTTTAACACTTTTGTCATCTATTTTTTACATTTTTTTTTTTGTGTAACACATTTATGTTGCTTTTCCTTTTGTACTCAATAAAAGCGAAAGAAACTCAAAATCTTTTATAATGTTTATTTTTAAACACAATTTCATTGACGCTTATTTTTTACGATTATGTGTCATTGTGGAGTAAAGGAAACAAAAATAGACGAAAATATGGGAAATATTATTTTTAACCTTTCACCACCCCATGAGTCCCTTTTTTAAATCACAAACGACAAATATTAAGGCAAACTAACATCAAGTTCTAAATATTTTACAGTGGGAATGAATAATATTTGGGCAAAAATTTAAATTGTATTTTCTATAGATCTATATTTATTAACTATTACAAGTGATTTTTTCAAAATTTATTTGGCTTTAAGTCTGACAATTATCTTCAAAAAAGTCTTTGTTTTTGCATAAGCAAATTTTTACCTATCGACCTTGAAGTTGTCCATTTTATATCGTGGGTACTTTTGTATGATTTTTAAACCATTATGAATTTCACTGCGAAAATTATTCTTTGTTCTAGAAATTGTCTTCCAATTCTTCTTCCATTATAAGTCTATAACATTTGCTGTACAAAAGCGATATATTGAAAGAATCATCTAAGAGCATTTTAAATTTTTAGTTAGAATTTTGAGATTGTCTTAGATATCGATCTATATCTTATTTTTGCTATTTTATTGGTCTTACATGAATCTGAGACTTACATATGACTTCTGAGGGTTACATATCGAATAAAACTACATGTAGTAAGGTGTATAAGACTATAAACCGGGCCCATATCATGTCAAATGTCTATACAAAGCGAAAATGTTGTACTAATACTAAATCAACCAGGGCAGATAAGATCGAAGGCACACATAGCCTCCATAAAAAGTTCGATTATGTAATCGCAAACAATAGACAAATATCGATTATTAAACTTTTGCAGGGAAACTGCTCAACTTGGGTAGGACCAATCAAAATGAGTTTCTGTTATTTAGTTGCATTTTTTTTTTTTGATTTCTTATAAATAATAAAACGGTTTTAATTTCAAAATATATTTCCAAACATTTGCTAATCCCAATCCACTGTTTCTTATTAAGTTCTCTTGAACTTTAAAGTATTAACATCAAACGTAGATATTCAACAATCTATTAAAAACCTTCTAGAATAATATATTAATATTATTTTATTTTTTTCTCTCTCTCTCTCTCTATCTCTTGAAAACTTTCACTCACACTCGTACAATTTCACTCGTACCTTGACATTTTTTATATAAATTCCATTATTAGATTGGCACATGTCACCAGCAACATTTGCTCTGGGACTCAAAGGAAATTCTTTTAGAGTAGAACGGAACAAATGGAAATAACATAACAAAAGGTTTTCGAAAATGTAAAAAAATGCATAAAAAAGGTAAATAAATTCAATAACATCAATAAATAAAATTATATACAATTTATTTAACAATTCAATACAAAAGAACTTCTTTTTGGACTTATTGATTTGGTTTTCAGACGAAAAAATATACGCAAAAAAGGTAATTTTGATTCTATTAACAATAAAAGAAAAAGTTGGTAACATCTTTTTAAATTATAGTCATGGCTGAGACATGATGTAACCATAATATGGTTGAGATATTTGAATAAATTATAGAAGCTTTAAGTAACGTTGAATAATAGAAAAAATTATGGACCGATCTCGTATAATTTCGCACATCCAATTTCGTTTACATTTATCTTAATTACAAACATATATATGTCGGATTTAAGCCCTTCAAAGTAATATTTGGAGGGACCAATCCTCGTATATTTTGGCTCATTATTATATCCTACACCACCGCAGATGGTGGTGATGTTTATAACATGCAGGAAAAATGAATTTTACACCCTCCTTAAGTATACCGATGTCCGTCCGTTCGTCTATCTGTCCGACTGGCAGTCCATGTATAAGTATACAGGTTGCAATTTTTGAGAGATCTCGATGAAATTTGGATTGAAATTGCCCATATTCTGTCCAATATTTCAGAAACCTCCCATACAAATGCTTTAAAGTAAGTAAAAACTTAAAGATAAATCAGAAAATCAATTTATACGAGGATAGTTCGTTAATTTTTCGTAACTACAATTTTTTTGCAACGATGTAATGTAAGGAATTAGATAGTCGAGCTTGACCGACTATACATTCTTACTTGTTTTAGAACATCATAAAACTTTTTTTAGGATTTTTATGAGCTTTAATTCCCTTTCTAGAAGAACAGCTGTATAGAAGGAACCCGAAAAATTGGACGGAACATGGTCAATTTCAATAAGTTTCTCCTTTGGCCAAAGTAATAAAGTTTGCCAAATTTAATCTCAATCTGGTTCAAGTAACACACAAGATACCTCAAAATTTGCGATCTGTAGAGTGTTTAAATGGACAACCAGCAGTGCGGAAAGACAGACGACCTGAGATCTTTAAAACGACTCAGAAAGTGGTTCAATATTTTTCTGTATATTCCAAGCATCAGATAAATAACACCCCAACCAACTACAATAGAGTATATATATTATATAGTCCTTTTTAGTCGATTATAATTTTATTATTTGTTTTTTTTACTGCTGTCAAAATATTAATTGAATTAAAGTCTATTACTCTGTCACTAAGTAGACAAAATATTACGTGTAAATCTATTTTTATATAAATGACAATATCATCATGGTCTGATGTCATTTAATTTATGACTGTCACGAAAATGTTGCAAAAACTCAAATATTTACCATAAAAATTATTATTAAGTCTTCAAGTTGAAAATATTGTTACCTTAAATTTCTGATTTAAATTAGAACTTAGAACTCCTTACCTGTAACGAGAAATGTAAGGGAAGAAATATTTATTAGTAAAATAAATAAAAAAGTCTTAGGAATTTTAATGTAGTTGAAAATTGACAAAATATAAGTATTTTTTAGATAAGGAGTGAGATCGAAAAATTCTTTACATATATACAATTTGATTTCTCTTTAGTATCAGATGCTTTGGAAAACATGTAAGTTATTATGTTTGATATCAAACAAAAGAATGTATTGCTAATCTGATTATTAAACATTTTCAACAAAACCACAATTGTCCGACAAAATGTTAAAAGATCTGGCGTCAAAATATTTCTAATGTTATTAAACAGTACTGGAAGAACTTGTCCGTTGATAGAAAATCTGGTTCAAGTAACACATGCGAGAGAAAACCAGTCCGGTTAACTCAGTTATTGGGCTATTTGGTACGAAAAGTAAAAGCCAATACGGGTTTTAAAACACACAAGACTTAAGAAGTTCCCGACTGGAAAGCTGCTAAAAATAAAGTGGCCAAAGACAGAGAACAGAAACTAAATTCAATTTTTCAAGGTTTTTCACAACTTCTTGGTAATAAATTTTGGAAAAAAGCCAATCATTTATTACAAAGGCCTCTATAAATACCGAAATTTGCATCAAGAAATTTTTAAAGAAAGGCTGCTTCCGTTCATAATAATTCGTAATCTGTCCACTTTTTTTGGCTTGATTAAGCATCCTGCTTGAGTGGTACAAGAACATTAATGTGTTATTTGTATCAAAAAAATTATTTGTACCAAAATCAAAATTGCTCGAAGTTAAGATCATAGAGAGATGTTGGGCTCTTGTTAAAAGAGAATTGAAAAGCAAAAAAAGGTCTTCAATTTTAAAGGAAATTAAAACCCTGTTCGAGCACAGTAAGCACTTTTTAAACGTGAATTTAAGGGTTTTCGAAAAAAGTTTTTTTTTAAATTGCAATATTAATTTTAATCAAATAAAAAAACAAATTTGTAAGTTTAGTGTTTTCGTTGTTATTTATGTTAAGAATTTTTTCGATCTCACTCCTTAAAAAAGACTTCAACAGAATTTTAATTTCGTTTATTAAATTTGTTGATTTGCGATGAGAAATGAAACTCTCGTATTTTTAATTAAAAACAAACACAGAGAGACAACAACTACAAAATAATTGTCAAAGTAACTGTAAAAAAATGTAATCGAATTTGCTACCGATTGTCAGTGAGTTTCTTTCATTTTCGTTTTTTTAGTTTTCGTTTTTTTTTTTTTTTCTACCAAGAACAATAGACTGGAATAGAAATGTTTAAATTCATAGAGAAACTATATATCCAATCGCGAAATAAACTTTAAAAGAAACATAAATAAGTTGCTGTATACATACATACGCCCCGTTGACAAATTCTTACATTAAAGCTTAAAAATGGCGGAGATCTAATAGCTTTGTTTCTAGAATTTATGAAACTAAAAAGTACAAGAAGTTTTATATCAGAAAGCGAAAAAATTCAGAAGCTTAAACAGGAAACGGAAATTAAACACAAATTTAGTACAAAATCATTAAACATTTTGTAGGCACTAAATAATATATTTCTTAAAAATAGGTAAATAAGAAAATACTTTAGATTATGTTTGTGGAGCATAGTTTCTCCTGAATTAATACAACCAGATAGAGTACGGAGAGTACTTCTCTATTGACTCAATAGGGTCTACATTTTTTTCAACAAAATATTCCAATAGCAAAATAATTGTGTTTAAAATAATATTTGTTTGTGGTGGAAGATTTCTCTCACCATGGTCTCATCCACTGAACCATTGATCTTTAAGAAATTTAGCGAACGGAGGTTGAGGTTTTCAACATCTTAATAAGGAGTCTGGTTATACCCAATATCTGAGTACATAATTCTGGGAAGAACACGAATGAGGGACATTCTGCAACCCCGAATGTCAAACACAATACGAAATGGATTTGAATTATTTGAATGGTCATCAGTCATTCGTTGAGTTTCGTGATCCTTGATCTAAACCATGGAGTTGCACAGAGAAGAATACTGATACCACTCTTGCTTAATTTCAACCTTTCGAATTTCCCAGTATTTATACATTTAGTTGACATAGTAAACTATGCGAAAGACTGCACAATTATAGTGACGGGCCACAGAGTTTATGATTTATCCGGTCTGTAAAATGGTTATCTCAGCAATACTTTGCACCACCTCACCTCATGTCACTGCAATCACACATAAGCTGTGAAGTAAAAATTAATTATCGAAGCAACAGCCGCTCAGTGATGTGGGTTCCTTCATTGACTGATATGCGTTGGAAAAAAACATAAGAAGTTACAAAATTCAGTCTTAAGAAATGTAACTGACTGTGTATAGATGTCCCCAACACACAATCTACATGAGATGACGAAGATCCCTCCGGTAATTGAAGGCTCCCCGAAACATGTAAGAAAGTCTATACGAAGAGGTAATAGTAAAATCTTCTCGATCAAAACTCCTATATGACAGATACGTCAAAGAACCATATGATACACGTCATATGTTTAACTGCCAGTTCAAATTACCTTTCTCAGTCCTGAAGACCCATGGACTCACAAAATTTGTTTCAGATATCGGTATATGGCTGAACCAACTTAGCTAGTTTTAAAGAGAGTTCTACCGTTGTAAAATATCTTAATTTCAAATATTATTGAAGTTAGAGCGTGCAATTGCAATGGTTAAAGCCCAACCAACGAAGACTTTATGAACCCTTTATCTTCACAAAAATGAAATTGTTCTCCTGTGCTGTTAAAGAGCATTTAAATACATTTATTTTCCTATTTCAATATTTCTGAACTATTTATTTGAATTTAATTTTTATATTTTTAATTGAATATAAAAATAACTACAAAATGATCAAATAAAATATAAAAATTATTATTTTAGCTTATAAACAATTTATTTATTTATTTGAAATAATATTTATAGTCTTTTGCTTATTCATGAGTAATAATCCTTTATTGAAATTTAATAACGCAATAAAATTATATTTTTCATATTCAAAAATCAATAAAAAATATAAAGAAATTAAATTCTTTAAAATTATAAAACTTTTCACAGGAACTAAAGGGAGAGGGAGAAAAATATATATTTATTTCTGTGTCCATAAATGTATAATAATCCTTTGGAAAAGAAATTTATATTTATATTGAAAAAAAATCAGAATTTTTAAAAAAGGATTAGAACTGCAATAGAAATCCATGTATATTTATTCTCATATTTTCTTTATTCTTTCAGAAATTCAGAAAATTGTTTTCATTGTAAGATTGTGTATTTAGAACAATACTAACGAATAACCGGTGGGATTCGTTGCCTTGGAAACGAATTAGTGTAAAGAAAATTGGAAGGGATATAAAAATATAATTTAGGAAGGTATTAATTAACCTTCCAGTCCATAATTTTTAGCAAATCAGAATCTAGGAGTACTCTGGAAACTTTTTTTAATATCAATCTTTTTACATTTCTTGAAAGTCCAAACAAATATACAAATTCATACTTATACTTACAAAACTACGTATATGTATTCGAACGTGACCAAGGAATCATATGGATGGATACGTGATTACAGTGTACAGTTGGGTTATCAAATATAGTAAAATTTAGAATTTTTTCTAAAAAACACTTCGGACATTAAGAATTTTGAAAAAGAAAATAAAAAATATATTTAAACTCTTTCTTTTATTCTTGGAACATAACGAATTCCAAGAATTTGAATATTAAGAATATGAGTGTTTTGAGGAACATTTAAATACTGATTCAATTTCGTATTAAAGAGAGGAAGGTTTCAGAATTTCAGATGTTTTGAAGCAAAGAAATCTTTTTCAATTACTGTGAATATTTTGATTCACCTTGTCTGTTTGTTACTGAACCGACAACTTTTATGTTTGAAATGATTTTGACATTTTTTTATATTTACGTCTTTCATCATGATATATAAAATTTGACTCAGCAAGTAACTCTGAGTCGATCGGAAGGTCTAGTGAACGACAAAGTCGTATGTGGGGCATGTGGGCACGAAACTGAGACAATGGGACCCTTCATATGTTACTGTCCGGCATTTCCAGTTACTTTCTTGACCGAATTTGGCAAATTTTAAAAAATAACGTTTTTGTGGATGAGAAGTTTTGAAATAATTCACTAGTGATTACCATTTATATCGATTCGTTAGCAAAAGAGTTAGAGACCGATATCTGAGACATCCTCAAATTTTCGATGACAAATTTTTTCATTAAATATTAACTTGATTTCCACAAAATGTAACCATAACAAACAGCTATATGCATTTTTATCGTTCAAAATCATAGAAATTGGATCAATAGACAAATTTTATTGGCTTAAATATGGAAAATTTTTATACACCCCAAAATCAGTGTATCATATAGGACAAAAATATTTATTTTGCTGGAGCCATTTTTAGAAATAGCTCCCATATAGGACTATCGCTTAGATTTTGGTCTAAAGTTTCTAAATTTTAAAAGTGATTTATGGTTGAAGTTATTAAAAATTCAACATTGCCGAATATAGTATTCTAGCTTTTTTTAATTCTATCTATATTCCGGTCCACAAGCACATTAAATTGTACGTTTTTAGATAGGACGACTAAAAATTCTTAGCATTTGAAAAAAATGAGAAAAAAATGGCGCTTAGTAGGCCACACACTCAGAAACCTTTCACCTGTAGTACCAATTACTCGCAGACTTTTTCAGAGACCTTTTCCTTAATTGTTCTAAAAAATTAGAGTTATAATTTAAATCTTCAATTATATAATTTTCATCACAATTGTATTTGGGATTTCCAAAGTTTGTAATACATTGTATTAACTTCTCTGCAATATAAGAATGTAAAATGTACAAAGTTTTCATATTATCAAAATACAATCTCACATGAATTTTCTCAAATGAAATCGAAAATAAAATTGCAATAAAAATTTTTGATATTAAATCCAACAAAGTTGCATGTACGAGCTCCAAAAAGAAGTTTTGGTATGTGAAGTTATCTGAAAGAATGTATAAAGTATCCTTCAATTTTGAAATATGAAAAAAGTTTCATTTTAAAGAATTGAATTATAAGGAATTTTATATTTTGTTTCCTTTCATAATTAATTCTTTCATTTACATCAAACATGTCAATATTCAATCGTTTCCTTTTTACTGCAAGTATTATGTATATTGAGGTGAAAGTATGTGAAAATGAATGATGAAATGAATAAAAATGTATTGAAAAATTTATAGAGTCCAAATGACAATTTAAGATATTTATGAATAAATAAAAAATCGCTTAAGGTTACGTGGATTTTTGAAAAAAAAAATAATGAGTTCACTGTTTGCAAAAATGCTTGTCTGCAAATAAATCTGCAAGTTTTGATAATTTGGATTCGCATGAAATTTTACATAATGAAAGTGTGACATTACAAATTCTGCAGTTCGAGCCCTATTGGTGCTCCATGTGCCGAATTACCTGGACGCAGAGTAGAGTACATCGTACATTCCATTTTCTTTAACGAATGCCAACTTTTTGTTTTTCATTAAATTTAAATTTTTTTACTGACTTTAGCACCTGATATTTATCTCATATAGTTACCGATTTATTTGTATTTAAATTTCCAACTTTCAAATTTTTTTGCGAGATTTTGTATCAGTATTTTGAATATATCTGAAAGTAATGCCCCGATACTATTAATTTGCTTTTTACTAAATTATTATCAAATTTAAGAAGATTGAGGTCAATATAACCCCACCCATATTAATAAACACATTTCAATCTGAAAATTCAAATTTACGTTTTTTTGCGTAAATTGTGTCTTCATTTATTTTTTATCTAAAATAAAATTTTAGATAAAAAAATCCAATTTGACCCTTTTTTAATCAAAATATTGAATTTATCTACCATGTTCTGAAATCTCAAATTTTTGGAAAAAAATCTTTTGTGGAAATTCTTATAAGCTTGTAGCAATTGGTGACGGCTTTTGTCACACCTTCAATAAATATGGATTCTACAATCAAAAATCTCAAAAATTGGATGAGTTCTTTCTATTTCAAATTCATACCGAATTAATTTTAAATACCACGTAAAGCTGCTATAAAAAGGAGGCATTTTTCGGGAAGAAGCATTATATGGCAGCCGTCATGTTTGAAAAATTAATAGTTAATAATTTCACTAAAATCGTTTCATATTTGATCAAATATATTCAAGAAAGCTAAAAAACACGAATATTATCTGAAAAGGGTTTCAAATGTGAGTAACGCCAAATTATGAAACAGTTTTCGTCAAATTTGTCTCATATATTAATATCGTTTTTCAATAGAATTGGTTTAAATTTAAGAGCTTTATTTTGGGAAGAACCTTTTATGGGGGCTAGATCAATTAACAGTTCTAGCATAATCTTATGTTATTGGGTTGATAACAAATTTCAGAAACTTATCTTTAATACTGTGACATATATGACACAAAGATTTTGTGCAGTATAAACATTTTGCCCATAAATTTTTTCCACTTTTTCAGGGTTTTCGGCATGATGATTAAGTACAGGACAATGACTAACAATGGGACTTGAAAATATTTCCAACAGATGAACAGATATAACTAAATCAACACTGAAGATAGAGAATATATACTTTTTGTGGTTATAGAAAAAATCAATGTAAAATTTATTAAAATAAAAATAACTAAACCTTTTTCAGTTATGCTTTTGCTTCATGGATAAAAAATGTTTATTTAATATTCTAACATGTTTAGCATTCCAATTTGTACAATATTATTTCGCCATAAACGTAAAAACGTTTAATTTTAACTTAATAAAAAACAATTTATTCAATTTCAAATCAACTATAAACAATGTTGATTTTGCTTCAAGTTTTTATCTGTGTGCAGGTTTCACAAATAAAATGACAAAGCCAACACTTTTGGTTGATGGAGGGTGTAAAGAATTGTTTTAGTTTGAGTCTAATTGTAAGACTGAACCGATTCTTTTTGACAGGCTAGAGTTACATTTTTCCTCGCCTACTGCAAGTAATAATTGTGTTATAAGATGAAATCATATCCCCGTCCATGATTTTCGAGAATCTGTCATCTCACATTGAATTATGCATTCTTGTGTCCAATTATTTTACTTTAAACTTTTTATAGAAATAATAACAAAAATTTTTATAAAACCTATTAACTAACTAAATTTCTGAACCACTAAAATAAATACTTGAGCTAATTAAATTTCATCCACAAGCTTCTTTATCTTCTAATTTGTACTTCATTAATTTATTAACAAATACCTTTTTCTAAGCTTTCAAGTACTTTTAGAAAACCATAAAATTGAGTTCTCTCCACTTGTAGCTGATGGAATATCCATGAACAGAATATATATCTGTATGTTTGTCTTAATGTTCTGAGTGAATGACATAAACATTACATCAACTGTGAATTAAACTGTATGTAATTTTACAGTAACCTGCTTTGATTTTACATGTAAATTGGAACTGTTTTACAAGTAATTCAAGTATGTCAGTGTGTATTTGGTGCGCAACATAATCAGTTGCAAAATTATGTTTAATTAAGCTGAAACTACTCACCACAGGGAGTGTTTAATGGCACTTTTAAGCTCTTGATTCCAAGTTGCAAATTCATTAAAATAACGTAACATAAACATGCACACATACACACACACTTACACAGATATTTATTAACCCACATTGATGGTGTGGGCACTTTTGTAAATGTAAATTTGTAAACACAAGCAAAATGTGTTTATTAGAGTAGAGTGTTGGAAAAATTTCAAACAAATATCTCTGTTTGCAGAAGGTAGGTATTTGGAAGCCCACAGCCCATTCCAAGAATAGAGAGGGATGTATAATAAATTTGTTAGATGTTAAACAATTGCAACACTCTTAAAATTTCCCACTGTGTATATTCATATTGGATTTATCTAGATGTGTGTAAATATATTCGTTTAATAGAATTCCGAAGATTTAAATGAAATATCGCTTATTAATGCCATCAACAACTATAAAACACATGAATTTGTTTGGAGTTCATTATATGTGTATTAATATATATTTTTAATTAATTAATATTGGTGTTGGTTTCCTATAATTATCCAACAAATTCAATTAAGTTTTTCAATAAGCTACTTTTAATTGATCAATATTAATTAATTGAAATCATACACTTGAACTTTATGATGTTAACGTTCACTCTACATTAAAAAAAGAGTTTAATTCCCCTTTTTATATGCATAAATTATGGACACGTTAGAATTTTTATAGAGCGAATATATAACAGGAGAGTTTAACGTAATGATAATTAAATAAAATAACTGTACAAATAGGAAACAAATTTAATCGGCCTTCGCATAATTTCCTTGTATGGATTTAGCTAACATGAAACATAACTATTCAAAATAATACCATGATATATTTGTGAGGGATTTAAGCCATATGTGTTGATTTCCGGAAACAAGAGTTAAATGAGAGATATAGAAAATTATGAACCGATCATCATAAAATTGTAAATAGTATTTAAATATACAGTATAGAAACAAGTATGAATGTTAATTCGGCTATATTGAATCTTCAATACCCTACACCACAAATACGTGTGAAGTAAATAAGTTATGTTTCATGACACAAATGAAATAGTTTTCTTAAATTAATTACAGGAACATCTTGTGAGTCATAAAATTAGATATATTTTTGACTATAACCTTTTTAAATTAATCGATTTTAATAATTTTTGAAATGGTAATAAAGTACATATAACCTAATACTGTAGCAAAATTTTATTCTAATTTTCAATTTATGATGGACGATTTTGGGAAAGAATATCATTTGAACTTAAACGTTGGCTCAGATATCGGACTTCAATGAATATACCGATTTCGTTGGTTTTAAGTAAAACACTTTTTAGGATTATAACAAATACTCAGGCTAAATTTCATTGAACTCTGTCAATTATTGTGGTTGAAAGCGTGCCAACAATATGCAGACAGACAGACAAACAAAAATCTATTCAGATTTTGATTTGGTGAAAATATATATTGATTATGGGATCTTAGATGATTTTCTTCTCAAAATTAAACACGGAATGGCAAAGTTAATATATTCTCATCATTCGTGGCGTTAAAGGGTATAAAAAGGCACGACTTATGACTCCATATATTTTTGTATCAAATAAAAGCAAAATCTGTGAAAAACATTCTCACGTCTATCGGTTCAAATTCAATCGAATTTAATCGGTTAATTTATTATTGCAACAAACATTTTCTTTTTTTAACACGCCAATATCGATCCAATGACATAAAGAACTTCATCGATATCTGATGTAACCTCAAAATTCAGAAAACAAAACGTTTCAAAATTTCTCCAGAAAAGGTAACAGAGTTAAAAGAAATTTAACCATCATCGTACGTAAATCTTAAAAAATCGTTTTAGTATGAAAAAAGTTATAAGCAAAATTTTGTTACACTCCGAAATTAAAGTATCAAATTTATCACATTTTTAATATCAAAAACTAATTAAACAAATAACGGTTCATATTTAAAAACAGCTCACATATAAAACCTTTCCAGGAATATGATTTTAATCTTATAAAACTCAAAATATGAAATAGTCGAAATAAAATTCTCTAATTTCTTCAATATCGGTCCACATTTTACTATCCCCATAATTCTGTAACTTTGGAACTATAAAGTAAAAGGGTGTTTGCGAGTTACTGAAATAAGACAATTTTTGAAACAATCTTCTAAAATTTTCGGGTATTTCGGGATGGAAAATTGGAAACGTAAAATTTTGTTAAAAAACATTCAATAATTCAAAAGTTACAGAATAATTTCTTAAAAAGCATTTTGGCACCACTGTGCATCGTCAAACTGACACAAAATATGATTTCATGTCGATTGGTATGGAAAGTCGTACTAATGCGCTCTCAGAAAATATTTTATTCGAATATAACATCAAGTTAGAACGTCATTGGGTTATGTATTACAGTCCAAAATTGTAAAACTTAAAAATAAATATATATCTTCTACAGATATGAGCTTTATACTCCTAAGATAATATTATACTCCATTTATGGGATTCGGCATATCATAACCTATTAGATTTTTTCCACATTTCCAAATAGAAGACTTTACTCGATACTTTACAAATACTTGTAAAATTTCTTGCAAAGATGGAAAGAAATTATAATTTCTTGCATGTCATTTTAAATAAAATATTAATTGATTTAATAAAAACATAATTTATTTTATATAAATAAAAAATCATTTTCTCTAGTAAATATTCATATTTTAAATTTATTTTAATTTCATATATTATAACATAAATAAATTTGTCATGTGTGTAAAATTTTCCGTTTCATTTCTTTTATATTCTTATTATTTTTCCCATCATTCAGACCACAATTATTAAATTTATTATGGATTCATAAATTATGGCAATAAATATCATTCAAAGAAAAAATGTGAATATAAAATGTCAGTAGACAAAAACCGGAGAGAGACTGAGAGAGAAAGTCAAAGAACATTGCAAACATTTTCTATTGCCATCAAAGTCTCATACTCGGAAAGATGCGTCTTCCATGATAAAAAAATACCAGAAATATTTTTATTTATGGAAAATAATAAACATCTTTTTATAGTCATCTAGAAGTGTCTTAGATGTGAAATGTGCACAATTATACTCACTCTTGTTACTCAAATGTTTGCAGGGAGTAGATTGTGCGTGGAAATGTCGTTTGTATGTGTGTGGTATTACAAATGTGTTTGAGGAAATTCAGACAAGTGTCAGAATAAAATACCAATTTTCATTCATATTTTATATAAATTATGCATTTTTAACATGAATGCTCTTTTTCTTCTTCTTATACGTTGTGTGTGAGCTGTACGCAGTTATGTGCAACATAACTCTATGAAATGAGGAATAAAAGACGTAAAGTGAGATTTTAAAATGCCTCAAAATAGATTTGTGCATCTGATGATTTAGTTCACATTACAAAATTATATAAATCACAGTTCCTTACTACATATCTTACAAAAGAAGCGAAGGAGCAATGACTTGACGGTGTGCTTTAATTGCTTTTCAAAATATTTTATTATTATTGGGTATAAGGAGAGAGATAAAACTTTGATTTTTTTTTGAACAAGTTGCCTTTGTAAAGTAATGTCAAACAAATGAATAAATTTTTGATCTAAATAAAATGAGTGACCAGAAAAAAATTATTACTAAAATTATCTAATATTAAAAAAAACAACTTGGTCCTTTTAAAAGTTGGCCAAACATTCAAAGTTCTGCCGTCAAATTGTTTCAAATGTTAATAAAAAGTACCGAGAGAACTTGTTCCTAAACCAAAACAGAAAGCATTTTCAATAGAGCTCCCAATACATTCGGTTGGAATACAGATCGGTTAGCTCAGTACTGAACTTTTTGAAAAATTAAAACCAATTCAAGCTTCAAACCATACAAGATTCAAAAAGTTCCTGATAAAAACTCTGCGAAAAATACAGAAGCCAAAAACAGAGCACGAAAATTGAATCCAAGTTAAAAAAAAATTGCTGCTTAATAGATAGCGAAACGTATGTTCTGGCAGATTTTTCGCAACTTCCTGGAAGAAAATTTTACATGCTGATGCTCGAGAGAATATTAAAGAAAAAATTTTGAGCTAAAATCAGTCAAAAATTCTTGGTATAGCATGCAACATGTAGTTGCGGCAAAAGAAGCCACTATTTTTTACAAAGTGCTCTATAATTACTGAAATTTACATCTAGAAATATTTACAAAAGTGCTGCTTCCATGTATAAAAGTTTTATTTTTGGCCTGAACTGTCCTGTCACTATCGTAAACAAGCCTTCGAGTAGTATACGAAGTGGTATTTTTTACCAAAAGAGGCAAATATTCTTGTTAAGAATAACAATAATTTCAGTAGAGGTGAAAGTTTTTGAAAAGTTTTCAAAAGTCGAAGGCCTTTTGAAACGTAAAATGCTTAAATAATTTCCCCCTAGACACAACTCACTAATCTATATGCAATTTTTATATATACACTCAGAAAAATTGTTAATTAAAAATAATTGAAATTTGCAATTTTTTTTTTAAACTTTACATTTTTTATTTTAAAGATATATTTTTATACATCAAAATTCAATTTAAGGTAAAGAATTTCCCTCAGTGTACAATTTGTCTTCCTCTTTTTTTACACATTTCATTTTATATGAAATTTATAAATATTTTACTTATTTTATATTTCATATTTCTCATTTGCTATTTGTCTCTTTTCTCATCTCCATTTTGGTCTCAGACTTAATGTTTTTTATACTCCGAGTAGATAACAGTATGAAGATTAATGATGAGCCCACCATTCTGAAAACTGAATAGATATTACATGTCATTTGGAAATTAAGCAACAAAAAAGCATAAAACAAAACAGAGAGGCCATGCTGACATATACAGAGACACAGTCAGGCAGTGATACAGACGCAGCAGATTCACTTACTATTAAATGAACATAAAAAATGGCGTAATAAAGGAAAAAACGAAATGGCTAAATGACTGCGTGGCCAGTAAAAATGTCACAACATTTAATACCCATAGACATATACTCCGAAGAAAAAAATAGCAGAAGACTCCATAGTTGTAACACACAAAAAAAGAAAACTATAAACTATAGATACAGATAGATACACCAATACATACGATATATCGTGGAAATGTGTATAACTACGTCATTTACTACTTACGACTGCCGCCATTACCACCAACTGTCAATAAAACATAACAGACCATAAACCATTTAAGTACATTTTTTGTTCATCATTAAAATAGCAAAAAGAAAAAAACCAAAAAAGTAATGAAAAATTTTTACTAATTTTTCTGCCGTTTTTCACAGAAAAACATGCGAGATTGCGCAATGGTGCAAAATTTAAAAAATGCTTGCAAAGTACAGTTTGCTAATACAAGTTCGCCATGAAACCAGAACTCCTTTTGCGAAAAAAATGTTGATGTATGTTTTGATTCTGCTCCACTGTGCTTTGTTGCCAACGCATTAAATGACAAAAGAAAGGTTTTTTATTCGATGCCACTTTTTTCCACACACATTTATTGCAATGAGACAAATGCGTTACGGGTAAATGTCATTAAGTTCAAGTTAAAATTACAAAGAATTTTTTTTGTCTAAAAGGTTTTTTTTTGGTGAAACAAATCGTGAAATTAATGTGAAACGCAATTCTTTTGTATTCTGTTTGATGTTTCACATTATTTTATGTTTAAAGAAAATCTTCTAGATGTAATAAATTAAGCCAATTAATTAAAGGACTGAAATATAATTAGAACCAGAAAAAAAAAAACAAAATAAATTATTGCAAATTTTACTCCCATAATTTACTAACAATATCTAGGAATGGACTCGAATTCGAAACTATAGGATCTTTATTTATTTTTATTTTTTAATGTAACAAAACACTGAATAAATGGCTCTTAATTCCAAAAAAAGTGATGAGTATTTTTTTAGGATCAGGTTATCAATAATATTCCCCTATTGAGCCTTTTTATACCCTACACTACCATTGGAGGTTGGAATAAAATGCGTTTGTGCTTAAGTTTGTAACATACAGAAAAAATATTGACACGTGAAATTTAGCACGTATCATTATTTTGACCCAAGGACGATGTCTATTAAAATTGGTGTTAAGGTTATAAGAATACAAAATATACAGCGATACAATCACCCTTCCAAATATCACTTTGATGGTCTTAAATCCCACACATGTATTGGCATTATGATAAGAGTTAGAAAAATTTAGATATATATAAGCAGCAATTGATGTTTGAAATTTTACGAGGGTCGGCACATAATTTCTTCTACCAGTCATAAAACGCCCCCGTAAAATGCTTTTAAAACGTATAAACCACACATATTAAAATAGTGTACTCTTTAGCATATATTAGAAAGCATATTATACGAGGATTGTTCATAAAATTTTCATAGCTTTTAGTAAAATTTTACTTATCCGATCGCGATGAAACATATAAACATATAAAATTAATAGCTGTATTTTCTTAAACGACTGATTTACTATATAATTTGCATGAGGATATAAGTACATATGTAAACTGTTTAAAAGGAATTTAAAGGGGAAAATTTTCTCTCCGTCCTAGATTTCATAAAAAAATATTCATAAATTGCTATTTACATCAAATATTCATGCAATGGAGATTTGGCCAAATTGGAAGATCTTTGCCGTTATTTTCGGATATTCGATTACTTTTGCTTTGAAAAGAGGGTTTATCACCCCCCGATTCTGTCCGTTATAGATTTTTAAGTAAATCCGTTTCTTAGGAAAGTAACGAAATATGGAACTTTAGATGGAATAGTTCCTTAGATATTCTATAAATAGTACTTGTTATATAAGGGCTTCTCTTCATTAAGAAAGTGAATGAAACTATATATGTTACTTAATGAAAATAGAAAACATACTTTTAAATATGAAATGGGATTAAATCCATGTTTCCAAATTAAAAACATGTAGTGTAAAGTAATTCCAACAACAACGTTTGTATCTTTATTTCAGGGTCCGTGTATATTTTAAAGATAAATTTTGCAATAGTTAAATTCGATAGATACTAGATGTAATGCTGGTAAAATACATATAAAAATATACCTCGATACGAAAAACTATGTCTAAATTTTTAAATAATTGAGTTAAAATACAGTTACTAAAATATGTGGAACACTTTGGTGTCAAATCTTGGGAATGATGTAATTTAATTTCTTGAAAAATATTGTTGATACAATATTTGAATTTAAGTGAATATTTTGTTTATTTTTAGTATAAAATCAAATAATTGTATGTATACTTTTTAAACTCTGTGTATTTTCTATAGAATAAAACAATCGTAAACCATAATTGTATAATTTAAAATTTATTATCTTTTAATTGTTATTATTTTTCTTCAACCCAAATATTCTTCACATGAATCGTAAATACTTTTACATGTTGCGGTAAAGTTCTTTTTGACTGTCAACGTTGATGGACTCACTATTATCTCTACTTCATCATCTTGTTATACCCAGAATCACTTGTCTTTCTTTTAAAGTTAATTAAGAGTAAAAATCACAAAAAAACAGAAGAAGAAATAAAATCACACTCTGCATACAAAAATACCAAATTTCGATATAATTTAACATTTTTGTTATCTAAAGACGAAAAGAAAAGATCTTAAAAAGTCATCATTATTATATTTTATTTGCACTAATGATGTAGAAAAAATATGAATGAATGAATGAATGAATGAATGAATGAATGAATGAATGCATATTTAAATGTATTTGTTAACAAGATAAATGTATAACATCAAGTATATATAATTATACAAACATGATATATTCACATATATCTATTTATATAAATATATATAATATTTAAGTCGAGAGTATAATAATTAAACGTATTAAATATAATTTAAGTTAATCATGTTTTATGATTATTTAAAATGTACACTTGTGAGCACTTTTGTAACAGTGTGTGTCATTAATTTGTTGTTGTTTCTTTTCAGATTCAAGATCTACATCTATCATTTGAAAGTTACAATTATTTATTGCAATCTAGTTTGGGTAGAGTTGATTTTAGATGTGATTGGAGACGGGAGAGGAATTTGAAAGTCAAAGATTTTTATTTATAAAAAAAGAACTAGAAAATTACGTATTCCCTCACCCATCCCTTCCTCCGAAACTACATATTTCCAATTAGGAAGTGCGTTAAAAAAATGTTCAAGTCCTTGATGTTATAGTTCTGTAGCTATTAGAGTATCTGTAACGTATACCATAACGTCATTTATTTTTTCCAAGTTTTTTCCAAGTTCGTTAGAAAAGTAGTTCACTTTTATGGAAGGTAACTTTCCCCTTGGTCCTATCCAGTAAAGCCATACATTAATAAAAATTTGGTCTAATTTTCAAAACTATCGCTTCAATAATTCTTTCCTTTAGCTGTCTATTAGCTCCAAACGGCACTTGCATTTTACAGATTTAGCATACCTCTATTCTGAATAGCGATATATATTATTTTTCTTGAAATCACACACAAAAAATACAAAGATCATATCTGTGAGCATTAGTTAAATTATGCCATATCTAAATTTATGCAAGAATGAGTGGACCATGGCAATGGTGTCTGTTAAATAATTCTCTTGGGTCGTTAGAAATCTGTTTTATTAAAGAAAAAGGTTTGAGAATGATCTAGTCCTCCATTACTGGTGGCACAGATTTCGATGTCGGAGATACTGAAAAGAATGTATGCGATGAAAGGAAAAGTAAACTGAATTTATCTCAGTAAAGGGAAAAATTCTTGCTAAAAGTAAGAGTTAAATGAACAAATCAAATTGTGTGTTTTTCTAGGTAAAATTAGTGTCTCAAGAAGCATTTCTCATTAGATTCTTGATACTAACTCTGAAAACGAGAGGCCTCGAATTTTAAATGAGATCCGCCTTGGGATACAAGAACCGTAGTAAACGAACAAACTTTGTGTGCTTTGTAAACTCTTTTTTAGTGCTTATTAAATTTTCTTGGACAGCTCGAAGCTGGAGATAGTGATAGGGTATAGCAAATTAACAATGTTATTACAAAATCTTATAGATCCTTTACATTGTGTCAGTGGAGCAACGAAATTAGATTGAATAAATGCTCGCTCTGCTAAAATTGATGAAGGAGCAGCGATCGTTTGTAATGTACGTGTGAAGTGAGCAGAATTTGTAGTCATCGGAAACACCAGAAATTGTCTTTAGAAATTTTAAATTTGAGCGCTAAAAGCCAAAAATTTTATGAATCGCAATCAAAGACGATTTTCAGTATGAAGAGTTATCGGAAAGTAGTGGTATTCATAACAATTCGTGACAATTTCACTCCATTGAGAACTTTTTAGGTTTACAAATGTAACACAAATAATCTGTTTGGTTTCTCGAGTCAATTTCTAGGATTTAATAATTTCAATGTCCTCTAAATATTCCTCTTCTTTTTTTGTTATACCCTTTATCACCACAATTAATGAAGAGAGTATATAAAATTTGTCATTCCGTGTGTTACACGTAGAGAGAATCATCTCAGATCCCGTAATGCATATATATATATATATTCTTGCATTAAATCAAAATCTGAGTAGATTTAGTTATGAATGTCTGTCTGTCTGTTTTTAGTACGCTCACAGTCATAATGGTTGACAGAGCTCAAAGAAATTTGGCCTGAGTTTTGTTATTGTTTTGAAAAGTTTCCTATTTACAACCAACAAAATCTGTTTTGTAAATTAAAAGATTTAAACCGATATCTGATTCAACCTCTACGTTCCAAAAAAAACTTTCGTAAAAATGTCAAATTTAATAAATGTATTTCACTACCATTCGAAAAATCGGTTCAGTAGAAATGAAGCTATAACCAAAAATATAACTAATTTCATGAAACGTTAAGTGTTCACGTGTTTTGTTTAAGTAAAACTTTTATATGTATATTGTATACGTCTGTAAGTGTATGTGTGAATATGTATGTACGAAACATAACGTATTTTCATCCAACATATTTATGGCATAGGGTATTGATGATTCGGCATAGCTGAATATAGCATTCATATTTGTTTGTTGTTAAATCTTTTTCTTAGCTTTATTATTTTCTCACTTTATCTTTTCCACTAAAATTTATAGAATCATAATTGACTATTTTGGCCTTAAAGAAGAATTAATATTTCTTAACAATTATTACAATATTATGAATATACCTACCATTACTCACTATAGGGGTACTGACAGTACTGACCTTAATTGAAATGCATTTTTTTAGTTGTTTTAAGAAATTTACAAATGTTTTCTAAATGGATTTTTTTTTGCAAAAATTAAACAACAACAAAAAATAATACAATCCAAAAAAAATCAGCTGCCTGTAAAAAAATATAGAGAAACGGCTGCAAGGTAGGTCGTTTGTTTAGCAAATAGAAGGCCTATTATTAAGTTAGTTGGGACAACTAGTTTCTTGTATATATTTTATGCTCATTATAACTTAATAAGGCAATTTAAACAGACACATGTGCACAAAGACATAAACGGTCATGTATTTAAAAAACTCTATTCATTTTTTGTTAAATTATGCGTTTTTGTTGTTGTTGTTGTTGTTGTTGATGTTGTTGTTTTGTTGTTGTTGATTTTTAATAAAATTTTAATGCACTCGCTTACAATTGTTTAAAAAGCTTGTCGTCGAAATTTTTTCTAACAAAATATAGAAAAAATATTCGAGATGTTTTATGGTTAAGACTAGTTTTATGTTCACAATCATGTTATGTTGCACATTTGCCAAGATACATATATTTATTTTTGTGATTACAATGTGTTTTTTCTTTGGAATCATTACTTTTATTGTTGTTGTTTTTTTTTATATTCCAAAGTATATTAAATGTCATTGTTAGCATTAGCAGCAGCAACAGCAGCAAAACAATTGCTATAACGACAACCCCTCTGTTATTGTTGTTGATATTGAATTTTGATTAACATTGAACTTGATTTTGCTAACACGAGTCATACATGTATTCATACATATATTTTTTTATTTAATTGGAAGCGTTTTGCAATTTCTTTACTTTCGTATAGAAAATAGATAGAAATTGAGAGATTTTATTTATTCAAATGCGTACAAATGTGTTAAAAATCTGATAAGAATGTACAAAGTAATACAGTTAGAGAAATGAAATGTTTTAGAAAATAAATATTTGAAGAAAATTACAAAAATTCAAATTCAAATTCAAAAGGCATTTTAAATATCCTGCATTAACAAAGATCCTGCATAAACAGAGTATGTTTTAGTTGGAATCCAACCCAGAATAGACAGTTAGGTTGGGTTTCAAATAAATACACCCCCAGTGCTTAACTTTATAGAATCACTCATTATGGCTCTCGTCAGCTAGAGTCTGTACTCCACTAAATCAAATCGGAAACAACTCAGATCTAGCCGTGTGAAATTTTATTGAAAGTGGCGTTTTAAAAGTTACAGAATTATTTCGAAGGAAACTATTTT
Organism: Cochliomyia hominivorax; assembly: GCA_004302925.2. NCBI lineage: Eukaryota > Metazoa > Arthropoda > Insecta > Diptera > Calliphoridae > Cochliomyia > Cochliomyia hominivorax. Next base: position 59,447,771 of record PYHX02000413.1, read on the forward strand.
GAAACCATCGAACTTATTTAATTTTATTAAATATAATCTTCGGCGCTTTCTTGTAAAAAAATAATATTTGACATCGAATGAATTAAATGAACCGGGGAAAAGTTTTTTAAAAATTCACTTTTTTAGTAAATTTTTTATCCTGCCGTTATAAGAGGTTTGGCCCGTTACAGATTTTTCAAGTGGGTACTTAATAAATGCAGTTATATGTTTTGATTTTTCCTCTTCAAAAACTAAAGATTTTTTTTAATCGACGAAATTCCGATAAGACTAGCGGAGAATTTTTTCTCCTAATGTTCTCAGATTTGCTTTATATGCATTTTTGTTAGAAATTCCTTCAGAACTGTGAATAAAGTTTTATAGTCCATAGGGATATAATTGATTTAAAATGAAAACACGTTACCATCTTTTTAAAAAACAATCAGAAAAAAATATTTTTTTCTTAAATTTTATTTTAAAATAATTTTAATTCGTTCGAAATATCTCTTTAAATATAAGAGCGATTCCAAACATGTAATAGGTTTTTTTGTAAAGAACTATTAGGGCTACATGATTGTGGAATATTTTTAATCAAATCATAAATAAAATTTTGGCAATTTTTTCATACCCGAGGTGACCAAGTTTGGAGATCCACTTGTAGACCCCAAAACAATTGTAAAACACCTCAAGAATGGCGGTATGAAATTTCTTTTCGAACTTTTTGGGACCATAGCAGATTTTGATATATTCCAAGAATATAGATTACACTTTCTTGGTATTAGTGTGAATAATAAGACTAATAAACATTTTGATGACTTAATTGGATCCACATATAGTTAGACATAATGAATAAAATTTATTTAAAGTTTTTCCCTTTGAAAATCAAAAAACATTTCAAGAAATTTAAGTCAATATTGTCACCGTGAAGTAGACGATTAGTCTTTCTACATTTTTGTTTTTTATATGATTTCGAAAAGTTCTGTATGAAGTCTTGAAGTTTTCGAGTTATATCTTATCTTATTTTTTAATATAAATGTTAAAATTTTCAACCGATCTTGAACGAGTCGTTTATTTACCATAAACATCGATAACTATACCGAGTCCAAAAATAACATATTTAAAGTTCTGTTTTAATATTTTTCCATCCCAGATTAAAATTTTGCTACTCAAATCATATAGAGCTAAGTGCAGCCTTGACTTTTTGTCAACTTTTAATATTTCCCCATATTTTAAAATTCTAGAGTCTTAATTTAAAAGAATTCTATTTTGTAATTCCGAAAAATCTCAAAAATTTATTATCAATAGATCTCTAATGAATAAAAGAAAACATCTATGAAATTAATCTTCATATTTTAGGGAATTCTTGCTATTAAAGCTTGAGCTATAGGAAAGATTATTGGGTAAAATTTTCTAAAAATTGCTTTCAAATATCTTTTCTATGACATATATAAAGTCATTTGGATTGTAATATGATTCGACTTAAACTGAATAATATTATATTAATAATAATATTTTAAAAAAGTTTTCCAATAAATTTATTTTCTCCAACATAAATTTTATCATTAACAATATAATTTGATCAGCTACTGAAAATAACTATGAAATTCTATTTCTATACTAATAACATTTTATGGTCCTTACAACAACTCACATATAGTTATACAAAATTTCCATAAACAAAAACTTTCCCATAACTGCTCTCATAACTAAAACTATAATTATAGTTTATTTTATTTTTATTATTAAATTACCAGACAATATTGTCTATCATGAATATAAATCAATTATATAGTAATTTATACTTTAATGTGAAATAAAATCGTAGAAAATATTTTTGCAAAAACCAACAATTTTTTATAAATTTATGATGAAATCCTTTTTCCTCTTCCTGTTGATAGGAAGAGCTCTCTGTTATGACTAAATATCCTTTTAAAACATGTACTCAAAGTGAGAACAAGTAGAGAAAAGTAAACAGTCAACCAACTAAAGGACAATAAAATACTCTTTTTTTCAGTAACATAACAAAAGTTTAGACAAACACTTGTACATTTTGACATACAGATGTACACTCTTAACACATACACTCACTTAACAACACCACATAAGGTCCCTTAAGAGAAATATTTCACATACATTCAAAATAAGGACTATATACTAGAATTTGACAAGTTGCCAGGAGGATATTGTTCATAAACTTAGAATACTGTTGCAGGATGTAGAATATTTTGAGAATTCACTGCTAAAGTCTTTTAAGAGTTTTTAATATACTATATACATATATTATCCCTTTTATAAAATATATCAGGAGATATCATTTGTCGTATAATATTTTACGAAATGTAATTTAAATTTAATGATTTTGTAACGGCATTATATGTTCCCGATCTCTGTAAAAATACTACTTGGTAATGCAAAAACATTTGAATGATACTGCTTGTATATAAATGACCCTGACCCCAGTAGTTGGACAGCTATTTCTAATTGATTCGATTTTAATAAAATTTCTTTAGCCGCTACATCGGGCCATAAAAATTCCAGATTTCTTATAACCGAACCAATTATAATATATAAATTTTATTTTTGTTTGAGTAAATTCCAGTGAAGCCCTACAATGTGATGGATGGTTTATCTCTTATAGTTTAAAAGATTTCTAAAGAATTTGAATTTTTTCTAAAGAATTTGAAATTCATTTCATTCGGTTTTTTGACTTAACATTAAAGTTAAACTTTTCCTACATATAACATTATTAATAATGGAAGGATGGTTCTTTGTGGTATATTACCTCGCAATTACTTGATTCCATAAATTTTTCTGAAAATCAGTTTCCTTCAAAAATTTATTAATTTTACTTTCGTTTTGGGTATCATTTTAATTAGTTTAACGAGCCATGTATCTCCAAAAGTTATCCACTGGGTTAAGTCCAAACTGCCATTCGGTCAGGCAAACAGAGGTATGCAATGTTCCTTAAACCATGATTTACACTTATTTAAAATCTACAATCTTTATTAATTTTTTCATCCACAAAAGATAGAAGAGCATCTACCAGCAATTCGTTTTAAAATTACCCGCAGCAGAAACCCCTGCCAAAAACTAAGTACCACTAGCGCCGAAATTACGTTTTGACATATGATCATCGTTTGATCTCAAATCGTGGCAATAACATGAGTATGGGTCGGGATCATCTTAATTAAAATGTTATTCGTCAGAGAAAATTACATCTTTCCCCTCCTCTGTCCACTTCATGTATTTTCGTGCGAATTTTAGATGATTTTCTTTATGCTGCTTTTTGGGAATTTACACTGGATTCATCCATATTATGTTTTTGTCTTTACGTAAAATGTGAGCAACATGTTTGGAAGTCAAATATTTGGAATTCTTTCTGTTAATTTTTTATTATTTTTTAAGAAATTAAACATCGCACTATCAAAACTTTTGATTTTACGAACAATTTCTCTATTGGAACATTCTTGGTCATGAATAAATTTAATTTGGATCTTTTCTTTGGTCGGACAAACAAGTTCCAAAAGTACCATTGGTCATTTGTTAACGTTATGAAATAAATCGATCGATCTTAAGTGAAATTGAGCGATTGTAATTCAAAGCATTTATTTATTTATTTATTTATTTATTTATTTATTTATTTATTTATTTATATTATATAATATTTAATTTTTTTATTTTTGGATAATTTGTTAAAAGCAATTTTAACCTTCGCGTTTATAGAAATATTCCACATATAATAGACAAAGAACAAGACTAAGAAGAAATCTTATATACATTACCGTTAAGTTGCTTCTCGGCTTTACTTTTGGATGAAAACAACAAAGATGAAGCAAAAATAGAGAAAAATTCAATTTGTTTATAGGAATATTTTTTGTCGGTCCCCCTCATAATGTTAAGATGATAATTTTTGGAAAAAAATGTAATTTTTTTAAACAGATTTTATATAAATTAGGATTTTAGTATGAAAATATGGAATTTTTTGAAAAAGTTGCTAAAAAATAGCAAAAAATAAAAATAAAAATAGTTAAAAAGATTGGATATAAACCAAGGTACGGTTTTTGACTCTATTTTTATCCTTCAAATTATTGGGTCCTTCAAAGAGTTTTATTTTTTTAATCCCCTCAAAGTAGTGTAAAAATGAAGATCATTTGAAAATAGAGATTTTGCTCCGAGTTTTTCCATACTCTGATAAAAATAAATGTCAAAAATTTACACAAAATTTTAAAGCAAAAACAAAAATTTATTTACTTAAAACAATACATTCGTTGAAAGGAGATCATTAAAATAAAAACATCCTTTAATCAAAAAATGTTTATTACTTTTTATCATATGACCCGTTTGTGCCAATGAGATTTGAATTTACTGGTACATTTTATATATTTCCTAAATAATTTAAGATATTTTTCGCATTATACATTTTTCTAAATTAAAATTCTTGAAACTGACTTTCCAATTGATTGCTATTATTATTTGATATTTTTAATGGATTTAAATGATCGTTTAGAGATCCATACAAAGTCATGCTTTTCTGTTAAAGTTTTTTTTGAAAATCAACAGCTTTCCTAAAATCCATAAACCGAACTTTCTCTGCTCAAAATTAAGCTACTTTTCATACATTGTTTTTATCATTGTTATAATTTTATATAAAAACTGTTTGGAACCACTGTGTATGGTATACTTATTCATTTGAAAATGAAATTACTCATACGTCAAGGTATCAGTATAATAATGCTAAATTATATTTTAAGTGATTTATTAAGAAATAAACAATTATAACTTTAAAAATATGTCACTTAATTTATTTGAAATCTCCACATACGACTGATACCAGAAGTGGGTACATTCTAACCCATATCAATTTTAATATTCCCACTTTCCTAATTCATTCAGCCATTTGCTAAATAAATTTTATTTTATACAATTTGTCATTCTAACCATAGAAAATTGTATCCATCTCCTGTTGTTCTTTCCCATTGACCACAAATGACACATAATGACATTGATTTCAATTTATGTGGTTGTATTGGTTTTTACAAGAACAACAACACGTATTTATATAAAATGACTTCACTTAAAAGATACAGACAATTTAAAAAAATAAAGAAGCAAATTGAAAAAGTTTTCTCAAAACAATTTCAATTATTATTTTTTTTTTTTGTTTTTATTGATCATTTTTTGTATAGAAAATTAAAGCAAAATGAAAAATGTACAAAATGAAAGTTGGTATGATACCCTACAATTAAGTGGTCATAGAACCTAAAAATTAATAAAAATAACGTATTTTTGTATGCACTTAATCGACACTAAGTGTTTACAGGGTGACAGTAAATCAAGAATGACCTTTCGCGATAAGTAGTAAATTGATAAGATAAAATACGCTAGACCACTTTAATGCTATAGTCTCGTATAGCATTAAAGTAAGGAGTCTGTATTTACACAAAAGTGTATTAATTATGTATCACGAACAGACTATGGAAAGACAATAACTGACCTACCAAGACAAGACCAATTAAAATGACTCGGGAATCATACTAAAATGTCAAAATGTCCTTCTAGATCACCAAAACAGAAACACATAGATAGCGTGATTCATGGTATAGTATAAAGCGACGAAAATTGGACTTTTATATACGTATTGAATTTTGTCCGATTCTTATATAAAAGACAATTATTTCTATTTTACAACATTTAATTTCATCTAGTATTATTATTATACTCTTTTTATGAACTTTTATGATATTTTCGTAAATCGCACCTTTTTGCAATTATTCCAACAAAATACCCTTGCTATAGATGTAGGGTACTTGAGAGCAAAAAGAAAGAGACATGAAGACCACAACACGCATTTGCCACAAAGAAACACTTTATATGAAAAACGAAAAAAAAACAACAACAAACTTTTAATTTTGCTTTTCTTACTCACAAGAAAACAAGATGCTTTTACCCGCACACACACACATAGACTCACTGATTTAATAAGGATTTTAAAAAATGTTGTATGTGATACAAAAATTTCTTGTACTTTTATTTCATTAAAAAGTATTTTTGTGAAAAATGAGAAAATCGATGTTGTTTCTATCATCAATTTAAATGATTTAACACAAGAAACATTTTATTTAAGTGAGCGTGTGTGTGCATGTGCAAAATGTGTGGACAGGAGTTGACAGTATACGAAAAATAAATATGTGTAAAAGGTTGCCACAAGTGATGATGTTTGTTTATAGAGGATTTTTGTACTAAAAGTTGATAAATTAAATGAGATTCTGAGTTAAATATTTTGCATTTAAAAAAAGTGAAGTAAATATTTATATTGATTTTCGTTTTATGATTAAAAATGTATAACAGCTGAAATTAAAGAAATTTATAGCGGAGATTTTAATTAGAACAAGTAAGAATTCTCTATTCGGCTATGTCGAATCTTTAAATCCCTCCACCACAAATGCATATGCAGTAAATACGTTTTATTTCGTACATACACACTGAGATCACAACAAATGCATACAATATATGAAAGCATACAATGGTTGTGACATTAATCTGGTTAGATTTAGAGATTATCGATAAATCGATTACAGATTATCGATAAATACTGAAATAGAATTGTCTTTTGAGGCTAAAATCCATGAAATCTTATTTCTGGAATTTTTCTTTATAGTTGTTGGAGGTATATAAATCATTATTCGAAACCAAACTTTATTATAATAATTAATACTCCTCAATTGGAAGATCATTTGTTATTCTTAACTCAAAAAATCAGATGATCAATACCAATAGCGTCCATAGGTCAATAAATCGTCAAGTTTCAACAATAAAGTTAATAACAATCACCAATTAATAACGTTATTCTATCCTGAACCAATTTTGTTGAGAATAAAATATTCATGTCTTAATATCAGAACAACTAACTTTTGGGAAACCTTAATGTATTTTTAACGAAGTACTTTGAGATTTTCAATATTTCGGGAATCTCCCAACTTTAAAATATCTTCTGCATTAACATATGTATTTATTAATTCTCGTTCATGGTTTCGATATCTATTCCATTAGAAATTTAAAATCCCAGATTTTTGCCAATTTCATATGATTTTCATAGCCATCACTTTTAAATATACCATTGGGCTCAGAATTACCTCCTGAGTCAAGCGGTCCATCCTACTGGCTGTCCATGTGAAGCTTTTTTCGCAAAGTACAGGCTGCAGAAAAAATATTTTATATTTTTTTCTTATGATATTCTGAAACGATGTGCCAAATTGTACGAGAAATCGGTCTACTATTTCTCATAGGTTCCATATAACCACATTTTCAAAAATCATTTTGAAACTCATAAATCGCACATATAAGTGGGGTAATATAAAAGCAAATTCTATGAGGGCTGTTCAAAGAGTTTTCGTTGCTGTCATTTACAACCAACAATACATAGTCGGTCTTTACCGACTAACAGTTTTACTGATTTTTTTCTTGAGATCACGATAATAAGCAAAACAATTTATAACTTCATGGCTTTAAATATAAATTGTGGCCCTGAAATTTCCAGATTTACTCTACAATACAAACCCGATCTAAATAACTACAAAGAAAAATGTTTTTTTATCTTTTTTCGTTTTTTATTAAATTGATTACAATTTCATTAAATAAACCTGAAATGTCTCATTTTCCTCTTTTTTTGTTGAACTTTTTGCCACCGATAAACGCCCACAATTATTCCGACTTCATTATTTTCCTAACAAAAAACACAAACTAAAGCATAAAAACGATAAAAATGAACAGAACGGAGCAAAAAAACCTTTGAAAGATAAATAAAATAAAAAGACAGATATTTTTGATGTTTTATGCCGCTGAAGCGTGAACAAAGGAAACAGAAATTAAACAACAAATAATTCACCATCAAAACGAGAAGCAGCTGAACAATAAAAAAAAACAAGTAAGAAGTTATAGTCGGTCAAACCCGACTAATTAATACCCTACACCACAGTGTTGATTATAAATGGTAGCTATCAAAAATTAAGGATCCACCCTCGTATAAAGGTATTTATTAATTTATGCCTAAAAGTGCAGTATATAATAATGGTACTAACATCTAACATGATTCTAAAATGATTTTTTCTGTGGGTGTTATATGGGAGCTAGAAGAAATTATGGACCGGCCCTCGAAAAATTTCACATTCTATTTTTTCTTATATTTGTCTTGATTTGATAAATTATTATAAAAATACCAACATATATGTAAGATTTAAGGTGACTTTTGGAATGATGGTTGTATGGGACCTATTAGAAATTATGGACCGATTTTCGTATAATCTCGCACAGCAATTTTGACTTTTATTTATATTAATTTGACTTAAAATTTTAACAATACGCACGTAAATATGCAATTTATGAGTTTCAAAGTGATTTTTGGAAAGGTGGTAGTATGGGACCAATGATAAATAATGGACCGATTCTTGTATAAATCAGAACATCGTTTTAAAATGTAATAAGACTTATTTTCGTAAAATTTTAATAAAATTATATGATAAATTTGGATAAAATATGAAATAATGAACCGACCATAGCCAATTTCAATAGGTTTCGTTCTTGAGTCAAATTATTAGTATGATATCTTTAAAACTGAGAAAGTACATTTCGTTTCCCATGAATATTCAGCTAAACATGCAGACAGATGAGCGGACGTGCATAACATGACTCAGGCTGATTCTAAGTCGAACGGTATATTTAAAATTGGTGGCAGGACTATTTTTTTCTGCCTGTTACAAACATCTGCAACAACTCATAATACCTCCATATAAAAAACATCATAATTAATTGACTTGAATAGAATTACTAGACGACGGAATGAATTAAAGAAGGAATGAAGAATTGAATGAATGAATGAATGAATGAATGAATGAATGAATGTATGAATAAATATATTTGTTTTAAATTGAATTCTACGCCAAATAATTATTGTTTAATTTTCTTTCCATCTTTTTTTTATTAAATTGTCATTTTGAAGTCTTGTGATGGTTATCAAAGATTTTTTCACATAATTTTAATCATTTTAATTATTTTCTGTAGCTTCCAAAGCCAATATTTAGCTACAGATGCTGCTATTTCAGCAGCTGCGTGGGCATAAAGTGATGAAGTCACTTTTGCTGCTGATACTGCTGGTGATGGTGGGTGATAAAATTGTAAATGAAATTATTATTGACGTCAAATTATGATGACGGATTTATTAGCGACATTTTCAATATCAATTAAATGAAACACAAAAAGGAGGAAAGAATTTTTTAAACAAATTTCTATGTTTAGTTTATGTTTAATAAAAACAGATGTTTAACACGAAAAATGTCTTTATAAATATTTAGAATTTAATTTGTCTGAATTAATATTAAAGTTCTTTCTGAGCTTTCAAAGATTTTAACGAAAACGAAATTTTTTTTAATCATGCAGAGATAAAATATTGTCGTGGTAACCATAATAGAAAGGAGACACTTTTTGGTTGTCGCATAATCATAACATTTAGGATTAAACTACTATAATATGGTTGGGCTTCCACAAAATATGATTGTCCCAGAACCATATTACAGTTGCATTTGCCATTTATTAAACTTTTTTTAATTTATTCACGATGACTTACAACCGACGGAAGCATTAAAGACGTTAACAATAAAATGTTGGTCTATTGAATATAATTCTAAACATGTTTCAACCAATATATTTTTGTAAATTTGTATGCAATACTTTTTAACTGCGATTAAAAATTTTTCTCAATTAACATTTAATTAAATGTGATGACAGTAAATGTTTGTCACGACAATTAAAAAAATTTTAATGAAAAAACTGGGGTAGAATCATCAAACGTTAATTATTTTGGAATACATTCGTGATTCCATTCCATTTCTCTTTATTGATTAATTATATAAATAAGGGTTTCGAAAATTTTCGAAAACAACTATTAAATAGATTTGAAAATACAATAAGTGGAATTATGGAATTTTCAGTAGCTACACAAACGATGTTGGTCCTACGATTTTTATATTTTCATCGAACTAACGAAAGTAGATGTCAGCGGAAGTAGATCTTATAAAGAAACGATTTGCAATCAATATAATTAAGAAGAGGAAAATTGGAAAAAATTTACCGTGAAATGGAGGAATTGGGCGTTTGTATAAAGATCAGCTTAGTTTTGTAACCTTAGAAATATGTAGATCATTTTTACAAAAGTAAAACCCTATCAGACTTGTCATTCTCGGAAGCCTTATTCAGGACGGATGAAAAAATTTTTCTCTATAAACGTCCTTTGTCCCCTTTTATAATTAGATGGGGGCGCATTATCATTACCTTTGCTATTTGGCAGTGAAATCTGAAGGTAATGAACTGGGATATTTGATCAAATATTGGTAGCACAAGAACTATTAAACCCCTAATTTCGTTTTATCAAATCAACCTTTTTGTTTGTGAGACCCTTTTGAAGTCATGTACTTCCTTTTGTCCTTAACATCTGTAGCAGAAATTTGATACTTTCTACCCCTAAACATATTTTATATCGAATATGATGTATTTGTACGAACCGATATGCTTTCCAAAAGTATTTTTTGTCATATTTAAGAAGTGTCATACAAAAAAGTGAACGCTTATCTTTATTTTTTAAATGTAAAAACAAAAATTTGGAAATTTGGTCTAAAGAGATAAAATTCATTGGATGTGTGGAAATTTTTACAGATTTCAAACTTCTCTCTGTTTTTAAAATTTGTTAAAAACCTAAATTAAAAAAGGTCATTTCATATACAGAATAATACCAAAATTACTACCTTTTGTAGCTTCATTTTCGTTATGCAAAATCAACGCTTAACGTCTCACATCAATTCGAACAGGACACAATTGACAATTATCTTCTTCGAGTTATAAGCCCAATAATTCATATTAGATATATTTTATGTTGATCCGACTTCTAGGTAACAGTGTGATGTATGGTAAAATGTAATCGTTCCCAACTCACTACTTGTTTTTCCCCTACAAAAACTATCACATTATTTTGATTACACACAACACAAATGACACTTAACAAATTTTATTTTACTCAATTTCTTGTTGCAAACTTGCAATAAATCTTTCATTTATCATCATATTTCTTGCTTAAGTTTTCTTTCCAAAAGGAATTTTGCAAAAACTCCAACAGAGTCAGAAATATTTTATATGGAAATGAAATCGAATTACATGAAAAATATCTTCCGAATTATGTGAAAAGCAAAAGAAAAAATGATGTATAAAATCGGAAGTTGACAACGACACAAAGACATTTAACATAAAAATGTTTTATGTAAAAAACATGAGAAACAACAACGATAACAACAAAATAAACAAAAGATGACAAATGAATATTGATGACAGAACATTAAATAAAATAAAATAAAATAAAATAAAATAAAATAAAATAAAATAAATAAAACGAAATGAAATTTGAAGAAAATCAAAACCAAGAACTATCTGCAATAAACGCAACAACAACTACAACAATGACAACGTATGAAAAGAAATATTTTATGATTTTTATAAATAAAAATGTCAACAATTTACAAAATAAATGTCAACAAAAACATTTTTGTGGAGAAAATATTAAAGTAGAAATAGAAATAAATTTATGTAAAGTGAGATGAAAAATTAATTAAACAATTTTAATTGCTGAACTTCTTGTTGAAATGAATTAATGTGTCATCAAAAATATATGATAACGTTTGGATCACCAATAAACCACTAAAAATTTTTAGGACTTATACCGAACCAAATCATATATATCTGTTGCCGTTATTGTACTGAATAAAACACGTTATAAGAGTCATCAAATATCGATGCAAAACTTTTAGTCAACGGAAGCAATTTATCAAGTTTTTAATAAAAAACTTTTTAAAACAATATCAAATAATTAGGCGAAATTTCTTTAAGCGATTTGAATGTGATATTGTCGTCATCAAACTGGATGTGAACATGTCAACATTAAACTGACACAAATTTTGATCTGAAGCATATTTATCATATATTATATCAACAACATCTCATTTCGCGAGCGACTACAGATGATATTGGAACCACACAAACTACGTATGAGACTTCCACAGCAGACGGAAAGAGGCGTATTGTATTCGACTAAAAAGACAAATATTGGAACAAACTAAGAAGAACTAAAACTACCTACGGGTAGTTTGCAGTGATATACCCGCGTGTCAACTGTTTCCTTCGAAATAAGTAGGGATATATAATACAAGGGGAAGGAATTTGCCTTAAACCAACTTAACAGATGATATTGGAACCACACAAATGTTATGATACAAATCTGTATCATAACATTTTTGTTACACTGTTACACAATATAAATAGACGTACAATATTATTATCCTGCTTTTAGCACTTGTTGTAAAGCATACTTTTTTAAAATAGAGGTTAAACCAAAAAGATATATATTATTTTACAAAAACAACAAAAACTAAAATCATAACTTAAATTATGATACCAGTGTGATAGAGTGTTGTGTGTTAAACATTAAGCAAAACACATGTTTAAATGACACTCACTTTTGACCCCTGTAATGCCTCAACAATGTGAGAGACAACAACAAGAAACTACAGAAAATTTTCGTAAAAAAGGCACAAACACGTAAATTCTCTTGGCTCCATGCTTGCTATGCATAATGTTGCAGTTGCAAGCAAGTAATAACAATGAACATGATAATGCAAGTTGCAACTAATAAAACTATAACCATAAAACAAATAAACATTATTTCTTACAGTAGTTTGTTCAACTTCAAAGCCAAAAAATATAATACAAATAAAAAAATATATATTTTAGATTCATGAAGAATATAAAAAATATCTAGACAAACGTACAAACGGATATTTAGACGGACGTAGCACAAAACAAATAGACAACCAAACACTTGCTAAATTTTTTCATCTTTCCCTCATGTTTTTTAAACTTACAACAAATCAGGTGGTGAATTAAGTTTATCGTTTCGAATGTTATATAAAGAAAAAATCATGTATTATTTCGTTAGATACAAAATTCTGAGTCGATTTACTTCTGAACATAAATTCAAAACAAATGATAAAATTTAATCACTTTTGAATCACACTGCGTTTGCCCTTTACCTATCGCCTTCAATCACTAATTTTCTTTAGTAATCTATTAAGGGTGTGTTTGAAATTCGTTATAGCCGAAATTAGCATTACAACTTTTTTAACTGAGATATAGTAAAAATAGTAAAAATACTGAAAACTAAAAAGAAACCAATGAAGAAGCTTAAATAAACATTCTACTAAATCACTTCGTTTATTCTAATCACGTATTCAGCATGGACAAGAACATCAACATCAACATCAACAGCAAAATCTTCAACTTACAAGGTTGAAATTTAAAGAAGAAGCAAAAACTAATACAAAAACTAAAAACCAAAATATCCAGATGTATATTGGGAGGCACAGTGAACTCCAAAAGACAAATTGCATTTTGGGGAAATAAAAATAAAAGTTAATTACAAAATATCAGAAGAGATGAGGCAAGAACTCGCTACGTGTTTTGTTTACGGTTAAATGTGGCGCAGTTTTTTATTTTCTTTTTGCTAAAATTCGTTATATTGTGGTGTTAACCAATTTTGCAATTTTGATTAGAAATGGGTTAATGCATTTGGGAATTATCTAACAATTTTAATAGTAGAATAAATTTATAGCATAATGTTATCTTAAGAAAAACAAATAAATAATTTTTTATTATCCTGTGAACCGAATGATGGTAAAAGAAACCGCGCTAATTTCAATGGAGATATAAGATTCTATGAAATTTGCTATGGCACAGAAGAATTGTTTTTATACCCTTCCACTACCATAAGTGGTGATATTAACTTTGTTATTACGTGAGTAATGCCTTCAAGGAATCATTCTGAATCAAATCAAAAGTTTAGCTATGTCCGTCTATCTGTCTAGAAGATATTCTCACGCCTAGACCAATTGTCTGAATTCAGTACAATTTTTTCAGATTGTCGCTTACTGCATCAAGCATTTTTCTATTCAATCGATATTGTCTTGGTTCATTTATAAGAGTTGTATAAGCTCAAAACTATTTTCCATGAGGGAAATTTATTGTACTGAAGGGTCTTAACTTAAGATTACAATCATATTCCGAAAAAGGACCCGATATGGGAGCTACATCAAATAATTGTCCTAGCACCAGATAGTTTTTTTGGGTTGATTTTTATATCAAAAAATATATGTTGCAAAGCACAAAAATTAATATTCTTAATTGCGTCTTATATGACACGCTGATTTTAGAATTATCATATTTTAGCCTATAACTTTTTTTCTGTTGATCCGATTTCGATGATTCTCTGTGGTATGTTGAAGTACATACAGCTGTATATTACGATCAAATTCCTTTCAAATCCAGTTGTTTTCTATTGAAAAATATGTTGGCGTTAGAACGTCTCTTTAAAAATACTTTCACTTTTTTATTCAAAAATTCCAACTTCTTTTAAAAATTATTATTATTTATTATTATTATTATTATTATTATTATTATTATTATTATTATTATTATTATTATTATTATTATTATTATTGCAAATTGCTTACTCTTCCCTTAAAGAGATTTGGTCCATTACAGATTCCTTGAGTGAAATCAATGTTCCTTATTTGTAATTGTATAATTATTTTTTTTCTCCAAAAAAACTAAAGAAACATATTTGAAAAAAGAAAATCCGAACATTTCGTAACGGGGAAAGTGTTTTCCTTAATGCACTCGAATTTTCTTTTACATTCATTTACAACGGAATTCTTTCAGAATTTTAAAATATTTATGATTCATAAAAAGAAAAAAATCAAAATGCGAAAATATGATTACCATCGTCTTAAGAAGTCGGCGAAAAAATCCTTCTTTTCTAAGATTCTGTTAAAAAATATACATACAACTTTTTATTAAATGCTCGTGGGTATATGATTCTTGTATCTTGTAAATTATTAGACTCGATTTTTATACAGAATCCATAATATTTTCTGGATCAAAACGGAGCATATTTAGTTATGGGTCAACATTTTATTTCGACCTTAGAGAATTATCAGACTAAATGTATGCGATATTTTTCAATAAAATCATAAAGCTAACTAAACACTAAGATAAAAAGACCTTGCAGCAAATGATGTTAGTTTATTTTATTTTTCGAGATACTTACTCAATTAAAATTTTTATAAATACAGTGATATTTAATCACTTACCTAGAAAAAAAGAAAAAAGATCATAAATTAATATTTTTGATCAAGATCGAGTTTAATATTATTATTGTATTATAACTATAATATTATTATGGTTAAAAAACTTATTGGTTTAAACACTGTTATTGATTGACATTATTGACGAAACGCTAATGATGTACATCAATAAATAAACTGCTTAGTAAAATTATGAATGTGATGTATGGATTTTTAAAGAACTTTCATGAAACTCTAAATTTGTTCAGTTATCGAAGGTGCCAAAAGCGAAAAAACATAAACCAACAAGTAAAAATGTTATATTCGGCTATGCCTAATCTTCAATACCCTTCACCGGTAATGTGTTTGAAGTAACATAATGTTTCGTACATACACACTTAAATATACACTCACAGACGAATACAATACATACAAGTTTTTCTTAAATATAATTCGGAACACTTAATGAGTCATAAAATCTATATGTAAAAGTGAATCTGTGTTTGTTTCAGACTTATAGACAGCTAAACTACTGGACTGATTTTGCTGAAATTTTCACAGTATGATCCCCATATATCTGGACGCAGGCTATAAGTAAAGAAAGTATTGATTATTGAATATCTTAAGAGCCAATTTACAAATTTGGTTCCAATAACTTTTTCAAGGAACTATTTTACAAGATTAAATATGGGGCAGTTAGAATCAAGGGGAGAAGTAGCCTCAATACAAAATAAGTTTTGATAACAGCTATAATATTCAAATTTAGTACCAATAATTTTTTCAATCAACTTTTTTACGAGGCAAAATGAGAGACGGAAAGGAGCAGATGCAGGGGTTGCCCTCGTACAAGGCAAATATTGATTATCGATTATATAAAGAACTAGAAGAACTAAAGCAAGAATTTTCGAATTTTATCTCAGCCACTTTATCAAGGAAGTGTTTTACTGAAGGATTGATCAGGATCAGGGGGAGAAGTAGTCTTCATAAAAAGAAAATGTTGATAATCGAGTATCGAAAGAAAAACTACACTGATAATTTTCATATGTGTTCCAAATAATTTTTTCAGATAACTGGCAGATTGGATCATGGGGAGAGATGACTTCCCTAAGAATTTGCCTTACTGATTAGGATATGAATGGGTAGGGTCAAGGGAAAATGTGTTCCCATACAAAGCAAATATTAACAATCGAAACCCGTAAAAACGCTTCCAATCGAAAGTATCCTTGTTAGTGGCCAATATGTAGGACGGGTATGACCATGGAGAGGCCAAAATTTTTTGCTTTAACTTTTTTCTACTGAACAGATTTTTGAAATAGTAATGAAGTACATGTTGCTTAATATTACGGCAAACTTTCATTTTAATTTGTGGATTTATAACTGAATTTTTTTTTGCTTAAATTAGAGGTTGTGTCAGATAGCGTTCTATGTCTTTTAAAACCAATTTTGCGGGTTTTCAATTGAAAACTTTTCAGTAGTATAACAAATACTCTGGCCAAATATCTACATTTACTCAGATTGTGATTTGTTGTCAGAATACATACATACATATTATGGGGTCTGAGTTGATTCCTTCTTACCCTCTTCACCAGTTGAAATGGTGGAGAGTATAAAAACTATTTCCATATAAACACGATCTTTTTCTATAGAAATATTTTACTCAAAACTTTACTTCATATGAAGACTAACACAATATATGAAGGAACGCTGTCATATCCAGATTATAAATAAAATAATAAACTAAAATAAACATTTTTACTGACAATTTAAAATTCCACTACAATAAATAACACAAAATTAGTTTTTACTAAAATTCTTAATGTTAACAGATTTACAGATTTTTATAAAAAACAATATAATTTTAAATAAATTATAAATATTAATCTGATTATGACAAACAACATGACAAAACTGAACTTTGATCCTTAATATAAATTATATTAACTGCCATCTGTTTAAGACCTTTAAGACACCCTCGGATATTTGTACACGAGTTAAGTCAATTTGAACGAAAATCTGTGTCAAAAGGTAAACAACATTTTATGCCACAGATTCCCAACAAAAACACATACATATTATCACATAGCACCTGTTTCCCCAATAATACGAGAGGCAGAAAATATTAAATATCATAAAACACACGTCCGACATGAAAAAAACTGTCCAAATATTTCTATTTATTATTTATTTGAATTTTAATATTTATTATATTTCTAAGATTTTAACCTAAAAAAAATTCAACGAAAAAGATTTTATATATATTTTGGATATATATAATAATAATATAATAAAATAATCTATAGCAAAAAACTTTCAATTGGAACGACTTATAGATACGCTGCACCAGAAGCATATATACACTTCTTTAAACAGTTTTTCTTTACAAATTATTCAAAGCGTTTAAGTACTATTATGCGCTTCTTCAGATATTTACAATGATCCAAAAAATAGCACTACATTTAAGTACAACTGTCGAATCAGAATCACGTTGACTCTATTATATCCGTCCGTTCTCCCAACTATATGCCTCTTCATGTAAATTTTGTACTCAAAATAAATATTGCAATTCAAAGGACATATTAAAATTGGAATTCACAACATTTCTCGACATCGCACAGAATATAGCGAAAAATTCAACCTTGTCCATTCTGTAATAAAGAACTAAATAAGTCAAAGAGTACTATTCCCTTATTTTGGTACTTTTTTGAACTTGAAATTTCAAAAAAAAAAAATTTAATTGAATTTTAAAATAATATTGGATTTTAAGTTTACAAAAAAAATAATTTCAAGAAAAGTCCTGTTAAATTAAAGGAAAATTTTTATTGTTTTTACACTTTTTCTCCTAATTGGCCGGAATTTTAAACAAGTACGAAAATGAATAATAATTAGTACTGAATTTGTAACTGCAACGAATCGAGGGAAGAATATATAAATACTGGCATTCTGTTTGTAACATCAACGTGGAATCATCTAAGATCCTTATCTTAGATGAAAATCTTATCTATCTCGGTCTCTCCGCCAATTTGTCCATCTATTAAAAACACTTCTATCCACAAAAACGAACTGATTCTAATGGTTACTTTTAAAAAATATCCATATAAGACTATATGTACCTTATCATCGAACCAACTAACATCAAAATCGGATCAGTAGAAAAACAAGTCATGTGTAAATATGCAAAATGTTGATACATTCTAATATCAAAGTTGGCAATTTGGACATTTTTTTATAAAAAAATTTTATTGGGCCTTGACTTCTACTTAAAGAATGGGGTTTAAGGCTCAGAAGATTCTTAAATATATCGCGCATTAAATATTTGGCTTGAAACCAAAATTTATAAGGAATTTCAGAGATATGTCATATTTCACCGTAGTTTTCACTTGCTCTAACGCGATATCTTCAATTCGTGAAAAGTTATGATTGTTCTTTGCGATTAGGCACAGTCATTTTTTGTTTTGATCTCTCTATAATAAAAGACTTATTACACCCTCCGAAAGCACTTGTTGTGATGGAGTCTGTTTAGACTATAAAATTATGGAAAAATATAAAATATTAATATCAATCATACGCCCCCTATAAAATACCATTTCCTTACATTTTCCCACAAAATTAAAAATTTATAGCTAAAAATTAGAAATGGAAGAGCAAAAACAAAACTTTTTGATGTTCCACAAATTGTATTTTAAATGAAATAAAACAACAACAAATATTTGTTTAAAAAGTAATAAATACATAAATTTTGATTTAATCATTTTTTATTTTGTCTCTTTTTTTATTTTAAACTTCGAGGCACACAAACTGCCACATACACACATGCACACATACATAACAAATATTGGATATAAATATAGAATTAATTAAATAATTAAAAAAGCAAAAAAATAAAAAAGTAGAACAGCTGTATTAAATCATAATCAGATCAAATTTGTATTTAATTATATGGATGTTGTTGGATTTATATACCCTCCACCACCACTAGTGGTGAAGAGGGTATATTAATTTAGTCATTCCATGTGTAACGCTAAAGAGAAATCATCTCAGAACCCATAATGTATATAAATTCTTGCATTAAATCGATTTATCTATGTTCGTTTGTCTGTCTGTCTGTCTGTTTGCTGGCATGTTCACATCTGAAATAATTGTTAGAGCTCAAAGAAATTTGTCCTGCAAGTATCATATTTTAATTAGCAAAATCGATTCAGTATATTTAAAGATATAGAAGGATATTTTAGGCAAATTCTTAGTTTAAGGGGAGAACTTTGGTGGAATTTCCAATTAAAAGTCAACAAATAGAACGAATCTAAATCGGTTCAGTAGAAAAAAATATAAAGCTAAATATTTAGCTAATTTTATGACTCTAAGTGCTCCTGTGTTAGAAAAATACCTCAAAAATATTTTATGTCTGTGAGTGCATGTGCAAGTGTCAATGTACGATACATAACGGATTTAAATCACACGCATTTGTGGCGGACCGTTGTGATGATTCGACACAGCTGAATGTAGCATTCTAACTTGTTTTCTTCGATTTTATTTCGAGTTTTTCATTCACTGATATGATTTTTTTAATTTTTTCGCTGTTAAATGGACACATGGAAATCAGACATGTGTATTTGATTTAAAAATGGAACTTTCCATTCATGAAATAAAAAATATTAAACTTTATTAAAAAGATTAAACGTTAATTAAATTCTATGAACGAAAAAATAAAAAAAAAATATATTGAATCTAAAATGTAAATATTTGTCCTCGTCATTTAAAAACAAAAAATTTAAACTTCAAAGAACTAGATTTATTTATAAACTAAAAATGATTTTTTTAATTAAAATTTCGAGGAGTGTGGGAATTTGCTAAAATGTCAAGGGGAGAACTAAGAGCTAAAACATGTGATGCCTGCACAGATTTATAAAACAACTTTCAATAGATTGATATTCAGAAGATAAACTAATTGAAGGAACATTTTGTGATATAGTTTCCAATTAAATCATATGGACCAATCATCTTAAAGTTTATCACAGCAATGTTGACTAGAACTAAATATACTTATAACAAATATTTAAATTCTTGTTTTCCTTTAAAACTTCTTTATGAACAAAGAGTTGAAATACTACAGGGTAGATCGGTACATTTAAAGCTCATTCGTTTCAATATAAGTTGTATGTTCCAAGTAAACCGATTTTGTATATTAAGCAGAATTACGTATTTAAATAATTTAAAGCTAAAAAATTTCTTCAGATATCATTCTATAATTTATTTCCTATTTAATCGAATTTTATTACCTACGCTACCATTACATTATAGAGATGTTATGAATTTATGTGGATGCAACGCATATAGCAAATATTGTTACCTCACATTAAAGTACACCAACCGACATACCCGAGAGTTAGTACATAATAATGTTTAGGAATCAATATGGTCTTAACACAAACAAACGTTGCTGCAGCTTAAGAGAAGCTCATATGATACTGCCTTCAACAGAGAACTCCTTCTGTCAAATGGCAAAGCGTTTTTGTTTTGATAACCTTTTAATGGACAACATTAACATTTCGTAATGCCCAACCGAAATCTGCAAGGTCGCAGGAATTCACTTATCACATCAAACAATTTCTTAAGATCGCGAGGAGTAACGAGATTAAATCGATTCATGATTTATGTATCATCATAATCAGATTTAACAAAAGTAGGAAGAGAACATCGTCTTGTTACACCACAACACCTGGTTAAGTAGAAAAATCTGATTCTATGTGTCAGTCGTCAGATGTAAGTAAAATGTAGAATATACTTGTGCTAATGTACATCATATGGCATTAAGAAATATTAAGTAAACTTCTTTAACATCATCCAGAACCGTTATATAATATAAAACGAACTTCTGGTGTTTATCCATGAGAAAAAGGCCAATCAGGTTCACATTATCAGTACACCATTTCGTTCCCAGGAATTATTTTTGCACATCAATTTTAGCTGTTTAAGCAGGAAATAATATTTTAGCCCATTTTTATATCCCCCATGACTAAAAGTTAGATCAATGAGATCGCAAAAAGTATATATTTTTGCATCAATTTTAAATCCGAGTCGATTCGGATAAGTCCATCTGTTGTTGGCAGTTTCACAATCACACAATGACAAATAATGAAGTATTTGTTACTGCCTACGAAGTATGCTATTTAAAAGCGGTAAAATTGGTTCAGTAGGAAAAAGTTATAGACCGATGCTTGAGATAACCTCCTAAAATTGAACAAATTGGTTCGCTGATATTGTTTTTAGTGAAAAACTTAAACATTTTAGTGGCCAACGGGAGAAAGTAATTTGTCCTATAAATAAAGCTTAAAGAACAAAAATTTGAATAGGGCACGGTGGAATGATATCCCTCTTATTTCAGAAATATATTTTAGAATCAAAAAAGAACTATCATCCTGTAATTCTGTAAGATTCTATAAGATGTTCTAAATTGTTTCACCATATTTATAACTTGTTTTTGTTTCAGTGTATAATCTATTAAAAACAAGAAGTAATAAAAGAACTTATATAATTTATTCATTGCTTTAAGTGCAAAATAATTGTAATCCTTTACTCCATATTAAATGCCTTATTTGTTTCTGTAATATCTCCCCCAACTTTATTTCCATTTTAGCTTTTCTTTTTTGTCTTGCTAATTAAAATTGTATGCGTCGTCTGTAATTAAAATAAATGTTGGCAACAACAACTTACAAAAAGAAACTCATACATTTATGTTTCTGTAAGGGGTTCTACATTCTTACACATCCGGTATTTTATGGTTGTTTTTAAAAAGACATTATTAATAATGCGTATACGATAAAGAACATCTTTAAGAATGAAAACAATTTCCTTCCTCCCCCTCTTTTTTTTGTTTCTTAATCTTAAATAATTCAAATTACAATTTGTTGTGCTTTTAGTAGAAATATATCCTTTTTTCTCAACCCTCCAGACTCTAACCAAAACAAGCAGCTGTCGAAATATTTAGAAAGCCAAAAAAAGGATACCAGCAGTTGAAAGAAATGAAAATAGAAATATTTAACAAAATAAATAAATAAGAAATTTAACTAAATAAATTCTCTTCTTTAGAAGAACCGAAAACAAACTAAACGAAAGTGAAATTTAAGCGATTTCACAAAAGATGAAATGAGAAATAAATAAAACATTTTTGAAAAATAGGAGACTTTTTTCTAGGAGTATTTGTGCTATGAAAACTAAGATAAGACAACAATATTTTGTCATGACAACATCTGTTAAATAAACAACGTTGACATGATGGAACGGACCACCCGTTGAGTTGTTCATAATTAAGGTGGCGAATTCTTATAGTTTTTTAATAATAACGACAACATTTTGTAGAGAATGTACAGCGGCATCTTTGTACCAAATACAACGACTAACAACAACTACAGCTACCAAAAACTACTGTTTACTGCTAAGACAGTAGTCTGTTGTTATGTTAGAAAACCCAGTTTTTAGTTTTATATTCTTTTTGGATTTTTTTGTTTTTATCTTCATCTTTCTTGGAAATGACAGTGATAAAACGAAAAAGGATTTAAATGACAAAACAACAAGATGAAGATAAAAACTAAAATGAAGATGTCATTTAATAGACAGAGTGTAAAGTTTTAAAAGGAACAAATAATGGATGTCGGTTTGCAATTTTAATAGAAAATTCAATATTTTAATTGTCCACTAACCCACTTTTAAACGTGAAAATTTAGGAAATTTTACCACAATTTTGATGAAATGAAATTTTAAATGTAAAATGAAATATCACATCATTAGAATCCAAATCAAGAGCAAGAGAAGTGATGAAAATAAATGTTCTTTTAAATAATCGGTTTGTTTTAAATACTATAAAGCATATTTATTCATAACACTTAAATAATATTTTCATATAAAGACTAGACTGGAGGTACAGGAACTGCTTTTTACATCAATATTACCATTAGTGCCACACAAAAAGACGTGAATTAAGACTTTTTCCAATAACACTCAACTTTTTGTATGAATTTTAGAAGTTTACATTTCAAGTGCAAATGACTTGAAAACTACAAGTAAATAATAAGCTTAATTTGTCAATCCATATGTAACGCCAATAAGAATTATTTAGGATACAATGCGTTAAATCTGTCTGTCTGTTGGAAATATTTTTCACGCCCAAAATAATTCTCCGAATTCAATGAAATTAAGCCAAGTTATTTGCTGTTGTTTTAAGCAGTTTACTATTAAAAAGCAAATATATCTTTACAACAGCAAAAAGTTTTAGAACGATATCTTAGACGATTTCAAACAATCACAACGTTTCAAATCAAAAATGAAATGGAAATAATTTAAAATCAATTTTTTTTACTTTTTAAATAAGAGAATTTAAATAGTGTAGACCTACATAGGTCATCACAAATAGATTAAGAAATGTTTCTTAATTAAACTATACTCGTATATATCTAAACAATGTTATATTTTTTGCATCGCTTGATATATTTAATTGTAGAATTAGAATTTTAGATACAAATTTTAACTCTCCGATATTGGAATATTTTTTGGAAAATGTTGAAAAGATTTTTGAGAATTAAGGAGAAAACATAATGTCAATAGTTTCCACTTAAGTAACAAAAAGTCTATTTATTTGCAAATTTTCTTTCAAAAATTATGACTAAAAATTATTGAAACTGCAAAAAATATGCCCAATAAATTCATCGCACTTTTCCGCAAAAAGTTTGGAACGAACTTTGTATTATAAAAATTAGTATATATTTTTGAATTGCCACAAAGGACGACCGCATTTACTAATTTAAGTATTTAAAATGAAGAATTGGAAACGATAAACTCAGATACATTAAAAATGTAACGATTTACAAATTTACTTCGGATTTTAAAAACTGAATTTTTCCGTAACAGATTGACATCTTTTCATAACCAATTAATTAACGTGTTTACTAACTTCATATTTAAAGTTGAATAATGGTTATGAATTTCTTTTCCAAATTATTTATACAAAATCCTTTTATACAGTTTAATGCGTTTTTCTATCGCAATTCATAATAATGTCATCTTCACAATAAAACTCTAAACAATAGAACAAAAATGATAGACAAGATATTGAGTTAATATTGAAAATAATGGAACTATAATCAACTAGTCATCCAACCAAAACAACCAACCATCCATCCAAGACAAAAAAGCATCTAAAGAATGACGACGTCGATCATTACAATAAAGAAAATAAAAGAAAAGTTCATATAAAAGGATGCCACGGTTAATAAGGATGTTATTTGGTCGTGGCAATACCAACAACTACTTGAGACAAAAATACAACATAGATGATAATAACAATAACTGTAACCAACTGACTGCGTGACAGACAGTTTATAAAACAAACAAAAAAGACTTAAATATTATTAACAATGACAAACACAACAAAAAAACAACAAGAACATTGAAGTCGAAAAAGGACTTCTTTAACTAAAGAAAGAAAACAAAACACTGAAATTCTAGAAAATGTGTGTGTTGAAACAGCAAAAATATTATTAAACTCAGAGAGGAGAAACTTATGAAGAAAGTTAAATAAAGATACAAATAACAATTATCTGAAATAGCAACAATGACAACAACAACGACAACTGACAACAATAATGACAATAACTTTATATAAAAGTAACCGAATAATGAAAAAACTCAAAAAAAAAAAAAAAAAAAAAAAAAATTATAAATTTCATAAGAAAAAGTCTAAACAGGAAAATGTTTTCACTGAATAGAAACAGGAACAACAAGAACACAAACAAATCCTTGAGATGTTAAACAGATGTTTTATTTAATTTTATATTAAATTTCAATGGAATTTAAGGAAAAGTTTTTTAATTTTTTTTAGTAATTAAAGTCAAAATAAATTTCATTATTGTTCCTTTTATTACAGATAATCCTTTGTGAGAAAT
Organism: Cochliomyia hominivorax; assembly: GCA_004302925.2. Lineage (NCBI taxonomy): Eukaryota > Metazoa > Arthropoda > Insecta > Diptera > Calliphoridae > Cochliomyia > Cochliomyia hominivorax. The sequence continues at coordinate 59,472,891 of PYHX02000413.1, forward strand.
TTGTAATAAATTTAAATAAAAGAGTAGAATTGGAAGAATTATTTGAAAACCATTTATTGAAATTGTCATTTAGTAATATTAAAATTTTTAGGAAATTTAGAATTTCCTTATTGAAAAGGAAAAAGTAGAATTCTTACAAAAATTATGAATAATGACAAAAAAGGAAATTTAAACTAAACAAGAGGACTTTGTTAAATTAAAAAGTTAAAAAATTATAAAAAGCTTAAAAATTCGAATTTTTATCATTTTGTGAAAAAAATCAAATTAAAATTGAAACGAATAACGATATTTCTTTAAAATTCCAATAAGAAATATATGAAATTATCCATGAATCAGGGTATTAAAAAATTATCCACTTTTCATGAGAAGATATTCAAAATCTCAATCGATGTAACTAATGTTTAAATATTTGACGTTGTTCACCCAAATGATACCCTTTGGACATTGACCAGTTAAAATTACTTTAAAAAACATAAACAAAAATTTAAAAAATCAGAACAAAAAAGATTTAACCACGTTTTTGAAAAAAAAGATTTTTTTCAATGATCTTTTTTTTAAGAATTTCTTAGGAAATCTGGCATAATTTAGGACGAATATTAAGCCCACTAATTAAAAAAATAAACTAAAAAGGACAATATAAAAAATATAATTTATTTCGTCTTAAATGTTTTTGAAACTATAAAAGATACATATAAACATAGTTTTACAGAGATTGATGAGAGCTACAACTGTATGCAATTTTTTCTCAATTCATAAATGAATTTTTGGTGAATTTAAAAGAAGTCAATATAGGTGAGTTGGCCAACTTTTGAGGGTTAAATACTGAAAAAAATACCATGTAAAATTTCATTAAGATTTCTCTAATGCTTCCAAAGTTACTCTGCTCCATTACACAATGATTCCAAAACAAATGTTTGGAAATACTTATGTAACTCTTGAACAATAGGAGATAATAATATAATCATTAACGTGGTTATATCCAAGATATCTATGTCTTGATGTGAATGATTACGGACCACCATCTAGTCTGGGGAGCAGCGATAGTGCTCTTTCAAAGTTTTCAATCTCGGATATGTAAATATTTTGTATATTGGCCAAATATTAATATGGGATATGGGACAAATGAAACAGTACCGGAAGAACTTGTCTGTTGACTGAAAACCTAACTCAGGTAGAACGAATAGTTCACATTATGTTTCAAATCCGGTAGTGAAGCATCCTGGTCAGCCCAGTTTTTGGACTATTTGATGCGAAAAGTTAAAACTAATACATCTTTAAAAACATTCAAGGCTGCCATAAATTGAGAGGATGAAAACAACATTGTAATTGAAGTTAAATTTTCTAAAAAAATATTTTTGCTGCATAATGGATGACAAATCGAATGTTCTGGCTGATTTTTTGAAATTTTCTGATAAAAAAAAATTATGTTGTTGATGTTCGAGGAGTTGTTGAAAAAAGGACCCAAAGTAGTCAAAAATTTCCAACAAGTTCTTGGCATTATAAGCAAAATGCAGTTGTGGCAGAAGAAGTCAATCATTTGGTACAACATGCAATATAATTACCAAAATTTACATCAAGGTATGTTTTCATAAAAGGCTGTTTCCATTCATAACACTTCATAATGTGTCCACATATTTCTGGCCTGACTTGGGAGCTGATGCCGATGAAGAAGTTTAACTCGTAAGCGTGTATCATCTGACAGAATCGCAATGGAGTTTAATTGTCTTTTAAAGTATAACAGTTATTAAAAAACAAAAAGCAGTAAGGTGATTCTAAATGCACATACATCATAATTTGATGTTTATTTTCATAACCTTGATGGCGTATACTTAATATATTCAATCATGATTATGGATATCACTCATATGAATATCACTCATATGATATCACTCATACAATTACCCTCATTTTAAAAACTATTTGTTGCACAAACTACTTAAAACATTTCGCTTTAATAATAATAAAATTAATCTTTTTTTGTTAAGTATGAAAAAACACTCCTCAATTATTAATAATAAAAGTTTTATAAAAATACAACCCCAACAAAAAAAAAAAAAACAACAAAACTAAAAACTCATAAAAAATATTAAAAATAATAATTTATTACAATAATTTCCAATAAATTGTAAATAAAATATACACCAGAGTACATAAATCAACAAGTAAAAAATTATGTTTTCTAACAAACTTTTTCTAATGATCTTGTGGTTAAAACAAGAACAAGAACCACAACAACAACAGCAGCAGCAAATAAAGAAATAAAACAAAATGCTTATGTAAGACAGACAGACAGACAGACATATAGACACTTATGTAAAAAGTAATTTAAAAAAGTACATCATATAATATACATATGTGTTTGTATGTATAACATTATATAATCTTATGTAATAAATGTATTTAATTTATGTAATTTAATGTAATTAAATAAATTTTCTATAAATGTTTTCATAAACTTAAGAAAAAGAACAAATCGTTCACACATAAAAACCAACAACAAAAACAACAAATAAATTTTGTTGTTTTAACATTTTTATTAACACAATAAGAGGAGAAAAATTATAAATAACACCATTGGAAAATGACTCTTTAAAAAAACTTTTTTACGCACACAGAGAAATAATCTTGTCAATGTAGAATTTACATGGAAAAAGGTTGATTTTTTGACACTTGTAACAAAAAATGAATTATACTAAGACCTCTTTACTTTATTGTGTTAGAAACTGAATCGATATATTTAAATCCACCTGACAGTGTTTCAAATGAAAAATGCAATGAAAATAAATTTGTAACTTCTGAACGGATTTCACATACTGATAGCTGAGATGTAGGTGAGTTTAAGCTTTCTTAATCTAACAAAGGCCGGTCCACAGGGTTCCAAAATTAGACTCTCGAGTCTTAAAAATATCAACAAACTATTTTGATTACTTAAATCTGAACCGATTAAAAAACATTTCACATAGTGGAAACAGAGGTGAGTAAGTTTTGAGTTTGGACTTTGTAAATGTAACGAGGGCCAGTACACAGGTTCCCAAAATTAGATTCTTTTGTAATAAAAATGTTTAAAAAGAGACAGATTCCGATTTAAAATATTTTCATATGGGATAATTCAGCTAGTGAAGGCCTACAAAAAATCTTGTCATGTCAAAGTTAAATAAACTTATATTTTAGGAAAACAAACGTCTCCCAAATTCGACCTATTTTTTTCAAGACCCTCCAATTTTCTTACCTAAATATTCCCCTCACCAAATAAAGATGTTTTCCACACATTTTAATTTTGAAAAAAAAAAACTTTTGTTACCACTGTGCAGGATCAAACTGATCAAGTTAGTTCTACATAATTTCATCTTATGTGAAACAATGTTAATTTTACATTTTTCATTATTAACATTATATTACATCTATTTTTAATACTTTAACGTTTTACATTTCTCTCCGTGTACAAATGTGTAAATTACACAAATATATTTATTGTTGTTTTTAGCTGTTTATTTATCTGTTATTTAAACTATATGAGTGTGTGTTTGTGTATAAATACACTTAATAACATGTTTTATATTCCATTTTCTCCCAATTTCTCTGAAATCGGTCTCTAACGTTGCCTTTTTCAAATTAAAAATCACTCACACACATACACGTACACCATTTTATTTCATTCTATTTCACATTTTATTACCAAATTATGTATTTAAACATATTGAGGGCAGATATTCATTTATTTGATATGATTCGATACAAATGCGATAAGACAAACAATTTAATGTTGTAAAATTACCCCAAATGGAATTTACATAAAATTCTATAAATTTTATCATATAAATGTATTACGACCTTTAAAGGAAATTATTTGCATTCAAAATATGTTTAGATATTTATGTTTTTTTTTTTTTTTTTTCAAAATAAATTTATTTTAAATCGGTTTGTGTGAGTGCAAAATACGGGCTATAAATCTCAGAAGATTTTCAAGTGGCAATTAAGAATATTTTTTTTAGTTCAGGCTTCAATCTGATATCTATTCAGGATTGAATTGTTATAGTGAGGATATTTAGTTACCACTTTTTCGATCTTCAAAACACGATCATTAACGTAATGTTATTTTACTCCTTGTATAGGATTCATTCAACATGGTTTTAGGGGAAGTATTTTTTGTTTTCATATCGTCGGACGAAAAATCTTAAATCTTTTAATATACTGAACTGATTTTTCTGGTTAAAAATTAAAAACTTTTCAGGACAATAACAAATACTCATACCAAATTTCATTGAACACTGTCAATTTTTGTGGATGTAAGCGACGGACAAATGGACAGACAGATGGTTAAAGTTAAATTAATTCAGATTTTGATTTGATGTAAAAATACAGATATACATTATGGGTTCTTTGATGATTTTTATTCTCAGCCTTACACACGGAATGGCAAAGTTAATCACTTCCGGCGGTTGTATAAAAATATAAATTTTCCATATGGAAATATCTTAAATCCCAATCCGTTAAAAACATGCTTAAAAGTGGATCACCCAAATTACTTTACCGGAGTTGATTTGAGAACTTAATAAAATTATTCTATTTTCATACACCACAGCACCAAAGAAGGTTGAAGTGTCAAATTTTCAAAACTAATTTTTCATCGATTTTGGCAAAGTTTTAATGCTATAGCGGATCCAAATTTTATCTGATAATAATCATCTAATGTTTAGCTTATTATCTCAAGTCGCAAAGCTAAGATTTTAAAAAGCTACATTTGGTTCCCCGATATCGCTTTAAGAGATATAAACAAAAGCATAATATATCCATTTTTAATTTTTCTTTTAAGATTTTTTTCTATAAATAAAATTAAAATAATTTGATGTTTCCAGTTTAGAATTGAAAATAGACACATCTTTTACACCTTATTGTGTGAAATTTCATTGAAATTGGACAGGCTGTTCAGTTATAGATTTATTTCCATTTTATTGTTCAAATGAAGTACTGTGTCCATCAATATGCATCGTGTGTATTTTTATTAAATCGATTCTTAAAAGTTTATGATAAACAATTTCAATTAAAAATTTTATTGCAAAAATGAAAAATAATTCTATAATAACTTTATTTTAAAAGCAAGTAAAAACGTTATTTTCTGCCGAATCTTAAATACCCTACACTACTTATACTATGAGTTGAAGATATATCAATATCCATAAAAATATAATATAATGAAAAAAATCCAGATAATTGTCTGAATGTGATCCATATTAAGAAATCTTTTAACACCTAAACCGTATTCCAGGAAGTGAAATTTTAAGGAAGTTATAACCAAATATGGTCCAATAATTGCAAATCAAATTTATATTTACTAAAGATAGGTTTAGGTTAAAAATACAATTATATTAAATTTCAATAGAATTGGATCAAATTAAAGTCCTTTTTCTTGGAAGAGGCCTTAGATGGAAGCTATATGGACAAAATATGGACCCATACTCGTCAAACAAGTAACGAGCAATTATTGTACCGGTTTTCAAAAGTCTCATAAGATTAAAGTTTTTTTCCGGAAACGAGACTACAGCAAAATATCACCCGATATTTGTAAACTAAGTAACATATATTTAAGACAGATGTTTAAAAGTCTTAAAGGTTTAAAGTATTTGTATGGAAACGATACTTTAGTAAAATAAAAATAATCTCGGCGATGTTACATATAACATGACATTTTTGACTTCTTCGAAAAAGGATCTTATATGAAAGCTATAGCAAAATATGAACTGTGATAGGACAAATTATTTATATATTTTAAAGAAAGTTAGAAAAAAATTGTGACAAAATTTAATAGAATTCAATCATATTCCGTGAGAGGGTCTTATAAATAATGACCCCAGCACAATTTTGTTCGTTCGAGTTTATTATTGTAAATTGGGTAAGATACAAAGATTTTGGGGTGAATAAAAATTTTGCTTATTTTAGCCTATAACTTTTTTCCTATTGCTCCGATTTGTATGACTTTTTGTACGATAATAAATATATGTTACATTTAAATTCTTAAATCGACTCAGATTTTGAAATGAAGCAAGAATAAAAATACTTTACGGGTTCTTGGAAGATTACTTTTTGGTGTTACACATGGAATGACAAAGTTAATATACCCTCTTCGCATCTTGTGGTGATGGAGGGTATAATAACAAAAATATTTCCATTTAAATTGTAATTAAATAATAATGATGATATCTGTTACAAAAAATAAATATTTATATGTTTGTATGTTTATGTGTGCGTGTGTGTGTTTGTTTGTTATTATGAAATTAATTTTATATATTAAAATAATAAAGCAAATAAATATTTAAATTTTCCAATATTAAAAAATTTATCTTATTATTTGGATTTATGCAATTTACACTACATACATATACAACATACTTTGAATCATTTGATTTAACATATATTTATATTTGTTTGAATATGTGTGTGTATGATATTTAATATCAATATTTGCTTTAATTGTTTTAACAAAAAAAAGAATTAACAAAAGATTGGCAAAATAAAACAAATATTTATATAAGTTTATTTATAATATTCACATACAAACACACATACATAAATAAATGGATGGAATAAATATAATAAATAATAAAATTGTTGTTTCCGTTTCCGCTTTCAATTAAATTTATGAATACTTAATAAATGTATGTAAATATTATATATTTTTATATGAAAAGAAAAAAACTAAAACCCAACATAACACTGTGGTGAACAAACTTGGTCATTTTAATAAAAACCAACAATTTCACTAAATTATTTATTTAGAGCAACAGTTGGGAACAAACAATTAGCACATTAATAACATGAATATTACTTTAATTTAGATTTGAAAATAGTTTCTTTCTGAAAAAAGTAAAGAAAAGTTTAGTCTTACTACATGTTAAACTACATCATATTGGGAAATGGGAGCAATTTGATTTGTGATACTGGGAGAACATCTCTGTTGTTACAAAAATTGGTTACTCCACATGATGGATGTTCCACATGATGTTTCTAAAACAAAATAACCCCAAAGCATTTCCAAAAGAGCTACCAACACATCCGGCAGGAAAGCAACTCTGTTAGCTCAGTGTACTGATATTTTCGCAACTTCCTGGTCAAAAATTTTATGTTGCTAATGCTCGAGGAAATGTTGAAAAAAATTTAGCATTCAAAATTCCTTTCTTGTTATCGCAAGCAATATTAAGTTGTGACAAAAAAGCCAATCGTTTGTTGCAACGGACTCTATAGATACCGAAATTTGCTTCAAGAAATGTTCAAAAAATACGTTTGGTCTGGCTTGGTATCCAATCACCATGGTAAACAATTCCTTAAGTGTCTGTTTTAAATCCGTTTTGTACTACCTGTCCGAGCAACGTGACAGAAAGCATTAATGGAAGGGTTTCCGAAAAAGGTAAAAAATTTCTTCGCTACACTTAACCAAAAAGATAGTACATACAACGAAAAAGGATGGAGAATTGAAGAGAATTATGTTATATATTCATCATAACAATAATTTAAGTTAATTCTTCAACTTGACAAAAAATTCTCAATATAACTATTTAAATTCGTTAATAAAAATGCGGTTAATTTAAATAAATATTATTCAATTTAAATAATACATTATTCAAATTGACTATAAAATTCTTTATATTGAAGAATATTATTCAATTTTAATACAATATTTAAGTTAAATTAACGAAATTTAAGAAAAATTTAGGAAAGAATTACGTTAAATAGTTGTAATAAATTCATAAAATATTAAGGATCATGGGAAGAAGTACTCCCCATACAGGCAAATATTGACTATTAATACTTAAGGAACTGTAACAGACAGAATTTTCAATTAAGGTACGAATAACTTCCTCTTGGAACTGTTTTGCTGGACAAAATGTAAAGCAGTTAGGATGAGACGAGAAGTAGCCCTCATACAAAGCAAATATTGATGATCGAATATCTATAGATTTATTACAGTGAAAATTTGGTCCCAATTACATTTTTTAATACACGTCAATTTGTGAAATTTCTTTCAGGATCTAGAACTGACAGGAATTTTTGTGCAGCAAAGCGCTCCGGATAAAAGTTTGTTTTAGAATATAATGAAATAGTAGCTGATCAATTGATCTTCCATTCACATTTTCATGAATTTATGCAAAATATTCCTTTAATTTCAATCACATTTCTGTTTGTACATCAATATTAAGTTTATATTTTCTTTATTAAATTTCATTTAATATGACAAAGAAAATATAAAAAATATTTGACAAGAAAATAGTTAAATTAACAAAAAATTTTCCTTCATTTTACTACGTAGAATTGAACAAATTTGTGTGATATTTTCGTTAATTTTTTTAACGTAATTTTATTCAATTCAGCATATTTTAATAAAAAATTTTCTTGATTAAATTTTAAATAATTTCAATCAAATAAAATAATAAAACTGTAAGTTTTATCGTTTCATTTTTATATGTTAAACATTTTTCGTTCTCACTTCTTATATGATAAACTATATCTTAATGGGAAACGAGAGCAATTGAAGTGTGTGAATAAAGCTTTGTATAATTCAGTTCAATGATTTGTGTTTATGAATGAGAGTTATATACCATTTGTGTCTGAATATATTTAAGTATGACAATCAACCCTGAGTCATGTTTTTTGACGAGGTATCCGTCAATCAGTTTTAGATTTTTCTGCAATTTCAAGATTCATCTTATTCTCCATCAACTGACCACAAGTTTGGCCATCTCCCAACTATTTTTTCTATCAATTTTGTTGAAAAAAGTTTTTCATATTTTTTAAAAGTTAATTAAGCAAAGATGAACACAAAATAAATAAATAAATAAAAATAAAATATACAAAATGGCATTAAACAAATCGTATAAAAACTATATAATAAAAATATTATTATTATATTTTTTCTATAATGAAATAATTTCTATTGATTTCTATTTTAACAAAAAAAGTGAAAAAATCAAATAAAAACTGAAATAAAATTTTACAACAATTCAATTCTAGCAAATCTTTTCAACAACTGTTGCATGAATTATTATTAAATAATATTTACAAAAAAAAAGAAAATAATGATTTGAAAAAATCCCAAAAATAATACAAATACAAATACAATAACAGCAAAAGCAACAGAGATTTTTTCACAAGTGTTCTAAAGCAACAATAAAAATAATGTTGTTAGTTAATATTGCTAATTCGTATTAGGGTAGATCATGTGTTGCTGCACATTTGTGAAAGCTTTATTAGGAAATTAACCTAAAACAAAAACAAGTAAAGATGTTATAGTCGGTCAAGCACGACTTTATAATGCCCTAAACTACACTGTTGATTTTAAATGACTGCTACGAAAATTTTGGAGAAGGTCCGCGTATAATTTGCTCTTTTATTTATGCTTATGAATGCAATTCTAATATTTATGTGAAATGTATGCGTTTTAGGATTTTTTCCTGGACAGTTATATTGGAGTTAGAAAATTTTCGACCAACTCTCTTATAAATTTATACAGTGGTTTTGGTTTCTTATTATTTTAGTTTAACCAAATACTTTAAAATACCCACATATATGTGCGACTAATGAGTTTCAAGATGATATTTGTAAGGGTGGTTGTATACGACCTCTGAGAAACAACTTTCCAATCCCAATATAATTTGGTACACCTTTGTAGAATATAATAAGACTTATTTTTGCCAAATTCGCTTGACATAGTTTTTTATTAAAAAATTTTATACACTAAAAACCCCACTCCGGGTGGTGTCGTATTACGGTCCCAATTTCTTTATAGACTTACACATCAGATCAACAGAAAACCAATTGAGTAATTTAAATAGAATCATGGTAGTATCGTCCGCAGCCCAAATGTAATCAATATAACCATCAACCTAAGAATCTCACATACTCATGGTGGCAATGTCTTGCCTTCAAATGTCAGGATACCAGGACCTCATACATAATTATGACAATAATAAACAACCGTGCTAAAGTTCTATCGGTTGCACACTAGAACACCACGTAATACAAAATTTGTTTGTAATAAACTAAACTAAAGTTTTACGAACTAAATGTCGAAATCGAATAAATTTGGTGTGAGCGACCCAATGATTTTCATAAGGCTTTTCCCAAAAACTTATTTTATCTGTACATTTCATTTAAATATCTTCTATATTTTATCGAATTGAAATACTTTAATATATAGTGATGTTGGGCCAATAAAAAATGAGACCTCATTAGTTCAGACCAAATACAAGTGATAAGAATTTACTACATCAGATCAGAATTTAAGGATTCTCAATGTTCTTTAATACAAAAACAATAAAATAAAAATTCTTCCTCTAAAATTACTAACGATAATATCACATCAAATCAAAACAGGGAAAAACCGCTGAAATAATAAATTTTCGATATAAAATTCAATAAAAATAATAAAAATTTTTATTTCTCACAACAATTCTCAAATAAACACGTGCAAATGAAACAAATACAAAATAATTGTTATAAATCGATAGAAAATTTCATGAAAAAGAGCAAAAAAAACGCAACTAAAACTTTATAGCAAATAATAGTTGCAACAATAACATCAATGGCAACACAATAAAAAATTTTAGAACTAAGTGGGCAACAACAATAAGTAACATTTCAATTTATGGATCAATATTGTACATGCAACAATACAGCAGCAATAATAGCAATCACTACAATAACAACAATAACAACATCATCATCATCAACGTCATCATGAGTGTCCATTCCTTTTGTTGCCACAAACCATAAAGTTAAAAGGTCACAATACAATTGCAACTAAAAGCAATTGCAAAATGAGAACAAAAACAAAAACAACAACAATAATAATAACAATAACAAATCATATTCTCTGTATAAATATTTATATACAAATCATGCAACAGCATCTGAATCGCATTTAAGACTGAAACAAACTATGGAAAATGCAATTAATCGTCATGATCGCATGTGCTGCTGCAGGGTGCGGAAATGCATACAAATACATTTGCACGTTATACATAAATAATGATGGAATGCCCAGCGAAAAATTTAAGGTACTAAAATGATTATTAAGTAGAGTGCAAGGATCGATTGTTGTTTGTGATTTTGTTCGGAATAATTCTGAATGAATCTTATATTTTCCTTGATCTTTAGAATTAATAGCATTTAAGAAAACATGATAAAAAAAACTCATTTCTTTTCAAATTTTTTTCTCAAGCCCCCCATCTTCTTGATGATCAAATTATTTGTAATCCATTTAGTTTTTTTGTTCTTCGTCCAATAATTAAAGACAAAATTTTTAGGTTAAGTTCGCGAACCACATTAAAAATAAATATCTTCCTAAACGAACTCAAAATAATAAAAAATAAATATTTAATTTAGAAAAATTTGGTCCCCTGATAGACTATTGATTCACATTCACTTTATACGAATTGGAATTGGAACAAAATTTTGCTATCTGCTCTCCAGTCACAGTCAAACAAGACTGAACAGACTTAGATATGTCCCGGGAATACAAATCATACCACCAGAATATAATACAATTGTGATACGCTGATATTAGATCGTGACTTCTGGTCGAGCGGAACCTTGGCATATATGACCATGGGGAATGGGCTCTACACAGATGGCACATAACACAAAAATAGGAAGGGACTCGGTATTTATGTAGAGGAGACGAAAAACAGAAAAGTTATCTGACAAAACAAGCGGAGGTACGTTAGGAAAACCATAACAGGACAATCTACTTTTCATGTCGATGACACTGAAGGCAGGGCATGTAGTGAGGACACTGAAATGGTGGAGAACTTACTTTGTCATTGCCTAGACTTCACGATCCCAGAAACTTATGGATGATACCTTAACATACATAACCCAAATAATGGGAGTGGGATGTAGGGTATTGAGGAAATACGTATATGATATGAAATTCCATTGCTTATATGCTACGGAACGCTTTTCCAGACTGAGAATGCAAAACAAACCGAAAAACCTAATGAGTGCTGAATTGTTTGCAAATGGATAAATATCAATTGTATTTGTAAAAGATTCGCACTTTATTATGCAGGCTGTCAGTAAATACAATTGTCAAAAGCTTATAATTCTCTAACAATACCGAAAAGTAAAGTCCAGGAAGGACAAAATAATTCAATCTCCCATGAAAAAGAATTAAAAAGAAAGTGAATCAGCAATCACAACAAATGGTACAGGATTACATCATTATCGTTCAGTACACAACTCATGGGTAACAAAATAGAACACTTTTGAGCCTCTTTAGTAATTATAAAGCAGGTACAACTATAAAAGGTAAATAACATATGTTTTTTAAAGGTCTTGACAGGAGGTATAATATGGTAGTTCGATAGTAGCTTTATTTGTTGCCAAACAAAGTTGTGTACTGAACATTTTTGAGGTAATCCTTTACACATCTTTTCGATTCTGACCAACTATATACTGATGTATGATATCAAAATATTACATTTTGCATTAATGTTTTTAGTACGCAGCCTAATAAAGTTCCAAGAGATCAAAATTCTCTGAAAAAGTTAAAACTTTCATACAGATCAAACATTTCTTAAATTTTCCTTGTAATACATCCACTGGATATTAAATGTTATCTATGATTTTGAAATTAAACTAAAATAATATTGAAATGTTTTCAACACGATTGCATGTTTGTTTGTATTTATTACACACACACATTAACAAATTCTCTTAACACTAATAAGGATCTGCAATTTTAGTTTTAGAACTCTAATAACATGAACCACAACATCTAATGACTAAAGAAACAGATAAATAGACAGACGCACAGATATAAAACGTCATCAAGATAGAGAAAGAGAAATAACAACAACATAATGAATGTATTTTAGAAACGAACAACAATAATGAGTAGCAAAACAACTAATAGAATGAACAACATGAATAACAAAATAACAATAAATATAATAAAAAAACATAGAAATATATTTATATCATGAAAATAACTTTAAAAGAATCAATTCTTTAGAAAAACAATTGTCTTTTGAGGGTTAAGAATTTTATCCCAATTTAAAAAAAGTTCCTTGAAAATGAGATGAAAATGCATTAATGAGAGACCGAAAATAATTGTTATTTTAAATTTTTTGATAAAACAAGTAAAAATGTTATAGTAGGCAAGTCCGACTATGTAATACTCTACACCGCAATGTTGGTTATAAATAGCAGGAACAAAAAAATAATGAACAACCCTCGCACATTTTTTTCCAATTTATTCTTAAGTGTGCAATATATTACCTCAGAATACTTAAAAATATCGTTATAAATAAAGGATATAAAATTAGCAGGAAAATACAAGGCTGAGCGGAATTAGCCACAAGACATATTGGATGTAAGTACAGTGTACCACTAGCATGCTAGTGGTGTACCAAATACTGCACCAAATTTTACGGCTTTTGTTCCATGACACTCTATAGATTCCATTTAATTTCCAATTCCCCAAATTACCTCATAAAACACATGTATAAAAATATAATTTCTAAATCAGTTTCTTTTCAGAATAAGTAAAATAAAATTTAAAAGTTCTGGACTTTATTTTAAGTGTTAAATTTTTCCTACTTCTTTTTTTAAAAATATAAAATCGGGGCACTCGTGATATTTCTGTTAAAACTCTTTTTAAATCGAAAAATAATGATTTCATATATTTACGTTAACTAAAGATTGAACATAAATAGAATTAGTAGTAGCAATTGAACAGTAGCAATGGCAACAATAGCAGTAGCAGCTAAACACCAGAGACTATAAATTTTTATCATGTGTTGAGTGGAAATCTGGTTTTAGTTTTAGTTTCATTGCAGCTGTTGTTTTTCACAGAATATTAGTCAGTGAATCTATATAAGTGTATTCGTTTGCCAGTTCGCCTTTTCTTCTCCATTTTGTTTTTTTATGAAATCTTTCAATTTCAATTACTTCTAACAGGAACAGGAATGAATTAGGGAGTTAAATGTTTGAATATATTGAGTTAAATTTCATGTTTCATGTTTCTCTTTATATTTTATATGATTTCATGTTACGTTTAACAAATCTATTAATATTAGTTTTTTTCTTCTTCTTCATCTTAATGTTCATTTATATATTCATTCATTCATTCATTCAATAATTCATTCACTCACTCATTTGTTCATTCATTCCTTCATTTATTCTATCACTCCTTCAGTTGCTCGTTTAGTCATACACTTTAGACGCATTCATGCATTTTTATATTTACAGAATTTTGCACTAAAAACCGTCATTTATTACAAGTCGTTGAATTGCTTCTGTGCCACGAGTTGCAACAAAATTACACTTTAGTTTATGCCACAATAGAATAATGAGAATATTTTACGTTTATTTTTAAAATATGTGTGTTTGTGTGCTGCATCATTTTATATGTTTGTGCATGTGTATATGTAGATATATTTACTTATACATTTACATACATTCATACATTTAATAATATATGATTTTCTTGCTACAGAAGCTTGTTGATGATAATTTATCTGTGTTGCACATAATTTCTTGGAAAACTTGAAAATATAAAATGTTGTGTGTTCACTTGTTTATTTAAATTATTAATTACACTGATTATGTTACATGTTGCAGTTTAAGGTGGAAGCGAAAACTTTTTTTAAGTCAGAAATTTTACCACAAATTAGTTGGGATTATTAAATAAGAATGTTTTATAGGGTTTTGGGTTATTTATATACAATAATGACGTTCTTATTTAAGTAGTTGAAGTGTGTTACCACTTCACCCTACACTACACTACTATGGAGTAATTTGTGTGCAGATGTTTGCAATGGACATTTTCAAAATAATTTTCTAAACCGATTTAACGACACAATTAAATCCTATTAAAATTTTTTATAATAGATCCATTATTTCCTTAAGCCCTAAATAAAAAGAGCTACTATCGAGGCCCCGAATGGAACTAGAAACTAATACTTTTCCGAAACACTCAAAAGTTGCCTTAGCAATAAATGTCAAAAAAGTTTTGCAACATTGTTTATAAGTATATTTAAAATTGCTATGAATATATAGAATACACATGTTTATAACAAAAATGTGCACATTTTCATGGAGAGAACTTAATTTCAGTTAATTTTGAATGTATAATGTAAAATATTTATTTAAATATTTAGTATGGTTTGAAAGGTCAAATTACAAGGAAACTAATAAGAAGTACGTAAACACGTATTAGAAATTAATGTCCCGAATAAAACTTCCAAAAAATTGAAAATCTATATTAACGTTGCATTTTTGTGACAAAATGCTAATATAAAACCTTAAATAAAATCTATAGCAATAATAGTGATATTATTATGACACCCTCATACAGTATAGACACAGTTATTTTTACTGTAGAACTGTAAAAAGATTCCCACTTTTTCATTTTGCAAAAATTCAACTCAACTTACTCTGTTGTTTTAAGGGAACTGGTCCATTACCGATTTCCCGAGCAAACAGCTATAACATGTAGCTCTTTAATGAACGCCATTTTGTTTCGATTTTGAAAAATTTTTTCTCTACGAAAATCTGTTAAAAAAGCCTTTTGAAATATAATGAAATTCGTATTGGGCTAGCGGAGAAAGTGTTTACCCTAGCGCCCTCGAAATTGCGAAGAACGCTAACTTTAAAATTGAAAAGTTTACCAACTTTTTGGATAAAAATCATTTTTAGCCGAGTTCCAAAAAATACTTAATTTCTCTTAAACATGCATATTTTTTAATCCAAATAGAGATAACCAAGTTCAAAAAACAGTCTAAATATCTCTTAAACTATAACAAATATCCCACGCATGTGCGTATTCTTTGAAAAACGGCTGTATGTTTGTAATATATTTTACTATCAAATCATACAAACAATTTTAACAATTTTTCTAGCCGAGATGACCAACTTTGAAGCTCCAGTTCAAGTCCACTCCCCGATCCTAGGAACAACTACAAAAACTTCCACTCCCCCAAGAAATTCAAGAAATTATCATTAAAAGTTTCAGAGATATGCGATATTAACAAGTTTAGCTTGTTAGGGGGTATCACTCCGTCATGCCCAATCTTTAATTTCTATAGCCTATTGTGTATCTACTCAGGTGACAAATGTTTGTCTCTGTTATAGAGATATGTCATTTTAAAGTTTCCCTTGTATACGAGATGCACCTCCCTTTGTAGATTATTGACTATTTCTTTAAGGAAATTCTATTATTAATTATTTTGTTCATTAAAAACATAACAATTGTTCAGATCCAATGATACAAATTCATTTAAGATTTACTTCAGTTAAAATACTTCCTACGTAATCAATATTATGCAACCGTAATCTTCGTACCACTTCCTTTTAGAAAACACGTAACTTAAAATCACAAATCAATTATTTCTTTCATCTGGTAAATTCTAGTACTTTCTAACACTTTTTGATGTTTCAACACTTCTAATTCAAGTCTTAAAACTTCTAAGGCAGCACATGTGTTTTATGGAAGAAAAACGGAGAAAATGAAATTTGAAAACATAAAAAACACAAAAAACAATGTTATAGTCAGTCAAGTCCGACTATATAAAACCCCTAACTACAATATTGGTCATAAAAATAAGTTACGAAAAATTAATAAACGACCCTCGTATACTTCTTTCTTAACTATTATGTGAAATTTAGGAGTTTTAAAATGATTTTTTATGGTCGGTTATATTGAAGCTAGAAGAAATTGTGGACCGACCCTCGTATGATTTTCACATAGATTTTTGCTTGCATTAATTACAATTTGTCCGCTTATTATTACAATACCAAAGTATATGTGAGATTTATGTCCTTCAAGGTGATATTTGCAAGGGAGTTTGTTTGGGTCCTATAAGAAACAATGGACCGACACTCGCATAATTTGGCATAACGTAAAACTTATTTTTTCAAAATTTGTATTTAGGAATTTTATGAGTGTTAAATACTATTCCGTGAGTACATTTGTATGAAGGTACCCGAAATATTAGACCAAATATGGCCAACTTCAATAGTCTTCAACCTTGGGCCAAAATAATAAAATCTACCTTCATCACGATATCTCAAAAATCGCAACCTATAAAGTGTTCACAACGTTTACATGGACAGCCAAACGAATTAAAAGACAGAAGGACACACGAACGGACATCGTTAAGTCGATTCAGAATATGATTCTGAGTTGAATGGTTTACTTAAAGGTGTGTGTAAAAATGGCGTCATTTTTTCTGTATGTTACAAACATCAGCACAAACGCATAATATCCCAAACACCTATGCCCGTGTAGGGTATAATAATCTATAGATTTTTGCATGAAATCCTAACCAAAATCGCTAAACAAAAATACACAACACACACTCACATTCACATACAAACAAAACGAAATTGAAAATCGAAATAAATTTTCTAACGTTCGGAAAAAAATGTTAAATGAAAGAAATTTCGATTCAATTACAGCTGATGTTGCACATTGAAAACTTAGACGTGTTATTTGTTTATATTTTGTTGTTGTTGCATGTGAATAAAAAAATGAACAAAACAAAAACATAAAAAAATCAATAAAGATTGTAGAGCTGATGAGGAGGACGATGATGCTGACGTTAATAGCGGATGTTGCATGAACAACTCTTTAAAGTTACGTGAGCGTGTGTGTGTATTTGTATTACCGTAAGTTGTTTGCAGTTGTTAAAATAAAATTATCTAATCCAAAGTCAATTTCATAATCAATTGACTGCAAGTGTTCATATCAAAGATTATCGCAAACACACGTCAAAAATTATTAAGAGAAAATCATGAAGGAACTTTAATCTATGACTTTTTTGATTCAGCCACAAATTGGAAAATAGATGCATGCAAGAGTGGGTGTTAGTTACTTTTAATGATCTTAAAAATTAGGATTGTTCTGGGATAACAATATATGGTTGTAGTATGTTTGTAAAAAAATTATATAATATGTTGGTCTAATAACAATAATATTGTTGTAAGTCTTTATCAACAATAAAATGTGAGTTGAAAATACTACAAAACATATGGCGACAAACATATTATTGTTAATTTATTGGCAATAATTTTACTGCAGCAACAAAATTATTCACAACAATGATTTATGTTTGTTATGAAAATAGTAATTTTGCAAGAAACTTATTGGAAACATGGACTTTCTCTGCGTGTGCAAAACTGTTCATTATTTACTGGGGAATCATAAAATTGGTTAGAAAGTCTTGGTCCAGATCTTGCTCTTACTGAAGACTTACTGAAATACGAATCGCTTCAGAGCAGCTTAAGAGAAATAGAGTTGATTCATTATTTACCTCAAAACCGCGGCAGTTCCACTGGTAAAGAAGCTTATAGTACATTGCTATATGTTCGAAAGCAAATATGTATGTAATTTTTGGTTAGGAAAAGTAGACAGGTAACTTACAAAGGAAATATATATTAATCAATATTAAGCATTATTGAAAATTTAATGATAAATACATATAAATGGATCTGTCTTTGTTTGGTTGAGACTTACAGACAGTTTAACTACTGATTTTGCAGATTTTACTGAAATTTTCATAGAATGATCCCCATATACGGCCTAGGGAGAGAGGTACCCCCATACGAAGCTAATTTTTATCATCGAATATCTAAAGAACTATAACAATGAGAATTTAAAATTTAATCTAAATAATTTTTCCTTCAAATTCGACCCCCATTAACAATCTCAAGACCTTGCTTTATTGATCACAAAACAAATATTAATTAACTATAAAACCGGAAATATTCAAATAAGTTGCAATTAATTTCCCAAGGATCTTTTTTACTGGCCAAAAAGTAGGACGGTTAGGACCATGAATCGAAAAATATTTAACTGATTGAATAAAAATGTGTCATTATTTACTATAATTAAATTTGTTAATACCAAATATTTATTAATGTTTAAGGCGCGTGTAATTTCATGAGTTATACAAATGCTAATGAAGTGGAATGAGACTGGAATTTAGAGAAAATTTAATAAATCGAATCACTAGAAAACTTATGAAGAGATCAAATACCGTCTCAAAGTTGAGATAAAAAAAAATTCATTTTGGAAACGTTTTCGCATTCTTACATACGGAAAACATTAATATTTTTATAGCAGTTGACTCATGACAGGACATTTAAGTCATCAATATCCATCGTGGGTTTCGATTTTCAACAACCTTTTTATCTTCTTTTAAATTCATAGAGGCATTTTGTCAATATTTCCCTCGATCTCTCTATCATAAATCATTCTAAATAATTTGTTTCATTTACATTTTAAACCTTTACGAAGGTCTTTGGCAAATATCTTGTCATATTTACTATGACAATTTTATCTTGACAAATTTATTTCAATTATATTTAATAACTGCTTCATATGAAGTCATAAAAGATAAATATATTTTTCTTCTAGAAATGAAGAATTTCAGGGATATTCTAGAACCAAAAGAGAAAAACAACACATATACGCATAAATAACAACGACATTTAACCTTTTGTGTTGTTATGGACAAAAGAAATGATATAAAGGATAAATGACCTCCTAAACTCCTCCCACTTCAATAAGTCAGCAATTTTTATTCCAGATAAAATACATAAACTAGTGCTGGTAACCACATAAATAAACACGAAATAAAATAATAGAACCGTAAAAAAAACATTAAATGTTTTATGTCCTAAATAACAGTACGATGAAAAAAATAGAAGAATTCATATGGAAGCCTCACAGCGTGCTAGTACACTCTTCCTGGGAATATCTATTAAAAATATAAAAAAAACTGAACTATAATACAAAAGTAATCACTTAATCTCAAAATGGTATTTATTTATTTATTTATTTTATTTCTCTCTTTTTTTGGGCCTGTCATCAACCCTTGAACCCCTTTTTATGGTTACAAAACTAAAATAAAACATAAATAAAATATGTGGACCAACCAACATTGCATTTGACACAGTCTGAAATAAATTTTTATGTATGTATTAGTGTTTCCAGGAAAAAAGGGTCATAAATAAAAGTGACACTTTAGTTTTTTTTGGGTGGCTAAAGTATCAGGGACAACACAATAATTTTTGTTGTAGTTTTACTATTTGTTTCGTTAAAAGTGACATAATTTACCAACAAATGAAATCCTTTTTAAAAAAAGTTAAAAAAATTGGAAGGATACTTAATTTCCTAGAATTAAAAACTTTCACATTTTTGTCAAATTAAAAACTACAAACAAAGGAGAGAGCAAAAGGGGAAAAACGTATTTACAAAAATGTTTTTTTCCAAAACTTACATGTCGATACTTTGTGTGTGTGTGTGTCTGTTAAAAAGGTTTGTATATTTAATTATAATAATTTAAACTGTTATTTTTGTTTAAATACGCAACATCATTCTCAAGAATGGTCCATCCACAATGTCAAGTTGTTTGTCTAACCTAAAAAGTGGGCCTTCAAATCAAAGTGGACTTTTATGCAACATTATCGACAAAATATGTCTTGGGATCGGGTGACTTGTGTGCCAATTACATCAAACCTTATCTCGGGGATCTACTTAGTTCTTTCAATGATTCTGTTATCGATGAATTGAAGTCGAAAATTAGAGTGCCCTAGAAAATTAGTGAAATTCAAAAAATGTTCATCCAAAGCATGCATTATGTTCTTCAAGTGCAGGAAATAAGGTCACAAAAAGAATTAAAGGTGTTAATTTGAAAGCTGTGATTCCATGAGTTTAATTTGTAAGATAGTGTTCTTCGACAGGTAGTTTTGGTTTTGTTTACTAAATGGGTAACTTTCAACTAGAACCAGAAGCGGATATGCTCATAGAAAAAAGCGTAAATTGCATATGACCAGGAGAATATATTTGTGAAAAGTGCGTCAAAACAAAAGCGAGATTTCATTAAAGAACTTAACTATTTTACATCTCTTATATAAAGACAAGAGATGTAATGAATGGTGTGGTAGGGTAATAATCCCGCCACAACGAAGAACAGAACTACAATGGCTGCGACCCGATGCCAAATGGATACGAGTGGTAATGTAGATATTCTATTGAGCTGTACATTTAACCAAATTAGAGCCAAATGGTGAATCTGATTGAAAGAGAATGTGGAATTTGACGGATCTTATAAAACATTTTATTTATCGGAATGTTGTGCAATATTTTGAAGTTTGCGGAATGGGAGCGGATAAGTTTGAAGTTCACGATGAAGTGTTTTATTTAATAAGGAAGGAAGCAATAAAGTGGACAGCAATTTTCTCCAAGGCTTCGAACACATTTTCGAAACTTGTAATTATCTGGTCTTCATCTTATGTTATGAAAAAGGCATGCAAATTTCAAACAAATTACCCTCCAATGTCATAAGTAATAAAGAGAGTATATTAACTTTATTATTCCGTATGTGACGCCAGGAAGGAATCACCTAAAACTCCATAAAGTAAGTAACATTCTCAAGACCAGATTATTTATCAGAATTCCATATATATATCTCTTTTTTATCTGGTTATAATTATTTTTTAGTTTCCTATTTAAACCAGCTTTACTGGTACAATATCAAAAAACTTATCTGATGCAACCATAAAGACCACCGGAAATCTTTTATAATTTTTCCTTTAAAAAGAAATTAGATTCTGACAAAAATTAACAATAACGGAAAGCTAAGGAGTGAAATCAAAAATTCTGAACATACATCTATGTTAAAAAAACGGAACCCCAAAATTTTATAATAACAAATTAAAATTTACAAAAAAAGAAAATTTTCGAACCTTCCTCGGAAACCCTTCCATTAACGTCTTTAGAGTGCTTTATATCACTTCGCTTGAACAGGTAGTTTAAACACTACCACGTTTTAGGACATATTTTTGTGCTCTTCAATAGTTTTATAACAAGAGTCCAACATATATTCACTGGCTTTAGCTCCAATCGGTTTGGAGGGGTTTGTCTTTCCTGGTACAAATACCACATAATGGTTCTTGTACCACTTAAGGACTTGTTTATCTAAGTCAGAACAAAATAAGTGGACACATTATGAAGTCTTTTGAAAATAATCAGCCCTTTTTATGTACAAATTATTTTTTGCTTGTCATATCAAGAACTTTTTTGGAAATTTTGACTGATTTTAGGTCTTAAACTTTTCTTTAACATTCCCTCGAACATCCGTACAATTATACAATTATTGAACAGTAACTCGCGCAAAATCTGCCAGAACATACTTTTCGTCATCTATTATGCAGCAAGAATATTTTTTAGAAAACTTTGGCTCTGCTTTTTAGCCTTTAAATGTTTGGCATCGCTCTTGTCAGTTAATTTTTGTATGTTTTTTGTTTTTAAACCTGCATTAGATTGACCGTTTTGTACCAAATAGTCCGAGCACTCAGCTAACCAGGCCTTTTTCCTATTAAGTGTATTGGGAGCTCCTTCGCAAATGCGTTTTATTTTTTGGCATAAGAAACATCATGTGGACCATTTTTTATACTTGCACCAGGTATTCTGTCAATGGAAAAGTTCTCCCGGTACTGTTTAATAACATTACAAACTGTTTGACGGCGGACCTTTAAATGCTTGACTATTTTTTTGTTGGTCCAAGTTAGAGTTTGTTGAAAACATTTATTAACTTTAGTACGCATTTTTTGGTTACTCGTTTTAATCGATTAATATTATATTAATTTATTTAACATTAAACATAATAACTGACATGTTTAAAAAATAACTTTGTAAGTTCATTCTACAACACATAACAAACTTTAAGATAACTGGACCACATTAAACTTTAGCTCCATCATAGGGCTAATTTTAGTTCGTGGAAATGATTCTAAATTTTAAGTGATAAAGTATGTATGAGACTCGGGGGTTATCTTGTAGTCGGAAAAGTTGATTATATCACTATTATAATTCCTACTATATTTATGTACATTTTTACCCAAATATAATTATAGTTAAATTACGTTTGCAATCATTTTTGAAATATTTCGAAATAGATAATATTTATGTAGAACTTGAAAAAATTTCAAAAATTCTCTATTTAATTGCTTTAAGTAGCGAAAATAGTAAACTGACAGTTAATTCAATTTCTAAAATTTATTCATATTTTTTAAGCAGAACATTAACTGATTTCCGAGAAAAATGTAAAATAAACTTTAAATTTAGCGAAAAAAATAAAAAACGACATAATTTTCAAAAATAAATCTCAGTATCACAGTGTAAAAGATCTTTGTTTAAAGCGTGTGAAAAAGTTTGCAAAATTATTGCGAATACATTAACGACCCGACTCTATAGCGTGAAATGGAATACGGTAAAAGATTTTAGGTTCTTTTTTCTTTTTGCTGTCTTCTTTCTTAACTTCTTATCAAGGCAAAATTTACACCTTGTTAATGGGCAAAAAATGAGAAGATGAAGAAAAGGCGGAGGAAAAGAAAATAGTTAAAAGCAACAAATGTTGATAAATGATGAATCATTTGTTTGGCTGTTGAAGACAGAAAGAAAAACTGGCTTTCCAGGTGCGCCAAATTTTGAAAACTGAAAAAAGAAACAAATAACAAAAATAGAAATAGAAATATTAGGGAAACTAATTCAATGAACTAAATTGAAAAAATAGTCATAGAATAACTTAGAGTAACAGCAGCAGCACTACCATACATGGAAGACTGACTAATCGATAAAAAAGCGAATCACATGCATTTGTATGGGCTAAAAAATATAAAGAAATTTTTTGAAATATTAATTCAAACTTTGAACAGTTAAACAGCATCCAAAAACCAAAAATCATTTATAAATGTCCATTTATTTTTACCCATACTTGATGACTCATACAACCAAAAAAAATTAGGGAAATTTGAATTTAATGTACCAATTCTTTTAGCTCATATGTTCCTATTTGTATGTCTTTTTGGAAATTTTAATTTGAATACCAAACACCCACTTTTAGAAAAATGCAAAGTTTTTTTTATTCATTTTCAAAATTCTAACTCTGCCAACATAGGAAAATCCATGAACCGAGAGTATGCGTGTTGGCAATTGACATGCGCATGTGCAGACAGCTGACATCAGTTAAATATCAGCAGCCATTGTTGGGTGTATTTTTTCCTCTAAATTTTAAAATATGTTCTTTATGGTAGATGAGGTATTACTTTGGCAATTTCCCTAATTCCCTGAATTTTATATTCAAAACTTTGTATAGTTGTTACAACTGATAGACTGTCATGATGTCTGTCCCACAATTTGTGTCTGTGTGTCCGTCCATTATGTTTTATTACATGAATTTCTTTTATAATGGTTACGCTTGGAAAAGTTTTTCTAGAATTTATTTTTGTATACAATAAGTTTTTGTGTGCTTTTATGGTCTTTTTGATAATAAATAGTTGTTTAGTTTTCTTTTTTGTTGCTGTTGTTGTGGTTACTGCTGACGCTGCTTAAGCTAATATTGTTGTTAAATGTTTCCTGTTATTAAAAGGGCTTTTTTCTAGTAGCGATTACTGACTGGGCTTTTGTATTTGTGCAAAAAATCTACAATTTATCGTTGTTTGCCCTACACCACACAAGATGTATTATGTGTTTGTGCATGTGTTTGTATCACATAAAAAACACAATGTTATTCTAACTGTGGAAATGTAACCTGTGTTACAGCTTCACTGGTAGCCGTGATAACTTAATCTGTTTAACGTCAATGGTTCCAGAACCAAAAGGCTCTTGCGGACAAACTAAAACATGCAATCTTTTAAACCAGAGTGGTAGGCAGCATTGCCGGGGGTCTGGATATTCAGTTATGGCTTAAATAATCTGATAAATAACAGATGTCTTCAATGCTTATGACACGGCGATCACTGTGCGAGATGGTCGACCTGTTACTGCCATGGAATCTACAGATTTGATGGGTCTCCCCTATGGAGATAACCACGACAGATTAATCATGTAAGGAGTCAGTTTCTGTTGTCATCCTAGAGTCTAATGTTTATATTTTTTATCTCAATAGCCAAGATAAAAGAAATCCTACATCGTGGACAGGACTCGTCATCTAATCAGGAAGTGCAAGAACATTTAGTTGAAAGACAACCAAGCCAGTATGTTCTCCGGAACAAAGGAAGGATGATGGTAAGCAACATAGGGAAGATAACCACATAACCAATTCTAAAGACAACTAGTTACCTTATTCTAGTTCTCCAAGGCAACTAGTTTTGGTATCCAGTAGTTCAAAGAGACTGCAACATTTCTGGAAATGAATTGCAAACAGTGAGCACAATAACTCTGCAAAAGACAAATCTGATAAGATCGTCTACATCAAATCTCCTTTGGAACACTTCGTTTTAAAGGCTAGAGATTACAGCATAAATGCAAGATCAGGTCCAACTGCATGAAAACTGAATACACACTAAATGAGATTTTCCCATTTCAATAGTCGGAATGAAAAATTCCCATGCAAAACTTGATATCGTTAGAAAAAAACTGATATATCTCCATATATAAAGCAAATTTTGAAAAGACTAATAGATTTTATTTAAAGTGAAGGGTACTTATAATTCGATACAGCCAGACAAAAAACAATTATTGTTTTTTATTACCACGATTTCTATATTTGTGTATATATGAATGAGTAAATAATATCATGATTAAACATTTTGCATTGCGACTGCAAAAATGTTTCCAATATATTCACTCATTTATTCATGCATTCCAATGTATTGGTTAATACAAATGTATTGGTATAAATGTTTCTTATTTGTTATTATTTTTTGTTGTTGTTTTCTCTTTATTCCATTGTTACAAACGAGAACAAAGAGGAAGTTAACAAATGCATTTTTAGTTTCAACATATTGACCCGTAAAAAATGACCTCTTTTAGATGTGAACTCAAATACAAAAGAAACACGTGTTCTTAAAAGAAAATGAAAAAAAAGATAAAAAATTAGAAAAAGTATAACCCTAATAAAAGTAATAAATAATTGCCAAAACAATAAATGATCATAGAAAAGAATATAAAGTTTATTTGCAAAAGCGGAAAATTAAGACTGGAAATGATCGCAATTAAATGTTATTATTAATATAATGTTATTATAAAAATAAATTAATTGGAATTATATTGGATGTGAAAGCTTTCGAACAGTAGTAGGTTTCTATAGGTTGAAAAAGTGGAGATTCAGGAAGGGGTTTCCTTTATGAGAAATTATATTATGACTCATTTTGTAATTTCATTAATTTGAATAGTTGTGGACTTATTTTAAAAGATTGTGGGTCCCTCGTAGTTTTTTTTAAACATTAGTTTATATACCGAGTTAAGGAAGAAATAAGGAATGAGATCAAAAAATTCTTCCAACACGTTTTTCGTTAAAACTTTTTATTAAAACTTTTTATTAAGTATATAGTATTAGATTTTTATTTTGATCAAATTAATTATATATATCCAACTTGGTCCTACCAAAACTTGACCAAGCATTTTGATAGAAAACCTAATCAAGAGGAAGGAATAATCCACAAGAAATATCTAGATTGAATTTTCAAAACAAAATTTCAACACATCCGCTGGAAAGCAGCTTAAAAGCTTAAGCTAAAAAGTTTCTGACAGGTACGCTGCTAAAAATTTTGAGCACAGAAATTGACAGAAAGACTTCATATTATGTCACAATGTAAACAAGCTTTTAAGTGGTACAAAAACAAAAATGTGGTATAAGAACCAAGAGAAATAAATTTTCTACACTGTCTGAAGCTTAGGCCGGATAGTTTGGATGTATACACAAATTGGATGTAGGTGGGCTGTGACGATGGAGAGGGGTATCGCCCATACAAACCAAATATTGATTATTGAGTATCTAAAGAATTATAATAGCGAGAGTTCTAAAATTTGAGACTTGTCGCTTTCTCAAGGATCTGTTATACCAAACAAAACGTAAGACAGATAACACCAGGGGAGAGCAACCCCATTTAAATGGTATAGAACACTTATGTTTGCTTAGGGCCACCAACGCCCTAAAAAAGTTTCGACAAAACAAAATTTGCCGGTTTCGTTTTTATTAACATGTATGTATGTTAAGAATATTTCGGTCTCACTCCTTATATGAAAGTATCACTTTTAAGACCGTACATCACCTTATTTCTTCGATTGAAAATTCATTTTGAACTATAAACTTAAATTCATTAACTCTTATAATTAATAATCTAAAATATGAAACGATTTAAATAACAGTGTGTGATACACACAAATACATTCACATTTATTTATTTACAAATTATTTACATTATAATTAATTACATTTTCATATTTGTTTTCATATTATTGTGGCCTAAAGTTACATAAAAAATTAAACTTCAATAATAAATTATTTATTTTTCCAAAACCAAATACAACAAATAAATTGTTTTTGCATGTGAATTTACAAAAAAGTGTATAATTACAAAAATTTACACATTGAAAACATGAATTATGGAAAAAGTCCATTAAATTTTAAAATACAAAAATAAAATCACTAAAATTGTATTTTATGAAAAAAAAACAAGTTCCAGAGGGTAATAAAAGCTTTTAAAGGCCTTTTTTAATAACCCGTTTCCTGTTTTACAACGCAAAACCTTATTCTGTACGATCCAGTAAAAGCTTAAGTGGCCTTTTTTACAATATATTCGTGGCAACACTACTATTTTCAAGACAAACAGTTATTGTTATCGTCAAAATATTATTTTTCGATTTTTTATTTTAAAAATAATTTTATTGCTGCAAAAGAATTATTGTCAATAAACTAATAATAATATATCGGTCGTAATATGTTTAAATCACTAACATTCTCTTGTTTCAACAGTTACAACAAAACTATTATTATTAAAACAAAATATTATTTATTTTTTAACGTAAACATTTTGGGAATTTCAACAAAACTATTTTTATTAGATAAAATATTATTTAAATTTATATACATTAATTAGTTACATATATTGAAGCAATTGGATACATGTCTAAATTCTGATGGAACTGGTTCATATATAAGAATCTTTTAAAACAAAACACTTTTTCAGAATGTGGGATTTATAAGTTTATATTAATATATTAAAAACAGTATAAAAGATATTTGTTTCAGAAGTCAATAAAACTTGGATCAAATTTAGGAGTCTTATTAAATATGGACTGATATTCCTCAAATTAGAAACTTATATTCAAGACGGTTAGAAAAGGGCCTTTAATGGGAACTATAGCAAAATATAGTAAAATAATCAACATAGTAGTAATTCGAACTAAAATTGCTCAGAATTTCAATCGAATGAGTCCATATTTAAAAGTTTTGTAGGCTTAAATTTATATAAAGAGAGAGACTTAAAGTGCAGCTACAGAATAACATGAACCGATATCGGTAAAATTCATAACATACATTTTAAACTTCAAAGGAATCGGTCTGTATATAAGAGTTTCATAAGTTTTCCGCTTTCCGGAAAAAGGCCTTATATGGAAGCTAGGCCTCAGCGCTTTTTTTCTTTGGGTTTATTATATCAAACCAAGCCTTTGTGGCAAATTTCACAAAATTATCTTCAAAATTGCGAATTATTTGATGAGACTTACACTGATTTTGGGGTGTATCAAAATTTTGCATATTATAGTTTTTTTTTTTTCTAAAAATCCAATTCTAATAAATTTTTGTATTATGATGTAGTCCAAGTAACTGTACCTTAAATTAAATCTTGTCTAAAGCCAGTTATTTTTAATGGCTCCAAAGAACATTAGGCCTCATAACACATATTTAAATTTTTTTGATAAGAATGTCAAATTTTTTTCTTAAATAAACTGAAGTAATTTTGATATGTATTTGCAAATGTTGTTTATTGAAAAGGCCCTAATTTTTGATACTCCCAAATAATTTTCCCCGAGAATACATATGTATTATATAATATTTCACAGTTGTGATAAAAACAATTGCATGACCACTAACTACCACAAGTTGAAGGCAATGTTACATTTAAATACTATCGGTGACCTTGACCTTTACGAAACAAAGACTAAAAATAAAAAAATCACTTAATCTAAGTTGGTTACTTCAATTTTACAACTTCCGACACATGCAAATGATGTAGAAACCTCAATATAACTTGAATGTTTCTACTTGTATTATTTTTTGACCACTAATATACACGCATATTTAGTATTTAGTTTGTGGCATAAAAATGCAACCATTTAACTGAAAATTGACCATAATATTATTGTGGTTATTGCGAGAAGAAATGGAAATTCGTTAAATATTTATTTTCTATGCGAAAAATGCAATTTTGCATTAATTTCTTAGAAAATGATTTTTAATTAAAATTAATTTAATTATTCATTAATTCACAGTTTTAATTACAGTATTTAAGTTGTGTAATTCAATCCTGCCTTTGGCCATTTAATGAACTTTTTAATTAAATAATAATTTCACAAATTCATTACATTATAAAATATTTAAATAAACAAAGAATTTTTAATTATATTCTTTTGGTCTTAATGTAGTTGATATGGAAGGAAATTAATTTAAAAAAGTATGTTTAACTAACTTAGTTATTCGGAATACCCATCAAACATTTCCTGTATAAAAATAGTTGAAGATATAATTTCAAATTCACTGAAATTATTGTTGTAAATATCAAAACAAATCTTAGTTTTTAGCCAGACTATTATCGCTTCAATTTAAGTATATTGATACTATTTATACACACACACATATACACATACAATCAAAGTTTATAACTTCAGAGTGGATATAGAGAAATCATTTTAAATGCGTTTGTGTAACCATTAATATCTCTAATTAAAACTAGTATGATATATAAAAGAAAACAATGATGTACAAGAATGTATTAAATTTCCAAGCTTACGCAGACGAAAGTCTAAATTTGGAGCTATACAAAGATATTGGACAAATTAGTTACATATATTCAAGAGACTTAAAAAATAATTCTGCTGAATTTCAATCAAATTAATCTATATTTAGAACTTTTACAAGTCTTAAACTATATTCCGGATTTTTTTCATTATTAATCCCATATTTGTGATTTCTGGTGTTATAATTTAGTTATAATTTATCCTTCCCAAAATTCCTTTTGTTGGATAATCTAGAACAGTTCTTCTTCGGTTTTTTTAAGTTCTCCCAGATATCGGTCTAAATCTTTCTTGCTAAAGGTCTGATATAGCTAGTTTACTTAAGATAACAACAAACAACGTGGCCAAATTTCATTTAATTCAGACAATTATTCAAGCCATAAGAATGTTTCCAACGGACAGATTGACATAACTAAATCGACTCAGATTTTAATTTGACTCATGAATATAAATACTTTATGGGCGCTTAGATGATTCATTCTTAGCGTTATCCAGAGAATGACAAAGTTAATTTAGAATAGCTTTTCTTAGAATTTGAAATGGTTGCAGACATCGCAGTAAAACTGCTTTTGCTAAAGGACTGATATAGCTGGTTTTGAACTGGAAATTACTTAGGATAACAACAAACAACATTGTCGAACTTCATGGAATTTATTCAAGGCATGAAAATGTTTCCAACAGCAAAATCGATTTAGACTTTAATTTGATAAAAGAATATGTATACTTCATGGATTTTTAGATGATTTTTTCTTGACGTTACCCAAAGAATTAACAGCTTAAATTATGACTCCCACATTTAATAAAATATGAATTCCAGTAACGTAAATTATTTTATGGTCATTTTTTATTTGTAGTTGTCAAAACGTAACGGTGGACAATTATATCTGTCTAAAAATATTGGGAAAATGAATTCTTAGTTTGACCAAATATTGTCATATGGACATATCAAAAATATTTCAAACTTCAGACAATATAGGATGGTTCTAAGCAAAAAAATAAAGAGACGGGTTTCTTACTATTCCCAACTCATCCAACCCCGGAAAATGCAAATAAATCAAGTCCTGAGTCCCATATCTGCACTGTCACACCGTCGATATCTTATTTAAAATTGAAATATGACGAAATAATCGTATTTGAAAAAATGATTTTTCATAAGTGAAAATGATTGCAGGGTTTACATAAATATATGCGTAAGTATGTGTATTTAGTACGATGTGTGTGCATATATGTAATTCTGGTCAAAAAAAAAAAATAATGTTATAACAACTAAACTCTGAACTTAATTAAAATTCAGTTTAACATGAATTTCAGAAATTCCATTTTTAAAATTCTTCTTCATAATATTTTGTTGAAATATTTGATAAATATTTATATTTGATTATAATAAACTCTGTTATACCGAAGTTTATTATTTTAGATTTAAACCAAATTTCCATAAACACGTATTATCTCTGTTTTAGGAATAACTCTTTGTTTTACAAATGTAATCTCTAAGGACTTACGAAACAAGCAAATGAATATTAGGGCTGCGCATGAGAATCGAAAAGAGTTAAATTTTTAATAACAGTAAAAATATATAAAAAGGAATTTGAATATGAATCAGATTTACATATTGTATTGCTCAGCTTTTGAAATGGTTCTAGATTGGTATTATGATTATGCTCAAGCACAATTTGGATTACTGGAATAATATTTATCTATTCTCACTTTAGAGAGATCTTTCCATTTGCTAGTGACAAATCAACAAGACTTTTCAGTTTATACAATTATTTCTTTAGGTCAATTACAATTATTTCTTTAGACCTCGAAAATTACTCGAACTAAACATTTAGGTCGATACTTCATACTAAACATATGTCGAACTTCCCGTGGGTTTAGGTGTAAAAAAGTGTGTTGTTATTGCACTAATTTGAGAATAATTTTTATGTTGAACTTTCTGATCTCCATGGTCAGAGAAACTTAATTCACCATATAAGATATGAAGAATTTCTTCCTTATTGAAGAATTTTTTCCATATTAACATAAATTTCAGCATGAAAATTTTAAAGAATTTAAAGAGTCTTGCAGTTTTCTTGTTCATTGGAGACAACATTGAAACCAGCCGTATATAGTAAGAATGGGAGGTATTTTGAAACTTAACCCACAATCCACATCTCTTAAAGTAATATTCATATTCCAAAAAATTTTGTCAAATTATTATCGTTGCTAAATCGGACTTGGGCAGGGTACAAATTTTGCAAGTAGTTCTGACAGTTTTTGATATTTATAACAACATTACTTTCCATCACACAATGGCGACTTATACATTCTGTGTTGAGTTTTTTTAAACCCCCATGGATTCTATGAGTTCAATTACTGTGGAATGAAGTTTCAACATGTGATGTCATTCATTATGTTTTCACTTAATGTGAACAAAAAAATTTTCACAAAAGTGACAAAGAATTTGAATAGTCACCACCTTCCTCGATTTACTTATGCCCAGTCTAGAATTGTGGCTCTGCATGTAAGTCATCTAAGCCCTTCATATGTCAGTCGTTAAAAAAACCTGGTATGAAAATCAACTGCACTGATGCATATTCCTAAAAACGCATTTAATTTTCTTCTCTATTTTGATTTAACATTTGTTGTTCTCATCCAAAAGTAAAGTTGAAGTTTTTTTTAATAAGAAGGTACTTTTCAACGGTACTTTTTTCAAGTAGACAATATTTTGTCTTAGTCTTTTTGTGTGCTCTATTCATGTGATAAATTATGTGGAATATTTCTATAAACGCAAAAGTGAAAATTGATTTAAAAACTACCAAAAAATAAGATTTTTAAAATTTTCCTCTCTCATAAATAAAAGAATATGTTTAATGACGATTCCTCCATTTTACTGCAGAATTTCCAAATTAAATCATAAGTGGGCATAAGGATGCCCGAGAGAAATTGGTCGTAAAAACTAAACTTTCCGAAAGTGTGGTACTTAATTTCTTCAAGAAAGCACAGTATTGAGGTGTTCAAAAATCTCCCGAGGGAAGAACAATATGAATAAAAAATCGGACTTATCTTATACAACAAGAAATCTAATAACAAATTGAATTCTACACAAATGCAAAACTCTTTTTTATATATTTTACGAAGAGATGATAACATAAAATGGAAAAAGCCAAAGTGTAAGCCGATTCTCAAACAACTGTATAAAGGAAATAATCCGAAATTCGCATGAAAAAACACATGAAATGGACAGAGGGGTGCAAATTGTAATTTTCTCTAGCGAAAACTGTTATTAATATAATTTAGATGCCCCTGACTTATAATCATGTGATTGACACGATTTGAGAACAATCGAATGTCGAAATTCTAATGTCGAAACGTAATTTCGACGGTGGTTTCATGATTTGTTCAGCATTTTCTGCAACTGGCAAAGGTATAATTTGTAATGTTCCAACAAAAATTAATACAACAATTTATATATCTTTTATAGATAAGCAAGATTATGCTGCGATGTATGTTCCAAAGTAGTCTTAATTATAGTTTAACGAACACTAAACGTCTTGCAGTCCGCACATAAACCCAATAGAGATATTGTGTTTATTCAAATAATGCCTAAAACGAAAGCTTTATAGCTTTAATTATTACTATTATTACTTTAATAGAGCTTAAACTAACAACGAGAGTTTAGAAGAAAATTTATTCAGATTTTCTTAAAAAAATTAGTAGAATAAATGCCAGTTTATACTTTTGAGGTAAAAGGATTATTCAACCATAATGAATATTGCTATTTAGAGACTAAAAACTTGAGTTCGTTTATAGGAAAATGCAAAAAGTTAAAAAAATAAAGTGAAATACAAATAAAGTTTTTAGTTAATAATATTTTAAATGAGGTCTTAGTTGATTTAATAAAAATATTTTCTTGTTTCATTTTTTTCATGCGTTTATTGCAATATGCGTCAGTGCATATATTAGGCTCTTGAGAAATGACTGTTGAAGGCCACTGACTATCCTAACAACAGATGTTTTCAAAAATTTGCTGACCAAAAACATCCGACATTTAAAAAGTACTGTAATTGAAAAAGTAAAAATTAGATGAGAAATCGTCCTAAAAAAAATTCAAAAGTTGCAGTCTAATATTCAAATAAGATTTTATTATTTAAATATTTTTATTTTTTGAAAATTTACAAAAGAAAGAAAAATATGCAAATAATGAAGGTAAATAAAAATTGAAACCAACCCATCACTACAGGTGGCAACAATAATAAAATTTAACAAAAATCTAAAAAAAAATATTTATAAATTTTATTTACACTCTAAATCCTTTAAATTGTTAAAAAAAAACTAAAAAAGTTTTTATTTTGTTATTTTCATTTTTATTATTTTTTTTTAACTCAGTAAAATACAATTTTTTTATTATTTATTCTACTTATTATAAAAATGATGATAATTTTGCATTTCTTCTTGTTCTTCTTTGTAGTAAAGAGAATATAAGAGACAAACAGGAGCAAAATAAATTAACAAAAGTCCTTTGACTTTGGCTTAAAGAATAAATAATGATAATCAACCTACTTTTGTTCCCTTTTTTTCTTTGGGAAAATGAATGAATTTGGAAAAAATTAAATAAATTCATATGAAAAAAGTAAAAAAGTTATAGTCGGTCAAGCCCGACTATTTAATACCCTACACCACATTGTTGACTGTAAATGTCTGCTATAAAAAATTTATGAACGTCCCTCGTATAATGTGCAATATATTATTATGATACTAACACTTAATAAAAAAAATTATGAACCGACCCTCGTTTAACCTCGCACAGCGGTTTTGGCTTATATTTATCTTTTATTTGACTTAATATTTTTAAAATACACCTTCCGTAAGTGTTTGTATGGGACCTCAAAGAAATAATGAGCTAATCCTCGTATTATTTAGCACATCGTTTTAGAATATATTATTCCGGGGGAACATTTTTATGACACCTATATGAAATAATGGACCGAACATATCCAATTTCAATTGACATCGTACGTGTAAAATTTCGTTAAGATCTGTACTTTCAAAACTGTGACCTGTACTTTGCGAACAACAGCCATTCGGAAGAACGGGCGGATTTGATTAAATCGACTCGGGAAGAGATTCTGAGATTCTGAGTGATACGGTATATTTTAAGTGGTGGTAGGACTATTTTTTCTGTCTGTTACAAAACATCCCACCCATAGTGGTGTAGGGTATAAATATAGGGAGATTTTTAAAAATGGAGGAATAAAATATCTTTACATAATTTCCTTTTTATTCAGTTTTTTTTTTTTTTCAACAAAAGGAATTTTATAAATTAAATATAAATTTATGGCAGAGAAAGAAAAGGCAACAATAACAAAAACGTTAAATAAAAATAAAATGTTGACAAAATAACTAAATTTAAAGAAATTTTCCCCAGTTGTATGTTGTTACATGACTTTTAAATTATGACGAGGATTTGATAAAATTCTTAATCATATTTATGACTAAAAGATAAATGACGGAATATAAATCCTGCTTTTTTACTCACTTATAAACATTTTGAGATTTTTTTCGTATTAATCATATTAAACGATTGTCTCACTGACTGACTGACTGACTTACCTGAAAATAGATAAAAAGAAAAAAATATTAATTTTAAAATATGTCAAAGGAAACAACTGAAAATTTCGAAATTACATTTGTTGTATAAAAATTTTAATAAAATAATTCCCAGATCAAAGAAAATTCTTCTAAATCGTTAAAAAAAACACTAAAACGAAATTTCGCTAATGAAAGATTTATTTGAAAAGACAAAGAATTTAATTAAGTGGATTAAAAGAGCTTGAATAATTTGCTACTTAAGTAAAGCTTCTAAACTTATTTTAATAACTTATTTATTTCATGTTGATCAAGTCCTCTTTGAAAAATATGTCAATTACAAGTTTCGATTTTGATTTTCATAAAATAAGAGACAAATTTATTAAAAAAAAAACTAAATAATTCGTATTAAATTTTTCCATTAATTTTCTAGAGATTCATGGATGGAATCGAAACATGTCAGTTATTATATTTAATATCAAACCAATGAATATATTATTAATCTGATTAAAATGAGAAAACCCAATTTGATCCTACAGAAAGTTTGCCAAGCATTTAAATGTTTGGCGTCAAACTGTTCCAAATGTTATTAAACTGTTGATATAAATCCTGGTTCAGGATAAAGTCGTTCCTGAACGGCCAAGATTGCCGACCCAGCGATAGCTGTACCAAACGAATTTTTTTTCTTCAAGAAAGAACTATCGCATACAGCCGAACTGTTACAACAATAACTAACATGATTCACAACGGTAACTTGATCAAAAGAAAAGTCAAGTTAAACTTGGGTTAAAACCTTTTGATTAAAAACGCTAGAATTTGTTCAATATCACTCCTTAAATTTCCGTTTTTATTCGACCTTTAAAGAAATGATTTCAAGTTGAGGGTACAAACTCAAGTGGCTGAATATTAAAATATTGACTCAATTGCACTCTTTTGTTTACGACTTCAAACATCTGAAATCAACCATTTAATTTGCTGTTAAAATTGTATTTTTATTACGAATAAACTTAATAAATTTATTACAGAGAAATTAATTTTGAGATTAAAAAACAAAGTTTGCACGTATTAATTTAATTGACTCAAACAAATTTTAAAACAGACTTCTTGATTTCTTCCAATAAATTCATTTTCACGCACATAAATTTCTTTAAATAAATAAAAGCCAAATTTCAAATTCTTAACGGACTTGAATATTTTTGTATGAATTTTAATATAAAAAATACAATAGAATTAACACACACATACACAGACAAACAAACGAACAATATAAATTTGTATTTTTCGTTAAATTACCAACACCTTTAAAAATAATAAAAACAAAACTAAGAATGCTATATTCGGCTATGCCGAATCTTCAATACCCTCCATCGCAAATGTGTGTGAAGTAAATACGTTATGTTTCGTACATACATACTCACACATACACTCACAGACGCATATAATATATGAGAGTTTTTCTTAAATATAACGCGGAATTCTAAATTCTAACTCCTTTCTACTGAACCGTTATTGATCACTAGGCGAAATTTCGTTCTCATTTGTCGATTTATAATTTACAATTTTACGACAGATTTTTGCTAAAACTTTAAGGTTGTCTCAGATATCGGTCTATATTTTTTCATATACTGAACCGATTTTGCTGGTTTTAAATGAGGATTTTAACAAATACCAAGAGCAAAATTTATTCAGCTCTGTCATTTATGTGGATGTAAGCTTGTCAGATAGAAGGACATTGCTCGACGTAGATGATTCCTTTTAAGTGTTACACATGGAATGATAAAGTTAATATACCCTTTTCCACCACTTGTGGTAGTGGAGGATATAAAAAAGCAACGTTAAAAATCATGTTTGCAACAATTTAAACATAAATTAAGACGACGAGAGAAAAAATAACATTAAATAGTCCTGTTCAGATATTTTATGGCAGGAGAAATTAAAAAAAGAGAAAATAAGAAAAATAAGCAGGAAATTGAGAAGAAGCAAAATTTAAACAAATTGTTGATACCATGAATCCTCCATTAAAAACATAAGCAGACCGAGAACACCCAACTACTCTTCCACTTCAGTTCAGTTCAGTTCAGTTCGAGGTGCAGTCAGCCAACAGCCGTAAGCTAAAAGCCAGAACTAGACAAAAAGTTATTTAGACTATTTTATAGTCATCTTTAAAAATATTTGAAATAACTACAATGAGAGAGAGAGAGGAAGGGTGAGCAATATAGTATGGGCTGAAGAGTGGGGGAAGTAAAAGAAGATAAATGTTTAAGACTTGAAAATAATTTTCCTTTCGGAATAAAGTTTGTTTTAAACAGCTTAATATATGACTTTATTTTCCTTTATAAAATACTTACACTTACACATATACAAATGTAAATTCTCATATACATACAAGTGTATTTGTGTTTGTATGGACAGTTCTGCGTTTAAATATATTTTCAATTTAAGTTCAAGGCAAATTTACATTTTATGTTAATTTTCCTTTTATTTTCTTTTTCTCTCCACTTTTATTTAGTTTCTCTTTACTCGTCTTTGAAATTGAAGATAGAATTTACCCCCTTCTGAAGGATTTTCTTCCAATCATTTCTAAGTATTGTTGTATTTGTGTATATCATTTCAGTTCCAAAATATTTGGGGTTTTAGATGACGTGTTGGCGAGAAACTCTTACAGAACCTGTTTCTGTTGCTTTTCTTTAAAAATTCTAAATAATTTAATTTTTCTTTAAAAACTTTTTTAAATTTAAATTCTAGAAAAAATTACGAAAACGATGAAAATAAAATACTTGTAATCCAGAAATTAATAGAGCTTTCTGTCACTTTGCTCGAACCCCTTAGAAAATGGTTTTTATTTGATGACACTAGAAACATTATGTGGGCCATTCCCTGTTCCTGAAGCGGATTTTCTGTCAATGAACAAGTTCTTCCGGTACTGTTTAATAGCAATTTGAAGAACTAAGTTGGGGTTTGCTAACAATAAATATTAACTGAATCAAAAAATATCAAATAATAACTAAAAACGTGTATTAAATATTTTCCATTTCAGTCCTCAATATTAAAGTAAAATTAACGGTTTGTAACAGCAGCGTATAGTCCAGAACTTTAAACAAAATGTAGAGCACAAAGTTTTAAAAGATCACATGATAATGTGGAAAAATCCTGATGGCGCTGTTTTGAATAACAACCCACATTACGTAATGGTTATTTCTGGAACTCCAATAAATATGGACTCCTACTAAATAATGTTAAAAAAGATAAATGGAATCAAAAATGACTAGACCAAATTTTATGTATATAAGTCCAAAACTTCTAATAGATCTCATTTAAGGCCCTTTATCAAATATAGAATTGGATGAAAACATCTCCAACATATTAACGTATAAATAATTTTAGCCCAAATATCTCTCTCCATCCAGCACTTTAATGAATACCACTTGATATTTAGATGAACTGTTCTAAAATTTACGTAACCCTTAGCAGGATTTGACTTATAGTAAAAGAAGCATTTTGAGCAACGTTTAACTATTATATGTAGATCCTGCTAACTAGAATATTCGGACTTTAAAATGGGATTGTGTTAAATATCGTCAACTCACAGTGTAGAACCGACCATTTTTTTCTCGTAAAATTGAAAATATTTTTAGGTTAAGAATTCGTTTTTTAATATTTATTGTGAGATCTACGTAAGACAAATCGAATTAATAAGTATAAACGCATAAATAAGGATAAGTGGCCGATTTACCAACATAAATCTTTTCGTCCAACTGTAGCTTCTATTCTTACGTCCACATTTTTCCAAATTGCTCTAATTAAAAATATCTGCAAGCAGAAATTGAAATACTTTTGCGTTTACAAGGTTATGAAAAAAGCTGCATCATAAAATCATGATAAAAGGCTGGTAACTCCCAACAAATGATCTCAATGCCAATTTTAATATTACTGTATTGAAAATTAATAGCGCTATATGCGATATTTGTACAGATTACAAAAATTCAATTAAAAGTCCAACAAACATGATCATGATGATCAAAATTGAACAATATCTCTTATTCTTGGATCTGAATATTTCCTTAATGGTAAAAAATAATTAACTTGATTGTGGACTATAACCGCATTTATGATACGAATATATTTTTAATTTTAATAAAGAAAAATTTTCTCTAAGATTTATCAAATTTTTACCACCACTAAAATTATTGTTATGGTCGCAAAATATTATAACAATAAATGTTTGCCGCGAATATATTAGTGTTTGCGACGAACATATTGCGAAATGACGTTTTTCTGCGTGTATTGTCTACATATACAAATTCTCAAAATTTAAAGACATCCCTCGTTCTGTTTAATAAATGTATTTTATCAGTGAAACCCCCTTTTAATAACTGCAAAGGACATGAAAAGCCGAAAATATCTGTTTATGTAAATCTAAACCCAAAATTATTTAACCGTTATAAATACAAACTAAATGCTGAACAACAACAACAAATAATTGAAAATAATAGAAAAAGTTATGAAATGATCCTTTCAAAACAAAAACAAAAAAGGTTCAATTATTATTTTAATATTTTTCTTCCTCTTTTGTATTCTTATTTAAAAATTTGAAGTCCTGTTTTACAAGGATTATGAACACAAAAAATGCGTGTAATTGATTATGGTTTCAAATTAGGAGGCACAATTATGAATTTAATTTTCAATTAATAAACAACAAACAAAACAAAACAAAACAAAAACATTGGAAAAAACAAACTCCAAAATGTTACATAAACAATCGAATAAAAAGTTTGAAAAAGGGAAAAAATACTCAACTGAATAAAAGCAGGGAATTAAATTCAAGAATGGGCAAAACAATATATGCGGTTCTGAAATAATTTTTAGTCTCATTAAGAAGTAAGAATGATATATTCTGCTATGCCGAAATTTTAAATACCCTCCACCAGTATATTGAAAACAATTTGTCTGAAATTCGATGAAATTAGTTTTGCTTTTATTCCGGGAAGTGGCTTGATTAAGGAATAATAACTACATATGGCCCGATAATTGCCAAACTTGTTTCATATAATAAAGACAGTTTAAAAAGTGGATCGAAGGAGCCTTTAAAGGGAACTATCAAATTGACAACATAGAGCAATAATTGTGACTTATTTCAATTGAATTGTTTCAAGTTTAAGCCCTACATGTTCCGAGAACGAGGCTTGAGTGGCAGCTGTAGCAAAATAAATACCAATATTCCCCAAAAAGTACTACAAATTTAAAAGAATTAGAAAAGTAATCGTGTCGATTTTAAATTAAAAAGTAAAATTCGAATTCCGAGAAGGAATATTAAAATGGACCTATAGCAAAATATAGACTGATATTGGTCAGAATAATAATATATACTCAAGATAGATAGTTAGAAAAATGATTCAGCTGAATTTCAAAAGAATTGTTTTCCGGGAAGGAACCTTATATAAGAGCTGTAGCAATATGGATCTAGATTGACCAAATTGATAAAGTGTGTTTAATACATTTAGGAAAATAATTGTAGTGAATTTCAATATAATCGGGGATTATTAAAGAAAAGGGCGCTATGTGAGAGTTATAGCAAAATATGAACCGAAAATTAATAAAATTAATATATTGAAGAAATGTATTGTAGAAATTTCTTGTATCAAATTGCCTTTAGCTGATAACATTTTACACAAAAAAAAATACGGATGGAATGCAAGGGAGTGGTATC
Organism: Cochliomyia hominivorax; assembly: GCA_004302925.2. NCBI lineage: Eukaryota > Metazoa > Arthropoda > Insecta > Diptera > Calliphoridae > Cochliomyia > Cochliomyia hominivorax. The sequence goes on from PYHX02000413.1 coordinate 59,513,966, forward strand.
CCTCTAACAATCAAAACTTTTAATATCGAATATCTTTGCAACATTTAAAGCAAATTTCTAGAAACCCTTTACAACGAAATTTTAAAGACAAACATATTCAAACGGACTTTTCATACTGTATATCTCTTAATTCGTTAGAAAAAATTTCATGAAGACAAACAAAATAATTTATATGAAAAATTTTCGGATAGAATGCGGGGACTGATATCACCTTACAAACGATATTTTAAATATCGCATATCTTTGAAACTAAAACAGGAAATTCTATGAAATTTGGCCAAATTTTTATGGGCAACGTATAATTTTGGGAAAGGGCACGGGTGAATGATATGTTTCACAATTATCTCTAAGTCGAATGTGGTGGAGGGTATTAAGGATTCGGCACAGTCGAATATACCAATATTACTTGATTTAATAAAATATTCCTCGAAACTTTAAATAGAAGTTAAAAGGAAATCTGAAGCGATATTAAAAAACTGAAAAACGCAAACTCTAATTGTGAAGTCCCCAATTTCATATATGTTCTAATTTTTTCACCCATACATTTAATATTTATTATAAATATTGTTGTATTTGTTTCCAGTATTCATTCAAATAATTCCATTGTTTGGAAAACAATGGAAGCTTTCATTGACTTAATTCGGAGGGTGGCAAATGAGTTTTTATATTTTATTATTCGAATTTTTATGATTATTTTCGATTCATCTATTTTATACTGAAAATGCGTGATTAAGGTATTTTATGTTTTTGATTTTAGGAAAATGCTACAAATTTGTTTTCAATAACGGAAAAAAAAATATATAAATTTACTCAATTTCTTTCTCCCCCTCCCCCCCCACTTTCTCTTCTTTGGCAATATTTTAAGCACTTTTTGCCATAAATCCATCTACAAATCGGTTTCATTGCGTGTTTCAGTATCAAAAAAATAAAGAAATGAGAAAATTAATTGCACGATACGGTTCATTTTGTATTACTTTCAGGTTTTTTTTTGTTGGATTGTTAAAATATTGAGATTCGATTGTTTTCGTTCTTTTCCAATATTGACCATTTTTTCATTTTCTTTATTTTAGTTTTTTTGTATTAAATACTTTTATTTATGTTCAAATTAATTAACAATTTTTTTTTAATTTTTCTTTTTTATACCCTCCACCACCACAATGCTGAGGGGGGCATATTTACTTTGTTTTGTCGTGTGTAATGCTATTCTTGTTCTTGCATCTAATCAAAACCTGAATCGATTTAGCTATGTCCGTATGTTGTCCACATGTCTATTTGAAATATTCCGAAGCCGAAAATTATTTTTCGAATTCAATAAAAGTTAACCACATTGTTTGATATTGTCCTACGCAGTTTCCTATTTTAAACCATTTATATCGGTGCAATAGCAAAAAAGTTATTGACCGATAACTAAGACAACTTCAAAATTCCGAAAAAGAACTTTCGAAAATTTCCAACAAAGTGTAACTGGATTTATACGGAATAAAACTACAACATACTTATTTATGTACTTCATCATCGTACTAATAATCTTCAAAATCGGATCAATAGGAAAAAATTTAATACGCTAAAATACGCGAAATTTTGATAAGCCCCAAAATCTGTGTGTCTTATAGGTCCCAATAGCTCCAATATAAAGGCTCCCGACTATAGTTTAAAGCTAATAAAACTTTAAATTATAAGCCGATTCTATTGATATTTGGCGCAATAAGTTCTGTAACTTTCTGTAAACGAAAATGTGCTATAAATTTGGCCAACATCAACTAATGTTTTCTTTTATCCCGAAAAACTGTTTTGAGTTTTTAAATCTCTAAAATATGGATAAATTTTTTTAATTTGCCACTCAATTGCCGAAAATTGATCTGAAATCGTTACTATTTAATGTCTAACAGCCTTTAATAAATATAACTAATTTGTTTAACATCGGTCCATATTTGGATATAGTTTCCATTTAAATGTTTTTAGCTTAATTTTCGGGCCATATTCTAGTCTTACTCTCTCGAAATAGGCTTCTAAGCACAAAAGTTCTTAAATATGAACTAATTCTATTGGAAATATGGACTCATACCATATTGCACTTTAGTTTATATATGAAACCTTTTTCACACAAATGTTCGGCACAGCCAAAAGTAGCATTCTTCGTTGTTCTTTTACTTTTTAAAAATTTAATTTTTGTTGGCCCTCGAAAGAATAAAGAAATTTGTTAATACGAATTTTATGTGAGTAAATTTTATTGATATTTTGATCAACAATTAATAGCAATTTTTTGATTTTATGTTTCATTTTTAACACAACAAACGGTGCGATAAGTAATTGTAATTAATTCAAATTATTGGGTCATATAAAAAATATTTTCTCACTAAAGTTTTAATAAATTTTCAAAAACCAATTTATTTCATTCCAACATTTTTTTAAGTAAATATTTTTCTTCAATTAAAAATTGTTCATTTTTCTTTTTTTGTTAAATTTTTAATTAAAACATTTTCATTCTTTTGTGTTTCTAACAAAATGAGAATAATTTAATTATAAAGTCAGATTTAAACAAATAAACATTTAATTGTTTTGCCAAAATAAGAAAGAGATTTACAACTTTCAATTAATGAACAAATTTGAAAAAAAAGAACAAGAAAAATTAGAAAACTTTGTTGAAAAATTCATGCAACAAATTAAATAATTCCATTGAAAATTGAAGAAATAAATAAAAGAGAAGTTTTTTTGTAATAAATAAATAAAATACTGGAAGATTCTTTAAGATTTAAATAGTAAAAGAACTTTAATTTAATACTTAAACTCTCTTAAGTTGAAATCTGAATAAAGAAACAAAACAAAGTTTTTAAGATGAAAGAAGCACTATGGGTCTTGTATTTGGCAAGTTACAGAAAATAATTCATTCGCACACTTACAAGGTATTCCGATAGGCCATTCAGAAGATAAATTAATAGTTAATTTCAGACAAAAAGTGTTAAACGAAGAAAACTTAGACCAAAAATGGAACATGCTAAATTTGGCTTGTAGAAGTCTAAATTAATAATTTTTCTAGCCTTCACCATCAAGAGTGGTGAAGACGTTAAATTAACTTTGTTTTTTTTCGGGTGCAAGGCTGAGGACGAATCAACTAATATCTCATTATTTTAAAATCAGAATCGATTTTGATCTGTCACTTCATCCGTCTGGCACGTTCACATCCGCTATAAATTTTTATTCTCAATTGCGGATGATTAAATGGCGGTTTGTCACCTTATTATTCTCATAGTCTCTGTGCGCCCACGATTGTACCAATTATAACACTCATCTATCTTATTCCTTCTTGCTTTTCTCCAATTCGCTGTTCCCGGTTTGCTGGTTTTTCGTGCTGCTGCTCATTCCCGTCGCTCTCCCTTACTGATCATTACCACCTACCTTGCTGCGTTGTTATGTGTCTTTTCGTTCATTCCAGGTGTCACACCATGTGGCCAAAGCGTCGTCCTTGAGGGGCGCTGTTCAATATTTGTGTTGTAATTGTTGTCCAATTGTATGTGTATGTTGATATGTGGAGCAGTGGACCACCAGTTCCGAACTGTTTCAAGTTCGACTGGTAGTAATTGAGTTGATTACGAAGTCCGTTCAAAGACTTAATTCTGGTACCACGAGAGTCAGATGCCACGAAACTTCTGTTCCAGCCTAACTGTTGGTGTGGCCTCTCGGGAGCATCGTGGTGGCTGTGTTTAAACCCAAATCGCGGGAAGAGTTTAGATCTTTAGACTCGATGTGGTGTTGCATATTCAACCGGGAGCCGTGCACCAAAAAGCACCAAAAAAACCAAGGGGGAAGTCATGTCCAAATACATAACTTCGAATTGGTACTCAGGTGTAGCAATTGTATTAACCCAGTGCGAAGAGCACCATGAGATTAGATCTACAGTTAAAAGTTTTCGTCGTTTCAATATATCGATCAAGCTATTATTTCTTCTCTTCCTCTCTCCTTAGTTTCTTCAACTATCAACTAAATATTTTTACTCTCTCCTATTCTAATTATTCTCTTTACAGGTAACACAAAGTGACCTTTATGACCTTTTACTCTGATGATCACTCTGAACTTTTTATTCCTGAAAGAACAGAGACAAAATAATAGAAAAATCGTTTTTTGCTAATTTATCAAACTTTCACCAGGAGTGATCGCGCGTATTAATTTTCAGTTCAAAAAATTAAAGATGCCTTGAAATTTTTGATAGGGCTTGGAAGTCTCATGAAAAGCTGTTCTGAAAAATATTTTTGGCTCATAAATTTGAAATATTTGAAAATATTATCATAAGAATCGGGACAAATAACTTATAAGTATGACATAATGTGGATAAATTGGCTCCTGGAAATAAACTTTAATAGTTCGATTACTATAATGTAGGACAGTCTTGGGGTTAATATAGGCCGCATTGAAAAATGTATCTGAATCCGTTAAAATGTTATATTAATCTCAAATTGGAGCTTTGATAAAAAGTTGTCACTGATGATAACTTTTTTTGAATTTTAATTTCTTTTACTGTTTAATAAAGAAATTAGTGATCTCCGGGCAATAATCCACAAACAGCTTTAATCTAAATTTAATAGTAATATTTTTATTTTGTTCCCAAAACGCCAAGCTTGAATTATCCTTAAATTATCTACATAGATAAGGTTCACATCAAAAAAAAAAAAAAACTAAATTTTTAAACCTGATTTATACTTGTTGGGATTTTGGGTATTTTCGCATTCAAAGTGGGAATCTTTTTTGATTTCTGATGTTAATTAAAGTTTAAAATTAATTAATTTTTTCAACATATCGGTTCACTTTATTATTTTGTCTATCCGTTAACTAATTATGGTGGTATAGTGTATTAACATGGTTGTGGTAACGATAATAGAAAGTCAACATACTAAGGTAACTGCATACCACAATCATATTACAATGAATAATATAATATGAATGAAATAGATCTTCATTCAAAATGGATATTGAAACTTCTATGGTCGTCCAAATAAAAATAAAATCTGACATTTTTTCGTTAAAAATTCAGATTTTATTGCTGGAGAATGTGATACCATCGGCTGCTTACAATCTATTTGCACTTTTAACTTTAATTTGAATTCATTATTTGTTCCGTCTTACCCCATTGTACCGAAAATTGTGTGTTATATGAAATTTACATTTGCAATGAATGTATTGTAAAACAATTGCACATGTATGTGTATGGGTGTATGAATGAAAATGTTTTTAGATGTTGGTGATGTAATAACATCTTTTACATCCGTATTTTAAGTAACATGTGTGTTAGTCACTTATACGATATTCTGTGAAGAAAAATATTTAGAATCTTTCAAACATTAAATTAAGTGGAATTAAAAGCATTTAAAACTTAAGATTATACACTGAAAATATTTAAAGGACGATCACGTGATAAATAAACTGTTCATGTTAACCTGATACAACTCAAACTGAAACAGAACGGACATAATTAAACTGAATAATTTTATTTTTTTCTAAATACCGGAAGTAATAAAATATAATAAAAAGGGACATTTTAAGAAAATATATAACTGTAGATCTAGTCCAGTGGTACATATAATTATATATATGAGCGAAGGGGGATGCAAATGTTTAGGACTCAGTCCTAAAAAGCTGTCAGTATGTGATGTGCTTTTTTCTGATTTAATCAAATATTTCATGCAGAGTTATATCTCAATACCCAGTGTAGAACAGTCAAAAGAACAAGGGAAAAGCTTAAAAAACGAACTATAATACATATAAGTATACATAACATATATATTTACATGCTCTCATCAGATTCTTTAAGTAATCAAAACAATAATGTAAACCACACACCATACATACAAAAACAATATTATTTACACATACATGCATACATAACAAATGCATGTTAAGAAAAAACTTTTCTTTATTCTTTTCATTTAAAGTTTTCATTGTATACATTACATAACATGCAAAAGTTTATTTATAAGTGTTGTGATTGTTTTGTTTGTGTATGTAATGTAAGAAACAATAGCACTGTTGCACATGTATTTGTTGTGGAAATGAAACCAAACAAAACTGAAATATTCTTTTTTATAAATATTTTTTATGAAATTACATCTCACTTGAAAGTCATTCAAGTAGAATAGAGAAAACAACAACAACAACTTAAACAAAACGTAAGAAAAAAAACATCAACAATCTTGCAACAAGTTTGTTGTAAGAATTTTTTACATTGATTTTAATATACTGTCATCACTATGAGTACGGGAGAGGGAGTATAACTGATTACCGGCAAAGTTTGTAACCAAGAAGTAACCTAAGATCTTTACCGGGTCTCTACTCCCTCCATCTCTAACTCAGAAAGATCAATAAAGATGTGGGAATGTAGCATAATTAAAGTCGCGTGTTTAACAACATTTTTGTTAAGTTTTACAATTTTTAGATGAATCATAATGTGTGCGTGTATGTGGCAAAAGCAATTTTAAAAGCTTCAGTTTAAGTTGTGCGTGTGTGTGAAATAAAATGTAACAAAAAATTCATACATATATTTGACACATAAAGTTTATATTTATAAAACTTTAAACCTCAAATAGATTTATTTGGCACCAAACTTTTGCGGTGTTTCTATATACAACTACCTTATACCCCGGTATGATTTGGATCCCATAGTAAAAAAACTGAAATATCAATTTGATTTTAATATTTCGGTTAGAATAAAAGAATCCGAAAGAACCATTGAGAACCATTGATGGATCAAGAGCGGAGTCGATTTATTTATGTCATCTGTTGAATATGCTGTCCTCTTCAGTATGTTAATAAATCCAATAATATCGGTTAAAAAAGGTTTTAGACCGATATTTGATACAACCTAAGGGCAGTAACAAAACTTTTAAGGAGAGAGGTACTCGAGACTAACTGTTCGTTAATTTATTTACATTTAACAAAATCTGTAATTTCTTTTCACTTCAAGTTTATATTACTTTTGTAGTCGTAAGCGCAAATCACTCAATCATATGCGATCCGAGTCCCTTAACTGATGAAGTAGTTGACAGGATTTGTCTCTCTTTGTAAAAATACTACATTATGTTTTTGACTACTCAAGGAGTTCTTTACAGCTTTTTTGTGATCCATTATGGGGCAATAATATTTTTGGAAAAACTTAACTACAATATCCATGCTCTGTTTTAATCATCTAAATTTTAAGCAGCGTTCCGGTCAGGAACCTGTATAAGATGATTCGAGTGTAATGTGTTTGTGCTTAAATTTGTAACGCACAGAAAAAATGTTTCCACCGTCACTTTTAAATTAACCGATCGACTTCAGAATCAATTTCTAAGTAAATTTTACGATGTCCGACCGTCTGGCTGGCTGTCCATGTAAACCTTGCAAATGCACTCCGCAATTTTTTTGAGATACCGTCGATGGAACTTGGCATGTGTAATTATTTTGGGTCCAAGGACGGAGTGTATTGAAATTGGTGATGATGGATCTAATATTTAATAATATTATAAATAATTCATCAAATTATACGACTGATCCATTATTTCTCATAGGTCCATATAACTCCCCTTAAAAATAACAATTTGAAGGGCTACACAATTTGAAGGATAAGAATTGGTAAAATTAAATATATAATAAATATATATTTAAGCAAAAATCGATGTACAAAATTTTACGAGTTTCGGTACATAATTTCATTCAGTTCCCGTATTATTCCCTAAAGAAGTTCTTTTAAAGCTCAATAATCATGCATATATAAGCATAAATTAGAAAATATGTTTATACGAGGTTTGATCATTAATTTAACTAATTATTTTTATGTCTCAACAAAGCCAATATTGAAGATTTACAGACTATGTTACTGGCGTAGTGGGCGCTTGTGCTCTTCCAAATCGATTGGAAAACACTGAAGCTCTTTCTATGGGAAAATTTATTAAGATGTTTCTAACAGTTTAGAATTATTCCAGAATTATTTTTCAAAGTGTGAAAATATCAAATGTAATATTTACACTTTCCCCTCTTTGCTTTTAAAAACTAATTAATACAAAACGATGGGGAAATGATAATCAAAACTGTTATACTAAATCGATTGAGAACATTACAAATCCCACTATCATAATATTAGCACGACATTCGCAAATTAAAACTCATTCGTATTCAAAGCGATAGAATAAACTGTTTTTTTTATTCATGGAAAACAAATTCAATTGTTAGAAAAAATAAAAACAACAAACAAACAAACACATCAGCAACAGCAACATCCTCATCATCAGCAGCATTATTATCATCAGTGTTTGAAAAATATTAAAGGGAACAATAATTTTCTTTTGGCAAAAAAAATTGGAACATTTTTCGTTTTGCATTTTTATTTTGCAACTTGGAAAAAAGAAAAAACACCAACAACAAAATATAATAATAAAAGAACGAACTAAATTTTGAAATAAAAAAGTTTTGTTCAAAGTTTACCGCTAACTAAGCTTTAGATACTTTTTGCTGTTGTTATTGTTGTTGTTGTTGTTAATTTTAATGTTTAGAACCACAAGAGCATTAACAAGCGATATCACATGCGGAAAAGATATAGAAAAAGTTTTTCTTTTTTATTTTTGCCATTCTAATGTGAAAATGTCATACAAAACAATGGAACAATACACATTATTATGTGTGCACAGTGGGACAGATGGAAAACAATATACAGAGAAAAACAACAAGACACATTTTCTTTCATAAATGTGTGTGTGTCTAAGAATCATATAAAGCACACAGAAGTACTATAATAATGTATAATTAGCACTTTATTTACCTTGGAACCATTACATCCACAAATGGAAAATCCACAATTAACTTCAAAAGAATTAGGAAATACAAATGGCGTTAGATCAGAATCCACACACAGGCCGAAAATTGGTGAATTACATACTAGTCAAGGAGATGGCCGAACCCTAGACCGGAAACACTACTATGTCGGCAATGCTTCCATTTTAGCGAATATAACTCCTACAATATGAGTGACAATTGTGCACCTACCAATTTCCTGAATATTGTTTACTGCGTTATAACTTCCGGAAGACAAAGGTTTTGGTTTCTATATTCCTGTTCTTAGTAACCTTTCTTTCATAAGACTTGGTGTCGATATTCTTCAGGAAAAGCTTCTAAATAGCTTAAATACTATAAACTATTTGACGAGTACATTCGAATTTGTGTGGGTAGAATAAATCAACTGTTGGTTATGAGAAGACGGGATATGTTGCCACCGCTATACGATTTTGTGCCTATTTTCCCTCCAAAGGGGTTTAACGTTCTCAATATCTTGGCAAATCCTCACGCTATACGATTTTGTGTCTATTTTCCCTACAAGGGGGTTTAACGTTTTGCAGGTAAGTCCCTTCTAGAACAATATCTATGGTTGGAAGAGAAAGAGGCATTTGCAACGGATCATTTGTTGTGATCTAATTGTTGAAGTAAAAGAGGTTCAGATATGATAAACCATTATTCACACAGTCTGCTGTCGAAACTAGGAGATAATAAATTTCGAAATTTCACCAAAGTTTTAAGTCACTGGATCTAGTAACTGCTGTTATAGCAAAACTTATTGAGTTTTTTTCACATTAGATTAGTTATATGTGAGAAAGAATTGCTACCTGTATCCACAAAAAAGAATATGGGGCGTTGATTTGCTCATTGTATTCATCCGATGTTAAGACACCGTGGGGTTAGACTAACATGACATGAGTTATCCACTGTTGGGGGAACTGTTGAAAGCTGATGTTGGAAAGATCATTCAGATTGTCACAACTTATAGTTGGCAAAATCTAGAAAGGAACAGGAAATAGAACTAAGTTTTAGACCAACCTACATATATAATAGCTGAACTTTCGATGTCGATTTAAGTACAGCTACCTGTGAACCGTAAGTTTGTTAAAATCAAGGTCTACATAAAATTTTAGACCCGCCTTCGGGTAGAATAATAAAATCATTATTTTTGATTCCAATTGAGATGAACTATTGATGTTAATTTAAGTGCAGCTTCCAATGAACCGTAATATAGCAATTTGAACAGTAATTCAATTCTAGAATCGAAATTAAAAGAATAAACACAGAGCGCTGCGTGTAAGAAGAAAAAGTATGTTCGATTTTCCATTTAACGAGTGTTGTTGCAGTTGTGGGGATATACTGTATGCTAAAAACTTGTAAGTTATGCAAAAAGGAAGGCGATGGATATTCTTGAACTTATTATTATTTTCATCTGATCCACTGTCTCTATATCGCACCGTGTGCGAAGAAATTCACATGTATGAGATCATTATCATTATTTTTCCTACATTTCACATAAAAATACAACATTTTCCCATTTAGGATAATCACAGATCGTGACAACAACAAATATGACATAATTATACAGTTACTATAAATTATATACAGTTACTATAAATTATAACAATCCCACTTCCCCCCCCCCACTCAATTTCAAACAAATATGTAAAAAATCGGAATAATATTATGTCCAACTGTGAAAACCCTTAATTAAAATCTACCAAAAAAATAAGAACTCTCTGAAGGCAAAATGGAAAAAAAAACAAAAGTACGAATACGTTTTTTATTGTTGTACGAAATATATATTTTCCATTGAATTATGGCTGATTTGAAAAGTCAACAAGTTTTGCGGGTCACATCGAAAATCACATGCAAATGAAAACCATGAACTTGGCCATTAAAATATATGTTTCTGACACAACAACAACAACAAAACAACTCCAACTAAAAATATATAAAAGAAAAAAACTTAGAACCAAAAAATTGTTGGCGTCAGTCACAACCACAACTGAAATGATTTTGGAAACTTTAAAAGAAAAGTTATTTAGCAGTTTTTTTCTTTTTCAGAAATTGAAATAAGTAGCAGCAGCAACAGAAACCAACAGCAGCAGTCAACTTTCAATAAAATGTAAAAATGTTGATTTTAAGTTTATTTTTAAATAAAAAATATTCAGTGATTCGTTAGCGACATGCAAACGTTACGAGAAAAAGTCATCATTAGATAAATTTAAATTTATAAATTTATGTTTTTTTCTGGTAAAAAATCAATTGGTAAATTTACTTCTCGGTAATTTTGGAAAGTAATAAATTTGAGGAAAAAATGAAGTGTTTGAGGTGAAAGGTTGTGGTGAAGTAGATGAATAAGGCCAAGTTATATTGATGTCGAATAACTGCAAATTGGTTTCAGTCAAATAAGCACGGATTTAAACATAATGCGCAGCAATTGGAAGCCACTCGGATAACGCCTGTTGATAGTAATGATCTTTCCCATGACTTGAAGAGAAAAATTACCAACGTGCTGCAATTAAACACCAATTGTTACAAGTATCATCTACGTTCTCATCATCCTAATCATGAAAAAATTTGATTATGAAATAATAACAATTGACATATGATTCCCCTCCTGTAAAGTGAATTATCCTCACATACTTTTATAATTTAGATATTTGTACAAATTTCTATATTATTTGAAAATGGAATTAATAATTGATGTAACTTTTTCAAACAGTTATGGGAATTAATTTTTCAATAATTCTAGATCTTTGTCAAATCTACATTCGAAGGCCCTTCTGAGATTCCGTTTTTATTTCTCCTGTCAAGTCAAAACGATATCTCTGAAGGGTCATATTTTCTCACGAAAATATACGCGGATAACATGAAAAACAACTGCGACACTTGTATTTAAATTATATTTTGAGTTTATTTGTGAAGAGAGTGGTCATTTATCCGAGTCGATCATCTGAGTCCACTGAATAGTATTTTGTTTGGTAAGTAGATGAATATATGAAACTGAAATTTGTATAGAGTAAATGTCGTACAAGAAGACACAACTTCCAACTACACAGTTCATTTGGTTTGCTGTCCATTATAGAGTTGTAAAGACTCCAAAAACAATTACTCTTATTCCATTCACTGCTGTAAGATATTTTAACTATGAAGAGCCTATCGAAATTCGAAATTTAAAAGTATTTTGCTCCTCGAATTTGATTTGAGTTCAGTATTGTTGATCTACTAAATATTATATAAGTATATGACGGTATATTGCAGTGATTATTTACGAGAGACGACGATAAAACTATGGATATAGTGTGAAATTCACTTCAGAATTTTTAAAGTTTTGCAATTTTTGCAGATCTTCGAATTACTAGGATAATCTTATGACTCTCAGTCTGTCAAAACAACAGATCAACCAAACTAGAGAATGTAAAATATCGTGTAAAAACCGCTTTTATTATAGTCCTTTTTCTATTATTTAAATGTCGCCTACAGTAGTTGGTACAAAATATTGGAAAGCTCCAAAGACATGCCAGAAGCGTAAAAGGTTCAGAAGGCCATTCCATTAGATAGAAATGGCATATAATATGTGTTATATATCGTATTATATATAATAAATTTGATCGCTCAGTGTGCCAGATGCGACAGCCCTTCGACATATCGTGGTGATCAGTTGAGCATTGTGAATTAAGATTTAAATGTAAAAGTCTACAAGATTTAATTGAACATCACAGCTGTGAGCTTACAATCATATAAGAGCTGCCAATACTCATCGTGCGTTTTTGGTGGACAACTCTTTACTTTTTATTCTCACAAAATTAAAGTTTATTGCAAAATAATTTACAGCAATTAAATTAATTAAAAATAACTATCAAATATTTATAATGCAACTTTTCATAAACCTCTTTTCTCTCTCCCCCAATCACGTTTTAGGATTTCAGAATTTCTGCCATAAAAAAAAAATCACCAAAAAAGGTTGTGAATTATTTTTTGTACAAAAATAATTTAATGTAAATTAATTATTGCGCAAGAATTTTTTTCAGTAACTCACAGCAAAAAAGGGAAAAAAAATTTAAAAGCGGAAACTGTATGACAAACATGTGACAAACTGTCTGTCCATCTGTCACTCGTACAATTTTATTTGTATTCAAATGAAGTTCTCGTGTAGCCACAACACAGAAAAATACATTATTACACGAGTGGTGTTTGTGTGTGTGTGTGTGTGTATATGTGAGTGTGACATACATTTTAATAACAAAATACTCGTAAATTATTTATTGATTTTATCACATAAAAATTAATGGCATTTTATATTTTTTATCTCCATATATGAATATTTTATATAAATGTTTTTTTCTTTTACCCTCCACCACCACCACCACCACAAGTAGTGAAGAGGGTATATTAACTTTGTCATTCCGTGTGTAATTAATCCAATCGTATATAAACTATTGCATTAAATCAAAATCGGAATCGATTTAGCTATTAATGTTCAAAGATATAAACCGCTTCTTAATTAAAGAGAAGATCATCCGTAAAATTTTCAATTACAAATTGACAAATTGGAATGGAATTTTGTCGCAAGATTAAGTTATATATACCTCATTATCATTCCAAAAATGTTCAAAATCGGTTCAGTAGAAAAAAGTTGTAACCAAAATATAAGTAATTTTGTGACTCATTAAGATTTCTTTGTTATATTAAGAAAAACTTTCATGTATTGTATGCGTTTGTCAGTGTATTAGTGAGTGTATTTGTACGTATGCTGTATGTATGCAATATAATGTAATAACGTGGTAAAGGGTTTCGAAGATTCGACATCACCGAATATAGAATTCTAAACTTGTTATTTATTTATATGTTTAATTTTATTTTAAATATAAAAAACAAGTAAGAATACTACATTTGGCAATACCGAATCTTTAGTACCCTTCACTAGAAATGCGCGTGAACATTTTCTGAGTCATAAAAATAGTCATATTTTTGGCAATAACTTCTGTTACACTGAACCGATTTCAATTTTTGGAATGGTCATGGTTTATGGCAAAATTCGGTTTCGATCTATTTATAGTTGTCAATTTGAACTTAATAGTTGCCTTAGATGTCGGTTTATATTTTTTATATACCAAACCGATTTTGTTGGTTTTAAATAGGAAACTTCTCAGGACTATAACATATATTCAGGCCAAATTTCGTTAAGCTCTGTCATACATTGTGGATGTGAGCGTGCCAACAACATACAAACAGTCGGACAAGTGAAAAGAGGGCCATAGGATTTTGCGAGGGTTTCTTTTTAGGTAACGCACGAAATGACAAAGTTAATATACCCTCGTCACCATTTGTTGTGGTGGATGTTAAAAAAACGTTCTATAATTTAATTGACATTTTAAAATAACTGACATATTAAATGGATAAATTGACATAAATATTGAGTGCTAAATTCTTGAGGAAATGTTTTCTAAAATAATTTAATATCACTGATTCAGACCACTTGTAATATCATGAAATTGTTTTCATCTTCTTCGTACTACGCTTGTAAAATGACTTTTTTATATTCCATATAAGACCCGTAGAATTACGACGAGAGCTCATATACAATTTGCGAAAAATATAAACGCGAAATTTATGCCAAAATTATAAACGCGCAAAACAAACAATAAAACAAGATGAATTTAAATAAATCACTAAAAATATTAATCAAAATTTCAATGAGATTTTTTTCGTTTAATGAAAAATAATTTCTTTAAAGCTTTTTTTTCTTCTCTTCCGACTTTTTTAATTGGAAAAGCAATTTAAATATTTTAGCACTTTTCGGATTAAAAATAAAATATTTTTGATTTTTCCTTTTCTTTTTTTATAATTTCACTTTTTTAATTTGTTATTTTTTATAATTTTAAATGATTTTTTCTTTGTGGCTGCTTTTCTTTATCAGATATTTTGATGGTAACAGATGGCACTTTAATATATATTTTTCTCTTCTTCTTTTACTTTAAAACTTCTTAAGAATCTTCTTATTATAAAATTATTATTTTTATTTTTTGATTTTTTATTTTGTTTATTTAGATTTTTATTGATTTTTTTTTTGTATAAATTGATGTAATTTTTCAACTTTTTTTTCGAATTAATAAATTAATTTTTATTTTTTTTTGTAAAATTAAACTGCTGCTAATTATGCGCAATTAGAATTTCTGAAAAGAAAAAAAAAAAATTAATTAATTAATGGTTTTTTAAATAAATTACTTAATTCAAAATAAATTACTTAATAAATAAGTGGAAAACATGTTTAATGAGATAAGTGATATCTGAAAAAACCTCAAAATTCTGACGAAAATATTTCCCCATTTTGCAACGAAATTTAATTTGATTTAAACAAAACTTAACCGTAATGCAACAATTTAATCATCGTAAAAAATCGATTAAGTGGGAAAAGTTATAGAAGAAAATGTACAAAATTTTGATACATTTCAAAATTATGATGTCACACAAGTCGCCTTAAGGAAAATTTCTGAAATTTGTGACAACACTTACTTTATTTTCTTGGAATATGGTCTTATGCTTATAAAACTCTTAAATATGGACCATTTTTTTAATGTGTGTTACTAATTTGAAAATATTGTTCCATATTTGGCATGTACACCATATAAGTGTTATTCTAGCACCCATACGACTCCCATCACGAAATAGGGTTTATAAGCTTACAAAACTCCTAAATATTTATTTTGCCACAATCATCGGCTTGCGACATCAACAGAATCAATACGTTAATTAATGACTATGAAGAACTATCTAAATATTTTCCCACGACAATTGAATCACCGACCTGAAACTACCAGAATTAAACTCGGCCAAGGAGTATCGAAACTCCCATACAAATGTCCTCCCGAATGAGGCTAAATCGTCATGAAACTCACAGATATAATTTAAATTATATCTAACTTAAATTATATTTATTAATCTAAATATAATTTAATTAGATATAATTTAAATTAGATATGGCACAAATAAATTTAGGATCAGTCAAAATTTAAATGCTAAATTTTAGGAAGATTTTTCTACAATAAACCGTTACACACATACAAATCTATTCCAGGAAATCTCTAAAAACCACTGCCGGAAATCATAAAATATTTAGTATTGTAATGATTTTTCGTTTGTTTAAGATCTATGAAATCAGAATACACTCTATCACAATTTGCAAGGATCGGTCTATAATTTCTTATAGGCCTCATATAACTCCTACTTCCGAAAATTACCGCAAATTGCATATTTATAACTACGAAACTTTTAGAAGACATTAACTTTGCAAAAAATATAACTTTTTTAAAGTTTTCAGTTTTGCGATTTGGAAAATTGAGAGGAAAATGGAATGTTGTGAAAAAAATGGGTCTAATTCTGGTTTTCACCAGATTTCAGTCTTTTAAACCTTTTTAACATTACGCAAATGCTTATAAAGTAGACCTTCATCGGAATACAAATACGGTTACTTAGGAAACACTTTTTATAATTTATTATTTTTTTTAAGTTCATGACGATATTTTAAAAAATTGTTTCTTAAAAAATGTTATCATTAGTCTACAAAGTTTAGAATAATATCATAAGATCATAATATTTATATTCCCCCATTGTCTTAAATTCAATTACATTAAGATTAAAAGTACACTAGAGCCCTGACTTGCTTTGTTTTGATTTGTGTCGCTTATTAAGAACTGAAAAGTTTCGATTTGCCTTGTTGCAATTTCATATTGCTTCGCTCCGATTTGCGTCGTTTTGATTTCGATTTGCGTCATTATAATAAATTTAAATTTTTTCCTTCAGAATTGGGGATTACAATCACTGATATCACGTATCTTACACCTAAGGGAAATAAAGGGAATTCCTTTTTCTTTGTTATATAAGTGGTGCTAAGAACAAGTGTTCTGGCAAGAATATAGTATGTGATTCATCAAAGGGCATTAAGCACGTAGAAAATGAGTCAAAGTAAAATAAATAATAAGTTTCGGAATAAAATTAGCGTAATAAACGTGGAAAAAGTTAATATAGTCTAGACGTAGTGATAAAATACTGATATCTATCTTAACCTAAAATAAAAATTTATTTCAAATTTGTTATATTTGTAGAAAATAGACTTAAGAATATATACAGTTTCAATAATATAATGACGTAAAAATTAAAGTAAAAAGAAGAAAAGAATAGAACAATTCATAGACGTAATAAAATTAGACGTAATAAATAATAGGAAGAGCTCTAGACGGAAATAGTGATAAAATAAATCAATTAGCTGAAATCGTCACACCTCTCCAATCTTACCAAGATACTATCGCAAGAAATCTCTTATTGATTAAGATGAAGAATATTCCTTCAATTTGGATTCATAATAAAAATAAGCGAAGTATGCCGCTGAGCAAGGACGTGGTAAAAAATAAATCTCTTTCTTTTTACTCCAACCTTAAAAAAATACTGCATCTATTATAATGAAAATTATATGATTTCGAAAACCAGCAGCGGTTGGTTTAATTTTTTTCTTGTTTTGAATATTTTTCACAATAATTTAAATTTCAGTGTATTTATATAGAAAAAATTGATTCGATTTGGGTCACGCTTTTTCGATCCCGTTAACGACGCAAATCGGGACTCTAGTGTACTTTACAAAAACTTAATATCTAATTGCTTTTTTTTAACTTCCGCTAAAAAGAGCAAAAATTTATATCAAATAATTTGTCACATTTTTTTTTTTTTGTAGAAAATACGACCTTAACACATCATTGATTTACAATATTTGTTTATCAATAAATATTAATGAATCATTAATTATTAATTAATTTTAATAAAAAGAAGAAAAGAAACAATAGAACAATTCATTAGATCCTAATTTTTTATTAGATTTGCATTAGTGTTTGTTTTAGTCTAATTGCAAAGAAAAAACGAGATAAAAAATAACAATAAAATTGATAAATGAGATTGAAATAATTACAAAATTACACACAAAATTACGGGTAAAAATGTTGAGTCATATTTTACAGAAATAAAGAAATGTTAACTATTTGAAAACAGTAGAGTTCTAATAAAACGAATCATTTATAACGAACTGGACTAAACTCTGCAGAAAAAGTATTGAAATAATAAATTCATTTTATAATATTTTTATTTATTAACATACATTTCTTCTTCTTCTATTTTCCAATAATCCAAATATAATTCACTTTAGTTTCAATCCACTGTTTTCGTCAATGTAAAATGAGATTTCAAAATGTTATGACATAAATTAAACAATTGACAGACATCTATCTCATCAGATTTATTTTCAATGAAAAACGATTATTTCTCACTTGTTTTGTTTGAAGAGCGCGAGAGTTTAAATCAAATATGTGATTCATTGGATGACAGAATAAAAAATATTTATAGAATTTAAATGGTAAAAAACATAACCTGATGAAATTTATATAAACGAACTTTTGGAACTAGTTAGAGTTAAAGTTAATATACTAAAATTAAGTTAATCTTATTAAAAGAGCCAAAACAAAAAGTTTCAAAGAAATCATTAAAAACACCTACGTTTATTAGTGACTTTAATTATAATGCTAATAAAGTTAATAGAGACAACAATTCTGGTAAGTAAAATTCTTTTATTCCACGTTTTAAAAAAATGTTTAGAAAAAGTTGATCAGAAATCCAAATTCGAAAAGTCAAAATTTTTATTAATAATTACGTCGATTTAACAATGTGTCAATGACAGGATGCCCATATAGAATTTGTGAACAAAATGCACTTGGTAGTGATGGGACTCTTATAGCCCTCGTATCGATTGCCTAAAGATTGAAGTATTTACAAATTCAAGTTTATGCTTTTTTATGGCGACAATACAGATCTCATTGTTACAAATATAGTTTTTTCATAATTAATTAAGCTGCTATAAAGTCTATATAAACTGGTTTTATAAGGCCCAATGTCTTTAGCAGTTGACACAAAAAGCTTTAAGCTTTTTGAAAGAGAATAACATAAATCTTTGTTGGGTGTTTTTCTATAAGAATCTCTTCTTTCGGAGTTAGTGGACCCTTATCAGATAATCAAATGTTTATTTTCAGACGTCTCATATATGAAATGAAAAGGTCAGCATTTTTCTTGGAATAAAGTGGAATCAATTGAGGTTGTTATCAAACCAATTACAAATCACAATACAAGGGTCACATCACAAGATTGTGTATTTTGGAAGATAATACATTTGGATGGTAAATGAAAAGTATTGAAGACAGTTTTAATATTCATGTGTATGCAAAAGCCTGCGCCGATATCAGAAAAATGAATTGTTGGTTATAACTGAATTTCATTAAAGCCGCTAACTGGAGAGCATAGACAACTTATGCGGCGAGAAGACGAAAATTTTGAAGAGGAAGAGGGATCCCAGCGGACCTCAAATGCTCCATGGATGCCGTTCATTTCAATCAGTGTCATCTTTAGCACCTTACATCCGAATAACACTTTGAAATGGAAAAATCTCACATATTCGTGGGTACTGTAATATTATTTAATAAAATTAAGATTAAGATCTTATAATAAAATATAAGATATCGATGTTCATTACATTGGTCGGTCCATAATTTCCACATAAATATTCGAAAGTCATTCAGCAACTTCACAATTATCCAGTCATAGACACACTATAATTATTCACACCATGGGAAAATTCAAGTACCATTAACGCAGGTTGAGTTGAGCACTCGATACTGATTATAATCCTGGAAAATCAGAATGAATGAAGGGGGCAATATTTCAGGTCGATTTGGCTTCTGTAGTGAAGATGCGTGAGAGCCTTCTACTTCACCAGTTGAATGGACATATAGCAAGTTGTCACCAACATGGATTCCGTAAGTACACAGTTCAAGTCGCACATAGTTTAAACCAGCGGAGACTACGTGAACATACATCCTTGTGGCATTTTATTTTTAAAAGTATATACATGTTACAGCCACTAAATTACGCAATAAGAATAAATGATTAAGACTGAAGTAAGAAGGAGTTCCACAGTGCGGAGTCACCACTCTTGTTTAATTTCTACCTCTCGAAATTCCCAGCGCCTCCACCTGGAGTTGACGTGTTATGAGGTGATAATAACATATACGGATGACAATACTATTACGACTACGGCCATGGAATTGATGACATATGCGGTAAAGTGAATTTTTATCTCAGCGAAATCTATAATTGCAAGAAACTTGATAATTTCACTAGCGAAATGAATAATTAAAGAAGTAAATAAACATTAAGGCTTCGTAGTCGATAGAGTTCAAAATCCAAAGATTTCGAGAGTAACAACTGAGATCGAGTAGATGCAATAGACTCAATACCTACTGGTCTCGTATTAAACGTGCCGTCACAAAGAGTGAGTTCAGATCACAAATATATATGTGTTATTCGATTGTTTTAAAGCGATACAATTTGGGTAGAACTTGAGTTATTCAATTTGTTTAATTAGCAATTAATAATCTGCATTATTTTGGTCTATTAAGAGATATTATTTCGAAAGTGTTTTAAAAATGGTTAATATTATTTATGTTGCAAGATTTGCACAAGAGTTTGTACTACTTATTACTTTTGGATAAATGTTGCAAACTTTTCAAAGAAATTTCAAAAAAAAAAACATTCACAAACATTTTACAATTTTATTTAATATAAAAATACTAATTTATGCAGGGATGGAAAATACAACATCTAGATTGTTAAAAAAAGTAAACATTTTCTATTCAGCATTAATAAGCGGATTATAATAGATTTTAAAATTATCCAACCCTGGTATTTGTTTATAAATTAAGGTAAAATATCTGTGTCTGACTAATATTTTTGAGGTGTTTTTTTTTTTAATGTTAGTGACCTCTTAATTTGATCATAATTTCTCTTTTTCATTTCATTCTTTCTGTTTTGCATACATTTACGTTTTTTCTTTCTTCACTTTTAATAATTAACAATTTAAATTGTTTTTCAGTTTTTTTTCGTAGTAAAATTTAAATTTTAATTTAATAAAACTGTTTTTATAGCAGCAAAAACAAAATTTATATGTCAACAAATAAAAAAAAGATATAAAATAATAATTTACTGGTTTAATAATCACAATATTCATATTTTACACATTCACACACTTACACACACTCACACTTAAACAAACACAATTAACTGTTTGTTTTTTTTTTCGTAAACTAAATATTTTATTTTAGTTTGGTCACCTACTGACCGCTTATAAATCCATTAAATCATGTCAAAGATTTTTTTGTTGTCATTGTCATTATTTGTACATTTTTTTGTTTTTGTTTTTGTTGCTGTATTCAACGACTGCAGCTGTTTTAAATTCGATCTCATATAAATTTAATAAATTGTTTATTCTTTTTTGTTGTAAATTCTTTGGGTGTTTGATTTTGAGCAGCTTAAAATGCTACGTCATCAATTTATTTAAAACAGATAAAACGGCACGTTACGTAGTTTTTTCTTTCATTACGTATAGTATTCTGCAAATAAATGTAAATATTTATATAAATATGCAAATTCCAATACACTCAAATAATCTCAGTTGTGTAAGAGGGAATGGCAGCCATGAGTTTGAAAACTATATAAATATATACATATATAGTATATATAGGATATATATTTTCTTAGTTTTTAGCCACAATGAACTTCTTTCTTTATTTTTTTGTTGGTTTACTTAAATAATTTTGAAATAAGAAAAAGTTTTGCTTCATATTTATATATTTTAGTGTCATAAACATGAGACGCCCAATATATTGTCATCTTCATTGTGACCCTGACCCTGGTGGAATTACAAACATTTACTGCTAACTCTTTTGCATATCTATATCTGTGTTAAAAGAAACATTAAAGCAATTTAAACAACAGTTAGCAAGAAACGTATAATACACTTTGGAACTTTAAGTACAGTGGACTCTTAGAAATAAGATCCATTTTACTTTTCGAATTTTAATTTGACTTTAAATATTTATAAATTTAAAATATTATTGACGCTTTGAAGTACCTTCAAATTAGGAATTAAAGACCGATATCGGCTAAATCAATCTTAAGCAATAAATTATTTAGAATAGAAAAAACTAAACCTGAAATTTTTATTCATCTGACCCACAATGTAAGGTATAATGTAATGTAATGTAATGTAATGTAATGTAATGTAATGTAATGTAATGTAAAGGTATACAAGAAGTTTAATTCCGTACTTCCTCTTTACATATGTATACATTTCGAAAGCTTCTATATCGATTCGTAAGTATCTTATGTTTTAATTTCTAAAACAGCAAAGCAAATTCCATGAGACGAGTCCATTAGATTATTTATAACACTTCTGTACTGTTTTTATTTGAAATCGATAAAATAGGTTTGAAATAAAAAACTTTAGACCGATATCTGAGACTCTAAAACTTGTAACATAAGTTTTGCCTAAACAGTTCAATTTAAACCAAATTATACTTCTCACATTTTTTAATATTCTGACAAAGCTAACATATTATGGTCTCATGTATCACGTATCATGTATCATGTATCTTCGTAGAACCTCGTATTACGATTTTAGCTTGCATGGTTCTATATATTGTAAAACAACCATGTTACAAAAAGTGAATATCGTGTGCACATCATGCAGTTGAGTACCGAATATTATCACCTAATATAAAAGCTATGGAAAACTATGGACTAATACACAAATGTTTATTATTCCAATTATTATCAAGATACAAACATTTTCATCTGATTTGTACAGTTTTATATTGAAGCTTTAAACAATAATTAACCGATTCTCGAAACTGCGCGCAAGAACAGGTGATATGATACTTCAGTTGACAAATTTTAGAAGAACTTGCGAAAAATGGGAACTTCTGAGAACCGATAATATGGTTACCCAGTTTACACGTCTACAACACTGATTCATTCATAACAATCATCAATATATTCGCTATTTCGGCCAAATATGTGCAAAATAGGAAAAAATATGTGAAAAGTTCAGCATAACGTATCTGTAGGAACTGTGTCATAAGCAGTTGTCTTAAAAAATCAATATTTGAGAAATTTTGCAAAAAGAAATTGAATATTAAATAAGAGATTTACAATATTTCAATATAACCTCAAATCTTTAAGTAATTTATTTTTTAACATCAAAACTGTATTTGTATAGAAACGGATATAAAACAAAACATCATTCAATCTATCAACACGTAGCAGTTAATCTATTTCCAAGAAAAAGCTTTTCTATCAAAGAGGTATAAAGGGCCAATAAGTTCATTTCAATTAAAGATGGAATGCCAATTAATATCCCACAGACATCGACATACTCTCACTTCTACACCAACATGGAAACATACACAATAAAACACAAATAAATTCGCCAGATAATTAAAGCCGACAAAAGAGAAGAGCGTTTAAATAGAAGATACCTGCGAAATGTAATAAAAAAAAGAAAACAACAGCAACAACAAACAACGATTCAATTGAAGTGCAGCACACCATGGTGTAGAAACTTGTTTCAAAGAGTTTCGTTGTTTGTCTGTGTGCTATAGAAATGTGTAATACGTCATAATAACTATAAAAGAATAGATGATAGAAAGAAGTATAGCGATCATGAGGAAATTATTTTTATCTACAAATTTGGACTATTTTTGTCTCTTTATTTTAATAATATTTCTCTTTTTTAATAAAATTCTATTCAGTTTTTGTTTATGGGGATTACTTCCCTTATAAAGTAATTAAAGAATTTCCTGTTGTTTATAGTTGCAGAAAATTAATGTTTTTTTTTCTTGTTGCAAGATACAAATTTTTTAATCATGTTCTCTCATCATATGAAACAACTAAAAGGCTGTGAAAAGATATAATGCAAAACTCTCTTTTTATTTCGTTTTGTTTTTCTCCTCTGTTCATATGATTAACTAACATTGGCCAGCAACACAAGCCATCAACTGACTGACAGGCCAGCAGCCACAAGATGGATCGATGGTCGGTCAGACTGACTGACAGACAGACAGACATAAGGTAATTGCAATAAGATGAAAACTAAATGTAACTATCAAGTCTAAGTACTGAATGCTTAAAAGTTTATCATCAATGTAACACCATCTGTAATAGCACGACCACACTGAGCGCTTACAGTGGATCTGAAGTGAGAGGAGTTAAAGGTATAATAATTATATAAAAATATTCAATAGTAAAACGTTAGAAACAAATAACATTTTTTGTTAAGTACTGTTATCAAAGATTTAGATCATTGCAAGTACATTGGAATAAACATCAGCATTATTATTTACAAAAAAAATCTTTGAACAGATTTTCAGAAAACAGAATTTGTGTTTTTAATATTTGTTGTTTGATCTTGCAAGTTTCATCTCTAAAAATTCATTCTTGTGTCTGTTTCTCGGACAATAGATCCTTTATCGAAGAACATACATTTTCCATCGTCATCCTTCCGTATTAACTATGGTAAACTTCACCGAATTACAGATGCATTTCGAATTTGCCCGTCCATCTTACTCCCAATTCAGATAATTTTGAAATTAAATTTAAGTCACTGTTCACTGATCGGACAATGACTTAAATTATGCTGCTCCAATAACTCCATCACAAAGTGATGACGAATGTTTTACCGTTAAGGGAATATAATGCAATGCTCAGTAAGCAGTGCCTTTTTGAATGTCATTAGAGGCATCTTCCTAACTTCCCTTCCACATAACACTAAAGTTTATCCCGAGACAACCTAATGTGTTCAACCTAATGTGTTCACAATCGGGGGAACAGTAGGTTTGTGAGAATTCTGCTAACATTTGTGCAATTCGCCCAGTTCGCTCTGTGGAGAACATTAATGTTGTTCGTGATTGTTTGGCAGAAAAGCTGCCAACCTTCGACCGTCTTTGTGGAAAACAATCGAACACTTTAAAGCACCACTGATTCGAATTTTGAATAAATACACTTCTACAAGATTCAATTATCTCAAAAACTAAGATTACTGATCATGCACATCTATATGCCGTATAGATGTGCATGTTCTTAATCGTTCTGATTTAAAAAGAAACTATCAACAGGCAGTGATCAGAAATGAAGATGCCAACGACATAGACAATAAAGCTGGAAATTTACTGAATGTTAACTTTGAAAATTGTATGTTTTTTATCGCATTGAACACCAGGCATTTTACAACAACATACAAATCGAATTGTTGTCACCGATGAAAACGAATAAAGTGCTTTTAGAGAAGACGATGAAACGTTTGAACATATCGCTGCCAAGTTTTCGCAACCCAATAATGTCATACTGTTTTCCAAACATGTCTTACCTTAAAGACATTGAATGGATAGAGAGTTCCTTTAATCACTCTTAGTACGAGGACTAATTGTATATCAACAGCTATGAGTCTTTAAAAACATCTCTTTTCCTCAACATAGGAACCTAATCCTTAAGTACCACATGAAAAGAATCAAAGTAGAAATTCAATAACACTGTTCCATCCCATTGTATCTTATGCATTTGGTTGCATCAAAGTTTTTTAATAAAATATCGTCTTACTCTTTGTACTCCCAATTGGTTATTATTCTTGTAGCTACATTCTTTATTTATCTCTGTTACTCCTTATTGTGTACTTAAATCAATACAATATAAGTACACACGTAATAAGTCTTTGAGGAATATACTCTGGCAAATATTCTGGCAAATATTTCTACATAAGTAAATTATCGTTATAACTCCCCAGCGGGAAATGTAAGTACCACAGAAAAAAATCAAAAATGCCTATTAAGCTGTTCTTATGTAATCCAGGAAGATATTACGTGGAAGTAAAGCCGTAGTTGTGCCATTTACAAGAAGAGAAACTATAATGACTCAACTTTGCTTTCTAATATTTACACACTGTTTTCAATTATTTGGGATGACAGATAATGCCGATAATGTCATGTGAAAGTGAAACCAATTTGAAAGAGCTTAATGAAAATAGAATAAAAAGTACATCGTTTGAAATGTTTTCGTTGCTTGTATACGATTGTCCATTTCGTAGGCCTTAATCCTTAAAGTTCTCAAATAATTTCCCTTTAGAATATTTTCTATAAACTCATCGTCTTTATACTTGTTAATTCGCATTCGAATACATGATTACCTTTAGATACACGAATCGTTTCTTTCATTTCATCATTAAATAATGTTGTTTGTTGTTATTGTTTCTCTTTTTCCTTTTTCTTTCTTTCTTCCAGGTTTATTTTGAAATTGTCTTCATTTCGTTACTTTTAAATGAAATTTTCACAGAACATTTTTTGAAGGCAGAACAAATGAGTTTCGTTTTATGGACAAATAATGGTAACAACTGCAAATTATGGTTAATAATGGAAAAGTTGGTCGTAAAAAGTTGAAAATTGTTCACATAAATTTATAGAAAAATAAAGGAATAAAAGGTGGAACATAAAAGTAAATGTGTTTTTCTCTGGAATCTGTTGCATTTTCTCTAATAAACTTATTTGGTCGTTAAAGAAGTTAATTTTTGAAATGATTGGAAAATTCTATAGAAGAACAAACATAAAGCAGAGAACTCTGGATTTTTACACAAAGATGGAAATTGTATGGTCTGCAAAATCTTAAATTATCGTTGACTTTTACGACCAATTTATTGAGTAAATTTTTATTACCTCAATCGTTTGGAAACTGTTTCTCCGAGAAGGTCTCTTTTAATTTACTGAATAATAAAGAGCCACAAGAGTCCAAATTAAGCAATTTAGCGGATTTGAGGCGCTGTTCTCTTTTTAGATTTCTTATTCCCTCATCTTCCGTAATTATTTCCTCTAACCTCCGCACAAAGCGAATTTTGATATTCACTTCAAATTTAGTTCAATACTACGGATTTATACGATAGAATGTTAAGTTTAGGTTGTATGTTAAACTTAAGAGAACACCCTGCGTCCAATATGCCTATTGCAATGTCCACAAGTAACACTATTCCTATGTGTTCACCGACACTTTACTGGATAAATAATCCAATTTATTCAGGACTGAGAACCAACTTGTAACAAACTTAAGGATATTGAGAAACAGAGGTCTTCTTGAATGGCGATTAAGAATTGGAACTCGCTACTTAACCGTTACAAATTATGGAGATTTGAGTTCTGTAAGTCATCACATTCAGATCCCAGTTATCAATATGCAACTATTAGGCTTAAAGTGTCATGAGAAACCGAAAGTTTATCTTTTAGGGATCACTTCAATGCGCCTTCATAAGGCTTTCGTTTCTGCGGATACCTTTAAACTATTGGACCCATGACGATGATATGTAACGGTATTTTATTGCTCTTAGGAATTCATGCATTCTACCAAACATTTAGATCTTACGATATTTAAATTCGTTGTCCTAATCGTTGCTATTCAATTATATGTCAAAAATTGTCCACGAAAGATTTATAAAAACGAAGCAAAACGAATCTGTAAGTTCCCGTAGCTCTCCTTAGCTTTATGAAAATTATCAACCTAATGAAGATATTAAGAAGAGGAGTATTTTATAGAATTTTTCGATTAGTGGGTAACCGATAAATAAGCTAGACCTTATTACACGCGGTGACCTAAGTCTCACTTTTCATTACCAAACAATAACTCTACATGCGGAAATTGGCCAAAATACCTTCTTATATAGTTATATATTCTTTTGCATGCAAAGACTTTCTCAACACGTAAGGTCTTCTACTGGAAGAACAAAATTTTATAATTTTAAGGGTCGGTAAAGTCGGAACTCTTAACAAAAAAATTACAGGTTCAACTTTTTTATAAAAAATCAGTTACTTATTAATTAACATTTGAAGCTAAAATCAATCATCTTTTTTTCTAAGTGTAATTTTTTACTCTGCTACACATGCGCAATATTTTGTGCTCTTATTGCATTTTATCCCTCTTACAGTTCGTTGCAACTTCATGCAACAGATTCGTGGTTTAAAATGCATCTGAAATAAGGTTTTGTAACATTTTGATTTGTTACGTTCTCAAATGGATCTGTTATTGTAAACTTTCCTTTAACCATTTCAGCACGTTCTTTTTACGCCCATGTTCTTTGTTAATGCGTTGTTCAGTGAATTGTGCGGTTTAAGGTTAAGGACCCTTAAAAACAACAGCAAAAATACATTATGTATTATTTACAACAAACTACGATGACTACATAAAGTATCTGTGTGCATGCATACACATACATACACACTTCCAGAGATATTACAATTTTAACATACATTTAAAAAAGACTAACTGACTGACTGACTGACTTCTTCAACTTAAACTAGCAAAGACGAGAATAAAAGATAACAATGTATTACAGCACAGTGGTGTGAAAAGAGTGTTATTTCGTTCGGCAATATCAAGAAAAAGTTCTATATAAAAACTATATAAAACTATTCTGGAAATAGCTTGAAACGGACTTAAGCAAATTCACCTCATTGAGAATGGGATCAATTACAAAACTTTAACAGAAGATAAGTTAAAAAAAGAAGTCACCTTTTTGGGGAAAAGAGTGTTGACATATATTTTTTTCAATCACTATAATTAAATTGAATATTGCAACAAGAAAGATAATTTGTAAAAAAGAGTGATTTGGTCTGAGGAAAAAGTTTGAAGATTAGAAATTGAAAGTATTACTCAACAAAAATTGTCAAACGCAGTAAGACTGCGTTATCATTTGGAGTTTCAAAACAAGTCATTTTTTTTTTCTTTAAAAAAAATAAAAAAACAGTAGAATTGGTTGAAGCCGATAATGACGGCTGAATGACGATTTTCTTTCATTTCGGAATTAATGCTTGAAAGCTATAAAATGAACTATACTTTGAATCGAATTACTGGTAGTGGCAAAAAATGGATTTATAAGCTATAACATCTAGAGCAAAAAGTCATGAGTAAAGCCCAGCCAACCAAACATAACTTTTAACTTGGAACTCCAACACCCATAATGCCAAGATATTTTTCTGTATTGGGTGGAATCAGAATATTGTTTTATATTTTGATCGGCTAAATTGGGGTTAACGATCACAGGAATCTGTGTCGAATACATTTGATTCGTTTGAAGCGACCAATTAAGCGAAAAACTAACAGAACAATAGACTTGACACGAGGCCACATTAATATTTCATTTATTACAAATTTCACCTTATTTTGGTCGTATAACAAAAAAGTTATATGCCACAAAACTATTCCTGGAAGGATGAACTCAAGCAAGTCTTCTAAGGTATCTAAAAATTCCAAAATATATATTTGTAATTTCTTTCACATGTGTAAATTATATGAAATCGCCTTTCATACCATTTTAAGTCATTTCCAGACCATTGTGCATTACTTACAATATGCAGCGACAGATTCATGAATATCGTTGGTTCTCTTTACTCTTCTTTACATCTTGTTTTCTTCATTACTGCGTTTATTATTGTTTTATTTTTATTGTAAAATATTACAAGAACGTCTTGGTTTTTGTTAAGAAATTATTTATTATTATTTTTTCTTTTTTTCTTTCTCTTCTGTTTTTTTGGAAAAGAATAAAAATAAAAAGTATTTTTACTTGTATTTTCTACATTAAGTACCCATACACGTATTGCTTACTGTATGTAAAAGTACACGTTCAGACTCACGTTAGTACGTGGGGTATTGACCAACCAACCAACCAGCCAACATACCAACAAACCATCCAACCAACCAAAAGTTGAAGGTGGTTAAATAAATAAACTGTTGCGGTAGGTTTAACATTTTCTTGGCTTGAAATGTTTATACATTTTTTTCTTTTACTTCAACACTTTGGTGTGAAGTTAATTAAACTCAGTTAATGTTCATCAAACAAACGAAAACAAAAAAATTGATGAAGTTAAAAATAATAGAATAATAAAATATTAAAAGGAAACAAATTAAGAAATAATAAAATGATATTTAAATTCTAAGAAAATCGTCAACATTTCATGTTGAAATTTTGTATTTCTTGAATACAACTTGAACTTCAAACCACATAACTTTTTTTGGTTTGTCGATAATTATCACTTTGAAAAGATGTTGTGTTACGATCACTATTTTTTGCTCCATTAATTTTAACTTAAATCTTCATAAGAATTTTTTTAAAGTTCAAAATTTCAAATATCATTTAAAAACTTAACAATTTTAGCAAAAAAAAATCCTCTAAAACAACTGATCATGAGTAATTAGTGATGTTTTTTTATGATGAGTGAAATAACAATAAAATGGAATTTGCAGCTGCACAACATGATCGTTTATTTTGGCGTTAATCCTCTTACAATTGTAAAGTCATAGTTCCAAATAAATTTTATAAAACACTAATTACAAACCATTTTGGTTATAACGAATTTATAATACCCTACACCAATAAACCTTTAGGAACTAAAACGGTTCCATTGTAAAGGAAGAGCTTTTTTTTTTAAACCACCAGGAAAAAATCAGGTAGTAATGGAACCATAGCAATACCGATCTACCATTAAGATCGTTACCCAGTTATTCTTCCATTAGACAGACAATATATTTAGTTATAGTTTTAAGATTAAACTACTTCAGCGATTTAATAAAAGTAAACTTATTTTAAAATTTATTGAACTTACAAAGCAAATTCCTCATTTCAGCTGAACTTTATAGAGGAATTTAAGACCATCTCACCTGGCCTTCCAGTCCATATCAACTTTGTGTGTAATACCAAGAATACTCCATGCGACTCGAACAGTATATATTTTAGCACCAAATAAAAATCGGATTCGATTTAAAAATATATTCAACTTGACACGACACCGTAATCTTTCATATAGAAAACTCTCGACTACATATTGCATGATCAATCAAAAACTATCTTAAAAACAGTGGATCTGAACTTCTGGATCACTCACTTTATAACGGACTAACTTACGTCAGAATCTGAACGTGGTTAGTTCTATGAGTTGTTGAAATATCATCAGACAATCTTAGAGAACCTTTTCCGAAGATAGTTGATGCATTTGATAAGAGAGATCTAAAAAAAAACTATTCAACTAGACACGAGGCCATAATCTTCCATATTAAAAAAAGACCGGCCAAAAACTTTTTTGAAAAAACTGGATTATTTTCAATCACCCGACTTATGGTCCTTTCAAAGCATCATTTATTTCAATCGATGTTCCAAACCATACTCTTAAATTTAAAAAAAAATTCTCTGTTATCGGTTTAAAGTCATATAAAACACAACCGATTTTGGATTATCTCCTTAGAACATCATCTTATTTCCAAATTATATATATTTTGTCAATTAAGAGATTTTATATTTAATTGGACGATATTTTTATGGTTAAGCGAATATTTTATCTAAAGCGGATGTTACTCATGTAATGACAAACTTAATAGAACTTCAATAAAATATATAAACATTTGAAAATCTTAAACATTAAATAAATTAAAGATAAAACATCAATAAATTAAAAAAATAAATAAAAACAAAAACAAAACAAAAATCTTGCATAATAATCGAAATTGACTGACGGACGAACAGACAGACAGACCTACAAATATATTTATTACGAATTGTAAATTTACTGAATGAATGAATGAAAAGTTAAAATTTAATAGTTTTCACAACAATTGATCACGAGGGAGAGGTAAAAAAGCATAAGATCAAATTGAAAAATCATTGAAAAAATAAACAGATATTTAAAAGAGTGTAATGTAATGAAATTTAATTGTAAAATGAACAAACAAATTCAATTAAGTTTTTCTTAAGCTTTTGAACTCGAATAATATAAGATATTTGAGAGTATAAGATAGAAATTTATTCTGAATTTAAAAAATCGTATAATTTTCGGTGGTTAAAAACGATATATTACGATTATCTCAATCGTTAAAAGTTATTTGTAAATATCTGTCAACCAACCAAATCAATGTTAACGCCGAATATACGTCATGATTGGTAGATTAATCAGAATAGGAAATCAAGGGACTTCTGTACCGATATAACCGATATATAAGAGTAAACTAATCAGAACATTTGACTAGACACAAGGTCATAATATTTTATCTTCACAGAAATGTGTTAAAATTTGCAAGGTCGATCTTAAACTATATGGAACAAAATTTAACCACTTTAGATTCCAAATCAAGACACTTCTGAGTATCAAACAGATAAATGTAAAGCCCTGCCTAAAAATCAAATCAACATTAAAGCTGAACATCTCAGATTCCAATGAAATACTTTAAATTTGGATGATTTAGAAGGGTGTTTTATCATTCCTGAAGGCAATAAATATCAAGGCAAAACAACAGAACATATGATTACGAACGAGGTCATAATCTTTCATCATACTACAAAGTGTTACAACCGGTGTTAAGCAGTTTAGACCCAAAAACTATCCACTTTTGACAACAAAATATTTTTAATTTTGTAGGAACATATTGAACAAACATTTTGGAAATAATTCTCATTCAGTTTATATTATTGCCCTGATAAGAATAGTTGGTTTGTTTGATGTGGGAGTGGTTCCACAGATAGAAAATTACCAAATCAAGACAGCTGAGCTTATTTTATAAGTTGTGTAAATTCCAAGATAACTGTATTTGTAAAATCACTGCTTCTCTGATACTTGGACCTATAAGGACAGTTGCAGGCTTAGCAACTTCGTCTTGACTGTTTATTGCCGCGTCTTCGATTGATTGTTCCGCGACTTTAAAAAGTGCTAATTTTTTACCATTTTATACAGCAACTTGATGGTGGCTGTTTATTACAACGTCTTGATTATTCCATAACTAAACTTGGGCTTATTTTTTACCACAGCGGCTTCTATTAACTTTAATATCGTCGATTTTAACAATAAAACCAAACCGAAAATTGGAATCTAAAGTGCGAACTTAACAGCCAATGTTAATATCCTGAATATCCCCGATGCTTGATATTAAGTACAACATATATTTTGTTATTTAGTTACGTTTATAGTAAAATAATTATTTTAAAAATCTGCTTTAATTATATTTTATATTCCCCATGAAATCACTTACAAATTTGTTTTGTATAATTTTATTTTTTTTCCTTTGCTAAGTTTTCTATCGGTATCTCACAAATACAAGTTCAATAATAATAATACAAGCGACTAATTTTAATACATAACTTTAAATGCACATGTGTTTTAGTATAAATGCAAGTCAGAATCAATATAATTATACACATGTATGTATTTGTATATAAATATGCAACAGATATGTATGTTTGTGTATATGTAATACGTTTGGGGGCATAAAGTAAGTAATTTTTTTCTGCTCAAAACTTTAGATGAGAGTAATTTCAGTTTCAACATTTTGAAGCCGCAAGTGTTTTATAATTTTTTTCTTCTTATTTTTGCTTTTTTTTCTATACAACAATTTATGCATGATAAAAACAAACTACAGACACGACAAAAAAAAACGAAGAAAAAATTACTTATAAACTGGAAAAACTGCATCCATGAAATATAAAAAAATGCACTTTTTTCATTATTCACTCTCTTAAGTACGTTTTCAAAGAAATCAAAATACTGGTAACAAAACATAAGAAACTGGGCAAAGAATATGAACAACTACAACTACAACTACAAAATAATGAAGTTTGAACAGAAGAAAAAACCAAAAATAAAATTGCATAAAAAAAGAATTGGCAGCAGAATACTTGAAGACAAGAGCAAAAGAAAAATAAAAAAGAAACAAGATCATTATGTATTAAGTACACAAAGAATGTAATAAAACAGACGAAACAAAAACAAAACAAATAAAAAAAGAATTACAGGTGATTGTTAAGGGATAATGACCACCAATCAAACTGGTTTACAAAAATGAACAGACAAACAAAAAATGTTACTGGGTACAAAAGGAAAACTTTATTCAGTCCTTTTTCTTTTTCTTTCATTTTTGTATCTGGGCAATTTGTGTAATTTGCCAAGAAGTTTTACAACATCCAACATCTTAATGAGTCATCATCAGCTGAAGGTAAAAATTTAAGTTGAAGTTAAGTTTAAATATTTTTTTTCCATAAAATTATTAAAGTTAATAAAACTTTGAAACCAAAAACCAGAGTATGGAAAAACTCGAAGCAAAATCTCTATTTTCAAATTATCTTTTTTTACTCTTTTTTGAGGAGATTAAAAAATAAAACTCTTTTTTTCGATTAAAATGTTAATTCCGATTTTGCTATTTTTAAAATCGAAAAAAAATTCATACTGTTGCTGTTTAATACTAAAAAAATGGAAAACAAAAACACCTAAAATTCAACAACAAGGAAGACATCCTACATATAGTACGTTGTATATTCAACAAAAGTTGTAAACATGCAAACATCCCTTTTCATCTTAATACACACATTTTTCACTGCTACACACGGTTCAAAACATTGTGAATTATTCATTTTAATTCTTTTTCGGATTTTGCTCTTTTTTGGATTTTATATATTTTTTTTGTTAGATAAACAAACTCTTAATTCAAAAGAGTGATAAAAAAAATCCCAGCTCTTTTTTTAAAAATGGAAACTCTTCGTAAAGATCTGCATGAGTTTGGTAGAATAAAAACTAAAGTGCAAAAACGTATTCTTATTCCAAAACACTTTTAGAAGTCGTTCTAAACACTTGATTAAACAAATTAGTAGATCGTTCACTATCAGATACTTATTTTTTTACGCCCGCCCTCCACCTCCCCTTCAGTTCAAATTCTAGTTCAGATTCCATTTCATATTCTATTATAGTTCAGGTTTTAATTTAGATTCTAGTTCAGTTTTAAATTCTGGTTGGTGGTTGCTGGCATCTGAAGAATATCAAATGACGATAGTGTAATTACTTTAAGTACTTTTCGTATTCTATATCTTGATCCAATTTTAGCACAAACACAATTTTCTATATTTAATTTCATTTCTTCATACCGAACTTCAAATGATTTCATATCGGATTTTTAATTAAATTTTCATTAACAATGAAAAAAATCTCAATATTTTTTGTTTATCACGGAATTTTATAATAAAATTTATTTCAATTGAAAAAGAAAAGAAAAAACGTTTTGGTAACTAATTCAGTAGTTTTTAAAAATTATCTCACAAAAATCAGCAGTGGTCATAGTGTGGAAATGTTAATGGTCTTCACATGGACCTCTGAACTGTTTCTTAATGTTGAAAGTTCATAAATATTTAACAAAAAAATCAAAATACAAAAATTATGTAGAACATTATGGAATTAAACTATCGAGAAAACAGTAGAGGAGATAATAAAAAGATCACTTGAAGTAGAAAGAAATTGACTAGATCGGTTTAATAGATATATTTATT
Organism: Cochliomyia hominivorax; assembly: GCA_004302925.2. Classification (NCBI taxonomy): domain Eukaryota; kingdom Metazoa; phylum Arthropoda; class Insecta; order Diptera; family Calliphoridae; genus Cochliomyia; species Cochliomyia hominivorax. Next base: position 59,549,016 of record PYHX02000413.1, read on the forward strand.
GGTTAAAAAGATGAGAAATTGGACACACTGACAGATAAAGAGTGGTTTTTATTCCATTTGATGTTGTAATTAAAACATCTCTTTTCTCTAAGAGAATTACACTTCAATTTCTTGAAATGGAGTTTAACATTTTTTTTAATATTTTGTTTACAAAATTTCTTAAAAAATTAATTTCATTTAATTATTTGTAATGTTTTACTCTCGTTTCTTATGTAAACATTAATTTAACAATTTATTTAAGTAGAAATGTCGGTCTGCTTCTGAGTTTCTTTGAAAGAAAATAATTTTGGAAACAAGTGTATGACTGAATGGTTGGATACCTTCCTTCTTTCACATGATCGTTGAACAGTGTTTGCCCTCCTCTTTATTTGTTTTATTTATGTTTTAATGTGTATTTTTTATTGTTATTTTGTATACATTTTTTTGTAAACAATTTGTTAATATAATAAATTTTTAGGCATTAAACTACTAAACAGGGAAATCAATTTTCTTCTGTTTTTTTTCTTTCGTTAAAGAAAACAAACGAAATTATGCAAAATTTCAAGAAAATTTGTTTTATTTATGAGAAAACAGAGAATAAAAATAATTTAAGGAAAGAAATCAAGAGATTTTCAAGTACATGAATTTTTAAAAACACAATGGGATGAATCAACACAAACTTGAAAAAAAACCTGACATTATTAAATTATTAGATCGTGCGTGAAATTTAACTTAATTTTTTCCCTTATTCAAATTTTCCTTTATTCACACATGCCAGTGTACTATGGCACAGAATGAAACATTTTGAAAAAAAATATTTTAACAGAAATGAAATTATGTAACAGATCCGAAACACATGTAGAACTAAACAGAAACTGATCTAGAACAGATCTTGAATTTAAATGTAATGTTAAACAGAACTGTGATAAATCTAGAACTTGATAAGAAATGAACTAGAACTGAAATTCAATCGAACAAGAACTAAGTTCAACTTAACTATAATTGATCTGAGAGTTTTCAAAAATTTAACTAGAATAGAAATCAAAAAAAGCTTATCTAAAGTAAAAGAATCAATTAGTTCCTCTATCTAACTTAAACTAATCTATAATTGAAATAAAACTGAATTTGATCTTAAACGATTTAGAACTGATCATAAACTAAACTAGAAAAAAATTGCATAAGGAACTAAAACTGTAATTTGGATTAATATTTCTATTTGATCAAACCAAATTTTCGGAAAATTCCACGAGGCCAACTGTTACACTATTTCTACTTTGTTCTACTGTGCAGTGTATTAAGAGTGTTTTGAAACATACATAAATAAAGTGAATAACTCTGGTAATAAATATTTCTGTCTAGTTTTTTATACTCTGTTTTTTTAGCCAAAATAAATACCAACAAGTCCAAGACCAAATCCCCCAAAAAAGACCAACACCAACAGCCGACAAAAAGGCCCAGTAAAACACTGATAAACAATGAACCACCAAACAATTTAAACCAACAAACAAACAAACAATGAAACGAATGAATAGACGAAGAATATGACCAAAACAGAGACAAACCAGTGGCAAGTAGTCTGAACTTAAAAAAAAGTGAACACAAATGAACATTTGTTGCTGTCATTGTCAGATAAGTTTTGTTTTTTTGTTCTTTTTCTTTTTTTCCCCTGTTAGATTCTGCCTTAATAGTTGTCTTTTTCCGTCCATCTAAATCCACTTTATTTAGCAGTCTGCTTCACGTCTAAAATGGAAGCTTTAATTCACATTTTTTTCATTTTTTCTTCTTTTTTTTTTTGGTTTTTCATCTCTTCTAAGAACTCAAAAAGCAAATCAGTAAAGGAAATGACTAAAAAGGAACAACAAAACCGTTTTATTTTCAAGTTTAAATGATTTTAATACACATTTATCTTTTATTTACACAGACACACTTAAAGATTTATTACACACACCGACACAGATACAATAAATGGTTTCACTAAAATATTAAAAAAGAAAAGAAATGAAAGAAAGAAAGAAAACAACTTAACAACAAACGTAATGATGATACGGTTTCGTTTTCATTTATAACCAGATTTATTTATTTATTTATATTTTTTTGCCAAATTTTTTTTCTTCAATTCGCAACTTTTGAAAAGATTTTTCATTTCGCGCGTTTTTTCTTTCTTTCCGCTCTTCAGATAAAGAAGCAGTAGAATGAAGAAAAAGAACATAAAAGTTAAACTTTCAACCAATATTTTATACATTGATGTAAGTGTAAGAGGATACAATAAATATACAATGTGTCAATAGTTTCAGAGTCAGGGAACAGTGGGTTTTATAGTTCTAAGGAGTACACTTACATTTTTTATGACTTCACTAAACAAAGCTTGAACTAAAACAAAACTATAACAGAACTTGTATAGAACTAGAACAGAACTTAAATCTGAATTGGAATCTGAAATATAATATGAACTAGAATCTGAAATAGGATCCGAACTGGAATCTGACATATAATTTGAACTGAAATCTGAACTGGAATCTGAAATAAAATCTGAACAAGAATGAGAACTGGAATTTGAAGTGAGATCTGAACTGGAATCTGAACTAGAATATGAACTAGAACCCGAAATAGAATATGAACTGAGATTCTAAACTTAACAGCAATCTGAGAAAGAATATGGATTAGAATCTGTACTGGAATTTTAACTAGAATCTGAACTGCAATTTGAGCTGAAATCTAAACCAGAATCTCAACTACAATCTTTACTGGAATCTGAACAAGAATCTTAAATGAAATCTAAACTATAATAAATATAGAACCTTAAATAGAACTGAACCAACAAAGAACTAGAACCTGAATAAAAAGCTGAACTACAATGCAGATCATCTAAACCTCCAGGACAACATCCGAGTCTTCTTAAAAATAATTCGTTTTATGCTCCTTTATATAAAAAACGCACTGTACTTATTGCCAAATGTTACAAATACTTTATTTATACACAATGTCAAACTATCAAAATCAGTGAGTTAACAAGGGGTTAAGGTGTGTCTACAAGTATTCTACGAAATTCCTTAAGTTTTTGTTTAACATGCACAAAATGGATGATTCACATTTGACAGGAGGCAATATAAATCATTTTATACAAGAGAGAGGTAAAAAGATTATTTATTCGCAAATCTTCTAACACTAAATCATTACGCATGTTTTATTTATATGAAACCAAAAAAAAGAGTATAATTTAATTTTTAGAAGAATGTTAAACGACCTTGAATAAAATGCTAAAAATATGAACTTTATTAGAACTGTAATCAAATATTCGAGATATTGAAAATGAAATTTAAGAAATTTATTTCAATTTTCCTACAGTTTTTATGACAGTTAAGACCCTCTGAAATTTGCATTAACTTGATAACCCTCTGTATTATAAAAAATGTCCTCTGGGTTATGCAGCTTCATTTAATTTCCTTGACTTCTACTTCATAGAAAATTTTAGCAATAAATAACAATTATAATGTTAAGAGCAAAAAAAATTAATGCAAAAAATGCAATATGGCCCTTTTTTCGTATTCCAAGGAAGTTCAAAACACTAACAAAATTACTATGAAATATGCATGAAATAAGTTTTGCATATTTTTTCGAAAATAAACACACAACGTGTGTGGAGCACACACTTACTATAACCCGATCAAATACACACTATAAACATAGATACTCGTTATGTACCAACATTATAAATTCTATGTAACGTATACACATTATTTACATTTGAACCAAATGGCTGCTACCCGGTAGTTTCTTTACTATTTCGAGAAGGTTTTCGATAAACTGTATTTATTGTGAGTGAAACCAAAGCTTTTGTGTATTTTGAACGTTAACTCTCACAAATTCATTAATTGAAACTTGGAAAGCAGCTTTGAAAAAACACCATTAGGATATTTTGATACGCCAAATATATCGAGAACGCCTTCCTTAGTCGCCGCAATTTTATACTTTTCAAGCAAGAACTATGTCGGATGATTCCTACACTAGATCGCCACTCCTGGTTAAACAAAAATTTGTTAAGTCTGCCCGCTGGGACTCATCGTTACACGGATGGCTCCAAGCAAGATTGTTTGTCTTTAACAAGCTTCTTGGATTGTAAAGACAATATAAACTCCAAATGAAACAGTAAACATTACATTTGCACCTGGTCATTTAGGAGTGGTCGGAAATAAAAAGGCAAATAACCTGAAAGCTTTAAAATTTCGAAACCTTTCAGCCCACCGAAAATCAAAATTCGATAGTGATCGGACACACACAAACATAATGGGATAGTGAAACAGTTGGAAAATTTACAGGATTATTCTGTGATGTATCATATGAGAAGAACTTGAGAAAAGCTTGGCTTAGAATGATAATGCATATTCTACTCAGCTTCATCTTAATAGAATTGGTGTCAGCGATGATCCTCCGGGCTTGACGTTCATGAAAGATAATGTACCTCCTTGAACATTAGCTACAGTTGGAAGAAGAAACCTTTTTAGACCTCTATTGTAACCAGACATTCTGGGTTTTACGCTTAATATTAAGATCACTGCGGGATTAGGACAACATGGCAGATACTCATGTAATTCTTGAAAACATTATGTCACCGACGATTTCGAATACAGGACGTGTAAAGAATATATTGAAAGGATGGAAAATTACCTATGACTGACAAGCTTTTGTTATCACAAGATACTAAATTCGTTTGGAAGATACTTTACATGCTTTACTTACATCCCTACAGATTCTTATGGTTACACCAGTGAGAGCACATCAAGCCGAAATACAGGTAAAGGTGTTTTCCTACATGCACTGTAAAGAGTCTCATGTCCTCAACGTGCTATCTATAATATTGATGACATCAAGAGCTCAAAAAACCAATGATATATGAATTGTATCGCCTAAAACCCATATTTTAAGTGGAGTGTTATCGGAAAAGCCAATATTAACTGTATCATCTAGATTATATATGTATCTGAGTCCGTCAGGAAAATCATAAGTGAATTATAATTTTACCCTTTTTAATATAAGCAGTTCGAAATTGGAAGGTTATTAATAATCGTTTATGGAAATCGAATGGTCTTAGATCTGATTGCACCTCTTGAACCATTATTTATTCCAAGATCCTTCGTGAAATCTACGAAAGCAAATTTGAGGACAGATTTAGAGATTATATCGACTTCAAAATAAAATCTGGATCAATCACAGTCTTAAAATCCAAGCTATTAATATGCTCTGATATCGAACATATCCTTAACGGAAAGTTCTGATATCGATCACATGGATGTGTTATAAGAGACCGAATTAAATACCAGGAGATCAAGAGAAGTTAAGCCATTATGACTTAAAGAAAACTGATAATTTTGTTTGTAATTTCGTTTAAAAAACATTATAAGAATATTAAGTGATCTTTTAGCGTTGTAATGCAAATCTTCTCGAACTGCTGGGACAAATACATTCCCATTTTATTTTATCCGAAAAACACACACACTAAAACACAACGCAATGCAATTTTTATATGTTCGTTCATTGTTTGTTTAGTCGGTCGTTTGGTCACTTGGCTGGAATATATGGTGTATCTTTGGTTGATTTTGACCAATATTTCTGCTGCACATTTTTTTGTTCTCTTTTTTATTATTTCTTTCTTTAATAATCTTAACAAAAATACAAGTTAAAGGAAATAATAGAGAAAGACTGAGATAAAGTACAAACAAAGATGAAAAAAAATAAAAGTCGACAAAATAACACGATGACTCCGATAAATTTTATAAAAATATATACAAAAAATATATGTACGCAATTTTCTACACATTACTTATACACATAAACAATTACTTATAAAGAAGTATGTGTAAATGGTTGCATGCGGATATTTCTTTTGCTTGATTTTTGTATTCACATTTTTGTTGCTTATTTATTTGCTTATTTACGTGCATCGCATTGTGGAGCGCCAGAGAGATAAAAAGAGAGACGAAAATAAAACAAATCGTATTTTTCATTTTTGGCAATTTTCAAATTTCAATTTTTATACCCTACACCACCGTAGGTGTTTGGGGTATTATGCGTTTGTGTTGATGTTTGTAACGTGTGTTACTCCCACCTTTAAGTATACCGTTTAGATTCATTATCTATCTGTCTGTCCGGCTCCCTAAGTTAACGTTGTGAACAGTCAACATTTTATTACTTTGGCATAAGGTACCTCACATACAAATATTCCTCCAGTAATGATTTTTGAAGGTCATTAAAGTTCTAAATATAAAGCGATTTAACGAAAGTTGGTACAAGTAAGTCTTATAATTGAATCGTTCCATACAAACCCCCTTCCAAAAATCACTTTCTGGCCAAATTGTAATCAATTTAAGCACAAAACTGATGTGCAAAATTAAACGAGGGTCTCATATAACATCCCAGCAAAATTAATTTATAAACGCATAAATTTTACATTAATGTTAGTGTCACAATAATGCCCTTCACAGTTAGAATAAAACAGAAAATTAAATATACGAGGGTCGTTCATTAATTTTCATTACTACTATTTATAACCAACATTGTGGTGTAGAGTATTACATAGTCGGGCTACACCGACTATAACATATTTACTTGTTTTATATTGTCCACACCTTAAGTAGTAAATGAAAGAATTTTACGTTCAGCATTATAGATGTAACAGAATTTTGAATTCTAAAATGTAAAGAAAGGGCCAGACATAATAAATGATTTAATTGAAAATCACTTTCTAAACTTGAAGATTTTTTTAACTTAATTAATAAGTTTTTCTACCAGTTTTTGACATTTGCTTTGTTTTTTGATCAACACAATATTTAATTGATCATATTTCGAAAGTGGCGCTGTATGACTATTTGTGGACCTTTAAAAAAATACAAATTTTGACAGATTTATGTTCACTCGACATCTCTCAATTTTAAATTATTTAATAGGAGTCTACTACTAAATTTAGCTTTCGTCGATTTAACTATGATCGTGTGTCTGTCTGTTTATGTAATCGCAATTATTGATATAAAATTGAAATTTGGTACATTTTATTTTTTTCAGGTTGATCATATTCGGTCTTATATTTTAGGTAGCTCCCATACAAATGTCCTAAAAGGCCCTGAATATAAATATATATAAACATATATAATGTAAAATTGATATTCGAGATTATACGAAGGTCGGTCCATTATTTTTTTAGTCCCTTAAAAAAGCCTTTTCAAATGCATAAATTTTACATAAATGTTAGTATCGTAATAATGTACTTTACACATCATCATTAATCCGAAATGCAAATTATACGAGAGACGTTTATAAATTTCTCGTATCTGTCATTTACAACCAACAATGTGGTTGTGGGTCTTACTTAGGTCGGGTTTAACCGACTACAACATTTTTACTTGTTACGATTTTCTTAGGCCTGAATAAATCATTCACTAATGATTTTTAATTTAATTTCCCACTAGTGATGTCAACTTAATACAACACCTATGAAATTTTATTTATAATATTGGAAAAATGGTATATCAGTGATGTCAAGTAACTACTTTCCCCCTAAATTTAAATGATTTGAATATTTCTACATGTAAATTATTTTCAATAATGTCAATTTCATGAAAATTATGTAATTAAAATTTCGAAAGGTGTGTTTTCACATTTGACAATGAATGAATAAATAAGAAATAATACGAATGTAATAAGAGTTATACACCTACAATTGAGAATAAAATTATTCTTAGTTTATTGAATATTGACTCGAAGCAAATAAAACTACGATTTCATTAGAACACAATTTTGCTTTGAAAATTGTGATTTGTTTTTAAGTCTTGTTTTTTTTAACTTCAAAGATGAATAAATGACTTTGTATCTTGTAGTTTGTTATTTTTTAAATAAAACTTTTGATTTACTCTCAATATTGTCATAAAATGATTTTTAAACAAATTTTAAATAAATTTCTTTAAATATTCCACCACCATTAAGTCTATTGAATATTTTCATCTTAAAACAAAAGACGCTAAAAATAAAATTTTTTTTATTGAATTTAACACACTTTTTGAGAAAACGTCGTAAAATATATAGACAAACATATTTCGCTCAGTCACACCAAAATATATATAAAATGTATCTTCTCACGAGACAAGTTCTAAAAAAAACAAACAATTTAATACAATTTATGGATTAAATCCAATAAAAGAATTTTATAACAGACAAGAAATAGAGAAATCACTTTAAAAACGGAAGTGACCGAAATCGAAATTGAGAAAATACTGAAATTTATAATAACAAAAACTGGATTTATCGTTTCAGATTAATGGAACGACTTTAGTTTAACATTTTATTGTTATTAAAATAAAACTGGTGACAATTTCTTGTTAATAGTCAACATTGTTTACAAAATACATTAGATCCCCGATTTGCGACGTTTTAATTTAAAATTTCGTCGCTTCGATTTGCATCGTTTTGACCCCGATTGAAGTTGGTTCATTTTGAGTCGTTTTGTAAAGTAAAGGAAAAGTAATAAGTTTGGCCTTAAAATTAGACGTAATAAAACGATTTAAATCGGGAGAAAAGGCTGTTAATATAGAAAGGGCTCTTAGACTAGCTCCTAGAACAATAAGAACAATTCGCAACCGAGACCGTAATAAAATAAATCATTGAGCTGAAATTGTCAAAATTGTTTAACTTGTTTTGAAAAATTTTCCCAAAAGAAATAAAATTTCAGTTCATTTATGTAGAAAAAGTTGATTCCATTTGCGTCGCCATTCTCCAGTCACCATTCACGATGCAAGTCGGGGCTCTAGTATAAATAAAACAAAAGGGGATGAGAAAAATAAGAAATCGTTTTAAATTTTAGAAAAAACAAAATGAATAGTGTAAATAATAATATTGAAACGAAAAAAGGACCGAATCCACATTCGTCATTTTGTTTTCGATGAAAGTATTAGAAAAGTCAATGAAAAGTTTCTTCAAACCAATTAAAACACTTTTAATATATAAACTGTAATAATATTTGTTTTAAGAATACAAAAAGGTTTTAAAAATCAATGTTCTTCTCTTAAAAAGTATTTCCGGATAATAAAAAAATGGTCCGAAAATACTGCTGAATATTAGTTACAAGGTCAAATTTAATTTTCTCAGCTTAATGTAACATTTTTGTCTCAGAGTTTATTAATTTAAGATATTAAGATCCAGCGAAATTTTAACATTATGTGTCAGATTCCCTTTATATTTTGGGTCCAAAAAATCAGCCCACAATTCCTATTCAAAGCATATAAATTTTGAAAAAATAATTCAACCTTGGAGTCATTTTAACAATGTCCGGCTGGCCAGCCATCTGGGACACTCTACAGATCATAATAGACAATTGATTTCGATGAAATTTCATATTTAGGATCTTTGAATTTATGAAATCGATGTCACTTTCTGATCCGATTTAAATATGTTCATCCGTTCATCTAATCATCCGACTGATCATCTTTGTGAAATCGGCACAGCTCATAATTTTAAAGATAAACCTCTGTACGAAGGACATAGCTTATTGAATATGATCGGTTAAATATTTCCGATAGCTCTCAAAGAGCTATTGTCACGGAACGGCTTTTCAGCTTTCAAGCACACAAATAAGAAGATGTTTGATTTTATTTGGCAAAAATAAATTCTGTTCTATTCCCAACTACTTCCAAAAGGATTGTTCCACACATGTCTGTAGCTCCCATAAGAACCCACTTCTGAAAATCACTTTGAAGGGTCATAAATCTAAAATATTTCAATATTGTTGTATACATATACATTTCATATATTTCGTACAACCAGAAAATACCAAGATACGGTCCATCTATAGCCATCATAAAACCCCTAATATTTCGTCCGTCCATCTGGCTGTACAGCTTGTCGTCAAGGTAAATATTGTGAACAATCTACAGATCGTAATATTGGAATTATCTTTAAGAAATTTGGTACATCTTATTATTTTGGGCCAATAACAGAAATTATTGTAATTGATAATTTTCGGTCTTATTTTCAGGTAGCTCTTATACAATTGTTCATTAAACTCACCGATATGAAAATTTTTCCAATCAAATTTGTCACTGTTTAATTTAGCAAACAAAACTTCAAGAAGTTAGAATCACTTTTGACCAGAGCCCACTTTCTAAAACCAGTTTAAAATGTTTATTTAATTATTTATTATTATTTATTCTTTATTCTTTATATCCATTTCAAGAATCTCTTTAAGCACAGATCTTGGAGTAAAATTCTAAGAGGTTCGGTCCATAATTATTGTATTCAGAATTTTATACAGAGAAATAAAATGTTCACTCATCACAAGTGAATAAAAAGGATATCACTTGTGAAAATATATGAAATAGAAATTATAAAATTTGTCAGGCTTTTTAAGAATATTAAATATGAAATTATCTTTCACTATATCTTTGACTAGATTCTATGTTCTATATTATGATAGTACTATGGTCCCAAATTTGTCATCCCTGGCACGTATTTTTTTTCTTATTATACATATTTATAAACATCTAGTACAATGTACAAATGAATGTGTACACATGATGTTTATAAACGTACCAAAATCTATATATGTATATGTGTGTAGAAACATATACCGACATAGATAGATATACAGATAGATATATAGTACTTAAAACAAGATACATTCATTCGTACGCGGAGTTCGACGCTTGGAGGAACAAAAAAACAACAACAACAACAACATATGCGGTTTTTGTAGTATGTTGTTGTTTAAATGGTTGGATGGTTGTGAGTGAGTGACTATATTCAATAGACACGACTACGACGATGACGACTATTTTTAGATGGCCACAGGAGGAATGGATACAACGAAATTAACACACGAAAAAAAAATACAAAAACACAAAATTTGAAAAATTGAACAAGAAAATTTTTTGATAAAAACACGAAAAAAAATATCGAATAAAAATGAAAATTAAAACATTTTGTTGTTGTTTTATTTGTTTTTTGTTTTTCTTTTTCAATATTTCTTTTAATTTTTTTCTTCGTGTACAAACTTTAATTTTGATGGCGTTTTTTTTTTTTTTTTATTCAAAATTTTTCGAAACCACCTCGAATTCTTTATTTCGCTTTGAATTTGCCGTGGAAAAGATTAACAAAAAATTCATTTAAAATATTTAAAGAAAAATGAACCGAAATAATTGGTTGATGGCTTTTTTCTTCTTCTGTTTAAAAGAAACCTGTTCATTATAATTAATTTTTGTTGTATTTTTTATATAAAATTTTTATATTTTAATAAATTTAAAAATAAAATATCTTACAGATACTTTTATTTATATTTATCTCTCACATAAGAATTAATGGTTATTTGCCGGAATGTTATGGTTTTGTCTATTAATTTGTTAATAAATATGAATTATTAAACAATAACAACAACAAAAACTATAGTTATAGTTTTCTAAGAAAAATTTATGAAGTCAAAGTGACTGGTTTGGTTTGGTTTTATTTTGTTTGTTCATCTATTAGAAAATCATAAATGGCAAACAAAAAATTGACCTTGAAATGTTTTGGGCCAAAACCGGCAAATAATTTAATAAATTTAAATCATTTAAAAGTGATGAAATGAAATTAAGGAGTGAGATCGGATAAATATTAACATATTGTTTCATTAAAAGTTTTACACCAAGTAATAATTTAACACAAAAATTAGATTTCCCTTTCATATATCGAAAGATATAGACTGATATCGGAGGCAACCTCTTAGTTTCAGAGAAGAATTTTCGTAAAACTATCAATTGGAAACCCACAAATTAGAATAAGATTTTGGCATAAAGCCCAAATGATTGGACCACTTCAGTTGCTTCAAAATAAGCCAATCATTTGTTATAACGGCCTCTATAATTACCGAAATTCATATGAAGAAATGTTTTAGAAAAAAGACTGTAACGAAATATTTAAACTTCAAATCTGGTGGTTACGCTTTTACCAACATTTATGTATATGTCTGTAAATAATTTTTCGATCTCACTCATTATATTTATTTGTTATACAATTTTGGAAACAGAAAATATTTTTAAAGTTGAAAAAGAGTTGTTGAACGAGTGCTGAATGGTTCGATGGTGGAACGATTTGTTCATTGTTCATGATGACGTCGAGTCTTGAAGATGCTAAATGTGTTTTCAGAAAAATGCCAAAAATTATTGTTTTAAGAGGAGGTTTTCATGTTTTTAAATTGCATGATCGAAAATTAAAACAGCAGATGTTTTCTTTGGCAGACAAAAACACACAAAAAATTAAAGTTGTTTATTGGCCAAAAAAATATTTATCCAAAAAAATGTGGTCCAAACAACAGTTGTGGGCAAAAAAATATCAAGAGAAATTTAAAACTTACAATAAATTTTGAAATCCTGAATAATAGACAATTCTTTATAATTATGTTCTACTTGCCGTCTTCATAATGTTCTTCAGGGAATTTGAAATCACTTTCGAAATTCGATTCTCTCGATTTGAGCATTTCGATATTGAAAAATCTGTTCATAGAAATGTTTTAAACCAATTTCTTATTACAAATTTGAAACATTTTTTCGAAATTTTATTCTCTAGATTTTATTCCTCTGATATTGATAAATATTTTTTTAGAAAAATTTTTATTTGTTTTGGAAAATATATTTTTTTAAATTTACTTTTTAAATTATTGTCATTTAAAAATTGTCTACTTTTCTGAATTAAAAAAAATCAAATCGAAAAAAATTAAAACAAGTCTGAATGCTCTAAAAGTGAAAACATGTTTGTTTCTTTGTTTGTTTGGGACTTAGAGACAGCTAAGTCACTGGACCGATTTTGCTGAAATTTTCACAGAATGATTAGGGGAAGGGAGAGCCCTCAAGGCAAATATTGATGGTCGAATATTTAAAGAAGTGTAAAATTTAGAATTTTCGAATTTGGTCCCAATCACTTTATCAAGGAACTGTTTTACTAGACAAAATGGAGGGCGTATAGGATCATAAGGAGAGGTATCTCCCATACAAAGAAAATGTTTGTTATCGAATATCTAAAAAACTATAACAGTAATAGTTCTCAAATTCGACCCACTTTTTGATTATTGGACCGTTATTGATAACATTATATAAAAATTGTTTAGGACAATAGCGATCAATTTGGCGAATCTTTAATTGAATGCGGGCAATTTTAAATTTTGATGTTATATCAAAAATCGGTCTATAACTTTTCTTGTTATTGAACCAATATTGACTGTTCTATATAAGAAACTGTTTAGAATAATTGCAGATAATTTTACAAAACTTTTATTGGATTCGGATAATTTGACTAGACGCGACAACAGACAGGCAGTCACTGCTAAATCGACTCAGATTTTAATGCAAAAAAATATTAACGCTAAACGTGAAGTGATGGAAACAACCACAGTGGAGAGTATAATTATGAAAACAAAAAGTTTGGTTATCTTCGAATAAGTCAAAAATTTCCACATCATAATTCTTTCCCAAGAACTTATATTATTGAGATACTACAAGTAAAAGATATTCATTTGAGTCCAATTTTTAATGCAGGATAACTTGTAAGAAAATTAAATCAAATTTGAAATGAAACTTTCAATCATTTGGGCCATATCTGTGCATTTTATGAGCATAAACCTCATTCCGGGAGGATTTTGTGTGGGAGCTACCGGAAATATTGCAACTATTATTCATTTCAATAGGTATCGTCCTTTGTGTTCGTTCTGCATCAGTTTTCATCCAGATATCTCTCAAGTTGTGAGATATAAAGAGACGGAGGGATATAGTTTGAGATATCGACTGAGATAGGGATCCTAAGTCGAACGGTATAATTTAAGGTTATGTTTTTTTCAGTATGTTAAAAATCTTTGAACAAACGAAAGCGAATTTTAAAGTTTTAAAGAACTTCAATTTTTTATTAAAATAATTGTGTCCAGTATCCGCAATATCGGAGTTGTAAGAATACAGAACACGTTAAAAAATGTTGTTTTGTCTTTATTAAATTGTTTCAATATGACTCAGACCACAGAAGGTCATAATCAGATTTTTGTGTGAAATTACAGTTTTATGAAGAATTTCTAAGATAAATTTTTAAAGTTGTCACAATAATTGAAATTTTTCTGTTTCATCATTAATTCCCCCCAACAAAAAGAAATTTAATGATTAATCTCTTTAAGCCAACTGTTCATTCAATATTTCAATAAAAAATTATAACCTAAAAATTATTTCATCCGAACAACTTGCGTCATTTGTTTATTCATTCAATCGCTTATTCCAGACTTAGTGCAACATTTTGATGATGTGATACTATTTGCCTTCTTTTGCCTCCATAAGCGTTTAATCTTCTTAAAAAGATGTCTTTTTTCAGAAAAATATTTATTTATTGGTTCGGACATGAAAACAAATATTGAAAATGATTAATCTTTTGGGGTTTTTTTTGGGACAGAATTTTTTGTTTTGTGTGAATAAAGGAAATTAATTTTTAAATTTCTTTATTTTCTTATTTACATACAGTCCCGAACAAAACTATTGGCACAGCAAGTGTATTTTTCTTCATTCTCCGAAAAAACGCGGAATTAATTTGTTTCTAATCGCGGGATTCCTGAACAATTCCTCGATTTTCGGGATCGGGATTAAGGAATTGACATCTCTAGTAATTAACTTTATCAATTTAGTAAGTAACGCAATTAAGTAATATAATTTTTTCAGTATTTAGTAAGCAAACCTTATTGCTTTATAACTTCATTCAAATGCTTTCGCATTGAATGGAAAAAAATTTCTTATAACTTCCTCCCCGATAATTATTAATTTTTTCTTTAACGCCTTTTTAAGATCAGATTAATATGAAATAGGTCGCTTCTTGACCCGTTTGTTCAGTTCTTAACACAAATGCTCAATTGAGGTCTGGAGACTGTGGTGGGTGAAATAGGTCATGAGCCATATACGCACATCAGTAAACTAAATGACTCGGATCTTTGTCTTGTTAGAATATGAAGATTGTTTGTAAATTAAACTTTTCGCACATTTTCTTTTAAAATATTTAAATAAACTGTTTTATCCAAAATGCCGTCTATAGAAACCAACTCACCGACAGATGACTTACAGCTCCACACCATAACACCACCTTTGCCATATTAAACAGATTCCGTATTTGACATTCTTATTTGATTTTTTTTTTTTTTTTTTTTTTTTTTGAAGAAAAGTACCAGATTTCAAAATGTTATAGCTTTACTTTTTGACTTTTGCGCATATTCTAAACGCTCAATTTGGTTTATTGAAAAGATTAGTGGTTTACGTCTAGCAAGTCCAACATTATAGTCGACTTCATGCAGCATTCTACGAACAGTAATGGAGTGAATATTTTTATTATATTCCTGTTGGTCTTCAGCTGCAATTTCGGTAGATGTTTTTTTTAGGATTTTGGTTAATTTTTCGGACAATTCGGGTACTTTCGCTGAGACTTAAAACTTCAAGTCGTACGATTTTATTCTAACTTTGGAAACTTGACTAACCTTTAAAACGATTCACTGCTTCGTTCCACTATTTGACCTGTCTGGGCATATGACTTGCCTTGGTTATGCATGTTCAGTATTGCATTTCGCTCAGAGCGCATTATTGGTTTTACAGAATTTCTTTCGAATTTTAATCAACAAATTGTTACTTTAACAAAACAGGTATTTGCATTAGTCAAACCATTTATGGTTGTATTCGGTACTAACGATTTTATTATAATTTTATTATAATTTTATTATAATTTTATTATAATTTTATTATAATTTTATTATAATTTTATTATAATTTTATTATAATTTTATTATGGCAGAAAAATTAAGATAAAACATGAAATGCTTGATGTGCCAATAGTTTTGTTCGGAACTGTATTTATTTTTTGTTATTTACATAATTTAAATTCTTAAAAAAGAAGATAAGATAGTTAAGGCAATAAATATTCAATTATTTGGAAAAGGACAATAATTATACGTCAAAAATCCCTTGTACTTTAAGATAATTAATAGATTAATTAGCAGTTTTAAAAAATATATATACAACTGGACGCTCACTATATTTGGAAAGCGATGATCTTTCAGATCGTTCAACCAATTTATCTTTATCTCTGATCTTATTTTCCTCTCCTTCTTTTTCTCATAAAAAGAACTTTAATTTCGTTTCAAACTAAATATGAATTGAATTATTACACACACGACGTTTAAAAACAAAATTAATTAAAAATTTTTGAAAATTAAAAACGAAAAACAGACATTTTGAAAAAATTAAAACACAAAAAAAACATTCACAATAACCCAAACAACCGAAAAATGCAATAAAAACACATGAAATGCAATAAAGACATAATAAAAATAAAATTCAAAATAAAACAAAAAAATTACTTAGACAAACAAATTTATTGTTGTATTGAAAAAAAAATCATTGAAAAATAAAACACAAGAAAAATTATTTAATATTCGTCACTACAATTTGTGAAAAGATTGAAGGTGGGGGAATAGTTTTTGGGGAACGTTGTTATGTCTGATTATCATATAATTGCTTTTGTATTTGTATTTTTTTATATTTTCTTTTGCTTTTCTTTTAAAAGTAGATCACAATGACCAACTTTTTTAAAAATAAATCATTTTCTGAAATTTGTTCATAATTTCATACTATTTTATGAATAATATTTTAATACTAACAGACCTGGCAAACTTTGTTTTGCCAAAAAAAATGCATTTGTGGGCGATACTCCTCCCCCTGATCTTATCCGTTCTACGTTTTGTCCAGTAAAACAGTTCATTGAGAAAGTTGTCGGGAACAAATTTAAGAACTTCCACTGTTATAATTCTTTAGATATTCGATAATTAATGTTATATAAATATGGTTTTCTAGTTCCGATGAAAGTGGCGAACTTCATCATAATTCTTTCCTACATTGATTTATATGCAATATGAATATGATCATTTGATTTTTTTGACGAATAGCCAGAGCTATTCATCGAATTCCGAGTAAAAATATAGCACCATTGATGCCATTTCCTAACTTGCTGCTTTGGGTAACAGCCCAGATATTTGCTTTTTAAGTAGTAATTTTTTTAACAATAAAATTTTCAACAATTTCTAATTTAGTTTAAACTGAATTAAATGTTAAAGGCGATTAAAGTGCTCAATTAACAGAAATTTTAATATATAACTTAATTGATATAAAGTTTATACAGAAAACCACTCAATTTGAAATTAACATTGAAAATTATTAATTTCAAACCATTTTTATTAAGATTTGTACATATTGAAGTAATATTTTTTATAATAAAATATTATAGAACGAACCTCCTTTAACTAAGTTTCCTGATTTCTGCTAAAGAATATTATACATAATTTTGATACTAAAATTGTTTCAAATTATTGTTTTCTTTCGCAAATTGCCATTTTGCCGGTATAAGAGGCTTGGACTCATGTTGTTATATAATTATGGTACCGTTTTGCAATTTTTTCTTAAAAAAACTAAATCACATTTTTGAAAAATAACGAAATTCAGGAAAAACTTCTCCTTAATGGCCTCGGATTAAATTTACATGCATTTACGTTAGGAAATATTTCAGAAGTAAGCAAAAATATTGAACAAACTCAATATATTTGAAAATAATATAACTTTTTTTTCAATCCACATATTTATATAATTCCTGCACAACAATTATTTATAATTTTGTGGAATCCAAGTCCACTGCCTGCCCATCAGTTATTGGCAGCATCATAACCAAACTAATTATCAGAACTCAAAGAAATCTTGGTTTATTATTTGTTATTGTCCTGAGAAATTTCCTATTTTAAACTTATACCGATATTTGAGATAACCTCCACATGCCAGGCAAAAACTTTTAAATTAAGCGGATATAGAAATATATACCACTTTATCAAAAAGTTATAGCAAAAATATGAGTAATTTTATCACTTAAAATAGGGTATAGCTGTTTTATAGGAAGCTTAAAGCAGTAGCATAGTTCTAAAAATGCTACATTAATTTTGCTCGCAATACATTTACATTCTCAAGGCCCTATTGTTGCTCTTTTATTGAGTAACATATTGTATCTTCTACAGTATCTTAACGATACACCTTTTAAGGATCAAGTGATTGAACGCATTGTATCTATTGCTTGCGACAAAACTGTCACTTTAAGGTAGACCTTGCCACAATAAAGTGCATAGTGTATTTCCACAGTTAGGATACAGTTAGATAACAAAAACTTGTAAGAATTTTATTCCTTTTTCCAGGTACATTCTCACTTAAACTGTAAGGAGGATTTTTTGTTACCTCTATTACTCTAACTCTATACTAAAACATTATTCTATTATTACTGTAAGAAATATCATTGAAATCGGGCTAAATGTTCGGAAATAACATATTTTTAACATTCACTTCATTTTGGTCATTTTCACAATTTTCACCAATATTTTCTTAAAATTTTCTTAAATTAAAATTAAAATTTTTACCTTTTTTGTGGAAAATTCTTTAATTGTTGAGAAATATCGAATTCAGCCGATAATGAAGATATTGATTGTTCTTTTATTATTGGTGATGTTTTTGTTTTTGTTGTTGTTTATTTGAAATTCCATTCAAATGTTTATTACACAATTTTATTTCTATTTTCTTAAGCTTCTAAGCTTTTTTCTATGAAGGAATTTTTATGGGCTTGTTCTTCGGTTTGTTTCTTTCAAAATAATTTCAATAATTCTTGATATTTTTCTATTAAACAATTTATTTTTGTTGTTGTTATTATAAAAGTGTGGAATTAATGTAAATAAAATTGAATAAGAGAAGTCAGAATGCTATATTCGTCTAGGCCGAATCTTCAATACCCTCCACCACAAACACGTGTAAGTAAATACGTTATGTTTCATACATACACACTCATATATACACTCACGTTTTTCTTTAATAGAAGACGGCAACACGCAATGAGCCATAAAATTAATTATATTAAGGCTATAACCTCTTTCTTCTGAACCGATTTTGATAATTTTAGAAATGAAAATAATATAACTTTATATCTTATTGTAATACGACAATTTCTAATAGACAGTTTTGCGAAAATTCCACAATGAGCTTGCTTCAGGTATCGGTCTATAGCTTTTGATTTTGCTAATTTGAAATAAGAAACTTGACAGAACTGTAACAAACACTAACAAAACAACATTTATATTCCACTCATTTTTGGCATTATACAGTGTAGGGATAATTTGATAATTTTTTTACAAATTTTGATATGGAAGCATTATGTTTACTTTATTTCATAAAAATGTCTTTAAGACGATATATGTTTTTATTGGTTAAACTATAATTTCTATTAAATAATATTTTTTTTCTATAAATTATTAATAATAAAAAACAGTTAAGCGGTTTTTTAACATAAAACCGTATTCGAAACCGTTTCTTTTTCTTTTTGAAAAGCTTATTTTTCGATTAACTCGAAACCCGGTTTTCTAAAAATATCGGTTTTTTGAATATACCAATATATACATTATAGGGTATGAGATTATTCCTTCGTAGCGTTACACACCGAATGACAAAGTTAATAAACACTTTTCACCACTTGTTGTGGTGGAGGGTATAAAATTAAATAAGAGTTTTAGGTTGGAAAGAAAATTGAGAGGTAATAATAACAACAACAACAACACTATCTATAGAATATGACTTAACAATTTCATTTTTTTATAAACAATCAAACAAACTAACAAACACTCTTACAACTTGTTGCAAATGCACAAATTATTTATTTTATTTACTTTTTTTGTATTTTTTTTTATTTCTCTTGAGGAGAACATTGAAATGAGAGTATGATTAGTTTTGTTTTGTTTTTCATTTTTTGTTGTTGTTGACTTTTGTTATTGTAACATTAGTAAGTTGTTTATTGTTGTTATTTGGTTGAGTTTTAAATTTAACGTTTTTTTCAGAATGAAACAAAAAATGTAAACAAAGCGTTAAAAGAAAGCACTATGGGGTTGTTTATTATTATTTTTTTCATTTCCCATTTTTTTGTATTCTAATTAGAAATTTTTATTCTTTTTGGTCAAAAACAGAATTCTCATAATATGTTGGTTTTGTGTGTGTGTGTTTGTGTTTGTGTATGTATGTAAGTGTGAGTATAGTTTTGTTGTTATCTAGATGGGTTTGTGAGGTGTGTTGTGTGTGTTCTGTTGTGTATAAATTAATGTAAAACTTGTTTAGAGTTCATTCAAATGAAAACGAATAACTAGATGAAGAAGAAGAGGTGGAACAGCAACAACAACAACACCTTATGTGATCCCAATCACAAGAAAAAATTATATTCATTCGTTGTCTAGTGTACAACAAGAACAAAAACATAAATGTATCCAAGAGAACAAAAAAAAAACAAAAACACCAAATATAAACTGAAATGGACGCGTATGGGAATCTAAACTAATACATGGATATTTTAAACACGTACGCAATACATACAAACATTAAACCAAAAATATACACACTCATACATACACACACACACTTTATTCACAAAAAACACACACACAATTTTTAATATTTTGTTTCGTTGCTTTTTTTCAAAATATTCGTATTCACTATTTCAATATTTTTTTATTTCTAATTTTCTTCTTTTATTTCGTTAATTCTTTTTGAATTTGGATTTTTAAATATTTTTCTTTTTTAAAATATAGTGCAACACTCACTATTACATATATATAAATAATTTACACACAAACACACCTTTTGAAAAATTTTTAATTTAATTTTTGTTGTTTTTTTTCGTATATTTCCGTTTTTTTTTTTTTTGTTTAAAAAAATATCCGTTAATTTTTATTTCACCAGATTTTATTTTTTAATTTTCTTTTTCTTTTTAAATTTCGTATTCTTATTTTAGTAAAGAAAAGAAAAAATCGTAGGCAAATTAACGCCAAACACACTTTAATACACGAATTTTTTTAGAAAAATTACGTTGCGTTCATACAAACGTACGTTCGTTCTTTCGTTTGAGACCGACAAATAACAACTGTTGGTTCTGCTCACAAAAGCGGCTAACAAATGCTTAGCCAAACAATCAGCCAAAAGATACACTCACACATATGCACAGCATATCCACAAACACTCACAAAAAATAATTCTCAAATGTTCGCAGTGTTGTCAAAAATAAAACTGAAGGAAAAACGCTTAATTATTTTTTCAGTTGTTTATCTTTCTTTGGTGAAATTTTTGGTGAACAATGATTGTTGGAATTGTTTGAAAAAAGTTTTACCACAAGTAGTGAAAGTGAATTTCATTCCAAGTTTAAATCATTTAATGTGAAACAAATGTCTCTCGGAATGAAGTTTTATGCCAATATGACTCTCAAATATGGACTGATTCCATTAGAGTTCCACACAATCTAGTTGTCTTTAATAAATGTAACTAATTTGACGAATCGGTCCATAATTGGGAATAGCTTCCATATAAGGCCCATTTCCGGTCTATAGTTCTATGCTTATAAAATTATTAAATAGGAACCAATACTGTTGATTTTTTTAAATTTATATGTTTATGAATATCGGTTCACATTATATAAGACATGAATAGCATTAAAAGATGATATAACTTTTATAAACAAAAGTATTTCAATAAAATTCGATCTAATTGTGAACATGTGTGGCAGATTATAAAAACATCAGTACATATTTTACTTTAGCACCCATATAAGGCCCAAATACCTGAAGTGGATTTTAACCTCATCAAACTTTAAAATGTTCCTCCATTCCCTTGAAATTCAGTACCATAATTTGTGTAATTTTAATTAATAATTGTTTATTATTACAAGAATATAATATAATTATTTTATGCCCAAAAAGTGTAATCCCCTTCACGATCATCGGTCCACAGTAGGTTTACTTAAAACAAAAAGCTTTTTCCCAAAATTGAGTATTCCAAAGTAATATAAGTTATTTAATATTAATTAATATAATTAAATCCGAAACTACTAAATTTGGCACGCAAAAATATCCCGTAGTATATCATATACAGAAGACACTTGGAATCGAGTTAAAAGTTGGAAAAACACAAAATTATATCCAATTGTATATTTTAAAATCGTGAAAGTATTTCTAAAATATATATGGGGAGTATTTGTTATTTAAACCGACATTGCTTTGAATATTATAGAAAAATGACATCATTTCTCAGAAAAGTTTGAAGTATTTTTACCACTTGTTTCAAAAAATGCTTTAAATAACAACAGTTCGAAATGAAGCATCCAGAAATGTACCCAGACAGTGTAAACAGACAAACATTTGTGCCAGAACATTTTCGAAGATTTTCGACCATTTTTTGCAAAAAGTTAAGCAACAAATATTTAAAAATAGAGTAAAGTGACGGGCTCATAAAATGATAGTTTAAAATATCTTTGCAAGTCTGGTTTAAGAGATTGTGTTTTAAATGTGTAGAAACGCAATAACTATTATTATATATAATAAAATATTATATATAACAAAATTCCTCATTAGCAGATGAATTCCGTCCAAAATTGTTATTCGATGTGAAAAAAAAATAATTAAAATCATAAAAAAATTACATTTAATCAATCTCCATATATAATAATTAACATCATTCCATATATTGGATATAGAAATTACATACACACATTGTCTGCTAATTGTATTCACAACGTTGCAAAGCAGCCATAAACTGATATCGTTAAAAAGTGCAAAAGTTGGAATTAAATGGAACTCTCCTCCGAGTTTACCCCATAATTTCAATTATTTTTGTATTTTTTTTATTATTCTATATGAATTAAATCTAATAAAACTTTTATCAAATTTTGTAAATTTATTCATTTAATTATTTTAATCAAACTTAAAATCTACTGCAGTTTAAGCAAAAATAAAACAACAATTTTAACCATTATTGAAATTGTTTAAAAAATCGCTACTTTATCATTACTCTTTATGCATACAAATGTGTGGTTGGGGTATGTATCTGGGCAACCAACTATTTACTACGACAGGGTGTTTCATAAATTTCAACAATTTAATTGTTCTTATAAGAACAAATAAAAAGACCCAAACCAAAAGCAATGAGAACAACAAAATATATCTTCAACCAAGAAGAGCCCTTTGTTTTATTGCTGGCAAAGTAAAAGAAGAATAAGAAGAAGTAAAATAAAAACCTGTCTTGCACATAGTTTTTTTAATACAAAAACCCGTTTCAGTTATCATGCAATTATTACTTTCATTAGCCACTTAACTTCTACAGTAGCACGCTGTATTTTATAATAACTCTCTTTTGCTCTCCCTCTCTCAGCCTCTGGTAGCTTCCTTTGCTTCCGTTCGTTTATCTGCAAAATGTTTTCAATTCTCTTTGAAACTCTCTATACAATTTGTTTATATTCTCTCTGTTCGGTTTTAGCGGTAATATTTAGTTTTACGTCAACCAATCAAATCCGTTAAAATAACGTGCTACACTTTACAGACTTGAATTTTATTCTCTGTTATGATTTGTGTTATGAGTGAGAAAGTGTTGCCAGTTGGTGTTTTTATTTTTTGGTGGGGAAATTTGTGATAAAAAATAATCGTGTAAGTGTTAACATGTCAACAGGTCAAAGCAGACTTGATAATACATTATGGAACATATATCTTTAATTTTTTAAAATTCATGGCGGTAAGGTTATGTGGGAATCTCAGTGAAGGGTCTATGAACGGAAATCTATGTTTTAAAAAATATATGGACTGAAGAAATAGGCAATGTTTAAGCCCTCTCAAATTGAGCAACTTTTTAAATCACACTTTTGACTTGCATATGATAAAATTCCCTAACTTTACTTGTGAAACGGTATGAAATTTTAGAAACACTAAATATTATCCCGATATCACGTAACATTTCACAGTGTTTTAGATGAAAAATAAAATAAATCTGAACGGTTGGTCCAATTGCTGAGTTTTGGTTTTCTGAGCCTAATGGGGCACCCTACAGGATACCAAAATTGGTCACCCCCGGTCAGAAAAAAATTTTAGACGATCCACATTTCAGTAAGATTTACAAATCTAAACTTATAACAAAATTAGCTTTCACAGTCTTAAATTTCATTGGAGTAGAACTATTTGTTTCGATGATAAAGATGTATTTTCATTTAAATTTTTATATGGATCCTGTGCATTGTGGAAGCTCTAGAACCCAATTATAGAGATATCTTGATGAAATTTGGTAAGAATAAAACTCTTAGAAATATTTATTTTAACTCCGATTTTAATGTTCTCAAGGAATAAATGACCTTAATTACTTACTCTACTTCAAGAAATCGATATAAAATGCATTAATCTCAAAAAAATTATTTTGATAATTTTCATACAATTGTGACTTATATAACCGGAAAAATATGATTTAATTTATAACCAGAAACCATAAGTTTCATCCATAATTTCTAAAGACCTCATATAACCGCTCTTCCTAAAATTGAAACAATAATTTAATTTAGACCAATAATTTTGAAAAGTATGTTAATCATTGAAAAAAAATTCTAGATTCGGTCCATGTTTTTCAATACTTGTATCATTGTAGAATACTATATAATATAGTCGGCTTAATCGATTATTAAACAAACCTTTAAAAATTAGACAAAAATAGCTTTTTTTCGAAATAGAGCTGTGTCTTTGCATAGACAGCTGTTAATAGCAAATTAGTATAACTGTAACAACGTTCATACTTAAACGTTTTTACATAATGATTTAATCACATTTTCCCTCTGCATCATTCGGAAAATTCATTATATCACTGCGACATCGGCTTACTGTTCGGGCACAGCAGTTTCGGCCGACTGTTTTAGCACGGCGGCTTCGGGACACTGTTTAATTTACTTAGTCTGAATTTTGTATTTTAGATTTAAGACCATTGTAGAGAGAGACAGCTCGTGAAAATCGACGATCCACGGGGAGCCGATTTGTGAAAAGTTATCCAGCCAGTATTGAAATCGATTCAGCCAGTATTGAAACCCGACTGAATCCCTTCGATTCAGCTGCTCGTAATTGTTTAAAACAAGAGAATTTGTTATAGTTAAATTAAATAAAAGAATTTTGTGTATTTGAACCCCAGAAAGGGTAAATTGATCTTACTAAAAGTTCGTGGATACCGTAAGTCGACTGAACATCCACAGCCGACAATGAATTGAGTTAACGGAGCTTCAAAAAAATTGTATCTTGGACATCAAAATTTTAAAATACCGTAACCATTTTTTTTAATTTAATAAAACAAACGAAACCCCTACGATACCGAAGCTCTCTAGAGGTGAATTCTTTGAAAGAGCACAATCAAAGTTATTAGATTTAAGAGAGAAAAGATTATTAGACCACAAACTTCTATCGTGGCACGTTCGTCCATATTGCAAACAATTCAAGATCTATTATTTAAGAAAGCGCAGTTAATTTTTGCATCGCATGGAGGCTTCCTCTTTAATGCAAAGCGTCCTACTTTTTGTCCAGTAAAACTGTTTCCTTGAGAAAGTAATTGGTATGGAATCCCACTTCGATAGTACGGTTGGTCCATTATTTCTCATAGGTCCCATTCAACCCCTTTAAAAATATCACTTTGGAAGGCATAGTGATAGAATAATATTGCAAAGATCAATTTACAAATTTTACGGTCCATAATTCTTCTACTCCTATGATATGTGTATAAAGATTTACATAAATAGTTGTCAAATTAATAATCACATTGCCAGATACATAAATAGAAAATAATTATAACGAAGTCGTTCAAAATTTCTTCGTAGCAAATCCCGTACGAGCAATAGGTATAGGGTAATTACTATTGTGCGAAAAATTTGAGCAGATAAATTTTGTAAACCAGCAATGTAGTGTAGGGTATAATCACGACTGTCGACTAAAATATATAATTTCCCAAATATAATATTAATATTTACTTTTCATTATTTCGCATAATAATCGCTAAACATTATATAATTATGACAGTAATAGACAGACTGATTTAAAATTTTTATTATTGAAATATGAAGCGTAAAAGTTGTTGATTTATTAAGTTTACATTGTAAAATGAAAGCGCCGATCTCAAATTCACCATTTCAAATGTACTGAAAAATTTGAAAAATTTCAATTGAAATAATGCAACGAAATGTGTGGCATAATATGCATTATAAGTAATTAAAAAGTTTCTAATGCAACAGAAAGTTATATTAGAAAATTCCATATTATTATGTATATATAGAATTATGTCCTTGTATAAATTGTATATGAAAAATTCATCGAGTTACAAAACTGTTCAAATTTGAATCACACTTGCCCTTACGATGTAACAGAGAATTTAATAAATTTATTATAGAAAAATAATTTCGATATTTTTAACAACGATTAAGCATGACATTTACATCAAAATATTCTAGAGGCCATATGTTCAAAAACGTCCCTTTCTAATTGGCGAATATAGCTTAGTTATTCGTTGCAGTATATAATCAATCTAAATGTTAAGTAAAATGGCACAGTGGAACGGAAGCGTTTTATTTTTAATATATTTTTAAGTTTTGATTGAATTAAATTTTCATTTATATAATGGTAGAATATATAGTAAAACAGTATTTTCAGTGTTTTCTACTTCTATAAATCTTAACTCTGCAGAAATTTTTTACAATGCACAATGAAGCAGAGTTGATTTTTTGGAATAAATCTGACATTTTTGTTCGTTACATACTGACACCTGAAATTTTTAACCGATCATTTCAATAACCTTATTCTTTAAGTCAAAATACATTAATATCTTTAAAATACTGCCCTTTACAATTTTAGCAACGCACAATGATTTCAATGAAAATAAATCGGTATCTTTCAAAACG
This sequence comes from Cochliomyia hominivorax, assembly GCA_004302925.2. Classification (NCBI taxonomy): domain Eukaryota; kingdom Metazoa; phylum Arthropoda; class Insecta; order Diptera; family Calliphoridae; genus Cochliomyia; species Cochliomyia hominivorax. The sequence continues at coordinate 59,575,809 of PYHX02000413.1, forward strand.
AATTTTGAATTTCAAATAAAATTTTTGTTACTCAACCTTTCTTAATAAAATTTTGCAGATAAATAGACCTTTTGATATTTAACTGGAACATATTAACATTATTATTTTGTAATTCTCAAAAATACCTACTCCACTATAAGTGGTGGAGATATAATGCATTTGTGCAGATGTTTGTAATGGGCTACCACCACTTTAAAGCACAGCGTTCGACTCAGAATCACTTTCAGTTCGCAAAGTACAGATCGCAACTTTGAATATATCTCAACGAAAGCACAACACCTATTGGAATTGATTATGTTCGGTCCATTAATTTATATAGGTCCCACACAAATGCACACAACAACCCACCTCATCCCCAATTTTGGGGTTTTAGTATATAAAGTTACAAAATATAAAATGATTTTAAGGCAATTTCACACAAATAAGTTGTGTAATAATCTTAAACAACGTGCCAAATTTTATGAGGATTGGTTCATTATTTCCCATAGCTCCCATACCACCTACTCTTCCGAATATCACTTTAATCTTTAAATATTCGATTAAAATAAAATAAATATGCACAGAAATCGATATTCCAAATTTTACGTTTAATATATTAACTTCTTTTTTACAATATACGCCACCTATAAAGTAGCTTTTTAGAATAATATTAATCAGTTTTTTAATAAAATAAAATATATTTGAAAAAAATCAGATAAAATTTAGACCCAATTCAAAAAGTCAAATTTACGATCAAAAAGTCAAATTTAAAATTGTTGAAGCCGAATATCTTTTAAACTGTTAAAGATAATTTACCCTTATGATAATCGTTATTTAGGTTTCACTACTGAATCAGTCATATGACCTTTAATATCTTAAAATAGATTTTTATGAATTCGAGATGTCCAATGAAGCGCAAACTGATTTTTATGAAATTGGAAAATATATACATACAAATCTACAAATTTATGCGTCCAAATTGATTTTTTTATATCCATTACCAAATTTGGAGGATCACCCACTATTCCACTGACAAGATAGAAGACTGTGCTCTTTTATGACAATTCGTAAACATCTCGACTCTTTCAATGTGAAATTTCTAACAGTTCAAAAGTTTAATATTTACTTTGAAAAAATAATCGATTTGGTCACACTGTGCAAGAGGGTTTTCATTTAACAAAGCATCTTATAACAGTTGTTTTTGTTGTTCTTTTTAGCTGGGGTGACCAATGAATTTCGGGTCATTCCGGTACGAAAAACCAGCTGTCGTGGGAATGCTCTTTTATCAGTAATAGAGTACAGGAAGAGAGTCAACTCTTCTTGTTAGCTCTCCAAAATAAAATTTTTATCTTCCAATATGGAAATCAATTCCGTTCAGAATTTTCGCACAAATTTAAAGAATTTACGTTTTCCAACAATTGAGTATATAATTTTTAACAAAGAAATCATTGAAATAATGTAACTTTATGAGAAATAAATATCCCTTTATCAACATAATTATGGGTCCTATTACAAATAATTCAAATATAAATCACACCTGTCCTTATGATGTAAGGTCACACTGTGCAAGAGGGTTTTCATTTAACAAAAGCATCTTATAACAGTTGTTTTTGTTGTTCTTTTTAGCTGGGGTGACCAATGAATTTCGGGTCATTCCGGTACGAAAAACCAGCTGTCGTGGGAATGCTCGCCCATAATATGTACGGTAATGGATTATCTTGCCCTTTTTCCTGCCACTTCTCTAATATTATATATTTTAATTTTTAGCTGCGATTCTGCTTTATATAAAAAGGCCAATGGACTTAGACATTTTTATATGATTAAAACCAAAAATTTTTGTGACTTTATGAGGATAAAAGGAAATATCCCTTTATCAACATAATTATGGGTCCTTTTACCAAATAATTCAAATATAAATCACACCTGTCCTTATGATGTAAGTTAAAATTCAAAAAATATATGTTTGGATCCATTAAGATCAGATTTTTTTCTTATATTTGTAGCATAATTTAATTGTGCATAATATGATTTTAAAGATTCAATGTTTGAGAAATTACCATTGCCGGGTGGTGAGTATATGATACAAATAAAAGCATCGGCCTATAATGATCCAAAAGTTATAGTGAAAGCGTATTTTCAACAAATCGAAAATTTTGCTGGTTAATGATTTGTAAAAAATGAAATGTAAACAAAGTTAAATTAATATATTTTCTATTTGTATCTGATGACAATAATTATTTTCGATTTATTAATTGATTTAATGTTGATACATTCAATTAATTATACAAATAATGATTAATAATAATAATACACTGATGCATATTCCTATCAACGTTCCGTTTCAAAAATACATGAATGGAAAAAGTAGTGAAAAATGTAATTATCTCTGACAAAGAAATATAATTTAGAATTTCTGACTCATTGGCACGATTTGTCAAATGTTGTCTTTGGGGAGTCCTTCCTCCCCTTAAGTTATGGGAAGTATGATACAGCCAAATCTGGTGGATGGTTGATAATCAAGAGCTATTTGTAGTCCGTTTGTTTAGGGTGGAGATTTTGAACTCCTCTCGTATTGTGGGACATGTGTCATGCAGCACAATTTGGTTTAGGAATTCAAACTCCTTTCCATGTTAAACGGCGCGCAGATTTTACACTAAAATAATAAACTTCCGAATGGCTGGTTTAATTATACACAGCCCAGTTTCCTTCTACGAACCGAATTTAACGATTTTCATATAAGATAAGATAAGATAAGATAAGATAAGATAAGATAAGATAAAATTCTTCTAGTGAAGGCCTATGAAAAACTGGTCTAATTTAAAAGATATTTAGCTTTAACAATCTTACCGCAGTTTTTACGCCATAGAAGTTCCAAATTTTATCAGTTTTTTTCAAATATTTTTTTATTTTAAGGACAAAATTTTAAAAATATCTTCATGGAATCAAACGCTATAAGCGGTAATATTTGAATTTTCATATTTAAATTTTTGTAAAACTAGAGTTTCCCAAATTCGACCTATTTTGTTCATAACACTCCAATTTCCGGTTTTATTTCTAAATTGAAAAGCTTATATTTTTAAAAATTTATGATTTTTGATTAGTTTGATGTCTTCTACAATTTTTAGAGAAGTTAATTTTTGGTTCTCAATATCGGTTAAGAGATATAACAAAAAACCTATTTTTGATTTGAAATTTTTTCTAGATGTTTGGGAATAGCGGAATTTCTTTTAGAAAAATAAATAAAAATAACAAAATAAATTTTGTCCAATCGTCCAATTGCCGCTATATTTTTATTGACTTTGCCGAAACACATAGCTCGTATTATCTTTTGGGGTACTCCTTTTCTTCTCACTGCTTTCAATATGGCAGTTCGTCTGTTGGTAGGGTATATCTTGAAAAATGTATTGTATGATAATGCCAATATCTTATATATAATGCTATGGAGAGTAATTCCTCTCCAGTTATTGTAATCTTTTAATTCGCGACTTTTAGGTAACTTAACAATGATGTTTTTCTTCCAAGTTGGAGGTACCATCTCTTCTTTTATATTTTATGTTGTTTAATTTTTGTCTGTTGCATCATTATTAATTACTATTGCACCATTGCGATCAGTAACTGCTTGGTTCCTGCAACACTTGCGATTGAAAAGGTTTTTAACGTTTTGCTTAATTTTCTCATGTTGTTTTGACTAGTTGCTTTCTTTACTTTTGCTAGCCCTTCTCTTATAGCTTTCTTTACTTGTTATTCAAGTAGCTGGTACTGCTATCTTAAAGTTTGACTTTGAGTTCTCTTCTTTGAGAAATCAGGTTCCAAGTGTCATTTGTTATCCATGCTTTCTCTTTGGTTGCACTACATCCAGAATTTCCTCTGCAACTTTAAACTGAAATGTCTAACATAATGTCCTTTTTCATATATTTAAATACTTTACAATACACATCTCGTGAAAAACTTTTAAACCACCCTTCGTACTTCTTAACGGTTTTTGTCAAGTCAGACTAACAAGTGGAGGATGGTTTTGAAAATATCTTAATTTAGACGAGAAAAAATATAATCGTACTGAATGAAAACTAAGTCAAGATTTCCTTTTATTCCCAAAATTATCCCTAAAATCACACACACATACACTCACACACACAAATAGGTTACACATAAGAAAATTAAAAAAACATACTGATAGAGATATTGATTTATAGCTTCAGGCCTTAAATGATTTTTCCATCTGTTCAGTTGATATTATTCGAAAGAATATTTGAGAAAAACACAAACACGTGTAATAAAATTAATTTTTTTATATTTTTAAAAGTTTTCAACCTCTATTTAAACCGGATCGGTATATCAATATTAACGTTTTAGTCTAATTTCTAATGCTTCAGTAATTATCGATTCACTTGTATAAAAACGATTAAGAACTTGTTCTTTTAGTAGGATATAGACTTTTACATCAGCTTTTAAATCATTGTAGGCACGAACTTTAAGATGAAACATATATTCCCCGGATGGCAGCGGCAAAATATTAAACATGTACTCCTGTAATATTAAATTTCGAACAATAACGTCGTGCTTAAAACATAAAAAAATAAGATTTATTTATTTATAAATATAAAATTTGTAATTTAACAAGTTAGAATGCAATATTAGGATAAAGCGAAACTCTAATACCCTCCACCACAAATGCGTGTGAAGACAGACAGACAGAAATAGCTATATACATTATTGGGTCTGATATGATTTCTCTTAAGTGTTACACGCGGAATGACAAAGTTAATATACTCTTTTCACCACTTGGGGTGAAAGTAATATTTTATTTTCAATTAAATTCATCCGACTTTCTTAATGTTAATAAATATTGCCCGAAAACTGAACTCAATATTCCCGAATAGAATACTTACATTAAAAGGACACGAGTGGTTAATATTTGAATTTTTCTTCAGTACATCGAAAAAGAATTTTAAAAATGACGTTTGTTGTCTACTTTTTTTCATAAATTTACAAAAATCGGTTGAAATATTATATAAAAATGGTTTATAGCCATTGGCTCGCTTCAAAAGGGCTAAATTTATCTGAAATTTGAAATCACCGATAATTTTTATTTAAATCAAAAATGCAATAATCAAATTACCGTTACATTATTAACCGGAAGTTTATAGAGTTTGACATAAAGATTCATACCAACTGTATTACGTTTGACAACTCTTAAGTTGCATTCTGAAAATGTTGCAAATGATTTATCGAATTCTTCACATTTAATATTTGTAAATTTATAAAATGTCGACACTGTGGAAATTTGCAATAAAATTAAATATAAAAAATAAAAATGATAATTTAAAGTCATCGCAAAAAAATGTTCGACTAACTGAAGTTGAAATAAAATATTTTTCAAAAATATTCAAATATGATTTGTTTGTGCTAAAATGAATCTGGATATTGAACTTAAATAATAATTAATATAAATAGGAACGATTAAAAATGAATGAATATAAATATGACTATAGCGAATATATAATAAATACCCTCTACCAATTATGTACAATTCATCATAGATTTAATATGGAGGTCAGTGCATATCACCATTTTAGCTCTATATAGAAGAATTAACTAACTATATTTCCCGTATCTTCTAATAATCTACTGTTCCATAAAATTTGAATAATTAATCAACTTTAAAAATGGTTCTTTCAGGCTTCACACGTTGGTTTTAAAACGTTTTATTTGGAAATAATTCTGCAATTTTGGAACTATTGAATATTATTTAACAAAATTTCACATGGACATTATTGATTCTAGTAGGCCCGGGTGAAATCTGATAACATATTCTTGAAATTACTCATAAATATTATTACCATATATTGAAAACAATTAGATTAGATCTTTTAAGATTAAATCACTATTTCGGGAAATTGTATTTTATTTTTAAAACCAAATATGGCCGATAATTGTCAAATTAGATTTATATATTAATGACAATTTAAAAAGATTAATCAATAAAATTTACGAATCTTGCAAGCTTGAAACCCTTTTCCTGTTAGAAACCTTGAATGGGAGCTATATCAAAATATGGACCAATATTACTGATATTAATAAAATATATTTAAGACCGTTAGAAAAATATTTGTAACGGATTTCAATAGAGTTGCTTTATATACAAGCGTTTTATAAGCTTATATATTTCCGTAAGGGATCTAATATTGGAGCTAGAGCATAATCCAGTTTGTCTGAGACAAATTTTTTTATAGAAAACCTAAATTTGGAGTGTGTCAACACTTTTGTATCAAAAATGTTGATGTAAAGATTTATTAGAAAATATTCACTAGTTCCAAAGTTACACAATGTTAAATTGACTCCAAATAATTAAATTAATAATTAAATAATTTGCTATTAATGTTACACAAGAAATGACGAACTTAATATGCCTTCAGATCTCATTTCTGTTGAATGCATTTAATTACATTAATTCAAATTCATTAAAATTTAAATAAATTGAATTTATAATCAAAAAAAATTATTACAAAATAAAAAAACCCAGTAAGAATGGTTATGTCGAATCTTCAATACCCTTCAACACAAATGTGTAGGAAGTATATACGTTATGTTTCGTACATACAAACACATACACTCACAGACGTATACAATATATAAACGTTTTTCTTAAAGATAACACGGGAACACTTAATGAGTCACAAAATAAGTTATATTTTTTCCACAGAACCGACTTTGTTAATTTTTGAAATGATAATGAAATACATTTAGTTTAATATTATGGCAAAATTTGATTCTAATTTGAGGATTTATAATTGAAAATTTTACGAAAGTTATTTGCTTGAGCTTAGAGGTTGTCTCAGATATCAATCTATATATTTTAATGTACTAAACCGATTTTTTGGCTTTAAATAAGAATCTTTTCAGGACTATAAAAACTACTCAGCTAAATTTCATTGAGCTCTGTCAATTATTGTGGATTCGAGCGTGCCAACAACAGACAGACAGACAAACAGACGGACCATTATAGCTATTGAATAATTAATATTCGAGTCCAACAACTTGAAATATATTTGATGGATAATTATATAAAAATATTATAAACAAGTAAGGTTAAGGCCACTATGTAACACCCTACATCACAATGTTTGTTAAAAATGGTAGTTATGAAAAAGTAATGTACGACTCTCCTATAATACAGTTTTGTGAAACTAATATTTACGCGTTTTAAAGGGAATTTTTCCTGTAGGGTTATATGGGAATTAGAAAAATTATGGACCAACCCTCGGTTAATTTCGCACAGCGGTTTTGACTTATATTTTTCTTAATTTAACTAAATCTTTTCACAATACCCACGTATATGCGCGATTTATGAGTTCCAAAGTGATTTTTGGGAGGTGATTATATGGGACCTATAAGAAATAATGGACCGATCCTTGTATAATTTAGCTAATTTAGAATATAATACGACTTAATTCTGTAAAATTTGGTTAAAATTGTTTTACATTTAAATATTTTATGGGCTAAGAACCCCGTTCCGGGGGGACATTTCAATAGGCATCGTCCTTGATCCAAAATAATAGTGCGTGCCAAATTCCATTAAGATATCTTCAAAACTGCGACCTGTACTTTGAGAACAAGCTTTACATGGAAAGCCAGCCGAAATGACGATCATGCTTAAATCGAATCAGAGTGATTTTGTGTCGAACGTTATATCTAAAAGTGGTGGTAGTACTATTTTTTCTGCCCGTTACAAACATCTGCACAAACACATAATACCCCTACCACCTATGATGGTGTAGGGTATAAAAAGTTATAGTGTATAAAAATAGTGGTTCAGTTGATCAAAATATTATAATAAAATTTCTCCATTTCTCCATTCCTAAAATGTTCAGTATGTTCAAGTACATTTCGTACCAATAACCTACCCTCGTATAAAAGGCTTTTAATTAATGCTGAAGAATGCAGTATATTAAAATGGTACTAACATTAATGTGGAATTAGTACGTTCTAAAAGTATTTTTATGTGGGCGTTAATTGGGTGCTAGAAGATATTATGAACCGGCCCTCGGAAAATTACGCACATCTGTTTTTGCATTTATTTATTTGAGGTTTTAACCCCTAAAAGTCATTAGAAGAAGAGTTGTATGGGTTCTTTGAAAAATTAAACCGATCCTCGTACAATTCGGCATGTCATTTTAGAGTGTCATAAGACAAATTTGTGCCAACTTTCATTAAAATCGCATTTGTATGGGGCCTAGGTGAAATAATGGACCCATCATAACAAATGATCTACTAGGCAAAAAATTGACGCAAATTTTATTAAGATGTATTTAAATATGCGGCGTGCATTTCCAGCCGGCCAGGCGATGGATGAACGGACATCGTTATATCCAAAGCCTGGACTGATTTATTTTTAAGAACACATTCATTCGTCTTCACTGTTAAAAGCATATATTCGGGAGTAACGAATCATTAATAACCTCCTATAAATAACCAAAAGAATTGGATTGTGTTGAAACCATTATTTCATCTGATTTCCCTGTATACCTCACTCCCATAATTATAAAAGCATATAAAGTTATTAAATATAGACAAACTGTCGGCATATTTTATTAAACTCTACATTACCGATGGTAGTTGATGCTGAGGTTTGAAACAAGCAGAAAAACCCATCTTTAAATATACTTTGCAATTCAGAATCAGTTTCTGAATTTATTTGGATATGTCCAGCTAGATGTCTATGTTAACGTCGTGAACAGTCTACAGTTTGCAATTTTTTTTAAATATCTCGATAAAATTTGGTACATATTATTTTTTCCCTAAGAACGAAGAATAATAGGCCCAATATTTCAGATACCTCCCATACAAATGTTCTTTCCGGCATGGGGTTTTAAGGGCATAATAGTCCTAAATATAAAGAGATTTAAAATTAAGCACTAGTAAGTCTTATCATACTCTCTTCCAAATATCAGTTTTAAGAGCAAAATTGTCTTATAATAATTGGTCAATTATACGAGGTTCGATTCGTAATATCTTGTGCTTTAACACAAGCAACTCCAAAAAACCACACTCCCCAATAAAAATTAATTTCAAAACGCATCTATTTAACATAAATCTTTATGTCACAATAATGTATTACGAACTTTAGAATAAATCAGAAGATCAAATTATACGAAGGTCGTTTATTAATTGTTCCTAACTAGCATTTTTAACCAACAATGTTGTGTAGGGTATTAGATAATCAATATTGACCGACAATAAATTCATACTTGATTTTCTATGTAATAAATTTCAAGAAAATCAGTCCACATTTTAATATGGTTCCCATATAAAATTCTCTTCTCAGAATGGGGTGTTACGCTGATAAATATTAAAAAGCCTTTTATGAATAAAAAAATATTGAGCGTTGCTAATTTTGAGTTTTCGATTGCAGAAGTAACTATAATATGATGCATCATTCTTAAATTTCCTCTGTAAAGAAAATTGAATCACGAATTTTTATTATTATTACTTTATAAGGTCTCAGATAGTCTCATCTAATAAATACACATTTAAAATCCATTTTTATCTATGTGTTGAAAATAGACTTTTACATCAGCTTTTAAATCATTGTAGGCACTGACTTTAAGATTAAACATATATTCCCCGGATGGCAGTGGCAAAATATTGAACATGTACTCCTGTAATATTAAATTTCGAACAATAACGTCGTGCTTTAAAGAAATAATAAACATTTATCAGAATCATTATCAATTTCGGAAGTTATGAATGGATAACAAATTTATCTCTTTTCGAAAATACTTACATCAAATGGACATGAATGATTTATATTTGAGTTTTTTAACAACAAATCGAAAAAGAATTTTAAAAATGATGTTTGTTGTCTTCGCTTTTTCATAAATTTACAAAAATCGGTTGAAATATTATATAAAAATGGTTTGAAGCCATTGGCTCTTTTCATCATGGATAAGTTTATCTGAAATTTCAAATATTTTCATTAATTCGATAAAATATTTTTCAATATTTTTATTACAAAGGTACCGTTACATTATTAACCGGAACTTGATAGAGTTTAACATAAAGATTCAATTCGACTGTATTACGTTTGACAACTCGTAAGTCACATTCTTTAAATGACGCAAATGGTTTATCAAATTCTAAACATTTAATATTTGTTAATTTATAGAATGACGATACCGTGGAGAATTTTAATAAAATTAAATAAAAATAAATGTTTAATAACATTTTCAAGATACAATTACACTGCCAGAAGTTTCAGTAAAAAAAAAATTATGTAAAATTTAAATTTTATATAAATTTGAAAATTAAAAAAAATTTCAAACCAAAAAAAAAAACAATTAAAAATTCATTATTAATTATTTACAATTAAAAATTAATGCGAAAATACATTGTATTTTAAAATAATTAATAAAAAAAACAAGCAAGAGTGCTATGCCGAATCTTAAATACCCTCCACCACAAATGCGTGCGAATTAAATACGTTATGTTTCATACATATTCACTCACACATACATCAAACAGACGTATAGATAACTTAATATATATTCGAAATTTAATTCCAATTTGTCGATTTGTAATTAACCTTTTTACGAAGGTTACAAGAGGTTGCCTCAGATATCGGTCTGTATCTTTTGATATGAACCGATTTTGCTTGTTTTAACTAGGAAACTTCTCAGGATTATAAAAAAAACTAAGGCCAAATTTCATTTCTGTGGGTGTGTCAACAGACAGACAAACGTACATGTCTATATCGACTCAGACTTTGATTTGATTCAAAAACATATATACTTTATGGGTTCTGAGATAATTCCTTCTTAGCGTTACATACGGAATTACAAAGTTATACCCTCTTCACCACTTGTGGCGGTGTAATTGACAGAGCCTGAGTATTTGCAAAAACAGTGTAGTACTTCATAAGATATAACTCGATATCTAAGGCAATCTCTAAGTCCCAGCGAAAAATTTTTGTAAAACTCTCAATTAGAAATCGACAATTTGTCGATTAAGATTTTGGCAAAATATAAAATTATATGTGAAAAAATAAAAAAAAAACAATTTTTTCTATATTTTTTATTTCAAAATGATATATTTTTTATCGAACCGACATAGGAATATGCTTCTTGTCCAAAAATTATTAGTAATTTTGTACAGATTTTGGACAATATTTAAGATATCTTTTTGGAGCTGCACAAAATCCACCAAATTTAATTAAAAAAACTGTCCAAAATAGATCAAAATTTTACTTTTGTCTTAATATCTCTTAAAATATAAGATGTGTGGAACACACATGTAAGCGTATTTTTTGTAGAGAATTATAAGGGCTCTATGCATGAAAAATATTTTTTAATCACCAATTTTTTAAATCGTCATACGCAACTCTAGAACAATCCAGAAACATGTTCTTCTCTAAAGCACCTCAAAAATGTCTATTTGAAATTTCGTTGAAAATTTTTCGATAATTCCAAAGTTACAGAACCGTTTAGAAAAGATTTCAATAAAAATAGAAGTTTATACAGGGACAAAATTCATATGGATACGAATATCAAGTAAATTTTGACTAAGACCGATTATATAATACCTACACAATATATTGATTAAAATATTTTTTTTTTTTTTGGTATTCACATGTGTACGACATTTATTTCATTTCATATGCTTTTCGGAATTGTTGGTCATACGATAGCTGTAGGCAATTGTGACCCGATCAGTGATTTCTATTTGTAAGAATCTAAAATACACAAAATATTCTAATAACATCAACATTGTTTTAGATTTATATAATTAAAGCAATTTTCGGATGTGGGTCTGTATGAGAGCTACGCACAAGGATGCCAAAGCGTTTTAATAATTGTGTATCTTAAAACTTTAAACTAAATATTTTTAACAAAATATTTAATATATATTCTTGAGATGCTTTCCAACTAAGGGGGAGAATGATATATTGCTAATGGATCCGTTGGAAAAGTAATACTGCAGTAAAACTGAAAAAATTCTTAACAATTGAACTTACAGTGTTATTTTATTTATTTTTTTGTATTTAATTAAAATTATTATACAATTTCCATAATAAAAATTACAAGTGATAAAACCTTTTCGGAAACCAATTTATAATGTTTTCTGTCACTTCGCTCAAACACTTAGTTCAACGCCATTCAAAATCTACCACAATTTAGGACACATTTTTATGTCCTTTAGTTATCTTTTGAAAATAGCCCTATCTCTCTCTACTAGCCATAGCTCCGGACAGTTTGGAGGATTTGCCTATCTTGGTATAAATACCTTGGTCTTGTTCACCATAATGACGTATTATTCACCATAGTGACAATTTTACAGAAGTATTTCCAAAATATATCGTTTTCGGACCACTGTGATGTCTTCAATTACTGTAAAATATCTTAATGAAAGCCACAACAAAGAACTTATTATCATAAAATTAACTTTTATATTGTTTTTGTATTCGTATTTTTGCTGCAAATCTATTCAAATCTAGTAAATTTAACGGGTAAACTGTGTTAATAGTTTTCAGTGAATGAATACTTTCAACAGATTTATTTAGAAGAATAAAAATGACATTTATACAAACATCACTATTTCAATCTGGCAACACCTCGTTTTTGAAAGATGTCAATTGACATTTTGCCATTTTCTTTCTTTCTTTGTTGAATCGTCAAACCGAATGTACGTATTTTTTAAAGTTCTACAATAAATTGAAATTTTGAAATGAAATTTTATGGAAATATTTAAAAATTTTAATAAAATATTGAAAAATAAAAAGTCTATTTTAATAAAACATCAAAATATGTTAATATTCTCTTAAGATGTTTAAGATAGAACGTGATGAGAAATATATGTTAAACTTAAAATGTGTTCTTTTCTTATTAATAGAATCATCGGGTTGATAAGGTGACAACATGGTGAACGGACGTATACCCTCAGTCTTTTCAAAGACTTATGTTACTCCACGTCGTCCTTATGAAAAGGCACGTTTGGACCAAGAATTAAAGATCATTGGTGAATATGGTCTACGTAATAAGCGTGAAGTATGGCGTGTCAAATATGCTTTGGCCAAAATCCGTAAGGCCGCTCGTGAATTGTTGACTTTGGAAGAGAAAGACGAAAAGAGATTGTTCCAAGGTATATTATTTATATACTTTTTGTTTAAATGTAAATTTGTTAATGATGATTTTATATTATATTTTGACACTTCTTGTCTGAGTTATACGTTGAAGATTTAAATGTGCTGAGGAATAATTTACAATGAATAACTGATAACTACATTTACCAGTTGCAGTGATATTAATGTATTATTTGTAATATTTAGGTAATGCCTTGTTGCGTCGTTTGGTACGTATTGGTGTCTTGGATGAATCCCACATGAAGCTCGATTACGTTTTGGGCTTGAAAATCGAAGATTTCTTGGAACGCCGTTTACAAACCCAAGTCTTCAAATTGGGATTGGCCAAATCTATCCATCATGCTCGTGTCTTGATCCGTCAACGTCACATTCGGTAAATATCTGCTCTTGTTAAAGCAACAAGTTTTATGGAATGAAAATTAAACTCAACACGCATATCTTGAAATGCATTGAATCATTGTTCAGTAAGACCACTTAGGAGTCGAACAAATTACCCTGAGTAGTTAAAGGAGGTTTGGGGGTTTTTTGTACCGGCTCTTAACGTCTTTTGGTATTGGTTTTAATTTCTATATTAAACACTTTGTCATAGTGTTGGAAAGAAACCAATTTAGTTTAGGTCCAGCCTAAACAAAATACGGAGTAAGTTGGCATATTACATGACTAACAACAAGTATTAAACTGAACCTCAAGAGTTACTCTTAATGAGACCTCCTTTTTGTGTGTGTTGTAGAGTCAAATTTTATTAACTAATTTATTTGTTTTTGTTTTTTATATTACAGTGTCCGCAAACAGGTTGTTAACATTCCTTCCTTTGTGGTCCGTTTGGATTCCCAGAAACACATCGATTTCTCTTTGAAATCTCCCTTCGGTGGTGGCCGCCCTGGTCGCGTAAAGAGGAAGAACTTGAAGAAGAACACTGGTGGTGGTGCCGCTGCCGAAGAAGAAGAAGATTAAACTGCAGTCTAATCTTCATCGTTATTTTTCTTAAGAAATTAAAATGTTTTTGTATTCATCTTCGTTTGAAAATGTGGATATAAATAATGGAAAAATAAAAAAACAATCTTTTTAATTTTTTTAAATTAATTGAATCGTTTTCACTTGATAAAAATGTGGAGATCAGATGGGAATCGTTTTCACTTGATAAAAATGTCGTGATCACATAGAAATTTAAACTAATTGAATCAATTTTATGATTTCTCCTAAAACTTAAAGGAGTTGCTTTTTTAAGAAGCTGTGGTCGGTCACTGACGCTACCTTATAACAAATTGTTGGTTATAAGTGATAGCTATCAAAAATTAAAGAGTTACACTTAAAGGTATTTTTTAATTTACGCTTTAGAGTGCAGAAAATGACAATGGTATCAACATTCATGTGAAATTACTGCGTTCTGAAAAGAATTTTCTGTGAATGTTATATGAGAGCTATAAGACATTGGTTTTTACTGATGTTTATTTAAATTTGACCAATTCTTATCACAGTAGCAACTAACATATGAGATTTAAGACTTTCAAGATTATATATTTTAACAGAATTGTATGGAACCTATGAGAAATAATGGACTGATTCTCGTACAATTTAGCACATTATTTTATAAAGTATTGTAAGTCTTATTTGTGTCAAATTTTGTTAAAATCGCTTTTTATTTAGGACTTTTATGGATTAAAACCCAATTTCTGGAAGTTACGTCGAGTAATGGATCTATGTCAATAACTTTTATAGCCATCGTCCTTGGACCTTCAAGGTTTACCAGGACATCGTAAAATCGGCTCAGAAGGTGATTCTGAGTCGAGCAGTATAAATAAAAGTGATAGACGCTTAACATCGCAACCACCCACGGTAATATAGGGAATAAAAACACTAACATGGGTGAAAAATACTTTATAGTTTATAAGGACAGTGGCATCAGTGTTATATTAAATTCAGTGCTAAGGAGTGAGATCGAGAAAATCTTCACATACATTTATGTTAATAAAACAAAACCAATAAACTTACAGTTAAGATTTTTATTTAATTAAAATTATAAAAATTTACAAAAACAAATATTTTTACAGTTTAAGCGACAAGTGATGAAATTGTGAACCTTTTTCGGAAACTCTTCCTTTAATGCTTTTAGAGCTTTCTGTCATTTTTCTCAAAGAGGCTTTCCACTAAACTTAGCTCCAGGCAATTTTGAGGAGTTGAATCTCTTGATACAAATATCAGGACCAAAGTGACAGGATGTCAAATCAGGTGGAAAAAAAGATGAAAATTTGGTACTAATAGAGTCCGTTGTAACAAATAATTGGCTATTGCTTGCACTACCAAGAACTTTTTGGAAAATTTTGACTGCTTTTAGCCTTAACTTTTCTTCGACATTCTTTTTTTAAGACCAAACTAGGTTTTTAATTAGATTATATTTAGCTTGTCAATTAACATAAAAACTGATAAACATAAAAACTTTTTATTTGAGTAAAAAGTTTTAATAAAAATCTCGTGTTAAGAATTTTCCGATCTTACTCCTTACACATTCTGCAAACCGAATAAAATTATATCACTAATTTCATATTTGCTTTCAATACATTTTATTTATTTTAACTAGCTTTAATTTTCTTTATAAAGCAGATTTTATTTCAATAAAAACTCATTATATTATTTATTATCTTTATATTTTTATTAAAATTCGCAAAAAAACAAGTAAAAACTTAGGAAATTAAAAAAACGCTACAATAATCCAATAAACATAAATGTTATCATCACTATTTATATAACGGCGAATAAAGTTCAATTCGCTTTATACACCAGCACCGCCATATATTATCATGACACTTCTTTTATCAAACAATTCTAAACAAACAAGGTTATCGTTTGTTTTTGACATTTGATTTTAGCAAACAAAAGATAAAAGAAACTAATAGAAAAAAGTTGCAACGAAAGAAAACAACAAAAGCAAAAAAAACCTTGAACTTCTTTTTTTTAATTTCATTTCTTCTATGTTTTCATTTTGATTCGTGTTGTTTGCTGGTTGGTGGTGGCTTTCCTGCATATTTTGTTTCGTTTCGGCATTGAAAAAAATTGTTTGCAAAAAAAGATTTTGGAAAAATTAAATCAATCGCGGATAATAAAACGAGAAACTTAAAAAAAATCTAATAAAAATGCCAAAGGCAAATAAAGTTAACGTTAAGGAGAAAGTTGAGGACAATGTTTGCGATTTAAGTTTGTCCGAATTAAGGGAAATTCCAGTTAAAGAAATTGTAAGTATGAGAACCACAAACGAGGCAACGAAACGTATAAACGTCCTTTGGGCTAGAATGTATTGTGAACACAAAAAAGAAGAAATAATGAATATAAAAAATGAAACCTTGTAAAGAACGAAAGTGAAAGTTCTATTATGAAGGACTTTTGTAGTAAAAGTTTTTAATTGTATTAATTGACATGAAAAAGTGTAACACAAAAACAAAAAAAAAAAAAACAGATTCCATATTGAAAAAAATGATGATGAAATTATGGTATCACGGTTGGCAATAAGGACTCTAGGAAGAAACACACCCTTTTTTTAAATTCGTTTTAAACAGTGTCTGTATTAGAAATTTACCAGCTTGTGTATCCATCCATTTTTTAACCCTCAAACCATATAAAACTTAGTCTTTCTTCATATACTACGCTCACACATCTTCTGCAGTTCGTTGGTTTTGTTGATGTATTGTGGGTCACACAACAACAGCAACATTCACTTGCAGTGAAAAATGTGAAAGTTGTGTTGGACACAATAACACCAGAAGGGAAAACACATTGTTCGCGGTACTTTTCAAATAATTATTATGAGGATTAAAATAATAATCATTACTTATTTAAAGAAATGTTTACCTTTATATGTTTAAAATAAAATTTTTTGGTTAAAATATTAATTTTGAAGAGAACGCTATGGACTTGGTTATGGCGATGGAGGTACGTACATGCATTTCAGTTTTTATACTGTTCAACTCATGCTGACAGTCCCATACTACTGAGGAACTGATTTTAGTACTGAAACCACTAAACTTACAGTTATAAATTATTTTATTTAATTAAAATTTTAATATGTATACTTATGATATTAATCACTGGTGATGAAATATTGAACCTCTTACGGAAACCCTTTCGTTTTTATTGGGCTTTGATCGAACAATGTAGTAAGTACATCTTCGTTTAAAATCGACCACTCTTTTAGACTCCATTTTGTGTTCTTCACTTCTCTTTTAACAAGTGGCCAATATCTCTCCACCAGCCTTTGCTCTTGGGTAGTTTGGAGGATTTGCCTCTATTGTTACAGGTACCAAATTATTGGTCTTCTACCACTCAAGGACTTGTTTATCATAGTTAGAACATACTAAGTCAGTGCAAAATTAAGTGGACATAATATGTAGTCTTATAATTGGATCTAGCATTTTTGAAAAATTCCTTGAAATAAATTTCGTTGTAACGTTGGGTATTTATAGATTCTGTAGCAACTGCTTAGTTCTCGCAATACCAAGGAATTGTTTAAACATACGATTCGTCATTCATTATGCTGCAAGAAGATTTATCTTAGAAAACTTAACTTCATTTTTCGTGTTATTTTATTATTATTATTATTATTATTATTATTATTATTATTATTATTATTATTATTATTATTATTTTTTTTTGCCACTAAATTTTTTCAGGGTGTTTTTGACATAAACATAATAAAAAGATTGTCAATCCATCGACAACTGTATCAAACAAATGTTTTTTCTCCAATAAAGAACTCATAACAACCCAAGTAATATTTGATCTTTTAGTTGTTGTTTCTTCCCTGAGAAGAATTCAAATTTATGTTTAATTTGATTTAATTAATATGTACAATGGAATAAAGTTTGTAGCTGAGTACGATTACTTAAATACACTGTCTCCCCAGATCTTTGGACATATACTGGGCATCAGTGAAGAGATTCTGGAGTTCCTTGAACAGTTACAGATTTAAGCAGTTACAGAGGCTTTTAATTGTGCGAGTATTGATATGGTTCGCTTGGTTATTTGCGTATCTCTGATCTCGGCTGGTGATGATCGTGGACTAATTTGAATTTGTTGCAATAAATTACTTATATCAACACCAGTCTATGCAACTATTTCTGTAGGTTTATTACAAACAAAGTATATATTGTGGTATAACATTTTCTATATTTGTTATATAATACCAAAAGTTCTATATTACAAATATTACACCAGAAATTGTTTAAATACAAATTCAGGCTCCTGGCTTCATCATGACTTGACATTGTGTGTCACTAAGGCATTCTAGCTATTGTAATTATGGAACATTAGTTGTATAATTTCATTTAATATTTTGTTCTTAGTAAAATGCCAGAAATGGATTGTTATCACTCTACCACCAAAAGTGGAATTAAGGGTTTATTAACTTTGACATTCCGTTTGTAATGTCAATGAGGAATTATGTAAGATAATAAAATATATATGAATAAACCTTATCCTTACATTATCTCCATTGCGTTTAAGTCCAGACTGCAAAATGGTTAATCCAACAAAAGTACGCTTTATTCGTTAATGTTGATTTAGACTGCTGGAATATGCAATCTTTACCCATTTTTTATCTATAAAAGAAAGATCATCTCACAATTCATTATAAAGTTGAGAACAACAAAGATGAAATAAAAACACAGAAAATAAGTGAGGATACTATTGTCGACGAAGCCCGAATATGTAATACTCTACACCACAATGTTGATAGTAGTTACGAAAAATAAATGAACGACCCTCGTATAATTTTATTTTCTGATTTATTCTTAACCGTGCAGACCCTTATAGTGACACTAACAATACCAAAGTATATGTGAGATTTATGCCTAAAAAGGGATATTTGGAAAGGGGTTTTGTATTTGACACATCGTTTAAGAACATTATAAGACTTACTTGTGCCAAATTTTGTATAAATCGCTTTATATTTACGACTTTTATGATTTTAAAAACCAATTCCAATTTTCGGTTTTCTCAGTTATTACAGAAATTATTATTATTCTTTTTTATAATTTAATTTTCGCTTTTAACTTTTTTTTACGTAATATTTATATTTGAGTACTTGTCAAAAAGTACCATATAATATCCCTCACAAATTGTCATCACATTGGAAAACGAAAGAGTTCTGTGGTTTGCCCTCAATAAATAAATCTTGCACTTTCTCATGTTTTTTTTTTTTTTTTTCTTTCGATTCTCTTCTGTTTACATTTTCTGTTTTGCTTGCTTGTTTATATGGTTGAATGCATTAAATAACGGTTTTGCATTTTCGTACCATATACATAAATTGGTGGAAATGTGTGTGTGTGTATAAGTGGAGGGGGTGTGTGCCTGTATTTGAAGTCCATTCTGCAGGATTTTATATATGTTTAAAACAGGGTTGTTTGAATGCGGTTTTATTTAAATTTTTTGGCAATTTCTTTGTTTTTTTCCTTATTTTTTTTTCTATATTGATTCTTATATATATTTTGGTTGTATTTTACAGGCTTCTTTTAAAAGAGTAAATGTTTTGGATTTATCCAGCAATCGTTTGATGTCTTTGGGAGTAAGTACACCAGCATTTTAATATCTTCTTGTTTTTCTTGTATTATCAAAATGTTATTTCCATTTTAATTATAGAAAAATTTTAGCACTTTAACGCGTTTAGTTAAATTGGATTTAAGTAAAAATCAAATAAAATTCTTACCCGAAGATTTTGGTCTGTTAAGAAATCTACGACATTTAGATTTGTATAACAATCAGTTGGAACATTTGCCTTTAAGTTTTGGAGATTTAATAAATTTAAGATATTTGGATCTTAAAGGAAATCCCCTAACACCAGCCTTGGCAAAAATAGTAGGGATTTGTACAACCACCAAGGATTGCCAAGATTCAGCTAAAAGAACGGTAGGTTTTATTGTAAACTAGTTTTAAAAATGATGCTAAAATTTTGCTTCTTGTAGGTCAAATTTATGTCCGTTATGCAAGTGGAGGCTATAAAAGCCAAAGAACAATATAAACAGGAAATTTTACAAACACAAGCTGCACGCTCTGCTCAAGATGATATCGAATCTCAAGAGTTGCAACATAAATCAAAGAAAACAAAAAAATCAAAATCCAAAAAGAAATCAAACAACAATCAAGAGACTGTAGTGAGTGCTGTACAATTGACAACAGATGATAATATAACAATTGCCAAGACAACAAAAAATAAAAAATCTGCAAATGGTGCATTAAAATCTTCAAATAAACCCCAAACCACATCAACTGCTTTAACCTCTTTGATAATCTTCTTAATGATGGTTGCATTGAATGTGGTTCTTATCTATATGATAATGTTTAAAAATCCTGAAATTGCTGAAAAAATTGTAGAGTCGATACCTCATCAATATCGTGATTGGATTTTAACAAAAACTGCAATCTTTCGTTTACGTGTAACCGATTGGATTTCTGAATTTCGTACACCCCCAGAAGAACACTGACGGTTCATCTATTTGAAGCCATAAGTTAGACAACATATTAATCAAGTTTGAAACAAAATTAAAGCAAAATTTTAAACTTTGGTTAGTAATGGCTTCAAATAGATAATAGAGCAATTTAAAAGACAACATCTGGATAATAAGAATTTAATATAAAATTATGATTTATTTATTATTATTTTTTAATTTTGAAAAAAGAGTATAAAAGCAATTTGTTTTTTTATAACTCTAAATATCGTTAATTAACGGATGACATATTTTTTTTGTAAATTAATTAACGATAACGATAAAGACGTATATATAACCAAAGAAATTTTTAAATTTCAAAATTTTTTATATTTGTATACATATTTAGAACATTAAATTCATATACTGCCATTTATATAATGTCAAACGGATCTATATTTATTTAAAATTTTAAATTATCATCATTATAATTATTATTAAAAACATTATTAACTTTAAATAAACAAATAATTATTATAATTACGTTTAACGTCCATGTCCAATAAAAACAAATGCAACATCATCAAAAAGTTAACAAACAAAACAAATTCTATATTAGACAAAATACAAAATATTTATATGATTATTACAATTACAATTACAATTACAATCAAACATCGCATAACTTTTCTTTTTTGATTTCATTTGAATTTGAAAATATTTATTTTTTATAAAAATGTTTAATTTACAAAATTTTTTTATTTATTTCTTTCTTAACCAACAATAGTCACAGCAACAGAAACCACAGTAATAATTCAATGTTCCATAAACACACAAATTAACAAGCAAAATACTACTAAATAGTTAAAAAGAAATCAGTTAAACAATCGATCACTTACTCACTCACTAAATCAATCAATCAACTACCTTTAATTTTTAATTGAAACGATATTTTCACAAATATTTTACAGCATTAAAAACAAAACAAGAAAAAAACATAATAGCTTCTTAAAGTGTTATACTTAAAGTATAACACTTTTAAATAAACTATATTAAATCTCACTACCTATTAAACAATAAAATAAGATGAAATAAACAGAAACTAAACTCAACTCAAATAAATCTACAAGCAATAGTTGAAAGTTCAATAATAATACTAAAATATTAAATAAAAATAACACACAAGCAAACAAACATACATACAAACAGAATAAATAATCAATTATACTCTCAGAGTCTTTAATTTGTTAATTTTATTTCTTTAAAATATTGTAACTCGCATTTAATTAATAATAATTTTTGTCTTTTATTTATGTTTTTAATCGTTTTTTTTTTTTCTTGTCCTTTTAACTCAATTCAATAGTTTTTATTTTTGCTTAAAAAGAAAAGGAATTCTTTAAGAATTGCTTGAGATGTGTTAACTTTAGTTGAATTATTATTATTATTATTATTATTATTATTATTATTATTATTATTATTATTATTATAAAACATAAAACATACTTACATATATTTTCTTAAATAATTAAAACAAATATTTTATTTCATATCTTTTAACGTTTTATACTTTAAAGAAAAGAAAAATAATAAATTAAAATATATTTTATGCATTTTTTTATATTAATTAAAATTAAAAGACATTTATAAATTTTATATTATAAATTTAAGTTAAAAATTATTTCATACACATACATTTTTCTCTCTTGATCTTTAAGTAAATTATAAAAATAAAGTTTTTGAAAAAAAATGTTAAAGTTTAATTTTCATCGAAATATTTTAATTTTGTTACACATTTTCTCTTCTATTCATTAATGAATACTAATAAACCCGGCAAACTTCGTTTTGAAAGAAAAATTGGAGCGTTGCTGGTCCAAAACACACATTACAGCTTTTTTATCATACGAATCCTACATCATGCGCTTTGTCCTGTAAAACATTTCCTAAAGAAAGTAGCTGGGGATTAACTTGAGAACTCACACTATTACAGTTCTTGACATATTTGATAATCAATATTTGCTTTGTTCTGGTTCTATAATTCCTACGTTTTGTCCAGTAAAACAGTTCCTTGAGAAATTAGTTGGTACTAAATTTGAGAAATCTCGCAGTTATATTTCTTTAGATATTCGATAACTTGCTTTGTATGGGCGATACTCCTCCCTCTGATCCTTTTAAATATTTATATCTTAATTTTTATAGTTCGGTTGAATCGATTAGTTCCTTCTTTAGGATCTAAACTTCCAGTTAATACAGCTGTCGCTGAGTTGACAATCATTGACCGAGTATAACTCGAGTAATTGCGGATAGAATAAAAAGCTTGTTGGCCTTATCCAAACATTATGAACATTATACAGTTATTATTAAAAAGCTTTTATCTGTGAATAAATGAGACCATCTTTTCCAAAAAATCCCAAAAAATATTCAACATTTTTATTCCAAGTTTCAAGTTCAAGTTAATATACCTTTCTAACAAAATATTCCCTATGGAAAAGTGACACATATTTAAGAAAAATTTAGCTCCAATATTAAGACCCCTACCTTAAATTGACTCAACAAGTAACGGTAAAATAATTACAAATTATTTCGACTTAATGTCCTTGAAACTATAAAAGATAACTAACATATGTAAGCATAACTGATTACGCCCCTGACTGATTACTCTGTCATATACAAAATCTTATGCAAACAAATATGCTTTGTTGCGTGCCTCGATGGTAACTCCAATTGTGTAATATTGAAGTTAGAATGATAAAAGGAACTGCTTACTAAGAATTTCATTATGTTCCTTAATTACAAGGAACTTCGTTTCGTTTAGATATAGATAGTGAATTGAGGACATTTTAATACAGAATGTTATGGTTTTAAGGCATTTTGATAATTTAATATATATTTTCACTGTATATCATTTTACGATGGTGTTCACACTGGAGCAGCATAATTCATGCGCGTCCTGTATGTGGTCAAGGACCAAATGATACACGACATTTATTCAACTATCAATCCAATCCAACCAACTCTGTCCTGAAGATCTATGGACCCTTACAATCGAGGTTGCCATATTCCTTGGTTTGGAGTTGAAAACAACATGAACCAAAATTGATAAATGTACTTATTCTTTCCAGCTGATAAGGTTCTTTGTTCATAACTTAGGTAATGCCGACTAACAAACGGAATTTGAGATTTTATAATTTAAAAGCACATTCCAGAAGGACATTTATAGATTGGCTATATGAAATAATGGACTAATTATAGCCTTCGTCAATAGGCTTCATAAAGATATCAGCAGAACTACGTCCTATACATCGACTAACCTGCCGGATTAATCGACACAGAAAGTGATTCTGAGTCAACGGAAAATTTTCATTGAATGCGAATAATTCAATGAAATCGTGAGGATGTTTCTAAATGGCAGACCTCGTCTGATTATTGGATCCTAGATAAATCCTTTTTTAAGTTACATAATATAATATACCCTCTTATTACGCAGTTTTAACTATTTATTAATAAAGGTCTTTTTTAATTTGTTTCTCATCGAAAAATGAATTCATTAAATTTCATTAAATTCCCATGTGCAACATCTGTTAACAAAATTAAACTCAAACTAAAAATACGACACCTCTTTGAGTCGTGTTACTTAATATTTATCTGTTGGAAAGAATACAAATTTGAGCTCAATTTGCAAACCATCAAACGTCAAAGAGAATAGAAGATTTTTTTGAACTCAGTGTGAATAATAAATGTGAAATTCATTACAGTGAGTGTTAATCATTACCAGAGGCAACACTGATAATAATTTATATAATTTCATGTTTAATGGAAAGTAAATATTTAATAATAATTTTATTTGTAGCAGTGTGTGTGAAATTAAATTCTTCTACAAATGTTGCCACAAAATATGAACCTAATTGGTCAAGTTTAGATAAACGACCATTACCCCAGTGGTATGATGATGCTAAAGTGGGCATATTTATACATTGGGGTGTGTATTCAGTACCCAGTATGGGTTCTGAATGGTTTTGGACAGATTGGAAAAGTAAGTTTTTTATTTTTAAGTAACAATAATAAGTGTACTTATTTATATGTGATTTGTATTTTTAGATCTAAAATATAAAAATTATATAGAATTTATGGAGAAAAATTATAAACCCGGCTTTTCTTATCAAGATTTTGCTAATGAATTCACAGCTGAGTTATTCAATGCCACTCAATGGTCTCTGTTATTTAATGAAAGCGGAGCAAAGTGAGTAGATTTTTATTAGTAAATAATAAACAAAACAAACAAGATTATAAAAGTCGGTTAAGATAGACTTTTTTACACCTTACAGCTTGAGGCAGGTATAAAAAATATGGACCGCCAGTGATAAAATTTGATTTTATGATTTGTGACTTTATAAATTGTACTTTTAAGATTTATGTTGGGGTGTTATATAAGATATATAGCTAATTATGGACCGATATTTATAAAATTAGATACAATGTTTAATCTTAAATATATGAAATTTTCACAAAACTAACATGTTTTTGAGATTTATACACTTACAAATGATTTCCAAAATTGGTTCTATATGGAAGCTAAGGTTAATCTAAATTTGGCCTGGACTAATAAAGAATTTATTTTTCCCAAAATTTAATCCGTGAGATGTATAAGTTTAAAACTTTATTCCAGAAGAACATTTGTATGTTAAATTTAAACGTGATATCTCCAAAATTGCTCACAATCTATACATTGACAGACAGACAGACAGACTCAGAAAGATGTTCTGAGTCCATTAACATACTATCAATTATACCGATTATGTAGACTATAAACTGACAGTCTTTTTAAAAGAGGATGATCTTTATGTAAAGAAAATGTAAAAAGTAACAGTAAGTGAAGTCCACAGTTGTAAAATGCGAAAAAGTTAGGAAATAAGATCCTGGATATGGATAAAAATACCTTATTGGCTAGTTATAAAACGATTGGTTGATCAGTGACAGGCTGTATAATTATGTCTACATGAAGAGACGACGATCTTAACTGACTTAAAAAAAAGTTTCTTCTTGGATGTCATCATTAATATAAGACAATTCGAGTTTCCCCCGAGTTATTTTAGAAAAGATCTTCGAATGTATGAACAGAGGTGCCATAAATTTTACAGTTTCAAGTTACCGTATGCTATGAGGCAGCCCCACTCCCAACGCAGACACTGAACAGAATCTGCGCGGTCCACAAGAGTAGTTGTTCAACTAAGATCTGGATGGAACAATAAACCTTATGCTTACAGGTCTTGAATTGACAGTGCCATTTCTAAAATATGTCCAACATGTAACTAAGGACAGTGGCATATTTGTTTAACTGTCATGTCCTACCATACTAAGTCCAGAAAATATATGGACTTATCCTATAGATAAAGCACAAATTCTTATTTTAGATTTAACCAGTACATGAATCATCACAATTAGCAAACTTCTTAACCATTCAAAAATTTCCATATCCGAAATTGGTATCATTTATTCTTCATTGTAGAACCTTTTGTCGAGCAATTCAAATGATTTCAACAAATCTCGTATCTTGGGATTTCCAAAAAAAAAAGACGGATTTTCGAGACTCACTAATTCCAAGTTTTTCTAAAAATTCCTTTAAATTTTGGACACCACTTAACAAACGTTTTAACAGTTAACCATTTCGAATAGTAAAAATGAAATTCTTAAAACCGGGGATTCCGAAAAATCCTGGATTCTGGGATTTCGATTTATTAAATACCGGGTTATGAAATCCAATTGTGATTTTCATTCCTAAAACTCATAAACTCATTTTGTCATAACTTGCATTTTCAAACAAAAACAATCGACTTTATTAACATCTGTACCCACTGAGTATTATATTCATTCCAACCGATTAATTTATAAGACTTTACTTCTTTCCACATTTCTAGGTATGTAGTACTAACTAGTAAACATCATGACGGTTATTGTTTATGGCCTTCTGAACAATCATTCGGTTGGAATTCTATGGACGTAGGTCCTAAACGGGATATAATAAGTAAGTTTCTTAAAATAGTGTAAAATTATCTCATAATAAACTCTTTCATTAAAACAGGAGAATTATCTTCCGCTTTACGTAAAAATACGGATTTAAAATTTGGTTTATATTATTCACTTTTCGAGTGGTTCAATCGCATGTACATCAATGATAAGTTACATATATTTTTGAAGGATAATTATGTAGTCAATAAAGTTAGACCAGAACAAATATTTTTGGTACAAGAATATATGCCAGAGATTTTATGGTCTGATGGAGATTGGGAAGCTCCAGATAAATATTGGAAATCGGAGGAGTTTATAGCTTGGTAAGAAGAAAAAAAATAATAATAATAAATATATATTTTTATTTCATCATATTTTCTCTTTTAGGCTTTATAATGACAGTCCCGTACGCGATACAATTGTTACAAATGATCGTTGGGGGTTTGGTACTGCATGTCAACATGGTGATTTTTATAATTGTCAAGATCGTTTCAATCCTGGTGTATTAAAATCCCATAAATGGGAAAATGCCTTTACCTTAGATAAACAGAGTTGGGGTCAACGTTACGATGTTACACTTAAGGATTTTATGACAAGTGAAGATGTCATCCAAGAATTAGTAACAACTATTAGTTGTAATGGAAATGTCTTAATCAATGTGGGTCCAACAAAATATGGTACAATTTTACCAATATTTGAGGAAAGATTACGTGACATGGGCCATTGGCTAAAAATAAATGGTGAAGCTATTTATGCCTCTAAACCTTGGTTATATCAAAATGATACTATTACCCCTTTCGTTTGGTATACGAGTAAAATTGAGAAGGACAAGCAATTAATTCATATTTACGCTATCGTTTTGGAATATCCCTACGATACAAATAGTATAACCATATATCCTTGGGGTAATGCCTCCAGTGATTATTTAAATGTGCATTTAGTTGGTTTAGAATTATTTAATTCCATTAAAGATCGTAATATTAATTCGATAGTAATGTTGGGAGTGGAAGATATTAAAATAAAGGTAATATAATATTTTAGATATTTCAGATTTTATGAAATGTTTATGTATTAAATGTATCTATTTTAGTGGTCTTTAAAAGGTTCTGCTTTGGATCTGGAGTTTCCTGCTAAAAATCAAATTGATAAAAGAGGTTTAAAATATGCTTGGACTTTTCGAATAACTGTAAATAATGAAATTTAATTAAAATTATTTTATATATTTATGGCTAATAATCTATAATTCTTATGTAATGAATTTAGCTAAATATATAAATCATGTTTCCTTTTTATTATTTCTTAACCCACTGTATATTGATTAACGTTAGTAATATGAACATGTTGACAATAAAAGAATTATTTTTAAAATCATGATATAAAAACGCAAGGTAAAGTCATTGGAGAGAATGACTACATTAAAGTCCTCTAAAATTTTTAAAACTTTTTGTCCGATTAGTTCTATATTTTTAAAAATTGTTATGTTTAAAACTTAAGCAATTTTCTACATGCCGTATGTTTCTTACTTTTTGACTAAAAGATTCATTAGAATAGGTGGTGGCATCGCCTTCCAAACTACCTCTGATTTGAGGTAGTTTACCAGCTTCAAATTCTCTTCCTTTTATTGTACCAAGGTAACCACCTCTATGGGATTCAAATTCGGGGGTTGCGGTGGCTAATCAAAAACTTGTATCCCATTAACTGATAACAATTCTTTGATGTAACATATGGGGGCTCAAACTGTCTCGAAAGTAAATCGGTCCACTTCCGTTTGGATCTCTCTAAGAGTACCACCACCTATTTTAAAATTGTATCGGAAACACCGCATTTTTGATTGTTGTAATTACTGTTAAAAACATGTTTATTAATTGTTGTAATTCATGTTCTGGTTTAACTCTAGGCCACGAAAGTATGCCACCTCTATAAGATGAGTTCATGGATCTTCTTGACTAAGAAAGGTTCGATTTGTTTAGAGTTAAACAAATGTCGTACACGTCGTTCCAGTAGGCATTGAGGCTTATGCTCAATTCCGATTTCAGTTGTACTAGAACTATTCTTATAATTGACCTTCAAGTAGGACTTTAAAACGCTAACTTAAAACCTCGAAATTTTTGGCGTCTCTGTCAATGTCATTCAAAAATGTTATATACGAATACCGATATTAAGGATTTTTTTAAATATCTGAGTACACTCTGTACGTACATTCGAATATTTTTAACATGCATCGCAACAAGCTCCCATAGTCTTATATTGCAGTTTAAATAATCCTTTCGGTAAAATTCTCAACATACTTAGGTTGGCTTATTGAGAACATTTATATACTTAAATATTCATTACGCTGCATTTTGGTTTCTATATTGTGTATCACTTAGCGTAAGAGACCGCACTAGAGTAAGATAATTTATAACTGATCGACCAAATGTTTTTTAAGTAGTCAATAAGTAAATTTTTGGTAAAATTTATTGGTTTCTCGTGAAATTTTCAGGAAAATTGATTTTTATTCTAAATAAAAGTTCTAATAAACAACGTATTTATGTTCCCAACTATAATTTTTTAACTTTGACATTGAAATTCAAAATACATAAGATTAAGGTTTAAATATTGTAAAATTGGGTCAACATTTTACTTTGATATAAATATTTCATAAATAACATTTTGGCGATTTAAAAAAAAGAAGAAATCAACTTTAGGTGTTAATTTTCCGACCCCATGGCCCACTAGAAAAATGTTCTTCTCTAAAAAATACGTCAAAAATATCCATGTAAATTTTTTTAAATATATTCAGTATATCCAAAATTACAGAACTATAAAAAATTGTGGGATCACTGTGCAACATCAATACCAGCCTAGATACTACTCAAACTTTCTATCTTTGTGTGGTAGGTCCCTTTTTCCCCTGACCATATCTATCATTAATTTTCTCAAGTAAAACTGTTATACATTAAATTGATTGAGTCGAAATTTAAGAACTTTAAGAAGTTCTTTAGATATTCGCCAATAAATATTCGAAGACTATTTTTTTGACTCTCGCTGCAATAATTATGTAGTTAATAGACAATAATTGCATTTTGAACTACCTGGTCCCCAATTCCTCTCCGTCCCATATTTTGTTCAGTAACTCTGTCCTTAGGAAAAACAATTGAGATAAATTTTTACTACTTTTACTTTAATATTTTATGTATTTGAAAATACATAAATACTAATATAGGGGATACTTCTCCCACTGATTCTATCCTATGTTTCTAGAGAAGTAACTCTAGCTTAACCAGTTCTTTAGATATTTAGCATTTAATATTGTCCTTGTATTGAGGTTACCTATCCGACTTACGTTTTGTCCATTAAACAGTTTCTTGACGAATTTAATAGGACCGAATTTTTTTACAGCCCATGTTACTTTCAAATATTTGGATACCATTCTCTGAACATTTTAACAAAATCGGTCCAGTAGTTTAGCTGTCTATAAGTCCCAAAAAACACAGATTCACTTTTATACATAAAAATTAAACGCATTAAACAAACTTTTTTACAGATTTATAAAAAGGAAAAATATGATTTTATTTATTCTTTATTATGAAAAGTTTGGGCATTTAGAACTAAAATCATGTAAGAAAAATACAAATAAAGGAATATAAAATGAACTTTTGAAGCAACATGTTTTTAGATGTTGCTAAACATTTACTTTAGCTAAATCTCTTCACTTTTGTACTCACTTCATTTCTTTCTCTTCTCACTCTCTATTTCTTTTAAAACAAAGTCTTCCAATTAGCGTGCTATTAAAAAGAGATAATAAAGTTCATGCATCATGGTGACGTCAGTATAAGTTTGAATACTGTTTTTTTTAATTATTAACAAATTTTTTAAATGAATTTCAAAATTTTTTGTAAAAACAAAAACATACAAACGTATAAATGCAATTAAAGAATTAATTGGCATTTTTGTTTATTAAAATGTAAGAAAGTTGATTTCAAAATTTATTGAAATATTTTTAATTATTTTTTAAGATTTATTATTTTCTGTTGTGTTTTTTTTAATTTGTTTTAAAATTAAAATATTTTTATATTTATTCTCCATTCCATTCCACAAACATGGATAAATGTGGAGGGTTCTCACGCTTTAAGTTTATTGGAATTAAAAGAAACCGGGAAAACAGAGCGCATCAAAAAGCACATTTTCATATATTTGTAAGTAAACAAATACATTTATAGATTTGTTTGGGTCGGCATACATCGTTCTCAAGATATCCTATTAAATGTCATAATGTTTATGTTTATAAATTGTAGAGAAGAAATATTGAATTTTAAAGCGAAAAAAATATCACATTTTCTTTAAAAATTTCTAATTTAACCTAAAAGTTCAAAAAACTTTTGCCTAAATAACTCCTAAACTATAATATATAGATCACCCATATAAGAGTATTTGTTTTGTTAAGAATTTTAGGAACAATATCGCTTTAGGAATAATATCTCTAGAAAGTCACAACTCAAAAACTCAGTTTCTTTAGGAAACATATTTTGAATTTTTTATCGGAAACGTAGTTTCTTAGAATGTTAAATTTTTCATACGCTTATAGGAACTTTGTTATCTAAACATTACAACAATCCGTACGCATTAGGAATAACGCTTTATTACCACCATCAATCGACATATTATGAAATTATATTATGAAATTGTCATACAATTTTTTACCTAAAACAGTTAAAATTAGAATTGGTCAGTTAATAAAACATCTCAAAGGTTTAAAACCTTCACCAGAGTTATTAAACGCCTGTAACCGGAAATATCTATGTAAAATTTTATTAAAAAATATTCTTAGTTAACAACTAAAAGAAAAAATTTTCTAATAAAAAACTTTTGGAAGCACTGTATACTGTTAAAAAGGCTGAAAGAGATCTAAACAAATTTTTATTTTATCACATTTTCTATTTTATAAAAAAGCCAATATTGTACCCTAACTAATGCTTTTGTTAAAAATGTAAAAAGGTTGTATCAAATCTTATAGTTGCTAGAGTCAAACTTATTACACTAGAAAAATAATTTTACCCTAAACCTATTCTGGTATGGGGTCTATATGGGAGATATGTCAAATTATGATTCTAAAATAATCAAATATTTGGGTTTAAGGGTTTATTCCAAATTTTTTTTTTTTGAAAATTTTCAGGAAAAGATCTGTTGGTGATTTCTTATACGATAACAAAATTCGTATATTATATGATTCATCTGTTTGTGAATTAAAATCTAAAAAGTTTTCTGATGTCGGGTGCAAAACCTTTTTGCTGAATATAAATAGGAAACTTCTTATTACATTAGAAAATTCAAATTTCATTAAATTGAATCTGATTTTAATTTATACTTAAAACGTCTTAAACGATTTATTTTTTGTATTGCAAACCACCGCTTAAGGTGGTGAAGCATATAAAAATAAACCGTACGCCGTTTTCGATCTCTTCAAATTTAGGAATCATGAATAATCATTTTCCAAATTTACCCGTAAAGAGCGGAGAAATAACTTTATACTAAAAAGTTGGCTAATATCAATGTCGTACATCATCAGGATATTTACTCATTAAATGATAGATCCATTATCAGACTATAATACAGAAGGCTAATAATGTTAATGTGGAACTCAAATAGATTAATATAAATTTGTTTGGATTTCTTGATAAAACTTCTTAAAAAGTGATTAAAATATTTTTAAATTTTCATGTTAAAGTTACATCGTTACATTCGATAAGAGTGTAATATTTTTCGACCCCTATCACTTTCGAAGATAAGAACGATAAATAAACAGTTATGTGAATCTCATATTTACATAATAATTATCATTGATCATCAATCCATAAATATGGTGACTTAATAATGATTAATTTTTATTTTAAATATTTTGTTACAGAGGGAAAATCAAATAATAATGTCTTAAATCGAAACCGTTTTTTAGGCTGTGGAACTGACGGATTTTCAAACATCTATTTTGTAAGTTGAATTCATTCAAAATACCCCTGGACGCCAAAAGTATCGGGTGGTCCACACGGTGTGTATTGGCTAAGTGTTGCGTCGCTTAAGAGCATCAGTGGGCTTATTCTTTTAGTTTATGAAAAATTCGCATCAATAATGGCTGAGAGAAATAACGCACCGACCATGTTAATGGTCGGTGCGTTATTTCTGAAAAGGAAAATATGCTGAAAAGAAAATATGCTGAAAAGGAAAATATGACTATTTTCCTTATTATATATGATAAAAACAAATTATATGATAAAAAATATTATAATCTCTTATATTAATAGTTTAATATAGTTGAGGATCTAGTTTGAATTTACGGATATTAATGAATCAGTGCAATTTCTGATTTCCTGTTCAGAAGGAAAGCTTATTCCAATAAGAGCGTTCTTCTGCGAAAGAAACAAAAAATAATCAGAACTGGGCTATAAAAAGCGAATGCAACTGATTTGCAAATAATTTTGATCGGTTTGCCAACATGAGTTCAAGAGTTACCAAGATGAAAAATTATGGCCTTTTTCCTAATATTTGACTAATTGTTTATTTATTATTCTCATTCCAATAACAAATTGTATTTGATACCGGATCGTATTACCGAGTAACAGCTCATGGTACAGAAACACCATATTGATTGGTGTTTTTGATTTCATCGTCAGTTTGAATAGTTGACTGAGCCAACCATTGACAATAACGAGTTATTTTTGATCGGTATTTCAACATAATATCGACCGTTGTCGAGATAAAATATGGTCTCAACTTCAATATTGTTGTCGTTACGATTTTCTGTATTGTCTTCGATACAGGATAGTCCGATTCAATAGAAAAAACTCATATAATAAAAAAAACCTTCTAATCATACCAAATACAGAGCATTATGATAACATCACCATTACCATTTCCGGCATGCGAATTAGCCTTCAACAATTTTTTTCTGTATCATGTTCAAACGTAGCAAAATGGCTTGTTTATGACTCCCAATGACGATGCAAGTGCTTCCAACTGACAAAGGTCTTTATCGAGTAATGCTTCCACTTTATCATTTTAAATTTTGTATTCAAAATTTTCTATTTTCAGTTTTTTAAACTTTCTCGATACTTTTAGCGGTTGATTGCATGTTTACTTTTTGTCATCTTTCACATACCGAATTATAAGGTCAGGTGGTTACTCTCAAAAAAGCCATATTAAATTGTATAACTGTTCTTTTGTTTTCTTATGATCTATAATTTTTTCAAAAAAACAACTCTTATTTATATTTTTTAAAATATCTTAACAAAATATCGCTCGTTTGCTGCAAGATAGTCACAACTCAAAAACTCAGGAAACTTATTTTTATTCGAATGATCAGGTGAGCGATATGTGGATACCAATTGACAAACAACTATATATGGAGAATTATTATAGGGTGTTCATGCTTGCAAAAGTTCATTATTCGCTCCCTATATAAAGCATGTGCTTCTAATAAAGCGGCATTTTTAAATTGCAGTCAAAATATTAAGAAACAAACAAAAAGAGAGTTTAAAAAAAATTAAAAATTCAGTTGGTCTACAAACAAAATTAAAAGAGTTCAGTTCTTTAAGACAGAGAGAGAGAGAGAGAGAGAGAGAGAATAAATAATGATGACATTTTACTTTAAAACTTGCATCAGCCATTACTTGAAAGGTGTTTAATACTTTTTTTGCTATAAAAGGACATTCAAAAATTTATTTTAGATTTTTTGGTGGAGTAATAAAATGAATGAGAGAAAGTGATTTGAGAGAGTAAAATTTAAAAAAAACGGTTAAATGAAAATCACCCTTAAAAAACATGACTACAAAAGGATGATGTAAAAATGCACGTGTTTTGCGTAAAAAAGGATTTCTTTTTTTTAAGTTGTAAATTATATTTGATTTGAAAATATTTTATGAAAAACTAATTAAAATGTTATTTCCTATTGGGATTGACGAGAGTAAAAATTAGAACCCACTGGCTTCCTGAGGTAAATTAAAGCGATTAAATTTAAATTTATCGTGTTGGCAAAAATTAACAATTACAACTTTAATTGTTATGGGAAATGGTGGAGAGAATAAAATGAGAGAGAAAGGTGAGTGATAATTTTTTTGTACTTCATTGTTTTATTTCATTTTATTTTTATTCATTCGCTTCTGTTTATATTTTGTAGAAAATTGTTTTTTTACTCAATGCAATTGATAGTGTTGCCAGATAAATTGTGTCTCATGTCTCCAATCCCCGTTTTTAATTTGAAATCTCAAAATTGTCTCCAAAATATTTACATAAATAAAAAACTGCATTATATCACAGAATTTCATTCCTTTCGAAATTAGAATTATTTTCATATTTTGTTTGGTATTGAAATTTATTAAAAATTCATAAATAAAAATTCTTCTTACAATCAAATGGAATTTTGTGACAGTCTTGTATAATAATTTCAGCACACTATTTTTATACCCTCCATCACCTCAAGTGGTGATGAGGTTATATTACGTTTTTTATTTTGTTTGTAATGACTAAAAGAAATGAACTACGATCCCAAAAAGTTTACATATTTTTGTATTAATTGAAAATCGGAGTAGATTTAACTATGTTGGTCTGCCTGTCTTTCCGTTGAGAAGTTTCTTATTTAAAACCGGTTCAGTAAGACCGATATCTGAAACAACCTTTTAAAACTAAAAAAATTAAACTTCATATTGAATTTTTATGAAATTTAGCACGCTGATATTGCTTTTAGTAAAAAACATCACAGACATTAAATTATCGATAGGGCACGGAGATATCCCCCTTACAGCGAATATCTTTACAGCTAATACAGGAAATCTCAAGAAATTTGCTCATGATGCTTTACGGATAAGGCTCAGGTTTCGAGGATAACATTTACGAACGAAGCTCTTAAAGCATTTTTTAAATTTGGCAGTTTAAAAACAAAATATTAAAAACGGAACTTTCCCTGAAAATTTAATAAAATTTTGGGACGTAGATAAAGACTTTATAACAAAACAATTTGTATAAAATAATTTCGGAGAGGGCATGGTGAAGTCATTTTCCCCTTACATACAATATATTTAATATTCCATATTCATAAAACTTTTAGTAACTCTGTCACCAATATCTCTTGAAATTCCCAAATGTGGGACAAATTCTGACATCTGGCGACACTGTTGATAATATTAATGTTAATATTTCTCTCTTAAAGTCTTTCTCTCTCTCTCTCTCTCTTTAATAAACGTTTACTCATTTTTCAATTTTCCTATAAAACATTTTTCATGTTGGCTATTTGTTTTTCTTTTGTTGTTATTGCTGTTGTTTTTCTTACCACTCAAAACAAATGTGTGTTGGTTTGTAGGTTTGTGTGAGTGTGTGCATTTTTATTTTTTTGCGGTATTATTTTATTTCTTTTACATTTTTCTTAGTCTGATATATTAACCCTTGGTGCGCATATTTAGGATTCAGTATATGACGGTTTACGGTGGCGTTTGCATCTGTCGAGTAGGAACAATTTGGCCACATTTCGTTAAAGTGTAATTTATATTAAAAATAAGAAAACTACCATGTGCTAAAGGGATTTTTCTAATTAAAAATAGAATTCTCAATAATTGAATTAAATTTACTACGAAATTTAATTTATCTTAAAAAAATTAAAAAATAAACTTTATGAATAAAAAAATATTAATAATTAATAGTGAAATTAAATAAAATTGTGCTAAATTCTCAGCCAGAACAAAAAAAGTTTTACTCGTGTCCATAAAAATAATTAATTTTATTTATCATATTGTTAAATAAATATTATCCTCGATTATAAACAATAAGAATGTAAGTTTATTTTAACAAAAATATTGATTAAATAAATAGAAATAAAATAAAATGTAATGTGCAATTGGATCCTTAAATAAAATACAATTTGCTATTGCATCATGTTTAATGTGCTTTTTTCATAAAATACCCTATAACAGGCAATTTTATTTTTATTATTAAAAAAATATTGAAATGTAATAAATAAATAAATATTAAAAATTACGCTTTGAGCTGGATTTTGCATTTTTATAAAAAGTGCAACGCTGGCTAATAGTGCAATACGTTCTCTCTCTTTCTTGAAACAAAAAAAAAACATATATTAAAATTAAAGTTAATGAATATAACTTCCATAAAATGTTAAATTAACCCAGAGTTGCCAAGTATATTTAAAGACTCAATTATTCCCAAAATTTTGGAATTCGAAACACGAATTTCCTATTCGTGTGTCTCTAAAACGGCAGAAGAGCTACGATGAATATTCTTGGAAATCTATACATTGTTAAAGAATTCACAAAAATTACTTCAAATTAAATTAGATACTGTAATAATTCTATAGATATGTGGCAATATTTACTCCTATAATCTTTAACTATGATTTCTTTAATTGAACTGAAACAAATTACTGATCTGTCAATTTATCTCAAAAATTATATGCTACAATAGAATGTATATCGTTTGATCATTGAGGTAACATAAAATTGTTGTGTTCTCAATAATTTCAAATTTCTTAAGTGTAACTTCTTTTGTTTTACCTAAAGAGTAACCAAGAAAAGTGAGTTAAAGGAATAAAAGGAAAAGTAGCAACAGAAATGAAGTTTTCCAGTCAGCAATGAAACCAGTTCTGTAGCCAAATTGTAAAAAAAGAGTAATAATTTTTATTTGAGAAACAGACGCAGAAAGGAAAATATCATTTTTTTCTCATTTTGATAACTTTCTCAAAAATCTTTCACATGAAACTTGAAATCGTCTTAAAGATTCAGCTCTTGA
Organism: Cochliomyia hominivorax; assembly: GCA_004302925.2. NCBI lineage: Eukaryota > Metazoa > Arthropoda > Insecta > Diptera > Calliphoridae > Cochliomyia > Cochliomyia hominivorax. The sequence continues at coordinate 59,613,102 of PYHX02000413.1, forward strand.
TTTATTTATTTGTACCTTCTAAGTGTGTAAATTAAAATTTTAATTCAAAATTCTTATTTGTGATGTTTATAAAATTTATTATTCTTGAGTCTAACGTCGAGACCAATTTGACAGGACAATTGTCCTTCTAAAAACGACCTAAAACAATCCTGAAGTGCGCGATTTATATTTTTTAAAGGCAAAATAAATATGCAATAAATATGACATTAAGGCATAATTAAAAGCGTAGATTATATACAGGACCACTCCAAAAAATTAGATTTTTTAGGGAAAATAAAATAAAAAGAATATTTGTAGTCATAAAATTAACGAAGAAGTCCAAATGCAAAAGAAGAATTCCCATGAGAGAAAAAAAGTATTTTCAGCATTTAATCCTATTAATCATCTAGTCCGTATAACGATATATCAAAAGATTATCTAATGCAATGTTTTTTACATGATTTAAAAGAACATTCATTGACGCCAGTTCCTCCTAAGTATGAAAAGAACCATAATTTTCCTTTTATGATAGTGTCCTGGTACACTAATCTCTCTAAATTAATCATTCTGGTCTTATTTAACCAGTATCTTTTAAATATTGGGTATAATATAACTCTTTTAACTTGGCAGACAGATCTTGTAATCCAGTTTCTGTTTACTTAATTATTATTTCTTAGATATTTTCTGTTTTCTGAAGCCCCAAATTGTGACTAAAATTCTTCCTCTTTATTACACATCATAAATGAATCTGATGTGCCTGAGTTTTATCTCATACATGAGAGTATCCTGTTAGAAATCACATTATAATATAAACACGATCGTGTGACCATTAATCCTGGAAACTATGGTTTGTTCCAACCAACTTTATATTTTTCAGCATTCATATTTTCTTTGCATAAGAAGTACTTTTGCATCAGGTTCAAGCGTAGATCTATCGGTAAAAGAGTTTGATTGATTTATGAGGCTACCTATTCCCTTGGAACTATTTAAAATTGTGTTTTAAATATTAAAAAGAATCGGTCCCTTAGCTTAGATCCGTAGAAGTCACAAATAGATATATTTAGAAATGTATAGATGTAGGACTAGACACAGGCGTCATTAACCATCTTTGTACAATTTTTCTTTGTCGTCATTACATTTTGCTGATGATGGAAAGAAAGTTCAAAATCATAGTTTTTTTATTTGTTTCTAATGCCTTAAAGGTTAAGATTGTAACAAAAAACAATCGCTAATCTCTCTCCTCATAATTGCTTTTGACTGTCAATTAAATTCAAAGAAGACATGATTTCTTCTTTCGGCCGTTCGCCTCACAGTCAATGTCTTTGTAGTCGATATATTAACTAATGTTTGTTTTCTTCTTCTTTTTGCTTATTTAAGTCCATAAATTCCAAATGTCACACGGACAAGTCCATAAACACCGACTTTTTAGTATTAAATATTTATTCGAATGCAAGGGGGAAGAGTAAAAAAGTAAACAGAATAATAACTGAGCAAAAACAATTTTGACTTGTCTATTTTTAGGGTTTTCCTGACAATAAAGTGTGTATGAGTAGTTGGTGTTTTTATTTTGGTATTATTATTCTTTTTTATTACTCTTTAATATGTTTATCAATAGTTTTATATTTATTTTACCTTTAAAGAAAAAATATTATTCGCGTTTTCTTCTATCCTTTTAGCCTAATTTTAACGAACATTTTTACCTGTTTCTATTTTTATTTTAACTAATTGTAGCTCTTACAAAGGTGAAGGTGTCTGTAATGACAAAAAGTACAGTTCTATTGAAGTGGTCTACACAATATAACATTTATTTTAATTTAATACCTTTTCTTTACGGTTCTTTTTGCGAAAACTTTAAAGACTTTCTTTTATTCCGTTCGCAATTTTCAATAATTTGTTACACACGTTGAATAAGGTCCAAGTGTCACATCACTCAAATCACGTCACTACAAATGAAAAGAGAAATTACATTATAACTGTTATAATTAAAAAAAAGAGTTAAGCCAACTGTAAGAAGAGAGAAAGTTTTTGTCTAAAAAAAGGACTCAATTTTGTAAAGAAGAAGACGAAGAATGCGAATTATGAATAAATTATGAATAATTATTTAAATTTAGGCCATCAATGGAAATTTCTTTTAAATAATTTCGTATTTTTTCTTCCTCTTTTTACCACAAAACAAGGGAATTTTTTCAAATGGAAAAATTTTTTCATTCTTTTCATTTTAAAATTTTAGTGCGGAAAATATGTTAATTTTATTTTGTAACTACATTTCCCACCTGTCTTTTATTTTGTATAATTATTTTCACAAACACAACTACAATTTAAAGTTTTATTTACACGTGTTTGGGTATTTAAATTTTGTTGTGGAACAATAACAAGTACAGGGTGTGACCAAGTTATGTAGGATAATAAAAATCTGTAATTAATTTTCAATAAACAATATCGATAACATAATAATCATAGTACGGCATTATCCTTAATTGCATATTTAAATATGAAATTTGGGTAGTCCATCCCAGAAATTAAATTGGGTGTTATAAGTGAGCAATAAATCGGTTTAAGGAAGTTAACCGCAGTCTTAATTTAATTTTTCAAAAAGGAATTAAAATCATAACTCGATTATTTATTTAAATAAACTCGTTAAAGATAATAGTCTGAAGTAAATATAGACACATTATCTTGTACAACAGCGATCAAAATCTTTACATCTTTATTTAAGTCCAGTTCATTCCTATAAAATAATACTCTTAAACTGCAAGGGAATGTCTTTCAGGGCCTTATTCAATTCGAGTTTTAAGTCTTAAGTTTCTGCAATTTTCAGAACAATCATAAATTATATGGAAGTAAATTAATCACTTTTGAACGGCTAAGCCGATTTCAATAATATAAAATTCACAGAAATTCTGAAGATCCTTTAGTATTCTGACAAAAAATCTTTAACATTAAAAAAAATTAAAAAGAAATTTAAAAAAATATTAAAGAAAAAAATTTAAAGTATCAGCCAAATCCGCCTGGATTATGTTTGACCAATTCTGTTTCTCCAGACCTACAATAGATTTTATATTACCATGATAAACATTTTACTTAAAAATGTTCGGTAAAACTGTGAAAAGAGTAGTCGGTAGTACTGTTAAAATTCTATTTTCTATCAAATCCGTATGAATCTCTTGGTCCCAATAATATTTGGACCTTTATTTTCTTCCAAACTAAGTTTTGTTAGTGGTTAAATTCTCCTGACTCCTTTAATAACGTTGGAAACAGATTATTAAGGAATCGATTACAAAGATGGAACGTTATCCTTTTCACTGCTCTGATTTCGACAATACAAAGATTTCAAATTCTTATTGATTGGGGGAAATTGAGGAATTACAAAGGTCTTATAGCTTCGGTTCGGTACATGTTCAAACGGTAAACGCACAACAAGTCGCGAAAGAGCGAAAGTTGTTATATTAGTTGTTTTTTTATATAAATTATGAAGTTTGTGTTTTTAGTGCCAAAAATTATTTTTTTCCATTAATACATTTCGGAAGTAGAGTTTAATACTGTATTAAAAATTAATTTGACATTTATAGTTATAAAAACAGCTGTGTATTTATCTGTAGCTTATGTATCACTCATTTACTACTGAACATAAAGTTCTTCCTTGTATATTTACACAGTATATTAGATGGCATATTCATAATGTTGTCGACAATAATTATAACAATTGTCATTATATATTGTTATACATATTCAATTGTTAATATCCTGAAATAACACCACCCATTTACAAGTGTTGTATTGTTGTCATTTGTCGTAGGTGAGTTGATGCATTAAAAAAATAACATTTTTTATGCATCAACTCAGCCGAAAAAAAAAGAAATTATTATGTGACAACTGACATACAAAGTGTCAAACTATTCGAAAAATATAATAAAAATAATAACAAACAAAAAAACTTTGTCAATAACAATAGACACCCGGTTAAATGTAAAGTTATAATTACATCTTAATTTATAAACAACTACTATATATGTGTTTTTGTCTATATGTATTTCCTAACGATGTACATTTTTAATTATAATTTACAGTGCATGAAATAAATTGAGATACACACGTAACCACAATAAATGAAACATTGAAAGCTGAACAATAAAAATTATTCTAAATAATAAGAGCAATTATTTGTTGTAAGCATTACTAAGTATTATTATCATTAAATTATTTTTGGCTCCAAATATCATTATCATCATCATCATGATGTATATTACTTTTGATATTATATTTTGTTCTGGGCCCAAAATACCATGAAATAATTAGTGTGCAATAAATTTTTTCAAAAATGTATGAACATTTGTTTTTAGTTTTCTTTAGTAATAAAATTCCTATCGCTCATTTGCTGCAAGATAGACATAAGTGAAAAAAAAACATGTTTTCATTTATCAACAACACATTTTTGTGAACGAGCTATTCTTCTTATATCAGGGAAAATCACGTGACTGGAAATAAAGTGTTGCAATTAGAGATGAGCGATATTTTCACGACTGTGATTTAATCACTGTGATTGATAAATCACTGGTAACTACAGTGACTGAAATTATGAAAAAACATTTACAAATAATAATGTCGTGATTTTCTCTTCTGTTGCATACACAAATTATTTCTAGAATTAAAATTAACCGTTTTCTACGAAAGTAAAGTCATTTGTCGTCTTTTATTGAACCCTTTGGTTTCCGAGATTTTTAATTTTTTAATAAAAAAAAACATTCTTATGTTTTCTTTTAAAATATAGCGATCATTTTGCTCATCTCTAGTTGCAATCGCTTGTTCTGTAGCTCAGATTACAGTATTTCTATAAACGTGTAAAAAAATAAACCACAGTTGTAGTTTTAATTCATGGATTTCAATCAAAAATAAGTTCCTCGAATGAAATGTTTCTTTCTTGAGTTATGTCCATCTTGCCACAAATGAGTGATATGTTCATCAAAATATTATAAAATAATTTACGTTTTAGAAAGTTCTAAAAATAGAAAATGATATTATTGTTAACAAAACGTAATTTAATTTTGAATGTAAATTATTGTAAAATACTCACTCCCTTTTCCCCTAATTTTTATTATCGTTATGTAACAATTAAATATTTACATTGTAATATTTTATTTCAGAGATAAAAATTCAATTAGATTTAAACAATTTGCAAAATATCGTCCGTCGAAAATGTTTGATATATTTTTTGATCATATCTTATCTTGTTTTAAAGTTAAAATTGTAATTTTGTGAAAAAAATTGCAACGCAATTTTATTCTATTTTCTTGTAACAAATTCCTATTAAAAGTTAGTTTGTACCATTGTACCCTAAGGCACCCTAAAAGGTGTTTGGAGTTCATGAGTAGATTTAACGATATCCAGTCTTTGGACTGGATTTTTGAAAAATAAATTATAATTAATTATAGATTTTTTGATGTATGAATATGAATATTAAGAAAGTTTTTGATATTCGGTCCATTATACTATCTTATCCCAATTACTATATAATCAATCTGGTCTTAAGATTAAAAAAAATGTTTAGGAATTAAATCAAAAATATTTTAAACTTAAGCTTTGAATTTATTGCTAAAAGTTGGGATCAGTGATGTTCCTGAAAAGTTCCGTTGTTGGCCATGTCTTCTAGCCGAAATAGACAGCTATTTTTTCGTTCTATCCCAATCAACATCAAGTTTTTCTATAAATTAGTTTCTCTGTAGTTTGATTAAAACTATTCCAGCATTCGCCAATCACTCTAAAAGTATTTTGATATAACTCCAGAGTATTTTTATCGTAGCGACATAATGCCATTTAGGTATTAATAAACCCCTTTGCAACTGATAGCTTTTTTAGTTTTTGGATCCTACTTTTCCAAGAAAATTTGTCAACTTTTGTGACGGAATCTGCAGGAAGAAAAATGGCTTAAACTTCTCCACAAAGAGCTGTTGACAAATTGGAATCGTTTCCACGAGAATTTGATCACCATTCTGGAACGAGCTGAAATGAACTCGACCAGAGATTGTCAACCCAGCGAAAACTGTATCAAGCGGATGTTTTTTTAAACTTTAACAACAACAAAAAATTATAAAATTTTTTCTCTTTTCAGAGTTACTTTAAAGTTTCTTGATAAATTTAGGTCAATAATTAAATTTAGCTCCCACACATGGACCACTTCCGAATAACATTTTAATGCAAATTTTATTCCAAAACAATATGACTTTAATCGGTATGTGTTTGAAGAAGATTACTCTCGATTTAATAAAAGTACAAAAGTGATAATACAAATATTTTTATTTAATGTTTTAAAATCGGCCAGTAAATAAATATGTAAATGTAGTGTATATAAAGTTCTTTATGATCGACTATAACTTCCTATTTTAGTCGTTGTTATACATTTATTTTTCTATGACGTAAAAAGTATTAAATTGCACAAATTCTATTTTCCATTTTAAGTAAAATTATAAAATTATTTAAGACTTAAAGTCCACATTAATTCCTGAGTGGGTATTTTTGAATATCGCTAAATGATTATTTAATCCCACACATTTAGTTCGATATCAGATATATTCGTTTTAGGTTATGTCACTTATGATACGAGGATAATAAAAATAGAAAATTCAAAATTTATACACTTGTCTTAATAATTAATTTGTGACACTGAATAATTAAAATTACAATTTTATTTCGCTGAAATAATGTGAAAATACGAAACAAATTTGAAGCAAATTAAATTTGAAATTTATTAACCGGGAAATATTAGAGAATGAAATTGAAATCGTCAATGGTCAAGAATTTTAATGAAGACAATAGAAAATTTAAAACAGAAATTTCAAATGCTAATTCTTGATCACGTAATACATTAAACTGATTCTACAGAGATATCTTTAATATATCTCATTTATTATCAGGTCATTTAATAACTCCAGGAAAATTTCCATACATTTTAAATACGCCAGTGGTGTAAATGTCCCTAGAATTCAGAACAAAAATATTCGTATTTGTCGTCCAAACTTTTTGATAGCATGACTGAAAATCGTATAAAATAAATTTGAACACTCACCCACCCACGCCATTTGTGGGCTTGGCCCTCACAATGAATAAACAAAAATGTATAGACAATTTATGTGACGCTATAAATACGTCTGCATATTTTCGTTTTTCTAACTTTTTGATTATTCGCCTAGTGATCACTTCATTCATTGTAGTATTCTAAAAATAATATAAATTTTCCTTTAGCGATCATATAATTTTTTGACAAGAAATGTTTTTTTTTTTAGAAATTTATTAGATATTTTTGTATTATATAAATTAAGAACGAAATTCAGGAAAGTATTCTAAATAAAAAATAATGTGATTTACTATTTTTGAAGAAGAAAAATTTTTATATATTTTTTATCGGTTTGAATAAATTGAAATTATCAGAATCAAATGTAAAAATCACAATTTTGTCTCCAAATTCTAACAAGGTTTATAAATCGTTATGGAAAAATCTAGGGAATACATATTCTACCATTTGTAGGTCTTCTCATTTTAACAAGGCGATTTCTAAGTATTAGAGACTGATCTTTATTCTCTCGTCCAAAATATTGATCTATTAGCTTCCCATTATTAATTTATTTAGAGTTTCTCTACTAGTGATTGATCTATAGTCTCTTAACTAGAGATTAATCTATATTCTCTAGATTAGAGATTGATCTATTTTGTTTTCGTTTAGAGATTGAGATACTGATCTATAGCCTTTCGATCTATATTTTCTCGACTAAAGATTGATTTGTAGCCTAAATAACGATTTATTTCAGGTTTCTGTACTGGGGATTGATCATTAGCCATTTAACTGGACATTCGACCTCATTTGGATCTTTAGTCAAATGGATACGGATAAACAAAGAAATATTAAAAGATCGGTGTTGCCTAGGGAAATTGAGATAATGAAAATTAGCAAAGACCTCTGCATTATACATAGAGGGCGTTGTTTTAGGTAGATACGAAACTTCATTATTATAGGACTTTGCAATCAAGTACTTCGCTGGAATTAATAAGAGTTAAAAAACTAAATCAAAGATGAACATTAAACAGCGGGTTTTGTTGAGGTCCGTTAATTTTTTGGAACTAGTCTTTTTGATATCTCTTAAAGATTTTTAATTGCTTTAAATAAATAAATCTATTCAAAAAATTTATAAAAATATTAAGTATTAAGAGGTCGATATATAAAATATTATCAAAATTTTTATATTATTTTTGAGTTTCTAAAAATGTAAGAAAATTCTGTTCGAAAAGAAAGTTTATAACGGACTAATTAAATTTTGTCCGTTAAAAACTTTGTTTTCCATAAAGTTTTCCCATAAAGTTTATTGACTTATAAGAAGAAGAAGATTAATTAAATAAGAAATAGAATAATTTGTGGAAAATAATCATGAATTGACTTTTAATTAAAACTAAAAGAATAATTGGATTATTTCATTCAATACGAATTACTTGAAAATCGGTTCAATTATTTAAAAAATAATAAAAAACAAAACTAAATTATTTTTCAAATAAAAAAGGCGCATTTTGAGCTAAAAAATAAATTAGCATTTGCTTTGGAATATTAATTAGGATTCGGTAAAAATCAGAAGGTTTGTTAACCGATAGTGGGAAATTCATTTTGACGTCATCAGAGACACACATATTTTTCATAAACGCGAGGAGTATTTAATGAGTGATCGATTATTTACGATCATATTTTGTTTTGTTCTCTTTCTTTTGTGGTCCTTATTCTATTATATTTGAATTATTCCAGACACGTTGTAATTAAACAATAAAAGTGTTTACAACAAAATTTATAGATTTATTCTATTATTCCATTTTATGTATTTTTCTATTATTTTCGAAGTTTAGAGGTGTTAAAAATAACGTTAAAAAGAGAAAATAACATGAATGAAATTTACATAAACACGTTAAATGCATTTTTCTAAGAATTCTATTGATTTTTGCAAACATCAAAAAAAGAAAAAAACAAAAAGAATAAATTTTATGAAATACATACAGCTGCGGTCAAAATAATAGCACCACTCACATGTCACACCTTTGTTGTAGTTCTGTAATTCAAAATATAAACTCTGAGTGGATATTTTTTAAACTAACACGAGTGTTCCAATAAATTTGATTATAAAGACAAAATATCAGATTGGGACCTCTCAAAATAATAGCACTATTTCTATTATACTTAAAACACCATAAACAATTCAAACAATTGCTATAACATTTGGTGTAAAAGAGTATATAATTGCATCTGTAATTTTTAATTAGCAAGGTTTTCAAGAATCGGGCTATAAGAATTTAAGTAATGGGTTGATTTAAGCTGAACTGAACTTCACGAGAACTCTTTAAAAAGCATGGTGATGATGTACAAACTAATGCTGAAATAAGATATTTTATTGGATAATCAAATAAAATGATTAGAAATACCATAAGCTACAAATTAAAATTAGGGATTCTTGGACGAAAAACTGTGGACACTTTAGTTAATTCTTCAGAAGCAGAACTGTTAATAAGTACTGAAACTGTATCAAAAGGTATATAAATTTTGGTTTACTGCTTCGCATGTCTCAAATAGATAAGAGTTTGTTAAAACTTACCTGGTTTGGCATATTAAAAAGGGGACAAATATTCTGTGGACCGATGAGTCTAAAATATTTTTTTATTGGTGAGGAGGCCCTTTAGCAAGGAATATAATAAAAGATCTGCAACAAAAACTAAAAGAATATGTGAAAATATTAGACATAGTAATACTACCGTATGCAACTGAAGAAATGCCAATAATTTGGACAGAAAAAACCTAAAAAAATTGTTTCAGAATAATGAATATAAATTCATGACAATGAATAGAAATATTTTTGTATTTGATTTAATTAAACCTTAATATAGGAATACCTTTCTATTTAAATGTTTTTTTACTTACTAAAGAAGACGAATGTATGGTAATATTATTTTGACCGCAGCTGTAAATAAATAGTAAACAGTTTTATTTTTTTTATTTTGGACTAGATTATATTACATGTTTCTATATGAGAATATGAATGGCCCTGAGAATGATTGGGTTTATCAATGAATTCAAAATATAAACAAAATACTCGAAAAAAATCCAAATTGTAAATACAAAAACAAAAAAAATAATAACAAATTCAAATAAAAAATATGTAAATAATATAAATAAATAATATAAAAAGAGAGCAGACATAATGACATGCAAAATAATAGTGGCATTGTGAAATGGTGACAAAATTTTATCCGTCATTATCTTTGACGTAATCAACTGTGGTTCCCCGAAAGAGTTATGCGCACAATAATACTTCAATTACGTTTTGCGGTTTTATAAATAAAGTATATAACGGTAATAAAACCAAATTATATAAATAAAATATTTAATATTAATAATTTTATTTTAGAAATCACTTCGGTTCTTGAAATAGTGATAAACACTTTATTATTTCATACGAAAAGGACGTTAATTTTATTTAGCCGATTTTCTAATTAGTATCAATCTTATAATACAAATATTATTTGCGGAGTCTTGTTCGACCGTTTGTTTGAAAGATTTACAAGATTATAAAAGGAATCCGAATTTAAAGGAGTTTGATTATTATTGTCATTAGCAATTCCTAATAAATATCCAGCAATATCGATCCAATAAAAAAATTTAGACGAACAAATTGTAAAAAAGTCTCATGCGTACACTTAGGCCACTTTGTCGGCTTAGGAGTTACGTGTGGTGTAAAAAACTCTGAAAATTTCCTCCATTTAACGTCTTTAAGGTAGGACATACTCGGTAAAGTATACTTCATGAAATTTAAGAGCCAACACAAGTGCAGCAAATCATATAAGATTTGAGATGCTGTGAGAAAACCATATGCTCCCAAGAGGGGTAATAGAGAGAAATTACAAATAAAACAATATCGTGAAAAAATATGTTTCTAGTAGAATTTTTGTAATGCGATCAGTTAAAAGATTAACTTATTAATATCTAATTGAGGTATATATATATTTTTTACTTATGACTATAAAATTATAAGCGTGTAAGAATCTATAACCGAAGTTTCGGGATTGATTACAGAAGACTATTATGCTTTGGACAGCTGAAATGTGTTTAACAATTGATTTTTCAAGGATGTCATTTTGACTTAAATAAAAAAAATAAAAAGTTTCCATAAATTAAAACTACAGGTTCCAATTTAAGAACTTTCAATGTATTTAAATGGATGGTTTTAATTTCTGTAAAGTTGGAAATTGTTGTAGTTCTAATTTTCTCATTCGTAGTGATTTCTAATTAAGTTTGTTTACATTAATATTGAAAGTGAAAGTTCAACAATTAAATGAATTCATTCTTTTTATTCCCTGCGAAATTATTAATTTTTGACGCCAACATTAAGTGAATGACAATAAATATATTGTTGATATTCTATAGGGACAGTTATGCAAATCCAGCGATAAAAAATACGCAAATTCAGTAAACATGCGCAAATAACCCATTCACTATTTATACTCTAACGATACACAATCAAAAAGGAAGTAAAAGCTTTCAGCGCCCTAAATTCCTTATTGATGTTACACACCGAATGACGATGTCAATATACCCTCCATCATCATCGCCACTTGTGGTCGTGGAGGGTAAAAAATGTTCAATCATTTTATGACAAACAAATTTCTTTAATTAAACATTTGACTCGATGTTTCATTTATGCAAAAAAAGAAAAAAACGTGTGAATTATTTAAACACATGTTTGTGAAATATTTATATACATATCGCTTGCTTATTTGTCGCAAGAAAGTGATAAGTCAAAATGTGAATATTCTAAGGAAAAAACATTTTCCTTTTTTTGCAGTCCATAAGTGAAAAGATGAAATTTTGTTAATATTTTACACACTTATAGGAATACAAGGACTTAGGCACTCTTGTAAAAAATCGCTTTATGTCTGTATTAATCAATAAATGATATAATTGTGATAATATATTTTCGCGACAACCGTTTCTGATATATTTATTAGAGGAAGTGAATATATTCTTCATTGCTGATATTAAGTCAAATTTTACGTTTTTTTTTTTTGAGTTATGACGATCTTGCAAGAAATGAGCAATCTAAACACATGTCTACACTTTATATACTAATAATAATAAACAAATGATAAATGTAATATGTATAAAAGTATAAATGTACATATATATTTGAAGTTATAAACATAAACTTATCAAAATTTATGCCGTTTTTTTTTTTTTTTTTTTTTTTTTGTAATGACAAAATTTCATAACTTGTCAACATTGTTTATAATGACAGGGCGGGAAAAATGTAAATGCATTTACTTTCTTTTTATACTGAAACTAATTTTTATCGATTGAACTAAATTTTAAAATTTGCAAAACTATTTTTACATTACAATTGAACAAAAATATCAGTGATCTATGAAAAATAACAGAAATATGTGAATTTATTTAAAATGTTATCTCACATTTATGTTAAATAGTATTTAGTGTCACAGGTAACTTGCAATTGTCACAAACATATTTTTCTTCTAAATTTAATTTGAATCTCAATGTAAAATTTCAATTTGAAATAATTTAAAAGTTTTTTAAGATATTTTATCTGTCAGATAAAATGAAAACAAATAATCTATTTTCTCATATTGACATTCCAATAATTGTTTACAAATTTAGTCCTCTCAATGCCAATTTATTTGTAATAATTAAATATTTATTTATTTATTTATTCATTTGTCATGCAAACAATTTTTTTTTTCGAATATGAATTGTAAATTATAAAAAAATTTTCAAAACAGCTGTTCATAAAATTGTTAATTTAATTCAAAATAGAAAATTTTGAAAAAGGAAAAATTTATGCAAACATTATTGAAATTATAAAAATTTATAGTATTGAATTATAAAATTAGTTTCTTTTAAAGTTCTGTCCATATAAATACTTAAGAAATGTTTAGTGGTATTTGTGTTCTTTTTCACACTTGTACGAAAACTCGAATACGATTTGAAAATATTAATGAATAAAGTTCAATATTTTATTTAAATATACGATTGAAAAGTAAGAGAGAGAGAGTTTAGTAGGACCTTGACCTTAAATCAAAATTAATGATAACGTATAACGTATAACGAGTGTATAAATATGGGGAATTCTATTTTTATTTATCATTTTGATAATTTTTATTTAGGATATATCGTTTCCGATCAAGCTGGATCAAATAAAACTCAAATCGGTTTGAGTGCATAACTCTAACATCGACAGAGGCCTATTGAGAATTAGTTTTTGTTTAATTTTCTAACTTTGGAGGACGACAAGTGATATAATGAGTCATTTGCAGTAATATGATTTTATTTTATATATAGTTATTTTCCCTAAAGTCTTATAAATACTGATTCATAAGAAGCGTTAAACGCATTCTCGACTCAACTAGGTAGGTTTTATAAATTGTAAACAAGTGAATATTCAATGGTGTAGGGTAACACAAACGCATGTGACTATATGTGAGTGTGTGTATGTATACATACATACGTAATGAGTCATTAAATTATTTATATTGAGGGGAATAACTTTATTTGTGCAGAACCGATTTTTACATTACGTACGATGAATTTGTAGGTTGCCTCATATATCACTACCTTACAGAAATATTGTGAATTATTTAAATTTATATTGAGGGGAATAACTTTTTCATATTTGCTTCTAGAACCGATTTTTGATAATTTTTCTTAATATTTTTCTGATTTTATAATATTGACATTCCAAGATTGTTTACAAATTTAGTCCTCTCAATGCCAATTTATTTGTAATAATTAAATATTTATTTATTTATTTATTCATTTGTCATGCAAACAATTTTTTTTTTCGAATATGAATCAAAAACCATTTTTACAGAAAATTTTGAAAAAGGAAAAATTTATGCAAACATTATTGAAATTATATTTAGTATTGAATTATAAAATTAGTTTCTTTTAAAGTTCTGTCCATATAAATACTTAAGAAATAGTGGTATTTGTGTTCTTTTTCAGTAACTCGAATACGATTTGAAAATATTAATGAATAAAGTTCAATATTTTATTTAAATATACGATTGAAAAGTAAAGATTTAGTAGGACCTTGACCTTAAATCAAAATTAATGATAACGTATAATATATATATAGTGTATAATATGGGGAATTCTATTTTTATTTATCATTTTGATAATTTTTATTTAGGATATATCGTTTCCGATCAAGCTGGATCAAATATAATATCAAATATCGGTTTGAGTGCAAACTCTAACATCGACAGAGGCCTATTGAGAATTAGTTTTTGTTTAATTTTCTAACTTTGGAGGACGACAAGTGATATAATGAGTCATTTGCAGTAATATGATTTTATTTTATATATAGTTATTTTCCCTAAAGTCTTATAAATACTGATTCATAAGAAGCGTTAAACGCATTCTCGACTCAACTAGGTAGGTTTTATAAATAGTAAACAAGTGAATATTCAATGGTGTAGGGTAACACAAACGCATGTGACTATATGTGAGTGTGTGTATGTATACATACATACGTAATGAGTCATTAAATTATTTATATTGAGGGGAATAACTTTATTTGTGCAGAACCGATTTTGATAATTTTTCTCTAATTTTTTGATTTTTAATTAAAAGATTTACGAAACTTTTTTGTTTGAATTTGTAGGTTGCCTCATATATCACTACCTTACAGGAGGTAATAATTGATGACGAATATATTTAGTAATTTTGTAACCTTAAAACCATATTCCAGAACGGGGCCTTTATAGAATCTTCAAGAAAATATGGTCTTATGTTCTAAAATTACATAATTAAGTAATTGAAATATTTAAGTACTTGCGAATACTTTCAACTTTTGGAAAAGAGACTTATATTGAAACTGTAGTAATTATGGATTGATCCTCGTAGCACATAATTGTAGAATATCAGAAAAATTATTTGAGTCGAATTTTTGTTAAAATCTTTTTATATTTTTAGTAATTTTCAGACCCTTAAAACCTTTTCCATGGAGGATATTGTATGAGAACTAGGTAAAATAACGGAACCATCATCAATTTGAAACAAAAAGGTCAATATGTACCAATATTTATTTAGTAACATATACTGAAGTTAATTTGTAATAAAGGAATTTGCCAAAATAAATTAGTCCAAATTTAAGGGTTTTATACGTTTAAAACTTTATACCAAGAAAAGATGTTAGATCAAATAATTGTCTAAACATAATCAAATTTTGGAGTTTATTCTTATTAAAAAAGTAGACGAAAGTGGCAAAATCCGAAAATAATGAAAAAGTTTGAATTTCGAGGTGGCCTCAGATATCGATCTTACCACTTTCGACACAAGAATACATTTAGTTTATAAGATCTTTGCATTAGAAATGGAATGATAAAATTAAAATGCTCTCTATAAGCACTTGAATTGGTGGAGTGCATACAAATATCTCTAGATTATTTAAAACATTTTAAAAATACGAGGACTCTTAGTTTGGACCGACTTCCTTTAGGTTTATAAGATCTAAAATTTAATGAAATTTCTTTGTATTCACAAACGTGAATACAAAGAAATATATATATATGTATATATATATATATATATATATATATATATATATATATATATATATATATATATATATATATATATATATATATATATATATATATATATATATATATATATATATATATATATATATATATATATATATATCTCCTAGAGCTCCCACACAATGTCAATATCATGACAAACTCGTATGATAACTTTATAAATTTTCATGTGTAGATCATGGTGTAGAGTATTGTTATCTTATATGTTTTTCATATGAAACATTGTGGATCGTGAAACCAGTTTTAAGGGTAAAAGGAAATATATAAGATCTAGTATTTTATATGTGCAGAAATCACAGTCACATCATTTTCATTACCTCCACTAAAAGTACTTCTAGTCGGTTTAAACCATCGTTTTCCTATTTGTAATCATTCAAAATTTTATTTTAGTATTCAATTAAAATACAAAATATTGTCACAATAATAATAAATCAATATATTTATGACAAATTAATAATTATTTTTACATGTTGTTTAAAAAAAATTAATAAATAAATATTTTATGTTAATTTGTTTCCATAAATGCAAAAGTTCACGTGAATATTTTTTTGTATTTTCTGTCATTCAACCTATAAAAATGAAAACTGAAATCTGAAATCTGAAAACGATTTGAAATGTAAACAAATCGAAATAAATTTATTTGTTTATAAAAATCAAATTTCTTGGTTGATAAATAAAAATTCGATAATTTGTTTATTTTTTATAAATTAATTTGCAATATTTCAGAAATTTTAAAAAATAAATAATTTTAATATTTATTAACGATGAAATATTATCAAAATTTGAAATTATTAACGGATTTTAAGGAATTGTATGGAAGAAATGATAAATATGGATATAAGATCATATTAAGGTTAATTATACGATTAAAAACACATTTTTGTTGTGCAATTAAAATTGTTTATTTAATATTTGTTAATTAACAATAACAAAAGTTATTTAATTACTGTTTAATTCAAACAACTATTTTAAGCTTTCATTAGTGACGTAAGATTTTATTTATCTGTTTGTACCCTACACCACCGTAGGTGGTTGGTGTATAAAGCGTTTGTGCGGATGTTTGTAAGGGGTAGAAAAATAGTCCTAACACCACTTTTAAGTAAACCGTTTAACTCAGAATCACTTTTGGTGTCAATTTTACCATGTCTGCCCGAACATCCGGCTGGCTGTCCTAGTAAATCTTGCTCGCAAAGCACAGGTTGCAATTTTGAAGTTATCTTAAGGAAATGTTCTACTACTTTGGTCTAAGGACGATGCCTATTGGAATTGGTTATGATCGGTTCATTATTTCAGATAGGCTCCATACAATTGTCCACCCTAAATGGGGTACTGTAATACTTTTTAGTCAAATTAAGATAAAAGCTAATACCGCTTTGCAAAATTATACGAGTGTCGATCCATAATTTTTTCCAACTCCCATATAGGACTTTAAAAGATATTAATTATAAAATGCACAAAAAAGTTAGTATTATAATAATCTATTGTACATATTGCTCATTTGCTGCAAGGTCGTCATAACTCAAAATTCGTAAGTTTTAACTTAACATTAATAGTGCATAGTGAATAAAGTATTTTGTTATCTGGCAAGTTTGTGCGAACGAACCATTTATATATCGGGCAGGATTTCAACAAAATATGTTATGCAAATTAAATACTTTATTGATTATTGCCAGGAATAAAGCGTTATTCCGGTTGCGCATTGCTACTTATTTAATTTACATTGCAAATTTACTAATTATAACATTTTCATTTACGAATTACAAAAAAAAAACTATTAAAAATACATCTACTGAAAAAATTGATTTTTGAGTTATGACTACTTTGCAGCAAACGAGCGATATAAGCATAGATAAGAAAATCAACCAACAATGTTGTATAGGGTATTGCACAGTCGAACTTAACCGAATATAAAATTTTTACTTATTTTTTATTTAGTTTATAAAGTTTCCATAGTTCTGATAGAACGATATTTACAGTTCCCATGATATTATATGCGTATTATTTTTAAATATATTGACCACATTTTATTGGTTTTACAAAAGTCTAATAGTTATATAAATATTAAGTTTATGAATATACAAACATTCCTCAAAATAATTAGTGTTTAATCATGTAAATTGTCGTTATTCCCGGAATTTAATGAATTTCATATTAATTATGGTATTTTGTTTGCGTTTGGCGTTTCCGCAATTGTGGTGAAAAATTCTTGTAAAATATTTTTGATTTGATTGATAAGAAAATAAATTTAGTCATACCAAAAGTAAAATTTTCTTATGCAATTTAAACTTAAAATTTCGATATTTAAAGATAAAATTAAATAAAACTTTACAGTTATTCAAACGTTCATAAGTACATTAGTTTGAAATTCCGAGAAATAATTCTGCTACACTAGAATTACTTGTTTGATTGACATTAGTATTTCTCGTATTTCGTAATTTCAATGTAATTGATGAAATGGATCCATACCCAACAAATCAAAAGGCTATAAAATAAGTTTGTAACAAATTTACTAGCATAAGCGTAAGACTTGCAAAAGTGTTATGATAATTGTTGTGAAACACTTGTTAACAATTAGTTTATTAAGAAAATTGAACTATTGCGGTCATATTTTTAGTTAAAGTATACAAAAAGCTTAGAAGTACCAAGCTCCAAAAGTTCACGATAGGGACGCTGCAAAAAATGTAGAGGCCAAAAGCAGAGTACGGAAATTGAAGCCAAGTTTTCTAAGAAAAAAACATTCTTGTTACATATTGGATGACGAAACGTATGTTCTGGCATTCAATTTTATGTTGCTGATGCTCGAGGTAATGTTCAAAAAAGTTTAGGGCCTAACAGCTGCCAAAAATTTCCAAAAAAATAGCATGGCTAGCAATAAACCTTTGCCTCAAAAAAAGCCATTCATTTGCTATATCGGGCTCTATAAATTCTGAAATAGAATATTAACAAAAAAGGCTGCTTCCATTCATGACTGACTTGACATCTTGTCATAATGGTAAACAAGCCCTTAATTGGTACAAGAATACAAGAAGGATATTGGTAAAGGAGATTTGTAGAGCACAAAAAGGCTTCCAGATATGTGGTAGATTTAAAAAGTAGGTGGACTACCTGTTCGAGAAAAGTGATAGAAAACACTATAAAAACGTAGCTTCTATGAAAACTCTCATGTATTGCACTCTTAAGTAGAATTCAGAAAATGAAATTATTTGAGGGTCGTTCCATAATTTTCCGTAGGTACCATTTATAACCAACAACAATGAAGTCGATTTTAAATATCAACTTGAAGTGCAAAGTGAGAGGATCTGAGATTATTAACATGTTTAAAATTGAATTATAATTAGGAATGGAACAATAACATTAGAAATGCAATTGTGTTGAATTTATTTAAAATTTAATATACAGTTTTTTTCATAACTTGTATCGCGCTATTTCCGCTAAAATCTAAGTTTTAAATTAATAAACGTTTTATGTAACTAAATTTAACATTTAATAAATAAAAACAAGTAAGTCAATCCGGACTATTCAATATCCTACACCACATCGTCAGTTAAAAATAGATGTTACGAAAACATTAATGAGCGACCCTCGTATAATTTGATTTTTTGATTTATTCTTAAGAGTGTAGTACATTATTGTGACACTAAGATTTATGTTAAATTTATGCGTTTTAAAATTAATATTTCTAGGGTGGTTAAATGGGGGGCCACAAGAAATTATAAACCGACCCAAATACGTTGTGGAATATTATTGAACTTAAATCGCTTGTATTTAGGACTCTTATGACCTTAAAACCCCATTCCGGGAAGAACATTTGTATGAGAGATATCATACCGTATATATTGCACCGAATATGGCCAATTTCATTAGGCTTCGTCGAAAACTACGAGCTGAAGACTGTTCACAACGTTTACATGGGCAGAAAGTGATTCTGAGTCAAACGGTATACTAAAAGGTAGATGTAACACCATTTTTTCTGCATGTTACAAACATCAGCATAAACGAACCAACTAATTACAGTGGTGTAGGGTTTGAATATTTCATTTTATTTTATTTGTCCACTTCTTTAAATCACAATCTTTCTAATCAAACATTCATTTATTATTATCAGTTTTATTTTAATTTCTTTATTTGTTTTTTTTTTATTGTTTTAGATTTAATTATTGTTTAATTACGTTTATATCAGTTATTAAACAAGATTCTGTCACAGATTGTAAAATGTATTTAAGAGTTTAATATTTATTAACTAATCAACACTTTAATTTATTGTTATATGAACTTCACATTTTTGAAATTAATTTTTATCAAAATTTAAGTAAATATTAAGCGAAAATGCACTGTGGCATGACTTAGTACAAAAACGATTAAAAAAATTAGAGATTGGAAAATAACCAGATTTCTTTGAACGGGAAAATTTTTCATAGAAATAATTAAATTTTTAATTTAAAATAGAAATTCTGATTAAAATTTTAATTATTTTTATATCACAAGAAACGTTATCTAATATGATGTATTTCTAATTTAATATTAGAAATACTAAGTACCCCGTGTACAAATCAATCTATAATTCATTCATCATCTATATTATATATATATATATATATATATATATATATATATATATATATATATATATATATATATATATATATATATATATATATATATATATATATATATATATATATATATATAATATATATATATATATATATATATATATATATATATATATATATATATATATATATCATCATATATATTATATATCTATATCTATGTATAACAGATACTGTTAAATTTTACGAATTAATTGTAAATTTTTAAAATAAATAAATAAAAAACCTTCACCCAGTGAGTTGGCGGTGAATGGCATTGTCTTGAAATAAAATTAAATAGATTTTTGGCACATTATAATAAAATCGAAACAGCAACAAAAACAAAAAAACGGATTACTTACAATTCATATCACATTCGCAGTGTTATAACTATATTGTCTGTCGATCGGTGTGTAGTGGAAATATAGAATGTAATGCGAATGTAATTGTAATTTTAAGTGTTTTTAGTAAAAATGTGCAAATCAAATATTTAAAGAATTTATTCTAAAAACATGATAATAAATACGTGTTAGATAGTTATTTTTTACCCTCTACCATTACAAGTATACTAAGTTTGTCATACCGTGTGTAACATCAAGATGAAAAAAAACTGTGGGGAATTAAAGTCGTTGTTGCAATAGTTGTGAATAATCCAAACATTTTTATGAAATAGTGTACATAAGGATTGAGATTGAAAAATTCTTAACATATATGTTCATAAAAACGAAATCACTTAACTTACAGTTTTACTTTTTATTTGATTGATTGACCATAGTGATAGAGGATGTTAAGTCAGGTCAAGAATATATGAACACGTTATGAATGGAATGGAAGCAGCCTTTTTTGTAAACATATTTTGATGTAAATTTCGGTAATTATAGAGCCCGTTGTAACAAATGATTGACTTCTTTTGCTGCAACTGCATATTGCTTGTCACACCAATAACTTTTAAGGAAATTTTATTTGTTTTTGATTCTAAACTTTTCTTTAACATTTTTTTGAGCATCTGAACATAAAATTTTTAAATTTTAGAAGATGCGAAAAATCTCCCAAAACTTTTTCTTTTTTAGAAAATTGACTTCAATTTCCGTATTCAGTTTTGACATCTAAATTTAGTTCGAGCTCTGAGTCAACCGGACTCCTTTCCTATCGGGTGTATTGGGAGCTTATTTGAAAATACTCTATTCTCCCGGTACAGTTAAATTACAAGTCTGCCAAGTCTTTGTAGTTTCTAGTCACTCATTGAAATCAGATTAATAATATATTCAATTGTTTGATATTAAACATAATGACTGACAGAATTTACAAAAGTAACATGATAAAAAAAATTGAATTTTTAGGTTTTAGTGAAAATCGTTTGTAAAGCATATTTCGAACCCAGTCCTTATTGTAAGTTTGGGTCAAGGACTATTGAAATTGATTATTTTCGGTTCAATATTTCAGTTAGCTTCCACACAAATGTCTTCCCACAATGGAATTACTCATAAAACTCCCATATCGGGTCAAAAACTCTGAATATCGGTTCAGTAAAACAGTTGTAGGCAAAAGGATGCAAAAGGCCCCTTTCTAAAAGTCCTTAATATTTAAGCTTAAGTTAAATTCATTAAAATTCGGAATTACTTGTTCTAATTTCCATTACATTATCAAGCAAATTTCATAAATATCGGTTCATATTTGATTATAGCTTCCCTGAAATTAGATTTTAAGCTAATAAAACTCCAAAATTTTGTAAAATTTCAAAAGTTTTTTGTTTTTAACTTATAAGAGAGGAAACACGCTAAATAGGTCATTAATATTGCACAGTTTTACTAGAATGGGGATCAAAACCTTTAGCCCCGAAACATTAACTACAACTTCCATATAAGACCTTTTTCCCAAAAAAAGGTTTTAAGATGATAAAACGTAAATCGCTCATGGTTTTTTCTAAAATCTAAATGGTGAAGGGTACTTAAAATTCGTTTAAAGATAATAAAAACATTTTTTATTTTAATTTTTTTGGTTTTATATTTTTGTCAATTTCTGATTTATTGTATGTAATATTGATTGTTGCATTTGTGTTTAGTGTTCAGTGTAGAATGATGTCTCAAAGTTTTGTTTTCTCGGGGGGTTTTTTTAAATTTGTTAACCTAGAAAATAATATATTTTTGGTATCTTTTTTTTTTGTTCATGATTTAATTTTGTACGTGTTTTGGTATTGAAAGCTGTTTATTTATATTTGCGTCTGTCTACCTCATTTCAACTTAAAGAAATCGTTAAAATATATTGCATCAGCTTTATAATTTAGTTTTTTTTTTTTTTTTTTTTGTAAAACAACTTTTATGCAGAATTTTAGTTTCTTCTTCAGTACAAGAGATATGTAAATTTGAAGAAAAAATTTGTAAAATAGTTTCTATGTCAATTATTCGATGTATAAATTTGAATTTAACTAGTAAAGACAAGAACCAATAATATATTAATTACATTATTTTACGATAAACGAAATTTTGGCTTTTACAAATCCTTTGATTTCTGAAGTTTTAAAAATGAGAATTTTCAGAAATTCAGTTGTGGAGGGAAATATGAATATGAATAGTATATGATGTTATATGGAAACTTCCACCAATGATTGTCAAATCTCTAACAGCTTCATTAATCGAGAATTTTTTTAAGGTGGACATTCTCAATTAAATGATAACGACTCATTTGTTGGATTGACAAACAAGACTCTGGACAAGACTCTGGACAAGACTCTGGACTTATGAGAACAATGAAATTACTGAGAAGATCAAACACCGAGGAAATACGATACAAATATACTCCTTTAAAAGCCACAGTACTGCGACACTTTTAAGATCCCGGAAAAACCGGGACGGAACAAAGAAAATGAAGTCGAGGAATAGTGATTATTAACTTTCTGAATAGAATGGTGCACTTTTTACGTGAAGAGAAAAGGCACGTGATAAGGAAGTATAAAGGAGCATCAATAGGATAAAAAGATACTACGATTCTACTTAAACTGCATATTTAATTGTTTAATCCAGCAATCTTAGAAAAAATTTTGCCGATCTCGCAAGGACGATGCTGGTACAACTGTTCTTTATGACGAATATGCCCGATCGGAAATCCTCAATTTAAAAAGAAGTTTCTCGAAGAGAAGAAGTCTGGAGAAAAAATCAAAAGAAGAGCAAAGGAAAGACTGATCATTAATTAAAATTCCCACTTAATTCATTATCTCAATCACAGACGTACTCCTTGGTTGCTATGTTAGAGATAGCAAGGACGATCTTACTCCAAGAGAATCCCTACAATTGATCCTGAAAAGGATCAAGCAAAGAGTACAGAGATCTTTAAGTAAAATTCTTAATGAAATGTTCCACATGATATTTCTAAAGCCTAAGAAATTGAAAGCTTTTTCAAAAGAGCTCCCAACACATCCGGTATTATAATAACCCGGATAGAACAGTGCTCGGATTATTTGATACGAAAAATTTAAAGGACAAAAACAGAGTACGAATATTAAAGTAAAGATTTATAAAAAATATATTCTTGCGAATCGTATATTCTGGCAGGAAATTGCGAAACTTCTTTGTCAAACATTTTATGTTGTTGATGCCCAAGAGAAATTTTTCTTGACCCAAAGTGATAAAAATTTCTCAAAAAGATCTCGAAAATTGAAATATGATTACCAAAAAAATACATTACGGAATGTTTACAAAAAAGAGCTTCATAAGACTTTGTAATGTGTCCACTTATTTTTGGCTTGACTTTGCATCCTGTCACTATGCTAAACAAGCCTTTAAGAGGTACATGAACAATAATGTGGTATTTGTACCAAGAGATGCAAATCCTCCAAACTGCCCAGGACTAAGGCAAGTGAAGAAATATTGGGCTTTTCATTTCCAAATTATAAAATATTTGTTTTTTTTTTGAAATTCTAATAATAATTTCAATCAAATTAAAAATTAAAACTGTAAGTTTAGTAATTTCGTTTTTATTAACATATATGTGTGTCGGGAATTTTTCGATTTCAGTCCTTAGTTCTAAATGATTGGCTGAGATCTTTGAATTTATTTAATGAAATTATAGAAGTTTAATAAAAAATTTTGTTAAAACTAAAGTTCAACAGTGAAAATATCCTTTAAATTGGTTTATTTGTCAAATCGAAAATTTTCAAATTTTTTTAAATCGAATAAACGTGAAATTATTTTATTTTCTTTTTTTTCAATCAATTAAAGCACGTGATTATTATTAAGAATATTATATAAAAAAATACATTTAAAATAAAAATTAAACAGCCTTGAATTTTACATTTTATTTTAGCAAGAAAATAATTAAACCCAGAAACACAAATAGAAATTATGTCAGTGTAAACCGACAAATAAATGAAAATCAAAGAATAAACCACATGTGACATGTCTTTTGACAGTTTAGGCGCAAAAACTGAAATGGTGCCCCCCCTCTCTTTATTATGATCACGTTTTTATGATTTAAAGAATTTTTAATGATTCTTTTTCTGGTCTCATATGTCTGTCTAATCTAAATAAATGTATTGATTTTTCTTACACGCAGAAAAAAAGTATGTTTGCGGTAACCATAAACGAGAAGCAATACACTATTGTTATTAGATATTGTTATCGTAACTGCAAAATTTTATTATTCGAAATTTTGATTTTGCATGAATAACAATAGTTATTGTTATCACTACTAATTAAATATTGTTATTCCAATCTAAAAACTATTGTTAGTTCAATAAAAAATTTGTTTCTTCGGCATTATTCTGTTAATTGGATAAAAATATTTTAAAAACTATTTTAAAATGTTTCAGTCATATAACTTTATTTATAAATATAATATATGTAATATAAATTTATAATAATAATATAATATAATATAATATAATATAAATATAATAATAATAAATATAATATATATAATATAATATAATATAATATAATATAATATAATATAATATTAATATATA
The DNA here is from genome assembly GCA_004302925.2 of Cochliomyia hominivorax. Taxonomy (NCBI): domain Eukaryota; kingdom Metazoa; phylum Arthropoda; class Insecta; order Diptera; family Calliphoridae; genus Cochliomyia; species Cochliomyia hominivorax. The sequence continues at coordinate 59,638,266 of PYHX02000413.1, forward strand.
TAATATTATATATAATATAATTATAATATAATATAATAAATATAATATATATAATTAATATTATAATATTATATAAAATATGAATATATGTTTATCAATAAAAATATAATAAATATATAATATTATTTTAATATCAACAATATAAAATTTTAATAAATTACTTTTATAACAATAATATGTATTGCTCCCCGCTGATTTACGTTTAAATTAGTGTTGCGACGAAACATATTACGCAAGGACGTTTCTGCTCTCTGCGTGTATATACGAAAAATGAGTGAATGTTTTATTTCAAAGATGGAAAGTAAATTATTTTATCTTTAACAAGAAATAAAATATTTTTATGTATTTAAATGAAATCATGCCAAAAATTCTTTTATTGTAATTTCTTTATAATTCGTTTGTTACACTCGTGTTTTTCAATTCTCTTTTTTTGTGATGGCGTTTTTTTATTCAACATAATTTATTTTATATTTTAACGAAATATTTTTAGACTTTTGGGTTTTATGTTTTGTAATTTTATTTCATTAAATTTTTGGTTACCATGTCGCCATGTCAATTGATTTAGCTAAATTTGTCAATTAAAATGTTGTATTCTCCCTAAATTGTTTAGTGATCTTCAAATCAATACAAAAAAATTAAATAGTTTTAAAAATATATGTCTCGATATTTAATTAAATGTAATTTTGTCATTTAAATTTAGAGACGTTTAAATAATAAAATGATTTTTTTGGAAAATTTTATTAAATTTAATTGACACAATTAAACATTTGTTTAAGGAATTTAACAAAGTTTATTGGAGTTTACAAGAGGATGTCGTTAAGTAACCTTAACTTAAAAGAAGAGAACTATTATTTTGAATAAAATTTAGAGAATATAACAAAACTGTACAAAATGAGAAATATGGCAAAATATCAAAATAGATAAATGTTCTAGTTTATAGGCAGCTGTACTCAGTACAAGTAGAAGAGCCTTTTGGATTTTAAATAAAGTCTAAAGAAATAAATATGTTATTATGAAAATTTAACAATAATATGAAAAAAGTTATCCTTAATATAGGGCTATAAGAAATTACCACTTTTTTATTTCGAAATACTGAAAATTCGATTCCGGGAAAACTTCTTTTGAACTTTTTTCAGTAAATTGCTCACTATGTTGTTATTAGATTTGGACTATTACAGATTTTTAATACAAGATATCAAAAAAATTTTTTCCCGAAAGATTAATGAGTGAGATCGAATAATTCTTAACATATTGATTATATCAAGACAAATGAAATCACTTAAATTACAGTTTGATTGTATTACAATTTACAAATGAATACATAGTCTGAATAACTTGTGATGAAATTTGGAACCTTTTTTCGGAAACCCTTCCATCAACTTTTTGTCACTTTGCTCAAAGTCCGTTTAAAATCTACCACTTTCTGGACATCTTTTTTGCTTTTAAATTCTACTTAAACTAGAGCCTAATATCTATCACCGAACTTAGCTCAGATCAGTTTGGAAGATTTGCCTTTCTTAGTATAAATACCACATTAGAACTCAATTGCCAGGCCAAAAATATGTGGATAATTTATGAAGTCTTATGAATGGAAGCAGCATTTTTGTAAACAATTCTTGATGTAAATTTCTGTATTTATAGAGCCCGTTGTAATAAATAATGGGAAATTTTGACTGCTTTTGGGTTCTAAACTTTTTTAACATTCAAACTTAACTTCAATTTTCGTGCTCTGTTTTAAAATCAGTCTTTTCAGGAACAATTTTGTAATAATTGGTAACAGTTCTTGAAAACATTAAAATTTTCTCTCTCTCAAACTAATCAACTATATTTTTTCTCTCCGTGTGTTCTTTGATTTTATAATATTTGTTGAATTCAAATCCAAATAATTTTAAATTCTCTTTAAATCGGAACTATAAATTGAATTTTTTATTTGTTGTTGTGTTATACTTTTTGGTGAATGCATTCATTTGATTTTTTTTATTTAATTAGAATTCTTTGTTGTTTTTGTTTGCTTTATTTCTATTAAGTTCAATGACCTTTTAATAAAAATTTCTTTTGAACAGAACAATTTTAAAAAAGATATTAAAAGTGACAAAAATATTCAGTTTTTTCTTTTGCATTTCGAAAATAAAACGCCAATTTTATTTTTAGTTAATAAACAAAAAAATTAATTAAGAAAAAAAATTATTATTTAATAAAAGTTTTCACGTTTTTTGTTGGCGATAACCTGTTGAACTATTTGTTATTTGTGTTTGTTTTTTTTTTAATTGTTAATAATTTATTTAGTAAAATTCATGTTTTACACACGCTTTTTACAAAACAAATAAAAAATATTTCAATAACATTATTTTGCTGTAAAAAATAAAAAAAACATTAAAAGAAATTTTATTACTTTTTAATTTAAATAAAACAATTTTTTTTGATGAGCTTTAAAAGTCTTTTTAATTTTCTGGAGACAACTGTTCTGGCTAAACGATATTTGAGTTCATTGACTTTTGTAAATATTGCAAAATCTATGGGATACAATGGATCAGAATAAACAATTTTCTAGGAAATTTAAAAAACTCCCTTACAATCTCACTTGTGAAATGCGCACAATCAAATTTCATAAATCACTGTAATATGAACTTGCCCCTGACTCAGAGAATTATAGATTCTTACACTCCGAAAATACTCAAAAACTCAATCCGAATAAATCACGTTTAAAACTTTTACTTTTTTACTGAAATGATCGTCCTGCACTTCACTTGGACATATGTTAGCGATAGCCGTAAGCATTAACCCCATAGCTCCTTCACAATCGTAGTGACGCTAGAATTACTGTGGTGGAGGTATTGCGGCCTCCAACTTGAAACCCTAGAATTTATGGCGTCTTTGATAATGTCGTTCAAAGCTGACATAATATCAGGTGAAATCTAGCCATTTCTTTTCCTTTATAGTCAAAGCTTAATATCTCTTCTTTTATCCGGAACTTAGCTAAGTATTTGTAGTTTTATTCCGAGCAAAATTATACAAAAGGTAATCGTGACGGTATGACGCACAATAAATATCATGCATTTTGCTTTGAATTAACTCATTTTGAAATATAGAACTTCCTATTCCATCCCTTTCCTGTTTTTTTTTGTTTTCATTTAAAAATATATATTTCACTTAGATTTCTCTCGATTTCAAAGTTCAAATTGAAATTTCCAAGTTTTCAACGATCTGTTTGAAGGAAGTAGAGAATTATTAAGAAACCCCGCATTCCAATACCTTAATTAAATAAATCACAAACATTAAAATGTTGTTGTTGTTGTTTCCATTTTCAATATTTTGAAATTGTAAACAATTAATTGGAAATAAATTCAAATAAACTTGTTGAAATAGAAAACAATTGATAATGAAATCGAACAAAAATCAAAACTGTCATGATGATTTTTCAATATTTTTTGATTTCTGATTGCAACTGGGATGAAATTAGAAATGGAAGTGTACAATTATTAAATTTAATTGTTTCTAATCAATTAATTGCAATAACACGAATACATTAAGTGTAAACAAGTTTCAAATAAGTTCAAAATTTCTATAAGACTTAAACGAATTTGAAACACCCGACACTAAAATACTTTTTAAAAGGTCTTTCGATTAGTCAAATATTTCTACATTTTAATAAATAATAAAATCAAATATAAATTATTTTTTTAATCGCTTTATGATTCTTTACCATTTTCAATAAAAAATCGGAACTAAGGAGTGTGATCGAAATAATTCTAAAACATGTTTTTCATTAAAACTTTTAACCAAATATTATTTGACATATTTTGATCCTTCGTGAATCATGTCGGTTATTATGTTTAATGCAAAAGAAACGTTTTGATCACAATCGTTCTATCTTATATACCTGAATGATCCATATGCGCATGATTGAATTTTTAAATATCACAAACTATTGTAATTTGTATTGTAACGATATATATAATTCAAATATTACAGATTAAAACAATTTCCGAATCAATTCAATAATATTTCGTTCATTATCTATTTTTAGGTGTAAATGAATCAATTGTTGATTGAATCATGAAGATTTAATTAAACATTTTTTCCTCTTTTTATGTCTCTTTACAGTTTTGAACGTGAACTACAAGACAACACAACACTATAAAATTAATTTTTGAATTACGAATGATTTGAAAATCTTGTAAATTTTATTTACATTGAAAATAAATTAAAAAAGTAAAAGGGCCTTATTGTTATTGTAATTTCTCTGAAAATAGAATAAAATAAAATAAAAACGCCACCAATAAAATAGAAATCAATTTAGGAAGAGAACACAAACGTTGGACATCGTTTTCCCATAAAGGCATTTATTGAATTGTACAACTAACAAACCAACTTAAAATTCATTCATTCAGAGGTTTTTACATCAATTATTTATTAATTAATCAATAAACAAACAGCAAACAAATATTTTAATCAAAATGGTGAATATAACGGTAAGTTTATTAGTGTTGTTGTATTAATTGTTAAGAATTTTAATTGAATTTCTCATATTAATCAAATCTTGTGATTTCTATTCTCAAGCAGGACAGTGGTGGTAAACATGCCCCCCAAGAAATGGAACAATTTTTACCAGGCGATGGTTTAAGCGGTAATACAAAGTGAGTATTTTTTTCAGTTTAAAATTTAAAAAATGAATTGTTCACATTTTTTGTTCGTATGAAAGCGGAAATCTTTTATTAGATGATATTAATTAAATTATTTAATTGTCGCTTGATAAATGAAAAATGAATGAATGAATGAATGAATGAAATGATACAAAAAATGTTAGCGTGACAATATTTATTTATTAAAATTTTATAAGGTTAAAAAATTATAAAGAACAATAAGTTTATTATAATCAAAAATATGCAATTCACGTTGTATTCATTTGTGACCTAAATTTATGACAAAAATCAAGGCAGATTCAATTCAATTCGCCTTAGAAAAAAGTTATTCTAGTACAACGGTTCCTTCCCTCTAAGGTCCTACTATTTATCATCCTACATAAGTATTTAAATTCGACTTAACTTAATGTCCATTCGAAGACTTGAGTGTTGTCTGATCAATGCAATGCGCCACTATAGGCCAGTTTCACATTAATATCCAGAAGCACCCATAGCAGTACACTCGTCCGCTTTGGATCTGTTAGTGAAAATCTCCATTTATAAAGTAACATCTCAATATTTTCATAAGAATTTCGCTCTGTTATTACCATCACCGAGGTAGAACACAAGTATAGAGTGAGATCGGAAAGTTTTAATATAGATATAAATAAAAACGGCACCACTAATCTTAGTTTTATTTTTATATTTAAAAATAATATAGTTTTAATCACTAATGATAAAATTTTGCATCTTTTTCAGAAGCACTTCCATTAAAGTATTTATAGTGCTTTTTGTCACTGTAGTCCATTTATGCCTGATATTTACCACACTTTTGGGCATTTTTTCAATTCTCTTTTATTAAGAACCGAATATGTCTTCACTGTCCTTAGCCCCGGGTAGTTTGGAGGATTAGCCATTCTTGGTACACATACCACAATATTGTTCTTGAACCATCTAAAAATAAGTGGACACGTTATAAAGTCTTCGGAATTGAACATTCCTTGATGTAAATTTCGATATTTATGGATCCCGTTGTAATAAATGATTCTTTTGACGCACCTGCATATTTCTTGTCATACCAAGAATTTTTGTGAAATTTTTACTGCTTTTTCTTTAACATTCCTTAGATCATTAGCAACATAAAAGTTTTGACCAGAAAGCTGCGAAAAATCTACCTGTATATTCGTTTCGTCCTCCATTATGTAGCAAGATTGTTTTTAGAAAACGTGGCTTCAATTTTCATGCTCTGTTTTTGGTCTCTAAATTTTTTGTAGCGTTCTATCAGAAAAATTTTGAGCCTTTTATGTTTTCAAACCTCCGATGCCGTGAGAATTATTAATTATAAAAATAACAATTTTTGTTACCTCTAATATGTGCACATTATTGAATTTAGTGTTGGGGTCAATGAAGTCAAGTCTTCAAGACAAGAAATCCTCTTACCCAGGCGATGCTATTCAACTTATAGCCTGTAAAATTTCTCAAAGATTCTCCTGCTAAACAAATTCCTTCTGCAGGCTTTCAAAATAGGACAATGACATTTTCTTGCATAATCTGTAGAAGTCTGTTCATTCCACACATGATTCAAGTTTCATTTAAATTTTTCCAAAGAAAAATTCTCATTTTCAGTCACATATACTGAAAGTGAGAAAGTGAAAAGTTTATAATATTTTTCTTTATAATATTTTTGCTCCGTTATTATCATCTACGAAGTAGAACAGAAGTATGCTCAGGGTACTGATTAATCTCTCACATTTCGACAAATATGCTTCTGTCACATTTCGACAAATATGCGTGTGTTACATGTATTTAACGGGCCAAACTCATCCAAAACTCACCTTCTTTACATACCTTACATACCATTCCATGGTACTAAGTTGAGGAGTATAAAAATTTCAAATGGGTTATTTTGTTTGATTTGGGTTCCTAAACATATTTTCAGTATTTTAACTCAAAAGATGTAATAAAATCTGCCTGATACATTTGTTTTATTGTCCATTATATAACTATATTATTATTATTATTATTATTATTATTATTATTATTATTCAGTATTTACTGTGCAAGTTTGGAATAAAATAAATCATAAACATTCTAATTTTCAATTCAAATAATATATAATGATATACATACATACATACATACATACATACATACATACATACATACATACATACATACATATATACATACATACTTTTTTATAGATCAATCATAAGTCTACAAAATGTACGTCTAATTAGCTTCTTCCCATTATAAAAGTGTATATTAATTATACAATTACCGGCAGCAAGTATTAAATAAATAAATTCAAACAATAATAAAACAAGTAAGAATGTTATATTCGACTATGCCGAATCTTCAATACCCTCCATCAAAAAGTTAATACGTTAGGTTCCGTAGATATACACTCACAAATGTATATAGTATATAACACAGAAACACTTAATGAGTCATTAAATTAGTTATAATTTTTCTTGCTTATAAACCGATAAAGCTGGTTTTAAATAGCAAACTGTTTAGGATAATTACAAACGATATGGCCAAATTTCATTGAACTCCGACAACTATTCTAGGCGTGAGAATGTTCCTAACAGACAGAGAGACGAACATAGCTTAATCGAATCAGTTTTTGATTTAATGCAATAATATATATACATTGTAGGGTCTGAGATTATTCCTTCTTGGCGTTACAAACGGAATGACAAACTTAATATACCCTCATCACTACTTGTGGAAGGTATAAAAATTGTTCTAAAATTATCAAATTATATATGTTTGTCTGTATCTATCATTTATCCCTTTATATATCAGAATAACATTAACCGACTTTAATAAATTTTAATTAGTGGTCAAATGTTAATAATTTGATAACATGTTATATTATGCACTTAATTTTTTATTGTATTAAATTTTTATACAACTTTGAGGTTCTTTAGTCATTTAATATTTATTATTAATATAAGACACGGTGCGCTTTGCCGTCCTTATAAAGTGAGACACAAACCTCTTCCCAAGATTCTATCCGCTTTTCATTTGTCCAGTAAAACAGTTACTTGAAAAATTTATTAAGACCAAATTTGGAAATTCTCGGTGTATTGTTTCTTCAGATATTCTATTATCAATATTTTCTTTGTATGGAGGCTACCACTCCACCTGATCCTATCCATTCTTCGCTTTGCCTAGTAAAACAGTTCCTTGATAAAGTGGTTGAGACCAAAATATATTCGATAATCAGTATTTTTCTTGTATGACGGTTATTCTCTTCGCCTGATCCCATCCGTCTCACATTTTGCCGCGTAAAAAAGTTCCTTGAAAAAGTTGTTGGGATCAAATTTTGAAAATTATCGATAATCAATATTTGCTTTGTATGGGACCTATCTCTCGCCCTGGCCTTATTTAAATTTTTTATAGCATATGAAACTTTCGGGTATATGGGGATCATTATGTGAAATTTTCAGCAAAATCGGCCCAGTATGGGGTTAAGCTGTCTGTACGTCCCAAACAAACAGACAAACAAACACAAATTTATTTTTTATATTTTTAAAAATAATTCTATTGATCTTAATACGTGTTATATTTATTATTTAATGGAAAATTAATAAGTAATTTAACTCTTCCTTTTCTAAAACTGAAACTAATCTATATTTAAATTGTTTTTGCAAATTCATCTTATTTAATTTAATTTCAAAGTCTAATGAATCTTTAGACGTAAATGACAAAACCTCCAGGGAGATAATGGAAAATATATGAAAATTTAAAAGTATAAGTCAAAATAATAATGACATTAACTGATAATTTTAAAAACAAAATACTTTAGTCATTAATTAAGGAAGAATTTTATTTCAACAACAAAAAGCTCAAGGGGATTATATTCTTATTTTACATTTGCATATTTTTAAGGTCAAGGGTTTGTCGGGGGTTTCCATAAGAAATGAAGAAGATTTTTAAATTGTGTACATTTTAATATGAACTTTTTTTTTTTTTTGCTCTTCAGTTATCCCACAGTTTGGTGGATTTGCCTCTCTTGTAATCCTTTGTTTTCATTCAAGGACATGTTTACCATAGTGACATAATCCCGAATCAGGCTAAAAAAGGAAGTTGGAAAAATCTGCCAGAATATTTTTATAGATAACTTGACTTCAATTTTCTCTCAGGAACTTTTTGAGCCTTGTAAGTTTTTAAACCAGCATTAACCTTTCGTAGCAAATAGTCCGAGCACTGAGCTAACCGGACTATAACTACCGGATGTATTGGTTGAAGCTCTACTATTTGTAGGAACAAGTTGGATTTTGTTGAAAATATATAATAATCTTTATTTTTTTTAAATGTAAAGTTTTTTCTCAACAAATTTACATGATTATCGTTAAAGAATGTAATCAGAGTTTCAAAAAATACAACGCAATTTATATTTATTGAAACAATTTGCGCCCTGAATATGATATATATTCTTCCAAAGGTTTTAGATTTCAGCTGAGTTTTAAATTTCCTGTTTTGGCTTGTTTATATTTATACACTGGTACATATACTTAAGTGAGCACATAAATCGTTTTTATAAATTGATCCAAAAATATTTAAAGTTTAATTTATTTTATTTATTTTTGTATAATTTTTTATTGCACTTGGAAAAATCTATTTCGATTTTTTCTCTGGACAGTAAGAAAAGTTTTATTAAGTAGTAATTTTTTTTAAAAAAGTTTTCCAACAAGCAATGAAACGAATATAAAAAACAAAACATTAAGAGCGTTTATATGAATATGTAATGGTGTACAATATAACCACGAACTTAATATACCCTCCAAGTTTGCATTCTGTGAAAAACCCCATTAAGGAATCATCTAAATATATATATTCTTGCATTATATCAAAATATGAGTCGATTTAGCCATGTCCGTCTGTTGGAAACATTATCATGGTGATAATAACGTTTCGAATTCAATAAAATTTTATGAGATTGTTTGTTGTTATCCTAAGCAATTTGCTATAAAAAATCCTGTAAAATCGGTCAAGTAACAAAGAAGTTATAGGTTGTATGAAGGATTGAGAACGAAAAATTCTTAACACACCTTTTCCATTAAAATTTTAACCGAAGTATTATTTGATTTTTGATCAATTTACCTTTTTAAAACATGTCAAAAATTTATTATTAATCTGATAAAAATGAGTGATCAGAAATCCTCCAAAAATTGGCCAAACATTCAAAGGTCTATCGTCAAACTATTTCCAATGTTATTAAACAGTACCCGGAGAACATAATCGTTGATAAAAAAATCTGGCTCAGGCAGAAGGTATGGTCCATATAATGTTTCTTTATCCAAAAAATTGAAAGTATTTTCGAAAAAGCTCCTAACACGGTTAGAAGGAAAGTATTGAAAACTACAAGTTAAGTGATTTCGTTTTTATTAACAAATATGTATGTTAAGAATTTTTCGACTTTCCTTCTTATTATACATAATTTATTCCACCCTACAATCCATCAAATTTCATAAAATGAATTTCTGCGTTTTAAATGTAGCGCATACAACTTAATTAAAAAATAACCAAAAGATCTTGATGATCTTGATTTTATAATATTGATATGATTAATAATCGAATGTTACATACATTTCTTTCAAAAACTACTTTAAATTGACTCGAAATGTTATAATAGTCTCTTAATTTGTTTCATTTATTCGATAAAATAAAATAATAACCTTGATTTCAAACACATTTCATCATCACTGTATTTTTAACGAAACGCCTAACATTATGCCTCAGAAAATTATAACAAACTCTAACAATAAGAGAAATTTCAAACTAAATAATTTGTAAACTGCCAGCAAACAAAAACAAAATAGTGGTCATAACCGAAAACTGAGTGATTCCACATGCATGCAATGAAACTTGCATCCATGACAAAGCTGATGCAATAGAAATGGCCAAAACATCAGTCAATCATTATTTACATTTAGTTCAATACTCAATATAATAATACTACTACAACTACAATACTGCCGACTGAATTGTATATGAGAAGCGGCAAATGCTGCAGAGTTAGCAAAATACTTCTTTATTTAGAAGTTGATTGAACGTTATAAAATGTTGTCGTTTGCTGTCTGATTGTACATGTGAGTACAACATAACCTATCACCAATATATCACCGATAACTATATACTTATAGTTTGAAGTGAAATATAATAACACTTGAAGGAATATTTAGCCATATTTAATTGTGTTAATTTGTTTTTGTTTTGTATATTTGAGATTTTTATAAATTTTCAAAAGCTTAAAGGGGCAAATTATATTTTCTTCATTTTGCGCAAATCGAAGCCACAGAATTAAACTGCTAATGTTGCAGAAATATTCAGAAACAAGAAAAGAAAAACAATTAATTTTGATTGGGGAATGTGAGTGTGTGTGCGTATGTGCTGTCTGCTACTTTTGTAGTAATTGTTGTTGGTAGTTTGCGATGTGTGTATGTGTGTCTGGTGGTTTATTGAAAAAAGAATTTCACTATAAGTTTAAAAGAAACTTGGGAGAAGACAGACTTCAAGCTTTTATTGTGATCGATCTGAATTACAGTTGTCTCGCTTATTTCATACAAAACGGTCGCAAATATTTTCAAATTTAAGGAGATCAGAAAAAAACGTGTTTGAAAATATATTTTCAGTTTTATAACCAAAATGAGTGAATCTTTAAGTGAACCCATGGAATTAAGGCATGTTATATTATCAAGGATGTAGTAAAGAATCAAAAGCTAATTAAGAATATATATATAAAAATCAACTACAAAAAATTAATTAGTGACACTTCAATTTGAAAAATAATAAAAATAGAACATTGAAATCGAATATTTTAAAAATAAAACTTTATTTTCAAAATAACTTTACATTTACCTTTATGTACAAAATAGGATGTGTGTATGTAATATATGGACGACAAAACGGCTATGCCAATATTGATGAAATGTTCACATATTAATCTTATGGGAATAAGGGTACTTCCCATACGAAGCAAATATTAATTAAAGAAGATCTAAAGAAATATAAACGCGGGAGTCCTTAACTTTGGTCTTAATCACTTTCGCATGGAACTGATTTGCCAAATAAAATGTAGGACGGATAGAATAAGGGGTAGAGGTAGTCCTCACACAAAGCATGTCGTGATTAGTGAAATCTAGGACTGAGGAGAATTTTTGTGCAGCAAAGCCCTCCAGATAAAAGCCAGTACAACTTCAAATAAAAGTTTAATTTTAAATACATAAATTAAAAAAAAAAAAAAAAAAAAAAAAAAACTTCATCACTTTCATTTGTCACTTGTTTATTAAAATACTTTTGTTTTTGATTTTAGATATAAAATTCAACCTCGTAAAGATGCGGAAAATGCTTTAACTCAATCTGATTTTGATCCCTTTCTGGCCCGTCAAAATGAACATCCTACAACGTAAGTTTTTTATCTATAGAATACTGATGCAATATACATTCAGATATTAATAATCATTTTCGAATTTTTACTTTTCAGAGATAATGAAACCTTAACGCATTTGTTGAAAGCCTCTTTAGGCACCGGTATTCTTTCTATGCCCATTGCTTTTATGTACTCTGGTATTATAATGGGTATATTTGCTACAATTGTAACCGCCTTTATCTGTACACACTGCAGTTATGTATTGGTAAGTGAATTTTCTTTTAAAGCATGAGAATCGAAAAAGAGATCTTTATTGAATCACGTTGAAATGTGAAATAATTTGATTGTATTTGTGTAAAATGTTAACATCAAGAAAAACATTTAAATGACATTAAATGTGCTATAGATATTGTAATCTGTAAGATTACAAATTAAGGAGTGAGATGAAAAAATTCTTAACATACGTTTTTAATGAAAAAATTTAACCAAAGTATTTTTTGATCTTTTTTTGATCGTGAAACATTTCATTTATTATGTTTAATGTCAAAAATGATTTAACTTAATGATCAACAAAACGCAACTTTTTCTTTGGAGGATAGAAAACCTGGTTCAGATAGAATGAACAGTCTACATGATGTTTCTAAAGCCAAAAAAATAGAAACCATTTTTAAAAGAGTTTCCAACACATCCGGGAATTCGAACTATTTGTACGAAAGGTTTAAGCCAGTGCAGGATTAAAAACATACGTTCCCGACAGGAACGCTACTAAAAATTTAGAGGCCAAAAACAAAGCACAGTTTTCTTAAAAACTATTCTTGCTGCATATGGATGACGAAACGTCCACTTAATTTTGGCTTGGCATTCTGTCACAATGAAATAGTGGTTCAAGAACAATAATGTGGTATTTATACCAACAGAGCCAAATCCTCCAAAGTGCCAGAAGCAATGGCCAGTGGAGAGATATTGAGCTCATATAAAAAGAGAATTGAAGAGCACAGAAAAGGAATCCAAGAGTTTAGTCTGTTCGAGCAAAGCGACAGAAAACAATATAATGGGTGTCCGAGTTCAAAATTTCATCAATAGCGATTAAAACTATTTTACTTTTTGAAGAATTTTAATAATAATTTCAATCAAACACAACAAAATAAAACTGTAAGTTTAGTTGTTTCATTTTCTTAACATATATGTATGTTAAAAATAATTCAATCTCACTCCCAAACATCTTACTTTAAATGTAAAAATAGTTATAATTCAATTACGATTAAACATCACAACTTAATTGAAAAAATGGTTTCCTTTTATAAATATTGAAGCTTTTTTTGTTGAAATTCTCACTATAATTCTTTGAAATTTTGAAAAAAAAGACTTTAAAGTGCGTGTTTATTGTGTTCAATTATTTATTTAGTAATATTGATGAAATGACATCTTATCATACGAAACGTGCACATTCTTTTTTATCACATTCGACCTTTTATTACACAATCAAGTAATAATTTTGTTATTATTTCTTTTAATAATGAACTTAATTAAAAGTAATTAATAACACAGACTGGCGCTTTAACTTCAAAATACATTTTATTAACATTTAGTAAAGAAATAATTGAAGATAAATTGTCAATTGGATTTTTTTCTTTAAGAATAAAAACAAATAACTAAAAGAATTTCCCAGTCGAATTTTCACATGAATCCTCCTCAGAATTTTATGATGAATTTTTGACAACTCAAAATGTCTAAAATAAATCTTGAACTTCAAGATAAATCTCTTGAAATATTTCAATATCACTTATTTCACTGTCATTTCAGACGAATTTTTTAGGAGTTTATTTTCAGTTAAACATCTAATTGAATAATAAATATTGTAATAAATCGGTTCGTAATCAAAATAATTAATAAAACTTTCGTAATTGTTATTAATCGATAATTCAGTATTTCGATTAATCAGATTTCCGCTAATAAGTTGATCGCACAATTATTTATAAAATCATAAGTCCATTTTATGCTTTTAAATAACAAAATACAAACACAATCTCATCATCATCATTCATCTATATATAAAAATGAATCTGTGTTTGTTTGAGACTTATAGACAGCTTAACTACTTGACCGATTTTGCTGAAATTTTCACAATTTAAAAATTTTTCAATTAACTGTTTAACTGGACAGAATGAAGGGTGGATAGGATCATGGGAGGAGGTGTCTCCCATACAAATATTAATAATCGAATATCTAAAGAACTTTAAAAGCGGGAGTATTCAAATTGGCTCCAATTACTTTCTCAAGGATTTTTTTACTGGTCAAATATAGGACCATACAAAGAAAATTAAGATGAAATGAAATATCTAAACAACAATAACAGCGAGAGTTATCAAATTCGGTCCCAATCACTTTTTCAAGGAACTATTTTAGTGAACAAAATATAGAACCGAAGGATGCTCTCCATACAAAGGAAATAATGATTATCGAATATCTAAACCATTATAACAGCGAAAGTTCTAAAACTTTGTTCTAAACAGTTTTACTGGACAAAATGTAGGAGGGTTAGGGACAAGGGAAGAGGTAGCTCCCATGGAATGGAAATATTATATACGGAGGAAAAACAGGTAAAAGCTAGTATGTTTATAAAAACGAAATAACTAAACTTTCAGTTTTAAATTTGTATTTGATTGATAATAATAACCGGACTTCCTTCTATTGGATGTGTTGGGAGCTCTTTTGAAAAATGCTTTCTACTTTTTGACTTAATAAACATTATGTGGACCATTTCTTCAATCTGAACAGTTTGTAGGATCAAGTTGGGTTTTGCTCTTTTCTGGTCATTCATTTTAACAATATTCTGTTTGACATTTAACACTATAACTGACATGATCAAATTATACTTCGGTTAAAATTATACTTCGGAAAAACGTGTGTTAAAAGTTTTTCGATCTCACTCCTTATCACTTGTGAAAATATAACGATAGCACAATCATCATAACAATAACATTTATATATTTGTTATAAATTTTACTTACAGGTAAAATGTGGTCATAAATTGTATTATAAAACCAGGCGTACAAAAATGAGTTTTGCTGAAATTGCTGAAGTTGCATTTGAAAATGGTCCCAAATGGTGTCGCGGTTTTGCACCCATTGCAAAATTCTCCATATTATTTGGTTTATTCCTCACATATTTTGGTACTTGTTCCGTATACACTGTCATTGTAGCCAAGAATTTTGAACAGGTAAATAAGAGTTAATAATTCAAATTAACTTAAACTTACTTTATTTTATATGTTTTTTTAGGTTATGGAACATTGGTTAGGCTATGAAGTTTCCTTACGTTTACTTATTTCATGCTTGCTCATCCCACTCATCTTATTGTCGTGGATACCAAATTTGAAATATCTTGCACCCGTTTCTATGATCGCCAATGTTTTTATGGGTCTTGGTTTGGGTATAACATTCTATTATTTAGTTATGGATTTGCCACCAATTGAGAACAGAGATTATGTACATCTTTCAACACTGCCAGCCTTCTTCTCCATTACCATTTTTGCCATGGAAGCCATTGGAGTTGTTATGCCATTGGAAAATAATATGGAACATCCACGTCACTTTTTGGGAATTTGTGGTGTATTGTCACAGGGTATGTCGGGTGTAACATTGATCTATATGTTTTTGGGTTTCTTGGGTTATTTGCGTTATGGTGATTCTACTGAGGAAAGTATAACTTTAAATTTGCCTGTACATGAATGGTAAGTTCTGGTCAAAAGAGATGTTGTTGTATGTATTTAATTTATGTTTTTTTTGTTGTTGGATATTTCTAGGCCCGCTCAAGCTGTTAAAGTGTTGATCGCTTTAGCTGTATTCTGTACTTTTGGTTTACAATTCTATGTGTGCTTGGAAATTGTATGGGATGGCATTAAAGATAAATGCAAAAAACGTCCAACACTTGTTAATTATGTTTTAAGGTGAGTGATTTTTTCAATCTTATATAATTTTAAGTTACCTTAAGTGGTTGCAAAGGGTTCAGAATTTTTTACGAAAGGTTAAAATTGAACTTGTGAGGGTTTTTTAATAGAACCTGGTTAGGATTACTATATATTTGCTCGAGACTCACGATTTATACACTATTTAATTGTAAATCGTTGCACGGTGACTCCAAAGCGATGGTTTCAGAATTAATTATTTAACTTTTGATCCGTTAGATATATCTAGATAATTAGATATATTTAATTTTAAGGTCTACAGACCTCAATTAATATATTATGATTTTTAAAATCAAAATTTCTAAACCGTTAAATGATAAATTAATAAAATTTTGAAACAGAATCTAAATTTATTAGTATTCATTCTTAAGAATGTGACAATATTTATTCAGCGGAGAATCACTTTTTTCTTAATTATTTCCTTTTTTGGGTTTTGACTTTCAGTTGCGGTGCAAACAGCAGACATATTGTCATGTTATTTCACAATGATTCTGCTTACTCTAAATCGCGAACTATACCTTCGTATATAAAGAAGGGGTCCTTGAATTCTGTGTTAAAATATTACCTTTACAATTTAAAACAATTGCATGTGGTTAACAATTGCAAACGGTAAATTAATACCGTTATGCGAAAGTGGGACTCAAATTCTCAAAAAAATAAAAAGCATTTTCAAAAGAGCTCCTAACACATCTGATAGGAAAGTAGCCCGGTTGGTTCAGTGTTCGGACAGTCCAAATTTCTCAAAAAATTCATGGTATTGCAAGCAATATGTAGTTGCGGTACAAAAAATGCTGCTTCCATACATAAGACTTATAATGTGTCCAATGATTTTTGGCCTAACTTAACATCCTTTCACAATGATGAACAAGCCCTTAAGTGGTACAACAAAAATAAGGTTGTATTTATACCAAAAGGGGCAATTCCTTCAAACTATCCGGAGCAAAGGCCAGAGGAGAAATATTGTGCTCTTGTTAAAAGAGAATTGAAGAGCACAAAAAAGGTGTCCAAATGTCTGGTAGATTTTAAAAGTACTATGAAATCGTTAATGAAAGGGTTTCTGAAGAAGGTTCAAAATTTCATCACTAGTGATGAAAACAATACAAATATGTTTTTAAGAAGTTAAAACTGTTTCGTTTTTCTAAAAGTATATGTATGTTAAGAATTTCTCGATCTCACTCCTTATATATTAATGTTTAAACAAAGATTTTATTTTTCGAAAAACAACATTCGAAAATTATAAATTCATCCTAAATTTTTGACATTAAATTCCATTCCAATTACTTTCTTTAATTTGAATCGACAAGTTCTGACGTTTTTAAAGATACAAAATAGTTGAGATAGAAGTTTATCCTTTGGCTGAAAATCCAATTTACACTAGGTTTCACCAATTCCATTTTCCTGTATAAATAAGCAGATTTATACGGGTCCTATGTTGGAGTTATAGAAATTACTGATTTTGTTTTGATTTTTTCAGAGATTTGAGAATAAGTAACTGAAATAATGAACGGATTATTCCAATTTTAATTATCATTAAAAACGTTCATGTCATTATGAATTTTCTTCTTTTCAAATTATAAAATAAGAAAACACAGATTTTGAACGATTGTTGCGGGTAATAAAATAAATATCCTGACCAATTCTTTGTCCACTTTAATTGCTATATGGAAACACATATTTAGGAAATCGGTGTTAATGAAAAAAATGTTTATTTTTCTCTAATAAAATAAATATCTGAACCAATTTTGAAATTTTCTATTCACATAAATAATATTTTTCATACTCAATGAGAACTTTATTTTTACTCTTCTAGAACTGTTTTGGTAACCGCTGCCGTCGTTTTAGCCGTATCAGTGCCTACAATAGCACCATTTATGGGTCTTATTGGTGCCTTCTGCTTTTCCATTCTTGGTTTGATATTCCCCGTAAGTTTGTAGATTTTACTTCAAATGTTATTTTGAATTTATTATAAATACTTTTGCCATCTTTCTTAGGTCTTCATTGAATTGGTAACCCATTGGGATACCGGTTTTGGTGCCTACAACTGGATTGTATGGAAAAATATTGTCATCACTGTTTGCGGTATGTGTGCATTAGTATTTGGTTCAATGAGTGCCATTGAAGATATCGTGGGTTTATACACCAAGAAAACATAAGCAAACTGAATGGAAAATAAAAATACAAAGTGAAATAATTTAAGGAAATTATTATTTTAGATTAAGTTAAACAGAAGAATTTGTAGTATTTTTTTGTGCAAATTAAAATTTAATTAATTGTGCTTTACACCTACACCTTTCTTTACGGTGTATGTAAACTTTTTGAAAAGACACTTTGTTTTTAAAAACAAAAATATTTATTATTTTACAAAAATATTAAAAAAAAAAACGAGAAAACGATAAAACAAAGTATTAAATTCTAACTTTTGTTAGAAATTTGAAATAATTACATACATCTTATCAATATACAAGAAAGAGAAGAGATGATGAAACACTTAAATTATTAAAATACAAAATTTGCATCCTTTTAGAATTAAATTAATGAAAACATTAAACTAAATATTATAAAACATAATATTTGGTTAAAAACAAAATAATAATTAAATGAAAAAAGTGAAATGATATGAAATGAAGTGAAATGAAATGAAACAGTGCCTTTATTTTTAAACATAAAAATCTGTTTCTGAAGAACTGTTTTTCTTTTTTTTTTTTGTAAAACAACCTAAAATTGTATACATTTATTGTAAAATCCAAATTAAAGATTTCCAAAATATATTTTTTATATAAATTTTGTGAAATCCAGATTTCTCCCCGCCCCCCAAAGACAGTTAAAGAAATAATTATAGTTTAGGTTTGTAAAATAATTATAATAAAATTAAAACAAGTACAATCTTGCATGAGTTATACGAAATTCACCAACAACAAAATTATCATGCATTTAGAAAGATTTTTTTTGTTAAATTATAAATTATTTTCATTGCAATAATACAACTATCAGGTCTGTCACACGTTTCGTTTGGAATAGCTTCAAGTCCATAGTAACCAAAGTTATTAGAACAAAATCTTTATTTTCATATGATTTTAATTTTATATCTTTATTTGCGAAGATTAAAAAATATATATTTTTTTTATCCAAATTTGTACTCATCTTTGTTACTCATCTTTCTGTTAAGAATAAAAACGAGGATTATTTTTAATTCGTTTAAAAACACACAAAAATTCATATAAAAAAGTAAACATATCTTGACATATGAGTCCGTTTGTATATCCATACATCTCTTTTTAATAAAAATCGATCTCTGGTATGATCTTACGAATAATACAATCATTCCGTTCGATTTTGCTTATACAGAAAACTACAAAGTAAACAATTCCAATTTAAAATTAATAAAAATAATTCAAAAAAGTTTTAATTTTTTTATTTTGCCATAAATTCTATTTTTTGTTAATTTTTTTAAGAAGCTGAATATGGTATCAATTCCACTTTCGATCGGGATGGAATTTTGTGACAGGCCTGTATAATCATTCAGGTTTATTATAATTAATTAATAAAGCAAAATTTATTTACAAATTGTTGCCAATTTTTTTTATTATTTTTTAAATATATTTTTTTAGTAAATATTATTTTCGTTTATATTTTTGCGTATTTTTTTTAAGTTACAAAAAATAATCTCATTATGATTTTTAAAATCTTTGTAATAATCTTAAATGAAGAAAACATTATTTTTATTTATAATTCTTAATTCTTAAGTTAATATTTTTTTCAAAATTTTCAAGATATTTAAATTATTAAAAAAAGTTGTATTTTTATATATTAAGAGTATTAATTTATTATTTTTTTATTACTATTCAATTATAATTATTAATATAATTATTATTAATATTATTATTATTGAAAACAATAGTTAATTTAAATCATGTAATCATTATTAGTACTCAATTCAAATCAGAAGTTGGAAAAAAATATATTTTTTTTATTTTTACACAAAACAAAATTGATCTTTTTATTATTTTCGAATTCGGCATCGAAACTTAATTTAACAAATCGGAACAAAAACAAAATCGTATAAAAACCACATGTTTGCATTTACCAATGATATTAAAAAAATTATATAAATAAACTGGAAAAATTATTAACATTTAGAAAAAAATATTTAATTCAATAATAAAAAATTATTTTTGCAAATTTTAATCTAAAGAAAAAACATCAACAAAAACAACAACAGAGTAAATGGTAGTGTATTCAAAAACCAAAACCGAGAACCGGTTTTTTTTGCATTTAAGAAAGCCGACTGGTTTCGAACAATTACAATTTTCGATTTATTCAACATGTCGGGTTTTTTTCAGTCGGTTAAACGGTTTTCAATGGAAATCACTTTTAAATTTTTCACTATTATATTCAGCCTCATTTTTATAAATTCCGCAATGACTGAATAAATATATAAAATTTTGTATTGTATGCATTTTTAGATATCTCATTCTAAACCGATTTTGTTATGTCCGTCTGATTTAGACATAATCACGTCTATTATTTAGACATATTCAGAAATTAAAGAAAAAGTTTCTCTAAAGCAAAAAAATTTTTAAATACGATACCGAAAAACACTAAAAAAACTTTTATATCCCACTCATTTAGGACATTATACAGTGTAAGATTAATTTGGTCATTATACGATATGTGTTTTAATTGGTTAAACTCTAGATTTCAATTAAATTATATTTTTCTAAAATTTATAATAATCAAACAAAAACCGTTTAACCGGTTTTTAACATAAAACTGTATTCGAAAGCGGTTTTTTTTTTGAAAAACCTATTTCTTGAATAACTCGAAACCCGGTTTTCTGAAAATGTCGGTTTTTTGAATACACTAGTAAATGCGCTAAGACTTACTTACATGAATATCATATGACGAAAAACTTTGAACAACGATTTTATACATATGATATTTTATTTAAAACACATTTTATTTTTGGAATACAATACAA
Source organism: Cochliomyia hominivorax (assembly GCA_004302925.2). Lineage (NCBI taxonomy): Eukaryota > Metazoa > Arthropoda > Insecta > Diptera > Calliphoridae > Cochliomyia > Cochliomyia hominivorax. Next base: position 59,659,217 of record PYHX02000413.1, read on the forward strand.
GAGATCATGGGATCGTAAATATAAGAAAATAGTCCACTTATTATTGTACAAATTGAAAATAAAAAACAAAAATACACACAAAAAAATAAACATGTTGATGTTTTCATTTTCAATATACACAAAACGTCATAGTTAAAAAACAAAAACAAACAAATAAATAATAAAATGAAAGTATTTAATTTCAAAACTTATATTATCATGTCTTATTTAATAAACTGTATAATCAGGGATCGAAAATAATTATAATTAATATCAAATATGTTTTAACAAAAACAGCAGTCACACAGAGTTTCAAATGACAAATGACAAAACTGGTAATAAACCGGTTACTTTTGAACAATTAGTGCGATTTAAATAAATTTTCAGTTTTAAAGACTTTGTGAATCTAAGATAAGTCGCTTCACATGGTCCCAAAGTTCGGTCATAAAAATATTTAAAACGATTTAAATACCTTGAGCCAGAACCGATTTTTAACATTTCATATTCATATGAATGAAATCTGGTAATGAAGACTTACAAAAAAAACCTTGTCTTTTTGGTTAACCAACTAATAGTTAAAGAGTTATTGAGCTTTAAAATAAAAAAAATATTTTTGACTGACTTTTGTGGTTTTATTTAAAACCAACGACAATATTTTGCAAAGAAAACATTTCCAAAACAATAAGAATGTATAGTTGGTCAGGCCCGACTATGGTAGTTACAAAGAATTAATGAACGGCCCTCGAATAATTTGATTTTCTGATTTATTCTTAAGACTGAAGCACATTATTGTGACTCTACGATTTATGTAAATTTTAAGCGTTTTAAATTGATTTTTTCTTGGTGGAAGGGGGTGCTTATAGTGGGCTACAAGAAATTATGAACCGTTTTTGCTTACATTTAACTTAATTTCACCAATTTTTATTACAATACAAATGTATATGTGAGATTTTTGCCCTTAAAAGTTTTAATTGAAAGGGGGTTTGTATGTGTCATATGAGCAATAATATACCTACCCTCGCATATTTTGCCACAACGTTTTAAAATATAATAAGATTTACTTGTGCCAAATTTCGTTTAAATTGCTTTGTATTTAGGACTTTTATGGCCTTAACACCACATTCCGGAAAGAACATTTGTATGGGAGGTTCTTCAAATATTGGTTCGTACATAGTTTCGTCCTTTGGCCAAAAATTGAAATTTAGTACAGTGCTTAATTCAACGATTGTTGTATATAGTATAATATCCGATATATATAGTGCGTTGAAAATCAGATGTGAGTTCAATTCTGGGTAAAAACACCATTTTGTACACTAGACAATCCATTTTTTTGTATTTATATAACAATATTTCATTTAAGAAGTGAAATCGAAAACTTCTTTACACACGTTTTTCATCAAAACTTTTAATCAAGTTACCTTCGCCCATATTGTATTCAAATTTCGTATTAATATCTTATTTCTTGTAGAATTTATTTGATGTCATATATTACAGTTTTTTTACAAGAATGCGCCGAAAATAGGAATTTTTGATTTCTCGACAAATTCATTATTGATATTTAGTTGATATTTAGTTTATATTCTACTCCACTACTAAGCACAATTTATATTATAATTGTTTAATAACTTGAATGATACTTGGCCCCTCCACAGAAAGTTGCACATTTTCCAAAAATAATTGAATAGAAAATTTCAACATGTAAGAAATGTTCTATAACATTTTAAGGTATTTATGGACTGGTTCAGAAGAGCATAAGTTTTTAGTTTTTCATGGGGACCGGGGTAGTATGGTTGAAATTGAACGCATCCAAAGTTATATCTTTAAAATTGCTTCTTTGTGCATAACCGCCGCAGAGTGTTATATCCAATTGATTAGTTAGCAGACCGTATAACCAATGCATCTATGCTGATGAGGGTAAAAAAGAAGATATGTACCATTGTATTATGTTATTGTTCAATCTCGTCAATCGATTTTCTTGATGGACTTGAGAACAATCTTCCTAAAAATTGAACGTATAGATGTGCAATGATATGACAATTTATTTAGGTCACCTAAATGCAATATTTCAGTTACATAAACGTATTAGATAATGTTAATTTCCCACCCTAAAATCTTAATTTGCTTACAAATATTTTTAATTTTTACTTTCTTTAATAAAAAATTTAATTAATAATATGAAATATTACATTATCTTCCCTCTAACAATAATAACAACAACAACAATAATTGCAACGACAGTTAACAACAATTAAAAATGATGAATTGTAGAAAAAAGAAAAGAAAAAAAGAGTTAAATTATTTAATTATTATTTTCCAGTTGGTATTTAAGGATTTATAACATTTGAATTATGGAACAGTTTAATAGGAAATCAATTACCATGAAGTTGGTGGCAGGAAGTATAATTTTACCGTTAATCATAAGTAATTTTTACACAGATACTTTGGCTTTAAATATCAGTCGATGGAAGTTGAGAAATTATGATTCAAAAAGATCTATTGATGCAGCCGTTACAGCGTATTATGAAAGAAGAACTTTTATGATGAGTATCGGTGTTAATTTGGAGTATTCGAAAAATTGGCAAAATTATATAATGGATTTCTTGACAGCAGCTCTAACACATTCCAAATTAATGAAATATGAGATTTTCATGAAGTCAAATAAACAAATACAAAATGTGACAAAAGTTTCATATCACAATTTGTGGTATGTGGATTCGTATAAAGGTTTTCGGTGAGTTTAAATTTTGTTCTTTTGCAACACATTGACATACTAAATTTAGTTTCAATTGACATACTAATTTAGACAAACTGAACTAAAAAATGTATATTTAATGTGAAAATGATGATAAAATTATGGAGACTTGATTGTGAAAATTTTATATAATGTCCATAAGGACGACGTATTACTTGAGAAGAGAACTACTGTCTAATTTAACAATCCATTATTATTTAAGTGAGACCATCTCGTTCCAGATATTTCAATAATCACTACGAAAGGTTAAGCACTAACAAGTTGTTGTGTCAAAAAATCGGCCAACCTCTATTACTTGAGTTTATAGATCTGCAGGATCGAGAAGGATAGAATTTGGTTAATATTTGCACAAATGTCGCATATCATGTGATCCATGGCTGCATGCAGAACATAAATATGTGACGGCACAATCAATTGGGAGACCAGTTATTGTTGGACTCCCATAAAAATCTGAGTTGTGAAATAACTTCTCTGATGGCATCAAAAAACGACATTCATACGGTAATTTGATATCATGAAACTTGAGCCTTCTCTTTAAATGTCGTTTCGATTGTGTCCTACGAGAACCTGCATACTGAGAATTTCATTATGTTCCTTTCGTCTAAAAGAAAAGATCTTCGTTTCCACATGTAAATGGTAAATTCAATACGGGCTGTTGAGGTTTTTAAGGCTGCATTTTGGCAAATTTGAATAATTTTCCAATGTGTATCACTAAGCGATAGAGTCCAAACAGGAGCAGCAAAATTCAGCAAAATTCCCGAAGGTGTACAATAGTTGACTCAAATATTTTATTCACATATAACCAGCAGATGCTTTTATATCCCGGTTAAATATTATGGCCGTTTAGTTTTGACTTCTCCTTTCAAACGTATAAATTGGCTTCGCAACAGTTCCTCTGTGTTAATCTGAAAAATTGAAATGATGAAAGTTCATGACCTCGTATATGATCGAATATTATGCATCTCCATCTTATACGGTATGCTGCAGTTGTTTTTGGGTCTTTTCGAGTTGTTTCTTTGTTTTGTTTATGAAGGTTGTAATCAGTCTTTGTGTTATTGGTCTACTGTAGTAGGTTCCAGGATAACGGTCCCACCATCTGCCGCTGAGATTCTTACTTTTTTCAAGATTCCTGTGATGACTTCCAACTTTTAACGAAACAATTATATTCGGTGCAGTTCTTTTGTGATTATCCAACCCTTAGACATGATCAGATACTACGGCCTCGTTTCTGGTTAACAGTTCGAATAAATTTGGTTCTTGTGGAAAAAACTTCCGGTTAATTCAGCTGTTGCTCGGTTGACAATCTTTGGACGAGTGTGACTCGGGACGTTTTAGGTCAGTTTTTGTTATTGATTTTTTCAAACGAATAAACAGTCTTCGGTAAGTATTCTATGTAATCATCTGACCCGATTACAGCATCTTATAAGACTAAAAATCTATTTGACCCGTAGTATTATTTTAAATTTATATATATTCGGTAATTGTTAAGTCCCTTGTCTGGGTTTTATGTATGAGTTGTAATACTTGGAGTTGTGTAGATGTTTTTAGTTTTCATCATTAATAACAATACAGTCCACAAATCACCATTTTCAGCATGTCGAATGATGAAAAGCACTTGAATGTAAACCTATGCTTCTAAAATAGTGCGTCTCGTATGACCCCTTAAATAATAATAAAATTCAACAACCTTCGTTTTGTAAAACTTCCATATAATTTCGGTTGTCAGGGTTTTCCTTTTCTTGATTGTCAAAATCACGACATTTTAATTATGCAAACGATATTTCATCATAAATTTCTTAATTTTTTTCTCTTTTCCTTTCAGCTCACTTTTAACCGCCACTAAAAACGATTTCAACGAAAACATGGGTAAATATTTTATAGTCATGGAAATAGCTCAAATGTTAAATCCGAAACGTGAAGTACAATTGATATTGGAGAAATCATTTCAGCTGAATATTGTCGATATTGTGGTAGCGGTTTATATAAAAGCGGGCACTTTCAAAATATATTCATATGAAATATTTCGGCCACATCGATGTCGTCAAGTTATAGTGGAACAAGTGAATCTTTTCTCACACGGAAGATTCAAAAATAATGACTTATTTCCCTATAAATTTAAAAACTTTCATAACTGTCCCATAACGATGTACATACGTAATACATCGTTATTTTTTCGCTTCAATTTATCGGAAGATGGTACACAAATAAAATCCATTGAAGGAGTGGAGGCCAATATGATACGAGTTATGGCCCAAAAATTAAATTTTAAATTACATATGTTTTATAAACCGATTAATGTTAGTGGTCAAGTGTTTCCTAATGGTACAGCAGTGGGTCCATTTAGTTTCTTAAGTGAAGGTAAATTGGATATTCTCTTGGGTTATTACCATGAAACAATTAGAAGCCGCTATTTTGGTGAAAGTACTTCGTATGCATTTATGCCTCTGGTCATGGTTATTAGTGAACATAATAGCCGGGAATTTGTTGGTATATGGCTTATTAAGCCATTTAGTGGCAGGACCTGGTTAATATTTTTCCTTTTATCTCTATTGGTTGTTGTGTTGGTGCAATTAGCTCATTGTTATCTATCAAAAACTGTAACATGGATCGATATACTTGGCTTGGTATTGGGCAATTCCAGACCATTACATATTAAATCATATATAACAAAAATTTCCTTCTCTGTATGCATATTTGGAACCATGGTATTATGTGCCACTTTTCAGGGACGCCTCTACAATGCTTTCAATAGTGGACCTGAAACTAAAATAATCGATATACAACAACTAATTGATGCTAATTATACTTTCTTTATCAGACGAAGTTTTGATCATAATCTTGTCAATTCATTGCACATTCCAGTTCAACAAATTCGTTATTTTGATGTGGCCGATGATTATTCGATTTATAAAGAAATGCGAAACTATATCAGAAATGTGGCAACGCTAACTAACTATTGGGACTTTCAGATGTATATGGAATCGAATAAATGCTATAGTGAATTCGATATTGTTCCAATGATAGTGATTTTAAATCAAATTTGTGCATACATGAGAAATCACTCGTATTTAATCGAACCATTTAATCGTATGATTTCATCACTAAATGTGGCAGGAATTTTATCGAAATGGATGCAAAATATGACAGATATCAATAAAACCAACGAAATTGAATTGAGTGTGAAACACAATCTCTCAATGGTGCCACAACCATTGACTGTTCTAAAATTAAGAATTGTCTTTGTGGGTTTAATGTTTCTTTACATAATTTCTATTTTAACATTTTTTGGAGAATTGATGGTGAAATATTGCAGAGGATTTTTTAAAAAAGGATTAAGGATTAAGAATTTACGAAAGTTTTATAGAAAATTTAAGTGAATTCAATATTAATTAAACGTTTATTAATTACAATTAATTATTATGCAATTTATGTATTAGCAAATTTGATTAAATAAATTACAATTTACAAATTATTATTTACAAAAAATATATATCGTTTTAATCACTTGTGATGAAATTTTATTAATGTTACTATAGAGCTTTCTGTCACTTTGTTCGAACAGGTGGTCCATCTACGTTAAAAATCGACCACACTTTTGGGTAAATTTTTTGTGCTCTTCAATTCTCATTTAATAAGACCCCAATAGCTCCAACTGGCCTTCGCTTAAGATTTATTTGATGGATTTACATCTCTTGGTACAAATACCACAATAACATTTTTGTACCACTCAAGGCCTTGTTTAGCATTGTGATAGATTGCCAACAATTAGTCGACACATTATAAAGTCTTACAAATGAAAACAGCCTTTTTTGTAAACATTTCTTGATGCAAAAACCGAGCTACATTTTGCAGGACCATGTTGCGTTTTGTTGAAAATATTTAATAATTTTAGTATAATTTTAGCCCCTTTTTCTGGTCAAATATCTTGTGTTTAAAGTTGTAATAAAAAAAACTGTGTTAATAGTATTTTATCTCACTCCTTATGTAATGACGAAGGGTCTTTTATTACGGAGAATGATAGAATATAACTCCTTTATGTGTATAATTTTCCTTATTTGGGATTATGTTTGTTATCACCATGCCAAATTACCAGACCATTTCCATTCCCACAACAATTGGTTCTCCGTTTGGAAATGACCGAACAAAGTTTGTCAACTCAGTTACAGCTGTTACCCAAGGAAAAAACTTTAACAGTGAAACGGTTACAACAACCATCTATTTCTTTACATCTATTCAAATCTTATACAATTTTTATGAGTATATAGAAAACAGGATATATCAAACGAAATGTTTAAAATTACTTAAGTTTCGAACAGCAAATGTTTTAATAAACATTGTTTTTATTATAATGTCCATGGAAATTAGCAGGAAAACTATAATGTTATAACTATGAAAGTATTAGTTGTAAACTTCATTCTACTTAATGTAGTGTAAGAATAGTAGACTGCATCATAATAAGTCACGTATTCTAATTCCTCAAATTTGTAAGTTAACATATTGATTTGTACAATTGACTTAAAAAGGCCCAAAAGAATGCTGATGACATCGTAGCGGGCTAAAAAATGCATTCCATTCTGTTAGTGTCATAAATAACATTATCACATTTTCTGTGGACTCAAGTCTACAAATATGTTATGAAATAGTGAATAAAATCATGTTTTAATAAATTTATTTAAAACGAATATATAAATCGAATCTACAGCACTGTTCACTTATAATCCGGACACATAAAATTGTTAATAAATTTTGATTGAAACAGCAAAATTTAAATTTTTATTTCAAAAATTAATGATTGAAATTTTTTAATTTCCTCCTCTCGAATGCATGCATTTGCATGTTTCTAAATGTTTCGTATAAATTCTGCACAACTTTATTTTGAACTAAAGTATCATATTTATTCCAAGCTGTTCCCATAGAATTCTCATTTTTAATAACTTGGAACTCTTCTTCAATTCAATAAACATTCTTTTGTATAAATTGCTGAGATCATTGAAGAGAATGTGGCAAAAGTTTTGCTCTTCAACCCGTAACTGCAAATTGCTTACAAATCCGAAACTTTTTACCAAAATGTCTTCAATGATAGATATGCTTTTAATCTATTATTAAGGCGAATTCTTTGTATAGTACATCTGCTGGTTTTAGATTTTTTAGAATGATCAGCGTCAAATAATCCAGAAGTATTTTTGATTGACTTTACTACTTCAGTCTCCAATTTTATGTTTCTTATTCTGTCTAGTTTACATTTCTCTTTTTCCTTTCGATAGTACAGTATTTCTCATATCTTTTTAAAACACTAAAAACCGTACTTTTTGCAATTTTAAGCGATTTTGTTAACTTTGATCGAGTCCAAGTCGGATTTTTATTAAATTTGTGCAGAATATTTTTACCAGTGAAATCAATTGTTTGACATGTAACAGTACATCTGTAATAAACAGTGTGGCCAATTCTTGAGGAGCATTAGTAGCTAAATCGTTATTTTTAAAAGTGGCTAAAACGGTGGCGTAATAAAAATATTCATAAATGGATAAGTTTAAAGCGAAAATGAAAATGGATAAGTTTAAATATAATGACTGAAAAGTATTCAATTCAAAATTATATTTTCGGTGGCTAAATTTAGCCACTAAATGGCTAAATTGGCAACACTGGTAGTGAAAGCTTTCAAAATATTTCTACTACTGCCACCAGAGGCGCTGTAATTTAATGTACAGGGCGTCGAGATTAAATTGAACAGTGCTTTAATACAAGAGTTTTAATTATAACGATTTTCCATATGTTTAAATGTTTATCAAAGATATTAACTCATTTTATATAATTTCATTACTGTTTTAACATGAATTTAAATTATTAATTTTATGTTTAATTTTATCGCAGAACTTTTACAAAAAAAAAAAAAAAAAAAAAAAAAAAAAAAAATTAATCTCAAATTTTATCTAAAATTTGTTTTGGCATTAAATCAATGAAATTCGTATGTTGTAAAGAGTCCATAACGTGTCATCATTTGTAAATTGTTTTTATAAATTCGTACTTGTGATGTATAAATGTCCTTATCGGTTTTTATAGATCTTAAGTTGAAATTATATGCACAAAACGTATAAATGAAAAACTGAATTTGTGTAATTTTACTTTAAATCATCAATATTCATGTTGGGGTGACATTTTTTATGATCGCATAATGAAATCATTAAACGTTATGTTTCTGGAATTTAAATTTAAAAGTTCATAGAAAATTTAACAATTAAAATTATTTTCCATGTTTTCAAAAATAAATTAAATTTAGACTTCCAAATATCAGGTTCAGCAAAGATATTTGTCATTGAATTTAATAATGATGTACAAAATTTCAATTAATTTATTATTCAATTACAATTTTAACATCAAATGAAAACCACTTGAAACCAAATAAACTTCAAATTAATAAAATAACACAGATTTTGATCTAAATATTAAAAAAAAACATGATAAATTGACATCAACGATTCGTATGTTTTAAGTTTTTAATAAAATTCCAATTTATTTTGTGCGCTACACCAGCAGTTACGCAATTTTAAAGTTATTGATTACGTAAATTGGTGATATAAGACTCATTATACCAAGTGATCCTTAAACAAAGTGTAGTTTTATGTTCAAAAGAAATGTATTTTTATTTTATAAAAATATTTCTTTATTGGAAGCCCAACATCTCTCTAACTAAAATGATATAAAAGAAGATGAAAATATAAGTAAGATTTCTTTAAATTTTTAACTTCTATATTATTTTCCACCTCCACCTACTTCCAATTGAGGTGTTCATTTGGGGGTCGATATCGAGAAGCCTTTTTAGATTGTAAGAGAAAGGTTGAGGATGGGATATGGAATCAGACCATTCGAGGATTCTTCGGAAGCCAGTTTTGGAGATCATATACGTATGACAAATAGGCCTTCTGAACTAGGTTTTCTCTTTTCCTGAGATTATTTTTTGTTTTTTATGGGAATTTAAAAACAAAATTTTTCAATCCCGGAAATTCCCGGAAATGAATTAGAATATCTAATATTTTATAGAATTAATGTGGGAAATATTTTCCAATTTTCAAAATATTTTAATTTAAAATAGTTTTATGAATATAAAACTCTCTTCTCAGAACATAGTTTTATAGGGCTTATTTGATGCTGCTTTTCAGAATTGTTTTTAAAATTCAACAAATGTATTTACGCCAAATCCAATGTTATTTCCATTGAAATACTGATATTAAGAAGTTTTTTCCAGCTTTAAGTTTTTTTTCTAGAAAATGGAGAATTATATATGAGTTATTATCTAATAAAAGTCAATATTCCTGAAATTGTTATATTTAGGACTTTCTAATTATCTCAAACATAAAAATAAACATACGTCGGGATGGGGCCTATCAAATATGCATAGATAACTTCTGTAAGAAAAATAATTGTGTCGAATTTAAAAAGAAAGTTTTATATGCTTAGAATAAGGCCCTTGTATTGAAACTAGGTCGAACAATCCAAAATTTTTGGGGTTATATTCTTGTTCTAAAATAAACTAATGTAGATAAATTTGAAGATCGTCCTTCAAATAGCGATCTATATTACACACTTATATTTTTTAATCCGATTTAGATGCTGATGCAGTAATACTTCAATTCAATCTCAGACATCAGTCTATATACATATTTTGCTATTAGAGCAAACAGTTAAAGTGTTTGCAGATTGTTCAAATTGTAATGTCCAGTTTTTGACCCTTCTGCGTTATAATATTCTTCTGAGTGGGACTCAGGCATTTCAGGTTTTGTAGGATGTGTAATGATGAGGAACTGTTAGAGTCAGTGGTAACTATCCCTAGGACGGAAAAGTACCAAAGACTTAAAAAAGGCCTTAATTATAGCCCTTCAATATTTCTCTCTTTGTGACTAAAATTTTTCTCAACTATATCGTTTCCTTTTTACTGTTTTTACTTTAGATCGTAGGCACACAGTGGACTACAATATGATGAGGGGAATGCTTGCCTCTCTTACCTTTCCCAGTTATTGAATTATATGTCAAAATTTAGTATTAACAACAAAGTCATTCGATGAGACATAGCGAATCTAGTGTAACTTCCAATGTCCCACAGATCATATACAGAGATCGCGATCGAGGATTCAAAAAATGAAGGACTATGATCTTCCCTGGCTAATGAATTATACATCAAAATTTATTATTGACAACAAAGCCATTATATTAGGTACTTCAAGACTATTGCTAATCGCAATGTTCCACATCATAAGTTCTGGTTAAAACTCCATGATCATTCTAATCCACTTGAAGCTTTCTGTATATGTAAATTTCGGCTCGCTGTGTAGGGTATTTAAAAAATCGTCACATCTGAACATCTCTTTTTTATATATTATGATCATTTCATATATAACAATAAATATAATACTCGATATGATGTTTTTGGTACAAAATAATGAAAATATATATTTTGACCTCAAGACAATCGAAGGCAGAATAATGACAACCACAAGTACTTTTTAATAAATACTTGAACTGAGGATGACACATACATTTTTATGTGAATTTATGTTCAAATGACGAATTTGAATAAATGAAAACGATACCCGATGAAGATGAAAAACAAAAGTAAATGTTCACAAAATAATATCATTTTTACAGAAAAAACCTAAAAAAATTATTTGATTTTTTGTTTTATTTAATTTAGTTTAATTTAATTTATTTATATAGAAATATAAATAATTTTTAGTTTTATTAACAACATAAAATCGAAAATAAAAGTATTCAAGGTGTTTAGAAAGGCATACAAAATTTAAGACCATCAAAAATACTCAAAGATACTTGAGGACACGATTTTTTCAAAATTTTTTATTTATGTTTTTTTTTGGAATTATAAAAAAATAAAGCTTTTTTTTAACATAATACGGTTAATATAATAAAGGAAGTTTTTATGAATGAATGAGAACAAGGGAGATCAGTGCATTAAGATTTAGAAATAATTGTAGTTGTTTAAAGGAATGATTTAATTCAATTAATTAAAACTTGTTTAAGATCTTATTAAACTAAAAATATCAAAAGTATGAATTTAGCGAAGATATTTTTTGTAATTTCCTAACATTTTTCTTACGGGAGAACTTGTCTGTTGATAGAAAACCTGGTCCAGATATAAGTAATGGTCCATATGATGTTTCTGAAATCAAAGTAAAAGAAAGCATGCGTTAACATGCGTTAAGAAAGCAGCCAGGTTAGCTCAGTGCTCGGGCTATTTGGCAGGTAAAGTTAATATCTAATGCAGGTTTAAAAACAAAAAGTTCTTGATAGGAAGGCTGCTGAAAGTTTGGAGACCAAAATCAGAGCACGAAAATTGAAGTTAAGTTTGCTAAAAAATATTCTTGCTGCATAACGGTGGACGATACGAATGTTCTGGCATTAAATTTTATGTTGCTACCTCTCAAAGGAATGTTGAAGAAAATTTAGGACCCAAATGCACTCTAAATTTCCCAAAAAGTTCTTGTTATACAAGCAATATGCAGTTGTGATACAGGAAAATCGATCCTGACCCTCTTTGTCATGGAATCCTTATGTAGTCCAATCCCACAAAGTCATAATGCTTCTCCTTGGCTTTTAATCAATTTTATTTTTATGCGGTTTTCTAAAAAATCTAAATTTGTCCCAATAAATTATATTTAATATTTTTGGTGCTATATTTCGCTACATAACTGTATGATCAATTAGCTAATAAAATTGATTAGTTCAATATAAATTGACCAAGTTAATGGCTGTCAAACAATAATGTCTAAACATTATTTTGAGTTTTGGTATTTTGTACAATAAAAAATCACAGTGGAGAAGAGGGAATACATAGTGGATTTTTAAAATGACTCATCAATCGATATTTAGAGCTTTACAGATCAAAAGATTATACAATATAGTTACATTTGTGAGAATCTTTTCAATAAAAGTCAAAATTGTAATTCTCAATCTTAACGAAATGAGTTAATTTTAGTTTTTTGTATAAATGATAGAAGCATGTATGGAGTGAGATCGAAAAATTCTTAACATATCTACTAAACTTACTAACCCGGCTCAGTGACTTAAATAGGAATCTCTTGCCCTTTTTAAAATATTTTCTCAAATTATTGTTTGATTTTGACTCACAGTGCAACCAATGATGATGTTCGTTTAACAATCTATTGTTGGTTGGTTGGTTGTTGGTCCAAGTGAGGTTTGACAGTAGTGTTGTCTATTTAGTTAACGTATTTTCAATAACATTGAGTTGTATTTTTTTTATTTTTTCGAACATTTTTTTTCTAAATTTTTAGTTATTTTTGGTCAAAACACGTGTGTAATTAGATTGCAGTTTTAATTTCTTTGTATATGACTGTGTGTATGTGTGAGTGTGTGATTATTGTCTAATTTTTTTAAAGTCATGTTTTTTGGTAAATTAACGTCTTGTTAACAAATAAATACCGCAAAATGTTAATAAACTATTTATTTATTGAACATTGATTTGCAGCACAATACAAGTTCATCAATTCAACAAAATAAATTTTTAAGAAAGAAAAAAATAGAAATAAATTAATCAAGAAGTTCATGATTAACGATTTCTTTCATCTCATTTAATCAATATTTTGAAATTATTATTTGAACAACCAAAAATTCCCAAAAAGGGGAATTTTTTGTTTGAATTTTTTTATTTTCAAGGTAGAAAAACCATCAAAATTATAAAAAAAATAATTAAGTTAAAGAAAACAATAACAACAAAAAAGACAAATAACAATTATAGTCGGTCAAGACCGACTATTTAATACCCTACACCAACCCTCCTATAAATATATTTTCTAATTACTAGTTAGGAGTGCAGTATATTATGGAACTAATATATATATTTGATTTATGCGCTTCGAAAGGACTTCTTCTAGGGGGTTAATACGGGACGTAGATGAAATTATTTACCGACACTCGTAAAATTTCATACATTGATTTTTGCTTATATTATTCTTATTTGACCAATTCTAAACACAAAATTTTGCGTATATTTGAGATTTAAGTCCTTCAAAGTCTTATTTTTAAGGGGAGTTATATGGAACCTATAGGAAATAATGGACCGATCCTCATATAATTTGGTACATCATTTTAGAATATTATTAGATTTGTTTAGACCAATTTTTTTCATATTCCGGACTTTTATGACTTTAAAACTTCATTTCAGGAGAAACATTTATATGGGATCTGGGTAAAATTATGGACCCATCATCACCAATTCCAATAGGCATCGTCCTTGGGCCAAAACATTGACACATGCCAAGTTTGATCGGGCTATCTCAAAAATTGCGATCAGCATTTTGTTCACATGGACAGCCAGACGAACGGAAGAACGGACATACATCGTTAAATCAATTAAAAAGTGATTCTCCGTCTAACGTTATACTTTAAAGTGGTGGTAGCAATATTTTTCTCTGTGCGTAACAAACTTAAGCACAAACGCATTATACCTCAACCACCCATGATGGTGTAGGGTATAATGAATTAATTGAATTTCTGTTTGAGAAAGAAATATAACGAAAATCTGGAACACAATTCAAATCTGTTATAAATTAGATCAAGGAAAATGTATCATTAATAATTTGTGTACCCTTCACTACCACAAGTAATGAAGAGGGTATATGGACTTTGTCATTCCCTGTTCATATATTTTCTTGCATAAAATCAAAATCGGAGCTATGTCAGTCTGTCTGTCTGTCTGTTGTAGACACCCTCACATCCGCAATAATGTACAGAGCTCAATGAAATTTAGCCCAATTATTTTGTTATTAGTCTTGAAAAGTTTCCTATTTAAAATCAATAAAATCGGTTCAGTATATTACCAGATATATACCGATATCTGAGAATAAATTCAAGCGAAGAACTTTCGTAAATTTGTTAATTATAAATCGTGAATTAGAATAAAATTTTGCTATAATATAAAGTTATATTGTTCAAAAAATTATCAAAATCGGTTCAGTAGAAAAAAGTTTTAACCAAAAATATAATTAGTTTTATGACGCATTAAGTATTTTTGTGTTAATATTGTATTCGTTCGTGAGTGTGTATGTACGAAACATATCGCATTTGTGGTGGAGGGTATTGAAGATTCGTCAAAGCCGAATATAGCACCCTTATTTATTATTATTTTATATTATTCAAAAAAATATTGATTAAAAATAATTTCACATATTTAAACGCAAAAATTAATAACTCGAAATATATATCTACTAGTGCGAGTAGGTGTTGCTTATATTTTGGATTCATAACAACAAAATGTTGTTGATTATTTTTTTTCTTTTTTGTTTTAACAATTTTTTTATCGTTATATTTCGTTTAATTTAATTTTAACGACTTAATTTTATGTTTGATTTCTTCCAAAATAGAATTTACATTATGTGAATGAACAATTTAATCGAAACGAATTTGGCGAAACTTAATCACCATCATCTGCACAAATTTAGTGATTTTGGTTAACTTCTTATGTCAGATGTTTTACTTTATTGTTGATTTAATTTATCCGAATAATTTTGACTTTTAAGTTAAATTTGACGATTAGTTTTCTAATGTCTGTGAATTATTTATTCGCTATTTAAAATCAAGATTTTCACATCAAAAAAATTTCATTAATTAAAAGGAACAATTTTATTCGAAAGGGGGATACCACTATAATATTTTGTTATTTTTGATCCATCCAAACTCCAAACTTCAATTAATCTCCCGTCACAATTTCAGAAATATGTGATATTTAAAGTTTCGTTTGTAGCCATTTATATCTTGTTATTAAAGCAAATATCGTGAGATCGATTGGATGGGAAAAATATCTTCCCAATGCCCTTCCCATAAAATTAAAGTGCATAATATATTTCAGCGTGTCAAATTTCATGAAAATTTAATAAGTCTTACGATCTCCTAATTATTACGGATATGAGCGTGCGCACAATAACAGACAGACATAAATCTAAAATGCAAGAAAATATATATTTATACTTTATGAGGACTAATAAAATTCCTTCTTTGTCTTATAAACAAAATGACAAAGTTAATATGCTCTTATCACCGCATGTGGTAATGGAAAGAATTAAAAATAGAGGAATGATGCCACAGTGAGGCATAATCGATTTCATGTAAAATTTCATATATTTGTAATAGAGACATGCGATTTTAAGTGTTTAATTTGAGAGACCTCTAAATGTGGTGGAGGGTATAAAAGCAATTAGAGAAATTAAAAGTACTTGACTCACTAATTGAGACTTGCAGACGAAGCGAATTCTTTTTAATCTTCGAACTTACACAACAAATATAGTAAAATGAGAAAACTAATGAAATGATTTATAAATTTGACTCAAATTGGAATAATCCATATTGAATTCATCGACAGATTCATTCTTAGAATATTGTGGTTTTTGGTAGAGGAATTAACCATTTCGATGTTAACTTTTTTATTTTCTCATCAGGTTCACGCCATTGATTGTTTATTATTAATCGTTTGTTCTGTCTAGCGGAATTAGAAAGAAAGCGGTTCTATTAACGATATTTTTTCATTACTCCTTTATCTCTCGGACATTTCGAATAGGATTTTGGTCCTACCTTGTCAAGCTATTCACCCACTTCAGGTTTTTTGTCTTCGATTGTTTGATCGGAACCATCTATGCCACATAACAAAATAGTTCATGGCTTTTGGATTAACTGTAAATAGTTATAATTGATGAGAACCATAAATAGTTATCTTAAAAGTGTCTTCTCACTGACACACAAAAGTGATATACAATTTTCAAAAAGGACTCTTAAACTATAATTCTCCAGGACATATTTATATTATTCAAAATTTTCTTGTTCCAAAATTCTCTTGAGAAGATACTACATAATACAGAACTTTTTGAAGAGTATCGGAGTGGATCTAACATTCTGAATCTCTATTTCATTGGTTTCATCATATTACATAATTGGATATAATTTTTAGAATGTTTCTTCTGATTGATATATTGGTGTCCACTTGTAAATTGAGGACCTCATTCCTACTTTTTAATTTGTGCGTGAATGCATTGCATGAGCTGAGGACGTGAGGAGTCATTTGATCAGGTAGTTATTGTAACATTACGGTGAGTATTGACAATCTTTAGGCGAGTGTGACTCGGGAAAGGAGATCCAATTGTTATGGGAACATGTTCAGGTGGTAATACTGTTTATGTGGAAATCGCTAATAGAATATCACAATATGAGTCATCGCCATAATTGTACAGTCAGGCGCTGGTAATTTCGACTAATAGAATTTAAACAAAAGTGTAACTTCTTTAACTCCATAAATTTTTGATATCAAAACTCTTTGAACTACAGACGACCATTCAAATAGTTAAAAATTTACTTTTACATATATTAATGTGGATGTCTTAGAGAGGAACTTATTATCTGACAGCGATAAGTTTAATTCATGATATTCACCAATTTAAAACTTCACGAATGTCGCTGATGCGAATTTTGGTAAATATCAGAATTTATATGATTAAACTGTTCTATTGACTAAAGTTGAAATGTCTATTGACACAGAAGTACAAATTGTGTGTTGTGATTGGAACACTTTTCAGTTCTCTGACCGTTAAAGGAGTTAAATTTGGATGTTTATGCTGATGTTATTAATCCAGTAAATTAAAACTCATTTATTCATTTCATACTTTGTTGTACTGACAATAACATTTTCAAGGTTTAAGAACAAAACGTTTAACCGTTGGTGTTCCGGTATTCATGACAGTATCCCAATAATGACACATAAACAAACAAACTTTATTAAACCGAATTAATAATAGACGTTATTAACGTTTATTGATTATTATTTCCATTGAAAATTTGAAAAATAAAACAATGAAACAAAAAAGGTCAAATGTCTTCTACTTGAAAATAAAAAAAAAACAGTTTCAAATATTTCAATATTTACAATATTGATTCAATTCAATCAATACTCAAAAATACTCAAGTCCAAAACAAAAGATAATTTTACAAAAATATTTTTAAAATATTTAATGATTATTTTCTGTTCTGAAATATGGATTTCTCTTATCGAAATATACTAAAATTAAATTATTTAAGAAAAATATTATTGTTTCGCCAAGAATGTCCAACCTGCAACAACATTGTATGAACAAGTATTTGAAAATCTCGTTACAGTGTCAAGTTATTTTTTGTTATTCTTTTTTTCTTAAATTCAGTATTTACCTCTGAGATTATTTACCATATTTGAAATTAATTTACAAAACTTAACATTGTCCATTGAATATTTATTCCATACACCACCACAGGTGGTGGGGGTATTATGCGTTTGTGCAGATGTTTGTAACAGATAGAAAAAATAGTGCTACCACCACTTTTCAGTATACTCATAATGTCTTTCTGAGTCTGAGATTTAAACATGTCCGTCTTTCTGTCCGATCGTCCGTCCGGCTGGCTGTCCATGTAAAGTTTGTTCGCAAAGTACAGGTCGCAGTTTTAAAGAAATTTTAATTTTTTTAATGTTAATTTTTTGCCCTAAGGACGATGCCATACAAATGGGAATGGGATTTAAAGTCCATAAAATTCCTAAATATAAAACAAGTTTATCAAAATTTTGCAAAAATAAGTTTTATTATATTCTAAAACGATGTCCAAAATTATACGATAATCGATTCATTATTTCTCTAGGGCCCAAACAACTACCAACTTGCAAATATCACTTTCAAACTCATAAATCGCATATACACGTTAGTATTGTAAAAATATTTAACCAAACTATGATAAATATATTATTCGAGGGTCGGTCCATAACTTTTTAAACTTTTTAGAAAACAAATTCCGTTTAAAACCCATAAATTTCACATAAATCTAAGTATCTAAATAATAAGATACTTGGAGGGTCGTTCATAAATTTTTTGTAGCAATCAGTTACAATCAACAATGTGGTGTAGGGTATTACATAGTCAGGCTTGATCGACTACATCTTTTTTACTTGTTTTCTTTGATTTAATTGAAAAAAATTTGATGTTTTTTTTTCAAAATCAAGTATCAACAAAAATTTTAATAAACTTTATAAAATAAACGAACAACAATTGAACTTGTCAATACAAGTACTCACTCATTTCGACAATATGGAAGTTCATAAATAATAACATTGATTTTTAGTTTTATTTCATGATGATGATGTGATAATGATGATAATATCGTCATTATCACAAGGCGTTCTTGAATGAAGTTTAAATATTTTAAATATAAAAATAACTTTTATTTGTTGAGATACAAAATATTTAAACAAAAATTTTACCCCAAAACGCAAAACCTAGACCTGGATAATTTGAAAAGAACACAATACTTGTGTGTCATTGTTTCTAGATCATCTATTATATAAAATATTAAAATGTTGTTTTAAAAGTGTTATACAACATAACATACATCTACACATATGTATTATATGGATTATTTATGTTTAATACACATAGAGAAAATTTAGTGTAAAAAGTAAAAAAAAATGATATTTGTGATAACAAATGATTCTTCCAAAATCTCATAGGGCCCAATAATGACACATAAACTTAGAAGGAAGACATTATAAACTATGGATTACAATGTCTTCCTTGTAAATCTTGGGTTCCCTGAACTTATTATTTTGTATTCTTTCGTTTATACGGCACAGTTTGTTAATAAAATATATATAACAATAAGCCATAAGTACTGTTCGTTTGTCCTAAATCATTTCGTTGCCTTTGTGATCGTCTTCGGCTATGTTTTCAAAATTGATAGAATTGTGTCTACAGGAATATTGATATTCATTCTGTGGGAATGTAAATAACAGTGTGTCAGAAGAACCGCTTATCACAACTCTCTATCCTTTACAAATAATTGAGCATCTCAAACCACTAACACAAATTTTTGAAAATAATCAAGAACTAAAACTCTTCTTAAAATGGGAAATGATTGATATCGTTTTGTATGGGCCACCCTAAACTTCACGTTAAATCTGTTAACTTCTATTTCACTGCAACACATGTAAACTGAAAGATTTATCTTGAATTAAATTTCCAATTATCATAACTCTCAATTGGTCACGAAACCAAAATTATTCAAGTAAATTGAAGGGAATTCTATTATTTTTTTCTATCATACGGAAGATTCATGTCACTTTGAAATTTTACAGTTTGAAATGAATCACGTCAATTTCTGGTGTCATATTCTGAAGTGAATCGAAAGGGCCAAATTCTACTGTTTTTCAAATTGCTACATATGGTATTATAGCGTTGTTGTGTTGGAAGATTGTGGAAATGTTTCTGGACTTTGGCTGCTCTCTTCACTCCAATGTAATTGGAATTCATCATTAAATTCGGCTTCGGCATTGATTTGCTTTAATTTGAGGTATAATATCTCACCAAAAAATGATGGAAAAATGACTTTCTTTCTGACATGCAAAGTCACCTTTTAACGTCTTCCATCCGTATTTGAATCAGTTTAAGCCCAAAAAGTCTTGGTGCTCTTTTTTCACAAGAACTAGAGTTTCGAACAACAAGTTTTTACAAATTTTTGTTTTTATTTTATTATAATTTCCAAGAAAATTGAAGTAGTTTTAGTTAAAAAAAATTAAACCTCTCACGGCATCACTCTATGAAGCAAAATTATAACTGAAAGAGTTAAATTATGTCTATTTTAATTAATTTTACATGCATTTTTCTGAGTGCAGTTAAATGAAATAACTTCGGATTAAGAATTTAATAACTCCTAAGTTCTGGGAATTGGAGAGTCAATGCAAAATTGTTGGGAATTATTTCATAAGGAGTATTTTGTTGATTTAATATATCATTTTATATTAACTAGGGATGCCGAAAGGGACTAGTTTTTTAATTCCCGGGATTCGGGATCCCGGTATTTTTATTTCATAACAAAACTCAATATAAAAATATTTATATTTCTCGTTTATTTTTTTTTTTTTCAATTCCGGGTTTCAGAATTTGTTAATACCAAAATTGCCGCGGTTTTCAATTAATAATTTCTTTAAGTGTATTTTGCAGTTACAACTTGTTATCCTCAAATATGGATTTAAATTCTTCTATTTTAGAAATGTTTGCGATTTAATGCAAACATGACATAAAGACGTATAAAATGCTTTTAATGTAATAAAATAATTAAAAAATTTAATAAAAAAAAGAAACTTTAATCGAATAAAAAATAATAAATAATAAATTTATATTAATAAATTTGATTCGGTTTTAATGACAAAGTGCGACAATAAAATTTATGTTGCTGCCAAAACAATTAATTATTAATTATATTTTCTATTATTAAAAAATAAAAAAATAAAACTTAATTTTATTGATTAATAAATTTTATTTTAACAAAAAGATAAAGAAGACAATAACAAACAAGTAAAAATTTTATATTTGGTCAAATCCGACTATTGAATACCCTACACCACATTGTTGATTGAAAATGTCTGCTACGAAAAGTTTATGAACGACCCTCGTATAACTTGTTTTTCTTATTATGCTTGTGTGTGCAATACATTATTATGATGCAAAATTACAAAAATTATGTGAAATTTATTCCTTTTACAGGAAATCTTTTGCTTTAGGGTTATATGGGAATTCAAAAAAAATGATGTACCGAACCTCGTTTGTGATTTAATCACTGTGATTGGTAAATGACTGTTCCATACAGTAACTAAAATAATGAAATAACAGTTACTAATAATGTCGTTCATTTCCCTTTTGTTGATAACTCAAATGTATTTGTTTTTATTTTGAACCAGCAAAATTACTTAAATTTTGCGCTGAGTATAAATTCGTGATTCATCTAAAATGAAAATTGTTTGTTTCCTACGGTGTACAGTGTGAACTCTAATAGAGACTCCCATATTCAAAGAATAAACATAAAAAACATTTTTGCTTTCTTTTGAAAAACTCCGATCACTTTCACTGTTTTGAAGAAAACTTTTGGGAACGATGTTATTAAAAAAATCAAAGTATCGTCCATCTCCACTGTTTTTGTTAGACCGATCCTTGGGCCAAAATAATAGTACGTACCAAAATTAATTTACATATCTTTAAAACTGTGACCTGTACTTTACGAACAAGCTTTACATGGACAGCCAGCCGTACGGACGGACATACTTGATCGACTCACGAAGTGAAGGGAAAGTGGTGGCAAGACTATTTGTTCTGCCCGTTATAAACACCTGCATAAACCCATTATACCCCCACCATCTATGCTGGTGTAGGGCATAAACATTTGTATAACATTAGATTAATTATTGCAAAATATTACAACAACAAAAAACAATTAAGAGGTAGAAAATAATGGGAATCATTAAAACAAAAATAAACAAAAGACAAACAAACAAACAAAATAAAACACAAGAAATTAAATCTAAAATTGAACAAAAAATGTTAAATTTACAGTAAAATACAAAAAGATTAATTAAAAGTAACAAATTTAATTGTTGTTATTAATTTAAAACTAAAGAAAAACTCGAGTGCGATCGTTAAAAGGGAATAAATATGTGGTGTAATTTATTTATACGAGGACTGTTTGATGAAAATGGAAATTGGTTAAAAGTTACTTTAATGCAATAAGGTCCTATAATTGTTAATTCCATAAGCAGGATCTCTAAAAAGTATCTCACGTTGGCATATAACAAATAGATTTTAGATTGCGGTTTAATGGTTGTTCTTATGTTACACTTCAGAACTATAGAGTAAATCTACCGCGTTTTAAAACCGAACAATTCGACTGATAGTTATGCCTTAGTGTACCACTATCATTGGTCGAGTATGCTAGATCCACGACGGGATGTAAGATATATTAGCAACTTAATCTTATTTGTGATACTTTACAAATGGATTCTAGTATTTATTTTCCTTAGAAACGTTTCCCTAATTGTTAGGAACGGGTATTCGTAGAGGATCTAAATATTAGTTTTAAATATCATTTTTAAATAAACTTAAAACTGTGATTAAAAGGTAATCATGTTACCTTAACAAGCACTGCCCCATAATTATTAAGATCGTTTACGAAATATTCATTATAATGTAAAAATTCGGACTAAGATAACGTCAAATATTTGATGTAGTTTTATAAATAGCAAGTTTTGCTTGAAAAGCACTGTATTAGTTGGGAAGACGATATGAAATTACAGATCCTAATATTAATACTTCCGGTTTGGTTACTTTTATTCCACTCACTTCTGTGTTATGTAACGTAATATACTTCAGAATTATTGCATGGCCCAATGTTTCTTGATTTTCAACAATTCATTACTATGAGTCTTGGAACAATATATGCAAATATAGCAAATAATTGTTTGTCCATTACATACCTTTCCGTCTCTTTTTATTTTAAGCTACATTTTTACGGCATTACTGTAAGGAACTTTTCGGGTTATTTTTTGGACCAAAAAGTCAATATGCTCCCAACTTTCATGGTCTTTTCAGTATCATATGGACCTCTTTAATTACCATCATCTGGAATAATCCCGCAAAAATTTTATGTTTTGTGGCCTAGTTTTCCCAAGGCATGTTGGACTATCCACCTCCTATAGAAATTCTAGTATACGCCTACTAGTATTAACTATGCCGTTCCCAAAAAAGGCCAGCAAGTGGACAGGATCACATGAAACTCGACATTTGTTTATACGCATAGCTTATCCTACCGCTACCAATCTATTATCATCTAATATAAGAGAAAGATTTACATTGTAACCAACAAAATTAGAGTTTCACCCTTCAACATTTAGCGCGATCAAAAAATCAAAATTTTCTACACTGACTTTAAGGTTAATATTTAGGAGTTATCCGAGGTAGAAGGTGTATATTGCGATATAAAAGTTTTTGTAGTATGAAATCTTTTTGTTAAATTAAAAAGCAACTTTAAATTATACATTCGATATTAAGCAAACTATTGAACTTTACAACTGAAATTATTTTCTTCATTTATTTAAATTTAATTTTCTAAAATATTTACATAAATATTCAAAGAAAACCCCCCAAAAAATTTTTGTTTGCTCAGATTTGTTGTTTGTTATATAATTGTATGTCTATGCACAGATACTTTTAAAACTGTGAGATTGAATTCAATCTGAAAATATAGAAAAAAATAATAAAACAAAACATTTAACCACAAGAAGACAACAAAAACAATAACAAACGTCCATACTTCAATGAAGATCATGAAGATTATCTGAAATGATCACAACAATAAGCAGATGATCATCATTATTGAAGTCGATAGACAAACAATTTTATGGAGAGATGAATGGTTTTTTCTTATGCTTTGTACTCATTGGCTAAATGTAAAAAAAAAATTGTCTGACTGATGGCTGACTGACTGACTGACTGAGTAAGTGAGTGAGTGAATGAATGAATATTTATGTGCCAGTTTTAATTTTTTTTGTTCAATTGTACCCACGTTCACCCAATTCAAATGTAACTTTATGAAGACCCAACAGAAAGTAAAAATAAACAAATTTACAACAAATCAATAACGAATAATTAAAGCCCTACTATTTTTCGATCGATTTAAACCCATTTAGAGAAAAATGGATGCAAAGTTTTAACCTTCAACACTTATAGCCCAAACCTTTTTTTTATTTTGATCGAGTTAAAACGGCCTTACCGACATACATTACACTTCGGAACATATTATATACAATTTTCGTTATTCACTCTTTGTTGGGAAATCCAAATGCGACCCCTTATATCTGATAATAAATTAAAAGTCTTCATTTGGATTTAAAGCAAAAATTACCAATTCTTCTAAACGTAGGGAAATATCCTCTCAGTGATAGTGCAACTTCTTCTCTTGCTTTTCATTATGATCATAATAGTAAAATGCTTTCAATTCTTAACCTTTAGACTTTTTTGGTTGATCAATGTTTTCCTGTTGATCGACGATAGACAATAATAATACGATAACAATGCAGTGGATTATTGGAATATGCTTCATTTCGGAACAGGTTAACAGAAACTAAAATCATTCATTCATTACCTTAAAACCGGAATAGTTACTTTGGTGGGGATTCCATCCATATGCTGCCAGGAAGAAGAAAAAAATTGTTGCTAACGAAGACAGTTACATCCAATACTAATTTTAAAATATTGTTCTTCTGCGGCGAATGTACCACTTTGAAATCACACAAACCAAAGTTCACCAGCTACATTCAAGATTTGGTGCTATAATTTGGCGATGCCAGTTGTGAACAGCAGAGTAAAATTATCGGCGGATTAAAACGAAATTATAATTTCCTTTGTATGGGGGTACCATTCCCCCTTGTTCTATCGAAATTTTTTATAGCCTAATATATTAACGATTAATAAATTTATTTATTTATTTAGTTCTATAAATCGTTTTCTTTCAAGGATTCTGATTCTAACTGTACAATTTCATAAAAACTTATTGAAAATGCCATTCTTTAATATCTTCTAAAAAGATTAAAGTTAATCTTTTTAAAATTTAATTAAATGAGAAATTAATTTTAAAGCCGATTAAATGCAATTTAAAATTTATACTCAAAATATTCAATAATGCAAATTTGGTATTGATATATCTTTCTGTAGATTTTAACACATTTGTGTAAAAATCATGTTAAAAAGGACTTTAATTTTGTGTAGGGCATATAATTGTTCTTTGTAAAAGAGTTTAAACGTTTAAAACTGTCAAAACAATATTAAATTATATAGATCGATATTTTAATATTTATTATTTAAGTAAGATTTAATTAAATAAATTTATGATTCTACAATAAGTAAATGTATCTGTAACCCACAAGTTTTATTTTATTTTTTATTATTTTTTATTTTTTGTATGGCATTGGTTTATCAATCCGTGACAGAATAAATTGTACAATAGACACCAGACAGTAGTTAAAAGTGAATTAATAGAGTGACAAATATTATTTATGCACAAGCGAAAAATGAAAGTTATTAAGAAGATCGATTTTAAAATGATAACGATCGCACAGTGTTTCACATGAAAATTTAAATGGAAATAAATCTGTAACTTCCGAACGGCCAGTGCGATTTTAATGAAATTTCACATAGCGATAGTAGAAATGTTGGCGACTTTAATTTTTGAGACTGGACTTTGTGGACTTAGAGGGAGTCGGTCTACTGGGTCCCAAAATTGGTCACTTCGGGTCATAAAAATATTTAAAACGCTCCAGATTTCTTATATCATGTTGGAGCTTTTTTATTTGATGTTTAAGTGGAACGACATAACTGTATCTAAACATAATATAGAATTTCTAACAATAATTCAATTTATTTGATGAAAGTTCAATTACATGTGCTTCAATGTTGCTTCTTATATTGACTTCCAAGTTAGGCGTGTAGCAAGATGAATACCGATGTATTTAATCTTAGACTTATCGTTCTCAGACAAATGTAATATCCGTTCCGGAACGACTTTAATCACATTCGTCCAAAGATTTTCAACGCAGCGATAACTTTATCAATCGCAAGTTTTTATCATAAATAGAACAACCGGATACAGCTAAACTGTTAGAAAAATTATATCTTCGGACTACTCGAGTAATATTTTTAATACTATTCGGGCTAACTCCAAAATGATATTGCTAATGATTTTGTCAATACAAATTACAACTCGATATTATCAATTGTTATCGAGTTGTAATTATCAGTTTCTCTAAATGACTGTGAAAAATTTCCTTTTTCGGTATTAATTCTTGCTTACACTTTATTATGTAACAGTTCTCTTAAGCTTTCCAACAGCTTTTCACATTGAGTAACCTAACTTGGGCATAGCATCACGGTTTTTCAAATATTTGTATTTTGAATTGAGTTGAAGTGATTTGTGGAATCGCTACACTCTTCAAACTTTTCTTATTTCAGTCAAAAAGAGTTCGACATCTGCTGACTTGTTGGAAGTAAGGTAGCATGTTTTATAATACATTTTAGGAAAAGGAGAGCCAAAAAAGAATGCAATGTGCTCTATAAATACCGGAATTAAGAAAAGTTGCCATTTTTGAAGGCATTCATTGCCATCGATAAGTCCAATCCAACTAATATGAAGCTACATATTTGAGTACCATGGTCTGAGTTTACCTACCGTTTCGTTGTTTCATAAATTCTTTGTTAATTTAGACCAACTTTACCATTTTTTTATCATGGAATTCGATCATTATGATGCTTCAGATTTTAGTGCCGAACTTCATTTCGGATTCGGATATTTGTGGAACTTGTTATTTAATTATTTAAGCAACTGTTTTGTTGTTTCACAATTGTTTGTGCCATTGTCGTTCCATATTTTTTGTTTAGATAATTATCCTAAGTTTCTAACGTTCTTTGAAACCAAATGACATGTTAAAGGATCCCGCCCAATGAAAGAGAAAAGTTTACGATTTTATATTCTTTCATTTTCGTTTGGAGGACTTGAATCGTATGTAAGAAATAAGTTACACCTCTGTAGTGTCAGTATTAAAAGCCCTATTTAAATCAAGGTACCCGAATTTTATTAACTGCATTCAAAAAAATAAAATTAAAATATTGAAAACTTTGTTGTAATTTCATGTAACCTTCAAAAATTAAAACAAAGCCTACATGTATAAGAATGTCCTTAGGGACATCCTATCCCTTAAGGTTAAGTCCCTCATTTAAATTATTTGGCACTGAAAATACTGGTTTTTTTGTATACTCCGGTGATATATGTTTCATGGTTGCACAATCGTTCCTCCAAATAATTCCAAATACACTCAAATGAATTTATGTCGGGACTTTATGGAGTAGTATTAAGCATATTGGGAGTATTATAATCAAACCACATTATTACATCACCATCAATATGTTTACTATCGTTGTCTCGTTGGAATTTATTCCAAATTTTTCGGAAATTTTGATTATGATTGTCTTTTAGAATATTCTACCTCAATGTTATACTGCTCTACGAGTATGCTTTCGATTAAGCGATTAATTATTTTTTAAGTCCGTCTGAGCCAGAAATTTTATATTTTGATTCGTCTGATAAAATTACTCACCAATTTTTATAAAAAATGTGAAATATCCAATGCGTTTTTGTAAAATAATTCATGGGGTATCTACACTTTTGCTTTGCAAAAATATTGAGTTACAAGAAAGTTTGCCTTATTTTTACAAATATTTGTTTAATTTTGTATTCATTAAAAATAAATTAATAAAAATAATACAAAAAAATATTATATATTTTATTTTTATTTTAAAATGGTTGACTCAAATTTGTGTACCAAGACTTATTATGCTTTACAGTGTATGATACCATTTTGCTTATTTTACTCAATTAATATAGTTAAATACATATTAATTGCCACCGTCTGCGAAATGCAGCAATTTCACTACTTGAGGCAAATAGTGGAAAAAGGAAAATAATCTCGAAAAAAATAAAGATCTGTTTCACATAAAGGACTATAAACTGTCATGTGTGATAAATTTAAGTGTACGGTGTATTAACAAATTTTCTAACTGATGGACAAAGGAACTCCAGCTTCTAATCTAATTTTAATGACTTTTTGCTTTTAAAAACGATCTTGTGTATGAACAAACAGGTGTCACTCTATAATATTTTACTAGTTCCATATTTGTTGGTGGTATTCAAACAGAGTGTGAATAAAATCAGAAAAAAAACGAATTGTTGTTAACAAATACTAAGACAACAATTACCACCACCAAAACACTAATACATTCATCTAATCGACAGACAACGATCATGATCATCAACACATTCGTCGTCGCTAACTTCTAAGATTTTTTTGTTTTTTTAAACTGGGGGTTGTAAGTTAATGCAAAAACAAAAACAAAAAAATTATGTTACTCTAAACAAAACAACGGTGACGGTGATCATTATGATGATGATAATGATGATGGTAGTGGTGTTGGTGCTGGTGTTGAGACCCAATAGCTCATCAGCATCGTTTGCATTATTTTACTGTATTGGCTTCCGTTGCAGAGATCACATCGCGATCGCATCAACAACAAAACAAATTTTGCGCGCGCGCTTAACAACAAATTAAAAAAAAACATTTTTAAAACAAACAAATGAACCTTAAAAACATTAAAAAAGTTATAAATAAATAGAAACAAAAGAAAAGAATAAATATAAAACTAAAAATAAATAAATAAATATTTCAAAGCCCACAAAATAAAAAATCACAAAAAAAAAACGTTAACGATCTTGTAAAAAAAAGAAACTAAATATTTATTAAAAGCGTGTTTAAAATTTAACTTAAAAATATATTTTTTTTAGAAAAAATAGTTTTTTTTCCAAAAAAAAAAAAAAAAACTACTTAAAAACGTGCTGCCAAAGAATATTTTGCAATTCTTAAGAGATTTTTTCTTAACGGTTTTTTTTAGGTTCAAACGAAAAATCTTTAAGTTTCAAGATTCAATACAGAATTTAATGTAAAACTTAATATTGGATTTTTGTTAAGGTTTCTTATGAATTTTTTTTGTCACAAAAAAACCAACGATTATTACAAATTGTTCTTTTTTTTAGTTTTTGGTTTTTGCAAAATATTTTCGCAATTTTAACCAATTTTTGTTATTTTTTTTTTCGTTATTTTAACGACAATAATAACAACAACAATCAAAAATTGAAAAAAAAACGAATATTTGAAATTTTAAACAAATTATGTCGACTTTATTGTATCAAGTTAACAAATAAAAATTATTGATCACTAACAACGATAACTCATTATCATCACCGTCATACAGTGGTTCCAAAACGCATTTTTTAATAATTCTGTAGCTTTGCCACTATTGATTATTTTTGCGAAACTATTGATTTCTTTAACGAAACTCAACATTCTTAAGATGTTTTCTAATTGAGATGTTTCTAGCAGGTTTTCCTGAAGTGGATCTCTAAATTTGGTCACCTCTGGAATAACGATTTTTTAAAAATTTTTTTATGATTTGATTGAAAAAATTGGTTGCATCATCCAAATGTATATACGAGGTTTCGGAGAAAGTGGTCCTCCCTGGCCCCGAGAGGAGCTATATGGACAATGTTGTATTTTTGTACAGAATTAAATTCAAATTATAAATAAAGTTTTGGATATTTTTTAATTGTCCTTTAAAGATCCACTTCCCAACTCTAAGGCCTACTAGAATCATGTCCTTCTCCAAAAAAATGTCCATGTAATATTTAGTAAACATTTTCATATACAATATTCCAAATTAAAAAAAAAAAAAAAAAAAAAAAACATTTTGTGACCACTGTGCGTCATTGTCTCCTCACTACTGAATTCCATTTCAAAGTAATTCAGCAGCAACAGCAGACGATCTTCACTTTTTGATTTTAACGAAAATCGATTGAATTTTATTGTTATTGTTGTTATATCTGTGATCGTTATATTTTTTTGCGGTTGTTAAAGATCGAATTTATTCAAATATAACTGAAGCAACAACAAAAAGAGACACCAAGAAAATCAACAACAATAATTTTAAAGAAGTGCTTGATTTGTTATTGTCTTTATATTGTTTTTGTTGTTCTTGTAATTTATGATTTTACCAAAAAGGCCATAAACAAATTTATCTTTTATTTTTAACGTTTAAACTCCAACTTGACATCGATTATCAGAGTTTGACTCGCCAACTTAACAGATCTAACATTGTTGATCTTTATTTTTGATAATTAAAATATTTAAACTTTGTGTCAGTTATAATTTAACAAAAAAAATATATTTTTTCAATTAAAAGCAAGAAGAATTAAAATTACAAAAAAAGTTGTTTGATTAAATTAAAAATTCCATCAAGTGTTTAATTGAATTGTGTGCTGAAATATAAAAAAGCAGAATTTAAAGAAAAAACTATGTATACTTTTATAATAAAATTCATTATAATGATTTCTTTAACTGCTGACGTTTACTGTTCGTCAGTAGATCGTAATCCTAAGGTAAGTTTCGTTTTTTTTTTTTTTTTTTTTTTTTTGAATGTGACAAAAAATTAATTAGAATTTTTTTAATTAAAATTCTTCATGAAACAAAATGCGTTTAGTTTAATTAAATATTTAAAATTTAAATACACTGCACAGTGGAAAATAACTAAAATTGTTTAGAGGGAGCCTAGTTTAGGTTCGAATTTAAGCCAGAGAATAAAATTTGTAAAACATTTATCTGATATGTATGAAAACGTTAGAACTTGATCATTCATAACTTTTAAAGAAATTGTAAGTCAAATGTTATTTGATGTTAAACATTTATTAAAAACTTAAAATTTATACTTTTTATTTATTTATTTATTATTATTATTATTATTATTATTATTATTATTATTATTATTTTTATTTATTATTATTATTTTTTTTTTTTGACAAAATTAATATTTTAAATTTAATAAAATTGAAACAAATAATAATATTTATTTTAAATTTTAATACGATTTATATGTCCATAAATCAGAAAATTTAAAAGATTTTCACTTTTCCATACGGAAATACTCAAAATCTCAATTCGTTTAAATCATGATTAAAATTTTGAATTTTTTCACTTGAATGTTCAAACTCTAACTACACGCAGAGAAACATCATTTTGCAATATGTTTGCTGCAAACACTAATATATTCGCTGCAAACATTTATTTTTATTACAAATATGTTAATTGTTAAATTCATTGTATTTTGACAACAATTTAGTTGCTGCAAAAAAAATATTTTTATTTAATAAGAAAACAATATCGTGGACGCAAATATGTTAGAAATATGTTTAACTGATCACAATTTTATTGTTATTAAACAGTCCTTTATAAAAGAACTATTGTTATTTGCACAAAATATTATTTTTAGTTTACAGACAACTGAAAATGAACAAATATTTTTTAGAATTTGTAGAAAATTACGTATATTTGAATTAATATTTTTATATAATTAATATTTTAAATAAAAAATTAGACAATTAAAATAAACAAAATTATATGACGAAAACATTTCAAATAATGGTTAGATATTTCATAAGGTATGTACATATGTAAAATGAGAAATATATTTTGAAATATTTCATACTAAAATATTCAATAACAAAATAATGCGAATAAACAATATTTTTTTATTGGAATAACAAAAATTTTAATGGCGATAACAATATTTTTAATGACAATAAAAATATTTATAACTTTTTATTACAATAACAACATTTATTTATTGGAATAACAATATGTTTAGTGGTGATAACAATAACTATTGTTAATAATTCAAAATCTAACTGCGAATAAACAAATTTTATAGTTAAGATAATAATATTTAATAACAATAGTATGTTGCTTCTAATTTATGGTTACCGCAAACATTTTTTCTCTCTGTGTAGTTGTCCATACAGCAGGAAATATGTTTTGGGTGATTACATATGTAGTTTCGTAGATATCAATGATAATTTAAAATTATTATAAATTTAAATATAATTTCATCTTTAATTTCTTGATGGTTTTTGTTAATTAAGTTAACTAATTTCATAGCATTTTCCAGCAGACAGACCGACATAGACAAATCGATTCAGATATTGAGTTGATGTAAAAATACAATTATTTTTTCAGCGTTAAAACTTTAAAAGATCATCCATTACACTACAGACTACAGTTGGGGCCTGTAAATCTCTGATTCAACTTGAAAGACCTCAGCTGTAACCTTGTTAAATTATGTTAAGATATCTGCAACGATTTAAATATAAAATTATTATTTCTAAAAAAATCGTCTAGAACCACTATACGGATGGGATTAAACAATTTTCCAGAAAACTCTGTTCTAAATGTGAACATTCTACATGTACCAATTTAAGAGATATCTTGGAGAAATTTTCGAGATGTTATTTTTTTCATTGTAGGACTAAGCCTCTTGAAATTGGTAATGTTTGGTCCAATATTTTAGGCAGCTTTATACAGATTGTCTAACAGTTCATATAACTCAGAGATACGAAGATATTTAAATTAAGTTAAACACAAATATATTGTGTAGTAGTCCAAACACTCATGCCAAATTGCAAGAAGATCGGAACGTATCTCCCATGCAGAACCACAAGCTAAAATCATTGCAAAGTATATAAATCTTATAAAAGTCACTATTTTGTTTATAAATTGTAAGTTAAAGATTTATAAAAATCGAAAATATGGTACCAAATTTTTGTGACGATCGGTTTATTATTTTTTATAACCCTCATTTTACACCCAACTCTTAAAATCGTCTCAAATAAATCTCGATTAATGTCAAAAACGAGCGAATTTTCGTTTTTTTTAATACTTTTCAAATTTGTAAGCGAAATTCTTTATGGTAAAAAAATTCCCTTAATTTTGTACTTTGAATTATGAAATTGACTATAATGAGCTCATTATCTTAACCTCTTTATTTACATGAAAAACTTTCTTCTGAAGAGAGGAAACTTTCTTCTGAAGAGAGGATTAAGCGGAAAATTTGAGTGCTCATTGTCAATTTCAATACGAACTTATTCCAAATGCCAAAGAAATATCTTGAAAGTGATCAAATGGTAATTTTGGATTAATTCATTTACAAACCCTTCACACAAGCTTATTACATTCCAAATACAATTAAATCGTTTTAGAGAACAATAAAATTACTTCAAATACTTTTTCACTTCCCATAATTTTCTTTTTCATAATCATGGATCATCACTTGGCCTCACTGTTGCAACAATTTTAGGTTAAACAATTTCAAAATCCGATTTGATTAATTAATTGTCATTCAAATCTAAATATGGATTAAGGTCTTGTAATTATGAAAATTCAATGTTACAAATGATCTAGTTGTTGTTGCCCACTCATTCACTCATTCACACATTTCCAGTTCCAATAA
Organism: Cochliomyia hominivorax; assembly: GCA_004302925.2. Lineage (NCBI taxonomy): Eukaryota > Metazoa > Arthropoda > Insecta > Diptera > Calliphoridae > Cochliomyia > Cochliomyia hominivorax. The sequence goes on from PYHX02000413.1 coordinate 59,692,736, forward strand.
TTATGTTTTTTTTCACATTTGTTTGCCACAATTAAAAAAGTGAATATGTAAATTTCTACATAAAAGTTCCTTTCATTTTTGTCATTAATTTATTTTCAATAACAAATCAAGAATTGAAATACATGAAAGAAATCCCAGTTTTTTTTCTTTAAATAAATTAATAAATTAAAATATGTACCAACCAAGTTAAATATGTATGCATGTATGTATGTATGTATGTATGTATGTATGTATGTATGTATGTATGTATGTATGTATGTATCTATTTGTGTTAAATATTGTATTATTTTTTACAAATTGTGTCATTAAAATAAATAACTTTCAATTTATTTTATTTTTTACTTGCTTTTACACGTTACGCTTTGCTGCACAAATATTCTCCTCAGTCCAAGATGTCGAAAAAAATTTCACAAATCACAACGTGTATTAAAAAATTTTGAGCAATGGACATTTTGCCAAATGTCCTTGGCCCTGTCAGTTCTAAAATTTTATTTAATATTTGCATTACATGGGAGCTACCTCTGTCTTTTTGTCCGTTTGAAAGCAAGTTTTTATAGTTGTTTAGATATTCGATAATCATTATTTCCTCTGTAGGGGGGTTATCCATCCTCCTGGTCCTATCAGTTTAACATTTTGTTTACTAAAATAGTTCATTGAGAAAGTAATTGGGACCAAATTTGAGAACCGTCCTGCATTTAGTCCAGTAAAATTGTTTGGAATAAAATTTTAGAACTTTCGCTGTTAAGGTTCTTTAGATATTCGATAATCATTAATTGCTTTGTATGAATAATTAATATTTGCTGTGTATGGGAGTACCATTCCCCTTGATCCTACCCGTCCTTTATTTTGATGAATTAAAAAAATTCTTGAGCAAGTGTTTGTGCCGAATTTGAGAACTTTTGCTATTTTAGTTCTTTAAATATTCGATAATCAACATTTTGTTTGTATGGGGGACACCCCTATGATCCTATTCGCCATTTATTCTGTCCATTAAAAAAGTTACTTGAAAATTTATTGGGACTAAATTTAAAAACTCTCAGAGTAAGAGCTGTTTAGACATTATCAACATTTTTGATCCTATCCGTCCTTCATTTTGTCTAATAAAACAGTTCCTTTATAAAGTTCGATGAAGTGATTCTTCAGATATTTGATGATCAATATTTGCTTTGTATGCGAGATACCTCTCCCCCTGGTCTTATCGAAATTTCCAAATTGGTCCAGTAGTTTAGCTGTCTAAACAAACAAACAAACAAACAAACAAACACAGATTCATTTTTATATATAAATATAGATTTTATGTTTTTTTATCTTGAGGAATTGAAATTGCTTAGATTTGAACAGATTGAAGTGAAATAATTAATATTATTTTGTTGGTAATAAAAACACTTTTTATATATTAATTTATTGTTTTAATATTATTAAAAATATTTGCATGTCAGCAGTTAATTTGATTAGTTAATACTTAATGATAAGTAAACAATAAGTTTAAATTGTGTGATTAAATAATGTAATATTTAATTAAAGATTAAGAAAAATAATAAATAAATTACTAACGACTGTGAGTTATTTGATTGGGGTGATGAATTTTCTGATATTTTCAAAATCTTTACTTTTTTATCTACAATTTATTACATTCTCAATAACTCAAATTCACATCACATTATGTAAATATTAATAAGGAGTGAGATTGACACATTCTTAACATACATATATGTAAATAAAAACGAAACTACTAAACATACAGTTTTAATTTTTTTAATTATTGAAATTATTATTACAATTCAAAAAAAAAATATAGTTTTAATCATGTGATAAAAATTTTAACCTTTTTAACAATTTGGAACACCTTTTTTGTGTTCTTCAATTCTCTTTAAACAAGATAATATATCTCCATTGGATTAAGTTCCGGACAGTTTGGAGTATTTGTCATTCTTGACACAAATGCCACATTATTGTTCTTGTACAACTCAAGGGCTTATTTAGCATATTGACAGGAAACCAAGTCATGATTGGATTCTTAAAAATATCGATTCTGCTCTATTGAAAAGTCAAAAAACCCTGGTCAATATTCAAATCAAAGACGAAGCCAAATATCTAATGACACAAAGATAATTCATTGTATCAAAGGAATTTTCTGTATTGTGAGTCTTCGTAATCGGATCAGACAATTTATACAATTGTCTGATCAGTACCAAAGACATTTTATGCATTTGAAGAGAGCAATAAACGGAGAAAACAAGAATATGTGACCCTATGACTTATAAGACTACAACTTCCAGCATAACAATTCGGACACAAAATGCAAAACCGGTAAAAAAAATTATTTGGAAAAAATAGATAGAAATTTTTGGCTCACATACCTTTAGAACTGGATATGCGAAACATATTACAGTAAAGCATGAAACTATTTCCTTTTTCACATAAAATCGAGCACACAAGGTTTAGCTCGATTGTCATCATCTCATTACGGTAAAAAGTGCATCCAAAACACTTTGCAGCTATTTGATAGAAAAAGGTCAACAATTTGTTTCAGATTTAAGAAAAAAACACAAAACTTACTGCTTTAATTATTTTTTATTTGATTGAAATTGTTATTGCAATTTACAAAAAAAAATAGTTTTAATAATTAACGTTTCCATTCCATTTCATTAACGTTTTTATAGCGATTTCCGTTACTTTGCTTGAGCAGGCAGTTCATCTTCGTTTAAAATCTACCACACTTATGGGCTCTTGTAACAAGACTCCAAAATCTCTTCACTGGATTTGTTCCTGTTTTTGTCTCACTTGCAAAAGACTTTTCGTATCAAATAGTCCAGAGCTAACCGGACCGCTTTTCTACCGATTTGTTGAAAATACTTAATAATTTTATTGTGCGCTTTTTCCTGGTCACTCATTTTAATAAGATTAACAATATGTTCATTTGTTTGTCATTAAACATAATAACTGACATTTTTACATGATCAAAGAAATAATCAAATAATTCTTAGTTAAAATGTTATACTGAAAAAAAACGTGTGTTAAGAATTTTTCAATCTCACTCCTTAGTGCTTGAACATACTTAACTTATTTATTTAAGTTTTAGCCCATATTGAACGTAATGTAGACCCAAATGTCCCTTCGAAATGTCGTCAAAACTTTCAATGTTTTCACGAATATTTTATGCAGACGCAGACTACAATCTGGAAGTCGATGTTAAATTCCAATTTCAACTCTCCAACTCTGAATATGTTGACAAATTTATCATTTGTGAAAAATCTTAGATAATGTCATTTTTAAAGAATGATCACAAAAGATGCAAAACAGCATTCAGTTCTTTAAAGGTCTGGTTCATATGAATTTATATATCGATCCGAAAATAAAAACTCTTTGATTATAAATTCTCTAAAAATTATTTCAACATAAAATTATTGTAAAAAACAAATTTCACATTTGTTTTTTTTTTCAGAAACGACAAATCTATAGAGAACAAGTGTTACCACATGCTGGAGGACGAATACCGGATACAGCATTTGAAACAGATAGATTATTTTTAAATCAATTACAAAAAGATGGCATCGCAGTACCAGATGGAATAGTGCCAGAAACACGTAATCCTCAGGTTTGATAAATCCTTTTATATTATGTAAAAAAATAAACGTAACTTAATTTTATCCAAAAGGTTTATCCATTTTTAAATCGTCCCTCACGTAAAGTATTTCGCATTGCTTTGAGTTCAGATGGTCGCTATATGCCCGAAGAAGGACGTTATCATTATCAGCAATTGCCATCTGTCGAAACGACATATTTATATCCACAAATTCATGGCCATAGAGGTACTCTTGCCCCGCAAACTGTAGAGTTGCCCGTCTATAGACCTTTTAGAATTCATAATCCTCTCTTGAATCAAGTTAAATTTCAGCCAAAAGACAAAGGTATTTACAACGAACTTTAATAAAACTTTAATTCTATGAATATTATTCGTTATATTTCCAGTTCAATTTCAAAATGTAAATCCCACATTGAATTCGGGAAAAGCCATTAGTAATCCTAAATCATATCAAAATATACAAATATTGAACACGCCCTTAGCAGCATCATTTGCATCAAAATCCTCGAATTATGGCAAATCCTATTTGCCCAACTTTGGGACGACGAGTTCATCTCATGTAAGTTAAATATTTATTTTCTATAATATATTTTCACCATTTTTTGTTGATCTTAATTCCACCAGAACTTTATTAATTTTTGTTAATTTTGATTTTAGTAAATTTATTATTTTCTAGTTTTTCAATGAATTTGATGATTTATTTAACCAGTTTGAGATCTACGATGGTGGAATTAAAAAAACAAATGATCATGTGACAGGATCAGCAGTCGCAACAACATATTAACATCGTTTTTAGACAACATTTAGCCAATAAATGCAACTGCAACAGTATTCATCATCAATCAATCAATCAATTTGTTAGAAAAAAATAGAAATAGAAATACTCAATCATATTTTTAAAAGAATTTTTATTATTAATATTTGAATTTGAAATAATTTAAATAAATATTTGAAATTAATTACTAAGATGACCAGATTGAGATTTATAATTTATTTAAGAAGAAAACCTTTTTTATCACTTAATTTAAGATGTCGATTTATGGTGAACCCTAATTTTGTGGTGAACTCAAAAGCGACGAAATATCCATTTTATTCAATATTCAATTTAATTAATTTATGGAATCACACACTGAAGGAAGGACATGGTATTCGAATTAACGAATTTCAATTTGAGGCAAAAACCAGATGATAGTCAAAAGAGGCTGGTCTAGGCTCGCCAATCGATGAGAAAAATTCCCCATAAATTTTTGGAAAATTAGGTTTTGACACATTTTGTAACATGCTTTCGAGTATTGTCGTAACGAAAGATTATAGCTTCGTGTCCGATCAACATTCTTACAGCATTCCGGATAATTGGTGCCTTCAAAGGAATGTATTGTTTTAGGTTCAGGTCTACTAACAATACAAAACAAAAATGTGTTTTTATAACATTCTAGTATAATTGAAACAGGCAGGATTCACATTCAACGATTCTTACCTTCACTTATAATGGTGTTATGTTCCCATGAAGCGGGAACATCACATCGTAGAAGCAGCAAATTCACTTGGTTAGGCTTTTCACTCTTCAAAACTACTACAGATATTTTGTTTCGATTTGGCTGAGGGCCGGACATCCGCTAAATTAGTCAAATATTTTTTTACTCAATATCCTTACAACTGCGAGAATAGAAATTGGTGTCCGAGTCTACTTCTGTTTTCCCTTGATATGCAATGTCTGTTAAGATCAGTCATGGCATATCCTTAGTAAAAAAGTTTTGAACCACAGTAAAAATTTCTTTAGTCTGTTCAAGGATAAAAACAAGTCATATTTTCTTGGCGATAATAAATGAAATTAGGATCAACCATTTGATCCGAGCGTATTTAAGAAAGTAGATACATCAAAGGGGAATTTGTGTAGAACTATCCCTAGATAGTTATTCAGTCTGCTTATTATCAAAATGATTCTTATGTGTTTGAACAGACAAAGGTAATGTCAGACATCTGAGATAAAGTGGTTAACTCCTTTCCATATAACCCTGATGTTCCGGCAGTGAGATCAATAACTTCTCATTATTGTATGTACCGTTTTTAAGTCGTGCAACTCTAATTTCAGATAAAGTTACTGGTCAATGAGAACAAAATATAATTAAAATAAAATTCATAATGCACCAGTTCTCCTATACAAACGGATCTTTGATGGGAGGTATTATTGCTGTTGCAATGCTGGGTCGGATTTCCCATATTTTTTTCCTTTACCTCCATAGTTATTGAAAAGCCGGATTGAAAATCCAGTTATATTTTGGCCGTCGTTTTGCTGTCTTTATTAAAAAGAATCTCTTAGCCCGATCGAAGCCCGATATGTCGTCATATAATGGGTTTTTTATTTATTTTTTAATTGAGAAATTATTTAATTTTATTTGAAAATTATTTAACTTAAAAATTGTTAAATTATTTGATTATAAAATTAGTTTCTGAACTGTGGAAGTTATTTTGTGGGGAGATATTTCGTGACGCCCAGTAATATATACTTTATGTGATATTAAATGATTCCTTTTTAGCGTTATAAACGGAATAACTAATTTTACAATTTTAATTTGAAAGAACCAGGGAACTATTCTAAATACGACTACAATAACGAATAATTATTTTCACGAATCAAATACATATAATATTCAATAGATAAACAACTCATCTGGTCACCCTAAAAAAGCCCATAAACATAATATAAATATAATTATCCGTTAGACATGTATTTAGTAGCATATGAGTCCATTTATTTACGCATTATTTTCTATTATTTCTTGTTTAAATATTTTATCATTCGTTTAAATATAAAATCTAAATAAATAATTAAATATATTTTTCTTAAAAATAAAAGAGAAAAATTGAAGTTTTAATAAAAATTTTACGTTGTGCAGAAAAAAAAAGAAACAGTTTTTCTTAAAACTTAACAACAAATTGTTCAAAATAACAAATAAATACGTTAAAAATATCACGTAATTTTTATTGTTGAATATTTTTTAGTACACTTGAGACCCGACTTGCGTTTCTCGAAACGATTTAAGTCGTTGCAATTTCAAATTGCGTTGTTCCTATTTGCATAGTTTTGACTACGATTTGCGTCGCTTAAAATGGTTAATTTTTTGCGGCAACATTGTGCATTATCGTTTTTAGCATCACTGATAACACTGATCGTCATCTGTGCGTTAAGTTTTTAAATTGCATGAAATAAGCGGAATTCCCTTTTCTTTGTTATATAAGTGGTATTGAGAACAAGTGTCTGGTTATGTTAGGAATGTGGAATGTGATTCGCCAAAATTAGTCAAAATTAAAAGAAAAGAAATAAGTTTGGAATTAAAATTAGAGGTATTAAACAATTTTAAATAGGGAGAAAAGGCTGTTAATATAGGAAGAACTTTTGGATTAGCACCTACAACAGTAAGAACAATTTGCAATAGAGACAGTGAAATTGTCACACCACTCCAATCTAAACAAGATACAGTAGCAATAAATCCCTTATTGATTAAGATGGAGTCTTTTCCCTTAATTTGGATACATGATCAAAATAAGCGAATAATGCCGACCTTAAGAAAAATATTGCATCTACAAGTAAAGGGACTTCTGTTAATTTCGAAGCCATTGACGGTTGATTTTACCTCATTAAAAGGAAGGTCAGCCAGTGGAGATTCAGAAACAGTTCTTATTTGGAAGCGGTTACCGTCAAGAATTTACGTGTCTAAAAATTGAAAAAGGATGCCCTGGATACAAAAATGTATTTTGAGCGGAAACGCAGAAAGAGATTTTAAATTAAAACTTTTTTTTGATATACAAAATTTTATTTATGAGTAGTTTCCGTTTTCACTAAACCAATACAAGTATAAATGTAAAACAGTAATTAATAACTCGGCTATTTAAGGGCCGATTTCGAAAGTTTCATAAATCAAAATTTAGAAAATAAATTAGCTTTTTTCTGCATTAAAATTTTGTTCATAGATCCCACATGAGGTTCGAAATAGCGGAAAATGGGCTTTTGCCTAAAACTCGGAAGCTTATGGACCGATTACTGTGATGTATTCAACACAAAAATTCTCCTAATTATTTCCGAAACCATACTATATCCAACAACAACCACAATGAAAATAAAGAATTGTTAATATTTCGGCTATTTATGAACCGATTTGAAAATTTAAAAAAAAACAAAATGCGAGGAAAAAATTAGTAATTTTTCTGCGTGGTAACTAGGTGCGTAGCTACCCAGGAGCGTCAGAATAAGTTTTCGCCCATATCTCGGAAACTAATGGCCTAATTATAATGATCCATTAGTAAAAAAGTACATTTCTATCTCTATTAGAATGGAAAAATCTGTAAAATATTACTTTAATCGTTATTATTGTTTTCCTATAGTTAAAAACAACAACCACATGGGAGGGACTAAATTTTTAAAAAAGAATTGACCATATCTCGCTAGCTTATGAACCAAATTTAAAAGATGAAAAAGATTAAATACGGGAAAAAATTCTAATCAAACTGTGCCAAGTCCAAGTCCATAATTCTCATAGCGGGTTCAAAATATAAGAATATACGTTTTTGCCTATAACTCAGGAACCAATGGTCCGATTCACTCTATGTCTTCAGCCCATTAATCCGCTTAATTTATTGAAATATATGTGTTAAAAATTAAGTCTCTAACTATTGCAGATTCTTCAAAAAATATAAAAAACTCAAAAAAAATTGAGGTACCTTCAGTGCTAATATCTCAGCCATTTATGAACCAATTTCCCTAGCAAAATTCTCGAAAGCTTTTACAATCGTTTGATATATATATATATATATATATATATATATATATATATATATATATATATATATATATATATATATATATATATATATATATATATATATATATATATATATATATATATATATATATATATATATATATATATATATATATATATATATATATATATATATATATATATATATATATATATATATATCATAAATGTTTATTATAGGTCGGCTTCATAAACTTGATTTAAACAGACACACGGACGGACATTTCTTTTTTCATACCGATCCAAAATATATATACTTTTGGTGGTCTAAGTTGAAAATTGTGAAGGGTATAAAAATGTATTAATACTTGTTTTTTCTTATCAAAAATACACTTTTTCTTTGCTATTTTATGAATATTTTCCTCAATTAATCAAATTTCATTGTGTTTATATAGAAAAAGGTGATTCGATTTGCGTCGCATTTCTCCAGTCCCCATTAACAACGCAAGTCGGGGCTCTAGTGTACATTAAATTCAATTTGATTTAGTTTTCAGTTTAAACCTAAATTAATAATGGTTGAATTAATAAAAATTTCATAAAAGAAGAAAATAAAGAATAATAATGATGATAATAAAACAACAAACAAATTATAATTTTAACGATTAAAAAAAATTTGTATTAAAAATAAAAAATAAAAAAAATCAATGAAAGTAAAAGTACGAAAAAGTAACAAAAATTTTTAGTATTTTCGAGTAGATTGATGCAAGAAACGATATCATATTCGTATTCGTATTCGTATCTGTGCCAATAAATTTAGACTGGGCTGGGCAAATGTGAAGTGTAACATAAAAAGAGTTCACAAGGAATGAAAACAATAATTTGAAAATCATTTCGATTTTGTTTTTTTTTTTTATTTTTGAAAAAAAGCTCAAAGATATTTTAGAGATAATGAAAAAATTTGTATTCATCATCATTTTCATTAAAGTTTGTATGAATAAAATTTTAGAGTTGTGAATTTAATTGAAATGCAACAAATGTTATAACGTGATTGATATCACAGTTTTATTATTTACCGGCAAAAAGAGATTTTTTGAATAGAATTTGTCTTTGAATTGTTTGCGCGGAATTGTTTTTTATTGCTTCCCTTTGCTTTGAAAAGCAATGTTCACATTAAACCAGAAATGCGTAGAAGTTAAATCAATTAAAACTTAGAGCAGATCTATGTACGAATAATATCAGAAAATGAATCAATATACGGTTATACCCAATCTTTAATACCCTACACCACAAGTGGAAATAATTCCGTAACTTTTGAAACGCAATTTTACATGAATATAGTTAAGTATTGGACTTGAGCTGGAGGGGCGTAGTCAGTGATTTCTTAGAGAAAAATAAAATATAGAAAATACGTTTTTATGGTTTCCGAGATAATCAAATCGAAAAAAAATTGTTAACTAACATTTACCCCTGTCTACTTTTGGGTAATATAAAGCTACATGTGAAAGCTAAACACCAAAAAATAAAGGGCGGTCCTTTTAGTAACAGGGCGATAATAGAATTAGTCATATTTTATATATCTAACTTGTTATATATCTATAACTTTTTTTTACTGAACTGATTTTCATAATTTTTGAATTGGCATTTAAGGAACATCTAGCTCAATGTCAAAGCAAATTATATAATAATCTGTCGATTTGTTATTGAACTAATCGGCTGCCTCAGATACTCAGTCCAAATTTATATGAGATCAGACATAGACAAATAGATTCATATTTCACAATTTGTAGTGGTGAAGTGTATAACAAGTAAGAATATTCGATTGTACTGAAATTTAAACACCCTTCAACAGTGATATTTTAGAAACAACTTAATTGGGTATACATTAAAAATTATTATTCAAAACATTGGACATCGTTGGTCACTTAGTTTTCCCGGTATGTATTCTGCAGGCAAAACTTCAAGGCCACTGCTTTTAAAAGGTCTTTTAAAATATGTTCATTTCCATGTTGCAAAATGATTCCTCTTTTCAAATGAATCAATTGTTTTTGGTGTAAGTCCTCTATGATGGTTTGGCCCGATTCCAAAAGCACATAATACATAATCAGTCTGCGCTCAAGAATAAATATTAAAATAATTAAACATTAAACTCTTTGAAAACTCTGTAAAGTTGCACTTTTTATTTGAGAAGGTAAAACCAAAAACAAATAATTGTGAAAAATTTGAACAAAAAATAATAAAAAAAATATAAAAGCTTTATGTGCTCCCAAAAAACAATAGACAACAATTAAATATGAACCGATTTTTTTTCTTGTAAAAAATTTGGCCACTTAATGAGCATTAAACTCAACCACAACGAATTATAAATACCCTACAACACAAGTTGAGAATTAGCCCTCTAATTTATTTCCCCGGTCTTTATCCCCTTCAAAATTTCTCAAGCATTAGCTTTATATAGACATTGTGATCAATAGCAACGTAACTGTTTCTATAACCGAATAACAACAATTTACTTCTCATGCCTTTTTACAACAACACTACTACAATGTAACGTTGTGAAATCTATAGTGCGAAATTGTTGCTATATTTCGATTTGTTATATATAAACGAAATTTAATAAATTTGTTTCTAGTAACTTCCATACAAATATTCTTCCTAAGGATGGGCCTGATGGGCCTAATGTGCCCAGTTTATGTAATAGTTCTGGATGTCGATTTGATTAAAAAACACGCCCTATTAAAGGAAAACGGAATCATCAAAAGAATAATTTCGAAATCTTTATCCACAATTTCTTCTTCTTAGAAAACTAATGGGGTACACTTTTTTAAATTCAATTAAATTGTTTATTAAAAAATCTATTTTTTTTCGCAAGAAATTACGTTTTGTGGATGAGAGAAAAATTTAGAGAATTTTTCTTCCCATAAAAAGTGGGAAAAGGTACTTTATCTGGAACTAAAATTATGACAATATTTCATCCATCAAGTATGATAATCGACATATAATTTCATATATGCCATATTTGTCACTTCTCACATAAATTTGAGCAGTGTTGCTAATTTAGCCATTTGGTGGCTAAATTTAGTTATTTTTAATCACGTTTAGCCACCAAAAATTTAATTTTTTAATTAAAATATTTTCCATTGTATTTGACGAATATGATTTTTAAACGATTTTATTTTCTAAAAATATGAAATTATTATTTATTAAAAATTGGCAGACCCGACATTCTACGTTTTGCCAAAACAAATTTTTAGGGCTTTGCTGTCCCTAAGCAGATTAGATTGTTTAGTAATTTAAATTTGCTTTGTACAAACGGTATTTCTGCCCTTGATCCTAAAAGTCCTATATTTTTTCCAGAGATGGTGTCTCACAGTAGCATAATTGCTTCAAAATTTTAAGATTCTCGCAATTAATATTTGCTTTGACGGGGGTACCTCTCCCCCTTGTTCTATCTGTCAAAAACTCTCTCTTTTTATCCCATTTTATTTTTTACGCCATTGTTACTCATTATTTTATAAGGATTTAGCCGCTTGTGCACCTAAATTATTGACAACACTGAAAAAGGGTATCATGATCATTTTTCAAATAATCAATTTGCTTTCAAACATAAGTGATAAATTACATGAGGGTCAGAATTATTCAATATCTCTAGATTTCTTAATTTTTTTTTGGAATTCAAATGTCCTAATCATAATATTTTCCTGAATTTTTGAATATCTGAAAAAAGTTTACTATAAACATTTATTTTTTGGGCAATTAAAAAAGAGGTAAATTGGTTCTACAATTAGTTGAGAAGAATGCTATATAAGTTTAGGCCGGATCTTTAATAACCTCAAACACAATCGATTTTGAATTGTAAGGGGATACCACTTCATCGTGCCCTATTCCAAAATTACGTAGTCTAAAATATTTTGATATGTGACAAATTTCATTAAATTTCCTCTCACGGGTTCAACTCCCTTCCAATGTCCTAAATTTTAAAGTTTCTGTTGATTATACCACTCCCCCAAGGATTATCCTTAATTTGTTCAGTCTATAATGTTTTCTATAATATTTTGTGTGAATCCCTGTAAAGAAATGTAATATTAAATGTTTCGTTCGTATAACAGATATAACACCCCCACGTCCTATCAAAAAAATACTAATACTAATACAACAAGCGCGCCAACAACAGACAGACAAACTGACAAAGCTAAATCGATACAGATATTATTTGATGCAAACATATTTATGGGGACTCAGTTGATTCCAACTTGACGTTACAAATGCAATGACAAAATTAATATACCCTCATCACAATTTGTGGTGATAGATGGAACAACATATTCGTTATGATCAACTTAATATCGCCACATTCACCACTTGTATTTCTGTAGGGTAAAAATTTACTTATTATGAATGGAACAATATAGTTAATACTCGTATGTAACTACAAACAACCAAACAAACAACCAACCAACCAATCTATCCGTCCATTAAACCCGAACCATCACACACACACGAAACATTAAACTATTTTGTCGTTGTTGTTGCATTTTTAATGTATTTAATATTGAATTGCGCTACAATTGCAGCATACAACATGTACCAAGTACAACAACAACAAAAACAATGTTAAAAATTTTTAAGCTAAAAAAGCTTTATTTTTATGGAGATTTCTTTGAAACAACTAGAGGTACAATTGGAATTGGCCATGTAATGATTGTTTAGTAAAATCAACTGAATATCAGTTGATCTTTTCAAGTCTAACAGGAAAGAAGCCAAAATATATTCAACCCACAAGAAGGCCGAATAACGTTCATCAATTAATTTCAGACAATTTTAGATTTTTCTTTAAATTGATTTGAAAAAATTAACAAGGTATTTAATTATTCATACATACATACATACATACATACATACATACATACATACATACATACATACATTCATACATACATTCATTAATACGTTTCCATTAATTTTTGATTTGCACAAATTAAATTTTGTTTTTTGAAATAATTTTGAAATAATTTTGAATCATTTTTCATGAGTTCAAGAAAAAAATAATAAAACAAAAATATTCTTCTTTTTTCTTAAAAGTTCCAAAATTGTCTTCATTATCATCAGCTGATTTGTGATCTTCACTGTTATTGGGTATCATTTTGAGCATCTTTAACACTTCATCCATCAATAATAATTTGAGAGAGTAATAATGAGGCAGCATTTGACGCAACAACGTTTCCTGATTACAATTTTACTTGCCATTTGTTTAATGGTTTATGCCGTTTTAGCCATAGAAGTTCAGGTGAGTTATGATTTTTTCTTTATACCCTACACTACCATCACATGCGGTGATGAGGGAATTTTAACTTTGTCATTCCGTGTGTAACGGTAAGATCTAAGTCGATTAAGCGATGTCTGTCTGTTTGCTGTTGGCACATCCACAATAATTGTCAGAGTTCAATGAAATTTGGCCTGCGTATAAAAACATGAAACAAAATCAACGTTGAATATAGTTGATTTAATATTGAATAATTGTATGTTCATTTAGTTCAAATTGAACGTGTTTACGGTTGTGGTGAAATAATATTGTACAAATTGAAATCATGCAATATTTCAAGAATATTCTCAAGAAACTGTATTTACTTAAAAACAATGTTAAATTAACATTTTTTATGTATGAAGCAAAATCATAACTGAAAAAAAGTTAAATTATTTCTATTTTAATTAGTTTTAAATTAAAATTTTTCTGTGTGGAAGAAGTCTCCTATGCAAAATCGAAATCGGTTCAATATATATAGACCGATATCTAAGGCAACCTTAAAATTTAAGAGAAGAAAATTCTTAAAATTGTCAATTATAAATCAATAAAATTAAAGTAAAAAATCGATTCAGTTAGAAAAAAAGTTATAGTAAAAGACAAAACTAATTTTATTACTCATTAAGGAAAACTTTTATATATTCTTCACAACTGTAAGTGTATGTGTAAGTGTATATGAAAGAAACATAACTTCACACACATTAGTGGTGGTGAATATATCACTTTTTCTTGTTTGCTATTTAAGTCTCTTACGATCATAAACGATCTTCTCTATTTCAAGAGAATTTATTAAATTTAATTGTTTAATTTAACACTTCATGTGATTTTTATTATTATTAATATTTTTTTAATAATTTAAATAATAATTTATTTGTTGTTGTAAATTTAAATGCAATTAAAGTCATTATACTAAATTTCAAATATTACAAATTCGTTATTATTTAATTTGATTTCGTTTTCGTTTGTTTAAATTTGATTTTTGCTTTTTTTACGGTTTAACATTCACTTTTGACCCATAAATTATCGATATTTTGATATTTTCGTGTTGTTTTTTTCTTGTAGTATAAATATTTTGACTTATACGGTTTTATAATTGTTGTTTTATAATATTATATTATTATTATTATTATTATTGTTGTAATTGTTGTTATTGTTATTGTCTAATGTTTTAACTATATTTTTTTAACCATTTTTTTTTGGTTTAATAATTGTGTTAAAGCCATAAAGTCTACTTTTTTGTAGTTTTGGAAAAAAAGCTTTTAAAACATGAAGTTCGTCAATTAATGTCTGGTATTTTTGCTACAACTTCTTGAACCGGTTCGGTTCAGTTGTTACATATATATTTTTTTCTTTTTACCAAAAAATCTAATTTGTTGTTGTTAGTGTAGATAGACTTTTATGTATAATTGGGCTAAAAAAGTTGTTATACATTTTATTCAATTTTTTTATTAAGTTTTTTTCCACTTCTTTTTTTTTGCAAAAAAAAATGTTTTACTAAACCAAATTTTAAAATTTATGTGATTTAATTAAATTTGGTTTACTTTTTATGCATTTTTTAAATTATTAATAAAAATATATATTTTTTTATAAATTTTAATATGAATTTGTTAATGAGAAGAAATTGTCAAAAATTAATCGATTAATTTTGCATTAAAATAAAAACAAAATTTATTGTAATTTAAATAACTCATAGATGAAAAATTATCGGTTAAATTTAATATTAATGTCATTGTGTACAGTGGGGCAAAATCGTTGTTACACATTTTTTTACATGTAAATGTTGCAAACACTCTGTCAAAACTTTTTTGGAAATTTGATTTCAATTTCCGTACTCTATTTTTGGATCCTAAATTTCCTTTGGATCCTTGTATATTTTTAAACCTGCATTAGCTTTAACTTTTCGTATCAAAGAGTAAAAGCGCTGCTTTCTTAGCGGATGTGTTGGGAGCTCTTCTGAAAATGTTTTCTATTTTTTGGCTTTAGAAACATCATGTGGTCCATTCCTCATACCTAAAACAGGTTTTCAAACAACGAACAAGTTCTCTCGGTACCATTTAATAACATTGAAAACAGTTTAAAGTCAGATCTTTAAATGCTTTGCCAAATGTTTGCAGGACAAAGTCATTATACTGATCCTCGTATAATTGTGTACATCGATTTTTGATTACATTTAACTTATTACAATACCAACATATATGTAAGATTTTTGTCCTTAAAAATGGTATTGTCCTTTGGCCCAAAAAAAGAAGATGTACCAAATTTCATTGAGATATTTCAAAAAATGCGGGATGTAGATTGTTCACAACGTTCACATGGACAGCCAACCGGACAGATAGATAGACAGATGGACGGACGAACATCGTTAAATCGATTCAGAAAGGTGGGTTTAATACCATTTTTCTGCATGTAACAAATATCAGCACAAACGCATAATACCCCAACCTCCTTCAATGGTGTAGGGTATAAAAATGTCATTAAAAAACTCCATCCAAATTTGTCCTTTGTATTTCGTAGGATCAGTAGGGTGTTTCGCATTATGAGCTGTTGAAATCTGGTTAGGGAACCTGTACCGAAGACAAATCAATAGTGTGGTTAAGAGTTAACCTCAAATCAAAAAAAATTCCGCCGGACGATACTTTCAGTCGTGTATTAAAGGCAAAAAATTGAAAACGGATAACATTAAAGTTTGTTCATCTCTTTTAAAAATATGTTGGGTTGAACGGACGTACTTTACCCAAAGAACACTCCAAAAACAATAAAATATGGAGGTAATTGTGTAATTGTGTGGGGATGTATGTCAGCAGAAACAATGTTCATGAACAACCTCAAAAAAAATACCCGATAAATTAATGATTATTACTTCCAACAGAACAATGATTCTGATGTCAAGATATTGACTTGTCTACAAAGCCCCGATATGATAAGCTATTGAGTGTTTGTGAAATCATTTGGAAAAACGGTTGTGTAGCCACCAAATATGAGTATCACCGGTGTATAAAAAAAACTTATAAATTCAACGCCAAATACTTAACCGTAACGTACTAAGTTTTATGTATAACATTTTAGGCTTTACACCTTTTAAATTTATTTGATTTTTAGATGGTACCTACACTTTTGCAGTTCAAAATATAGAGTTACAACCAAGATTTCCTTATTATGAATTTATTCTGTTGAACACCCATATTAGGGTACCTAGATTTAAGCTTTACACTGTAAATCTCTCATTAATGCCGATCTAAATTAGAGGAGAGTTGCTTAAGGCAATCAATTGGAGGAGGATAATTGCTCTGGGGTTTCTTTTTTTTAGGTCAACACTATATTTTCGCGATCTAATTAGATTTTCAATTACATTTAAACAAATAAACATTTTTTAACAATAACAAAATTAAAATTAATATTTTTGATTTAATTACAAAAACAATTCAGAGAATGGAAATAAATTACAATAGATATTGGATATAATACGAAATACAGTACGAAGTAATAATTAAAAATAGTACAATCTAATTGTAAAATTTTATTAATATCAATCGCAAAAATAACTTAATATACATATGTAAGCGTTTCAAAAGCTTACATTCTTACAATAAACAGTCAAAATCAGTCATGCTGAAAAAAATGGCCCAAGCAAAATATTTGGTTTAAATTTAATATTAAGGTGAATTCAAAATATATAAAGATCTTCCAACCCACTGTTTTAAAGTCGATTATGATGGTGAACTCATTACGTGTCCAATACATAAGTTCATTTCAAAATCGATTCAAGTCTATAAATATATTTGTATTTTTCTAATTAACAGTTTTTCTTTTGTTTTAGACATACGGTCATCTCTTCCATCCACCAACAGGGGAACATCACAAAGAAGAGAAACAAGATTTAAATAAAATTCCCGGTGTTCCCGGTGTAGACTATCCCGTCTATCATGAAGTGCCACATACATCATTCTCATGTGCCCATGTACCAGCCACCCCTGGAATGTATGCAAATGTAGAGACCGGTTGTCAAGCTTATCATGTCTGCCATGATGGTCGTGAAGGACATCAGGGTGCTTCGTTCTTATGCACGAATGGTACAATTTTCAATCAAAAGGAATTCGCTTGTGATTGGTGGTACAATGTGAAATGTGAAGAAGCTGTTAATTATTATCAGTAAAATATTTTATTTACAAAAATCACATTTCATAAAAATTATAATAATTTTTTTGTTTACAGTTTGAATGCTGATCCTGAACATAATCCCTATACACCCAAAAAGAAAATTATTGATGAACCACATTTAGATCATCATTCTGATCCTCATGGATTTTTGATTCATGCTTAAAAAAATAAATGATTGATACTCTGATGTTATTTCATAATGGACAAGTTCATAGTTTGTGTCGTTCATATTCATATTTTGGAATCATTAAAATCATTTCATATTCATTTTATTTTATTTGTTTGTAAATATGTAAAAAGAGTGACAAGAAAATAAATATTTTATAAGTTGTTTTATTTTAAAATTCGAAAAACAAAACAAATTCTTTTAAATAATCTAACTGTAATTTTCAAAACAAATATTCAGACTTCTGACCTAAGCCGGACTTGAAAAAATCCCACCAAAAGTAACACAATGTATCAGCGTCCATCCCCACAGTAGTCACAGCAACAGCAGCAACCACTACACAGGTCGCCGCTTACACCAGTAATAGCATTTCAGACATCTGAGTTGATATCCATGTTGCAGTTTAACTGCAACGGTCTCCAGAGTACAGCAGACGAGATAAACCGATTTAAGAGACAAGACAATATCATATTCAAAGAAGACTAAACTGACGAGAAATTCCAGTCTGCACAATTAAAACGGATACAAGATTCAATACACAAATCGTTGCAATTTAAAGCCCTCTCCCTTGATTTGACCAACAGAAAAATTCAAAGTATTGTGGTCAGACCGCGAGATGTTGACTTAAAGCTTTATAATGTCTGTGTCTCTCCGATAGCCAACTGTCCATCAGGCTATCGTCCCCATATCAGGGATATTCTGGATGGAAATACCAGATTAGTCATTGGGGACTTAAGCTAAATTGTGACCGACTGTCCAATCCAGAGAACAAAGATGATAGAATTGCGTTTAAATTTGCAATTCGTTTGAAAGCTTTTTTCCGAAAAAGAAGCGTTGTTCGCAATCTTCATAATCTTCCAATCACGCTTCACAACTATTCACCTCACATTAAACTTCAGGCTATCAATCCAAACATATCATGGAAAGCGATCTTTCAAAATGTTCATATCATAGTTGCTCGTCACCAGAACGGATTCCGTAAAATGCACAGTACAGCAGCAGAATTAACAGCAGCACCTACTCAAATTGCACATAGTTTGAACCAGCAGAGACCATGCGAACATACGATCCATGTGGCACTTGACCTGTCAAATGTCTATGACCTGTCAGCCACGAAGTTTTTTTGTGAACATCCTACAGCTCACTTTGCCGAACTATTTGAAGAGATAAATCGTGAATTATTTAAATGGCCATAAGTCATCTACTGGGATTGACGTGATAACTTCCGTTTATGATCTATGCGGTTTGGTAAATAGTGATCTCACCAAAAATCAAAATTTCAACACTCTTCACCAACTGGACTTAAGAGGTAAACACAAATTTAAGTATCTTAGAAGAAGGATTCTAAATTCCGACTTTTTACCATCTAAAGGTTAGGGGTTAAAATTGATGGCCTATTCACCTCTTCAGCTCATGCCAAGGCACAGCAGTAATTGGGAAATAGATTAAAAAACCTTATTTGCTACTAAGAAAACGATTGGTCGATCAGTGATAAATTATGTTGCTCCAGTGGGCTCTCTTTTGCAAAATGATAAGGCAATGGACAAATGTTCAAAGTTACCAAAACGCAGTTCTTAGAACCGTAATGAACATTTTTTATAATTAACAAGTAATAAATATTTAACTCCATGTTACACACAGAAACTTGTATTACGATATCATTACCAAATACTGTTTTAATCAGTATATCTGAGGCACTTGAAATTATACGCATTTGATTTAAAATTTATCATAAATGAAATGTACACGCGTTCCCTTAGTTTGGTCAACTCAGATGTAAACAAAAATCAGCTGTTTAATATTTTTTAAATATGACGTTTGTTTACTACAGATTCTTTAAATGTTGTTCTTTTTGATTTGTGTCTTCAGAACAATCACAATGTCCCTTAAAAAGCCAGCAAATCTTTTCCTGACAGAATTAATGCAAAAATGGCAACAACTACAATCAGTTCCTAATGTATTCGCCTATAAATTGGATGTCACCCAGAGCAGATATTTGACTGGAAAATATCAGTTTTATTCAGAGGTAAAATCGAACATTTGGAATAACTAAACAGTATTTAAAACATTAACAAAATTCCATTTTTAGTTTAATCCCCAACGTACCGCCTTAAGGAGAACACCACAAACTATACTCTCTTTGGATCCTAAATTCGATGAGGAAAAGTTTAATTTTAAAAAAGTTGCTCCACAAGAAATTCTAATGAAGTTAAAATTTGAGGAAGATACAGAAATATCATTTATTATCAACAATAGTCCATTGACAAAATATCATACCTTAATATGTCCCAATGTATCTCAGGGTTTGCCACAACGTATTACTTTGGACTCATTAAGATTTTGTGTAGATTTTTTACTCTCTTTAGAGGCTAATCGTTATTTTCGCATTGGTTACAATAGTCCAGGTGCCTTGGCATCCGTAAATCATTTACATTTGCATTTAATGTTTATTGAAAAAGAATTATATATCGATCGGGCAGTAAGTTTTATAGCAAAGATGATTTTCTCTCCATTACTTTACACTCTTTTTGCATATTTTTCAGATATTACAAATATTAGCTGATAGCGACATTTATCGCTTGGATACCGGAATGCCTACAGAAGCTATATGTTTTATAATCGATACAAATGATTCAAAAACAAATATTGAACTTAAATTAGATAAACTATATAAATTTTTAATATGGTTGTGTGACAACAATATGCCACATAATCTATTTATGACACCGGTACCACCTAAGGATGAGGAACCCCAACAAAAGTTAAAAATCTTTATTTTTGTAAGAGAAAAATTTTGCATTATTAAAGATTTACGCTCCTGTAATTTAGGATTTTCTGAGTTCTCGGGTTATGTGCCAATAGGAGGTAAATATTAACTAACTTCTAGTTTTAAACACTATTTTAAGTCTCCCTATGTTTGTTTCAGTACCTGAACTTTATCACAATATAACAGAACAAGATGTTATAGGAAAAATTACTTCCGAAACTGGACAAATTTATAATAAAATTTATAAATACTTCAAAGAAAGTAGTTAAGAAGTAAATTTATTTTACAAAAGAATAAAAATAAAAAGAAATAGTACAATTATTATAAAATTAAATTAATACACAGCTAATATATATATATATATATATATATATATATATATATATATATATATATATATATATATATATATATATATATATATATATATATATATATATATATATATATATATATATATATATATAGTCATTATTGATTTTTTATTATCATTGTCATACTTTTGAAGCAGCAAAACCTTTACCCAAACCAGCTTTACTAATTTTTTTAGTATTCGCTTGTATACGATATTCAATTGATTTATCACCACCTTGTTTGTCAATTAAGTCAATTAATTCATTAAGATTGTCCTTGGAAATGCTGTCGTGTATTGTGGCAAAGAATTGCATTAAGTGATGTAAATTATGGCTAAAATTTATAGAAGTTGAATAAATATTTCTGCGATATTATTTAGTAATACTAATTAAAATACTTACATCATTAATAATATTGGTCCTAAGAGTTCAGAAGTTATATATAAGTGATGTATATAAGCTCTTGTATGCTTTTGACAAGCCAAACAAGAACAATCCTTAATCAGAGGATTAAAGTCTTCTTTTAAGCTAAAATATATGTTTAAGTGTATCTTAAGATTTATTTTAAATTTATTTAATTTGTTGAATTGTAAATGAATTGGAGGATTTGTAATGGTATTGATATGATGAACAAATAAAAAATCAAAAACCAAAAAATATTAACAATAAACACACGTTTTGGCTTCTAAATTGTTTTTCAAAGCAATAAATATTTTTGATGATTTAATTTTCTTTGGAAAATACTTCATTGTCAACTGCATTTTTCAAAATTTAACTCTAGTTAAAAATTAATTTCCCATAAATTTTCCTAAGTGTTATTAAAAAACATAAAGCGAAACAAAAGAAAGATTGAAAGTCGCAGTGAATGGAGCTCAAATCCCGACAGATAACCAATTGGCTATCAATTGTAACCCCAAGATCTTCGGGGTTACAATTGATAGCCAATTTACCTCTTGCGGTCATCCCTCTGCAACAACCCATAAACTGATTAATAAAACTTATTTACTACTTATAAAACTATTGGCCGATTAGTGATAAATTGTGCCTCTCCAGTGTGATCTCCATTTTTAAATGATACGCAAAGAGAAATATTCAAAATTGTCTTTATGTAGCCGTAACAGTCTGTACCGGGTATACAAATGTGCACAATACAACATCAATATGAGCAGACAAAGATCTTACTGGTTAAGAAACACAATGAAATGCTTAGTTAACATTACAACTGAGTCGTAAAGCAGCTCTGAGTCTGTTATATTGTGATCGCGTCATCGTCGATATCGCTTAAAGACAGGCTTTAGCCTGTTTCCTTGCCTTCGAGAGTTTTGCGTTTCGCTCATGCACATTGTATACGTGTAAATTCTACTTGGAAAATGAGCAAGTAATGTTAGCAAGAATTGGAGATGGTGTTTTGGTATTTTATACACAGGCCAAACAAGTCGCAGCCAAGAGCTAAGCACCTAAAACTAATACAAACAAACAATCCACCTAACTTTAACATAACACAATTGGAGTCTCCTCCAAAGCATGCTAGAAAAGATCTTTGGATATATGAACAAATCATACACAAGGATGTACAAAATTCTTTTAATGGAAATTTCTATATAGCTTTTACAAAGACTCTACGAATTACACGTTTACAAGTTACCCACCCCCCAAATTTTGTATAATGACCTCTGTATTATTCCGTATCATCATACTAAGAAGACGTTTCTAGTTTTTTTCAGTTTCAATGATAATTCTAATAAGGAAAACTTTTAGACTTTTTACTTAGATTTTTTTCCACTGGAATGTAAGGATTTGAGCGTTCTATACGTTTAGGAAGTGGATTATTTAAAGTCATCTTAAAATACGAATTTTTAAAGGGAGACATTTTTCTATAGCTGTCGTAGATGGTGATTTTAAAGCACAAATTTAAAACTTGTTCGAAGACTCCATTTTGATTAAAGATGATGATAGTTCCTTGCCTCCAGCAACAATTGTAGTGATAAGTAGGAGGCCTAGTTTTATGTGGAAACATTTAAAAACGCTGGTCTTTAAAGCTTTTTAATTATTAATTTTATAAGTTACTTTCATCATAAAAAAACAAAACTTTTAAAATTTCATCAATATTGGTTTTACGGTTTAAGAGTGATTGCAATGAAAAAGACGAAATATTGTATAAATCATGAATTGAATGGTTGTCAAATTCGGGAGCACATGCAAGAAATTTGTAAAATGTTAACACTGGGAGTAAATTATTTATATTTAGTTGCCCCAAGAATAAAATGCTACGATTTTTAATGAAATAAGATTTAAGATAAGAGAACTATAAAAATTTAAATGCTATTCAGTCATGGAATTGCATGATGAAATTAAAAATGATAAATGAAATAACACTTACCCATCATCTGTTATATCTATAAATGGCATCTCCGTATTTTTCGTTTCCTCTTTCTTTGAATTCACATTAAAATTAAATGATAAGGCTTTGAAATTAACTGCTGCACAGTAAGCATAAGAAGAATCAAACATATCCACTCCTAATCGTATTAATTGCAGCATAACCAAAGGTGTAAAGGCACCAGGTACCAATACTGGTTTATCATCAGGCAATTCGTTTATGCAATGTTTCATAATCGGTACAATTTGTTCGCTTTTAACTTCTGTTGCTGTTAAACCATAACTATGAAAACCTTCAAATATATAACCACCTATCAAATCGGCTCCTTTTGCTTTGGCATGATTAATAGATTGTGAACGGCTGAATTTATTATAACCTCCAATTATGGGAGCATATAAACAAGATTTTTTCAATATTTCTGAATTATTATGTTGTTCATAGCAAGCGTCCATAAATGTTTCCGTACGATCTGTTGATTTTTGTATTCTCTTCTTAGCACTATCCCAATTGGTGTCAGCATCACATAGCCCTTGATAAATATCGGGTTTAAATGTTTCCACCAGATTTACATACTTCTCTACACTTAAAGGTTCTTTGCCTCGTCTTGTAAAGAGTGGTACAATATCTTTATCGTTTAAACCACTTGGCATTAATTCACAAGGATCTCTTATCGTTAAAATTGTGGGAAAACCCTTGAAACCCACAAAAGCTGCCAAACTACCACCTTTAA
Source organism: Cochliomyia hominivorax (assembly GCA_004302925.2). Taxonomy (NCBI): domain Eukaryota; kingdom Metazoa; phylum Arthropoda; class Insecta; order Diptera; family Calliphoridae; genus Cochliomyia; species Cochliomyia hominivorax. The sequence continues at coordinate 59,716,935 of PYHX02000413.1, forward strand.
AATGATTTAAAGCCTCTTTCATGTGATCCATGGTGGCCAAAGACATTTGTAAAACTTGTGGTTCTTTGGAGACATGATCAAATACTTCACGGCTTAAATAGGGTATACTTCCTCCCTAAAAACAATTTTGGAATACATTAAAAAATTTAAAATAATACCGCTTAAAAGGCAGAGTACCTTTGTAACTTGTATTAAAAGTGGCGTCTTAAATTGTTTTCCACTCTCCTGCTGCACCAAATGTCCCAAACGTCCAGAGCTTTTACTTAAATGTTCTATAACAAATTTCATAGTGAATTTTATTGAAAAACTGTGAAAATACTGGTGCAATTATTTGGAACTTTGGATGACAAATTATCTCGAAAAAGCCATATTGCAACAACAAAACACACGTTTTCTATATTTGTTGCTGTTTTTTCATAAGAACAGAGATGTTTAAATTACATTCACCGCAGAGTTGCCAAAATCTTTAAAATTTGCAGTGTTGTCAATTAGCAATACGTTTTAATTATACAGATGAATAGAGAACTATGAATAAAATTGATATTAAAACTGAAAAGACTCACTACATCTTTTACCCCATGAACACTACATTATAATGTAGTAAATTGATTACATTACATTTATTTTATATTAGCAAAATTTTATTATAATAAATAGATGATTGGTAACTCGAAGGAATAACCATATCTTGAAAAATCAAAAATTCCGGAATAAAACTATTCGCTTTCCCTTGCACGTCTAAGATAGTAATAGGCCATTACTAGTAGGCTGCAGTACAGGGATTTACCCGAACGGCGACTAATAAGAAAGTCATATAGATTATCTTGTTTCTCACTACAGATTTCAGAACTAAAAGCACTGAAGGTTCCCTGGTAAGTATTTTGGAAGAGGATTTAGAGATTTTAAAGCTAAATTGCGCTAGTGTGCTTTGTAACATTCTCAGCGATGAGATTGACAATGACTATACACTGATCCATTGATCCATTTAAAATTTGTCATTATCACATAATGACAAAATAAGACTGAGATACGTATAAGCTGGTATCAGTCGAATAAACATATCAAATTAAATTTTGATACGCTATAACATAAAAACTTAAACTTGATACATATAACAAAAAATAATTAATAAAACTAAATTTATCTTGAACCATAAAGATTAAATTTAAATTCGGCTAAGACATAAAGACATTAAATCATTTTTGAAGCGTAAACACCTAAAACTTCAACTTCCCTTCTTTTCAATCTCTACGAAATTCAATTGAAATTCGTTTGCACATTCGGAACATTTCCCGAAATTGCCAGATGCAAATAATAAATAAACAAAAAAAAAATTAAAATCTAAAAACCGTAGCAGATCTAACGGAGTTTAAATATATACGTTTATCAAGCCTAAACCGAGAGTTTCATTGATGTTTTGACATATCTGTTTGTTTCATTCATAAAAATTCAGCATCTCTTCATTTAAAATACTTTTCTATTTACATTATTTATTCAAAATTCCTATGTTCACCACACTTTCGACTTAAATTATTTCGTTATTAACAATCACATTACCGCTTTCTTTCGAATACTAAAATATATTTAAAATTCATAAAGTGGTAAATTTATTTTTTGTTTTGTCAGACTTTGTCTGACAATCACTAAATTTGTTCAATAACTCAATTTGTTCAATACTAGTTAATGCCATTTTTATCCGCTATTTTTACAAGAGGGTATAATATCTTCGTCATTCCTTGTGTAAGGCCAAGAAGGAATCATCTTAGACACTATATTGCATATATATATTCTTGCAACAATTTAAAATTTGAGTCGATATAATCAATAATTGATAGGGCTCAATAAAATTTTGTCCGAGTATTTGTTATAGACCCGGAAAAAAAGAGCAAAATCGGTTCGGTATATTAAAGACAGACCCCAATATCTGGTTAACCTCTAAAGTAAAGAACTTTTGTAAAGTTGTCAATTATAAATCGGCATTTGTGGTTGAGGCTGTAGGCATAGCCTAATATAGCATTCTCACATCATATTATTTTTGATTTTCTATTTTAAAAGAAAATTAATTGAAATTTGAAAATCCGTTAATAGTTTTTAATTTTCAAATCATATTAAATAACAGAAATATTGAGAGAGAAGTTAAGTTCGTGGGGTGTTTACTATAAATTTTGCTTGCTCTTTTATTTGTTTGCTCTTAAAATTTCGTATAAAAACAAACCAGAGATGGAAACATGATTTTAAACAATATGAAAAATACATACAAATAGCAGCCAATTTTGTTACACCTTTTCTCTTTACGCTCACTCTCTCTCTCTTCCATCGGCCAATATTGTATGTGCATACTCATACGCACATTTTGGGCATAAAATCATTGGAAATGAATTTAAAAGATAAAACAACAATAAACAAATGCAATTTTGGTTCAATTCTTTTTTTTGTAAAAAGTCTGTGTGTGTTCTTTTTACATGTTTGTTTTGTTTTTTTAATTCGTATCAAAGCGAAAAAAATCAAAATTTGCACATAACAGATGTAAAATTAAGGCAAAAAACAACAAACTGTAACACAACAAAAATGACAACAAAGTAAGTAGAGTAGTAATAGAAAATAAATGTTATCCAAAAAGGAAATTTCAATATTACAAACAAACACAGTTATTTACGAATTAATATAGCAGAGCAAAAAAAAAAAATGAAATGAAAGAAAAGAGCAAAAAAACAAAGTGAAATAATGTGCCGAAATTTTTTTAATTTTGCCGTACTCTTTTGCACAAAAAACATATAGAAAACCAGTGCGAAACATTTCGTTGCTGTGTGCTGTTTGACGGTTAAACGGTCGGCTGTTGGTCATATTTGCCGTTAATAAACAAAATCCATGTGTAAAACAATTTATTGTGTTTAAGAAAAAGTAAAGAAATTTATTAAAAATTAATTATTAAATTTATCATGTTTTGTGATTTTTTTTGTAAAAAAATGTTGTTAAAAAAACATGTATGAAAAGAAGTTGAGAAAAGAGACAAGAAAAAATACAAATTTTATTATTTTTTTGTTCGTGAGAATAATTTCTCTTTAATTTTTTACTTCCTTTCAAATAATTTTAATTGTTCATTCGTTTTGTTCGCTTAGCAAAGTGTAATTAAGAAAAAGTTATGTTAGTGTGTGTATTTTAGTGTTTTTGTTGTATTTTAATTTTATTTTCTTAAATTTTTTTACTTGTTCCGCTTTTCTTCATTATTGTTGTTGCTCACTGACAGACTGAACTTTTTGTTGTTATTATTGTTGTTGTTGATATATAAAATGAGCTAATGACCGAATAAACTCTCTTTCCCATTTACTCTTGTTTATTTTAACATTGAGTGTACAAGAGATGGCAACAAGCGCCCGCTTTTCCCCAATATTTTTTCTGTTTTCTTATTGTTGTTGTTGTTTTCTTTTACTTTATTATTATATTATTATAATAATAATGATAATATAATTTCTAGTTATCGTTTATTTGTTGTATGTGTGTAATATAATGTTTTGTGTGTTTTTGCTGCTGCTGTCTCCTCTCTTTTCTTTTGTTTGTTTGCATTTTATATCTTCTCCTTTCATTTTGGCAAAAATCGTTTGGTTCGTTCGTTAGTTTAATTTGTTTGTTGCTATTTAGTGTGAGTTGCACATTGATATTAAAACATCATGTTGCTGCTGCTAATAAGTATAAACGCGTGTTTTAATTTATATTATTCTTCTCATTGTTGTTATTGTTTTTCTTGTTCATTTTAAATTACTACTACATATAGCCACTCATACTCTGCCACACATGTACTCTCTGACAGAGCAAAAATAAAAAGAGATGCCAGATTTATTATAAAACTTAATGGTAAATTCTCTCTTAGAAATATAAAAACGCTTAAAATTGCAAAGCAAAAATAAAATAACAAACGGAGGAAATTCAAATTATAGAAAATAGAAAATTTTTAAATTTCAAATAATATGAAACTTAATTGAAATTCTAGAAAATCCTAAACACTCATAAATCATTTAACTAATAACTCTCTGGGCTATACTTTTTTGAGGCAAAAGTTTATATTTGTGTATGAATGTTGTTTAACTGTTGTTGGTTTTGTGTGTTTGTTAACTTTACTTGAATATACAACAACGCACAGTGTTTCAAATGAAAAATGAAATGTAAATAAACGATGTTCGATCCACAGGGCCTCAAAATTGGTCATAAAAATATTTAAAACTATTCAGATTATTTGTATGTGAACCTATTTTGAAGAATTTTATATAATTGGTATCTGCTTGTGTTTTGATCGATCTTGGTGAATTTTTTATGTTTTATAGGGGTACAAGCTTTATCTGATTTCTTTATTTTTTATTTTGTTTTATAAGCACTAACGACAGAAATTTGCAAAGAACTGTAATTTTAAAACAATTTTCAAAAACTTTAATTTTGGGAAAACCAGAGTTTCTCAAATTCAAACTATTTTTTGCAACAACAATAATTTCTTAAATCGCAAAAGTGGAATTTTCAGGCTTTTTTCAAAGCCTGATATATTTTAAAATTTTTAATAATGGAAATTTTTGCTCTCCAATATCGGTGGAAAAGATATAGCAATAAAACAAAATAATAAAATAAAATAATTAAGTTTCAATAAAACTATATGTAAAATTTCATTAAGATAGGTTGACTAACAAAACTTTTATTTGAAGATTGAATTTGGAAAAAATATTACACACAGAAAAAATTATTGTAAAATCAATTAAAATATAATTTAAGTTTTTCATCTTTGATTTTGCTTCATAGATAAAAAATTTAATATTTAAACTTATTTCAAATCAACTATATATTTAATGTGGATTTTGCTTCATGTTTTTTTCTCTGTGTATTCATTTTTTTCATAACACTATTTCGCAAAAACAGTGCAACGAATTTTATTGTGAATAATTTTATATATTTTATGATACATAGATACATAATTTGTTTATCTTCATCCTTCCATGTGTTATAAATATTGATCGAAACATTACAGCTTTGGCTTTAATTAATTAATTATTAAGTAACGTATTGACTTTTTGTTTTTATGAAGAACTAACTTTACAAATATAATTTACGATCACATATATCACTCGCCTATACTTCTACTATCACTTTGTGAATTTTTTTTGATATCGAAGCAGCCGTTCGAGAGTAACAGATTTATTTCCATTTCATTTTTTATTGGAAACACTGTGCAACGGTTCATTTTATTATTGTGTTTTCATTTATTTTCTTCATTTTTTTCTGTCGTTATTTTTATATATTTTTTTGTTTCCTAATTAAGTTTATAATTAAAATTAATTGAAAAATTACAATTTTTGTTCATTTATTGTGTATTAAACGAGACATTTAAAGAAAATTATTCGAGAAATATAAAAATAAAAAATAAAAAAAAAATAACTTAAAAAAATACCAAAAAAAAAACGAAATTTTCAATGATTTTTATAAATTCAATTATTTATACACACACATTCTGTAAGTTTTTATTAAATTTATGTTTGTGTGTATGTGTATGTGTGTGATAAATACTTATAAGTGTTTGTGCATAATTTGTGAATATAAAAAATTTATATATATATTTTTTTTGGGTTTGAACTGAAATTGAAATGGTAAATTATTCAATTTATAAATATTTTAATATTTATTTCATGTTGTTGTTATTGTTGCTATATTTATGTTTCTTTTCTCTCTATGCTCTTTCTATCTTTTATTAAATTGTAAGAGTTTGTTGTTATTTTAATTTATTTTATTATGGGTGGGGATAAATGATGACATTAATTTTTATTACAGTTAATTTGAATTTCGGATGAAAAGTGGTGAAACTAAAATGTCCTGCGGAATAAAACTACATGATTGAAATTTTATTATTAAACAATTACTAATGCTAAATTTAATATTTAATGCTCTACATCATGATTAAATTAGAAATAATCATTTTCACTGAAGAAAACTTTAAGTTACATACTACTACTCTACTCCCTGTCCAAGCTTAAACATTTGCTGTAACTTAAACGTTTCCACTTTATAGAATGATTACTTTTGAAGAAGTTTCAGTGGTATTTTAAACTGTCCATCTATCTGTATACGAGTTTTATGAAATTTTCAATATTTGGTTTTCAAAAATATACAATACCGAACAGACAAAATGCAACACAATATAAATTTTTATAACGCATATTTCAAAATAACGTTAATTTATTTATTTGTTTTTCTTTTGCTATTTATTCTGTCTATGATAAGCTTTCAAATAATCCATACTTTATCCTAAACTCTATTATAAAACAGGTAAATATATTGAAATTAATGAAAAAAGCAAAAAAATGCAACGCTAAAAAAGTTTAACCAACAAAATTAAATTTATTCAATTGGATCTAAAAAAATTAATTACTAGCGGACCCGGCAAACTTCGTTTTGCCAAAAAGAAATTTTTTAGGGCGTTGATTTAAATGCTTTTTTAATTAAATATCTATATTTTTTCCAGTGATTGTATCTCACAATAACATAATTGCAGCATAATTTTAAGACTTTTGCTAGATATTTCTTTAGATATTCGATAATCAATATTTGTTTTGTATAAGGGGTACCCTTCCCCCAGGTCCTATCGGAATTTTTTAAAGCCTGTGTCACCTACGGGTTATTAAAAATTTTCATCAAAATTGATTCAGATGTTTTGGAATCTATACGTTACATACATACATACATACATCCACACATAAGAAATGAATAAAGAAGAATAGAATATTTTTTGTAAATAAAAAAATGTAGCTGTTTGTTTTTAATTATTATTAATGTATGTTAAGAATTTTTCGATCTCACTACTTTTCTTTAACAGTGATGCTAAACATACTGCAGTTGTTGTGGTATTTTATCCTAAAAAACTTTCTTTTATAAAAATATCCATTTATAAATGATTCCTACTTGTTCCTATTAAAGTTTTTTAATCATTTTTATTTACGCTTATCCTGCTCTATAATGGCTAAATGGACACATCGAAGCGTCCATAAAGCAATTCAAAAAAGGAAGTATCTGATCAAAATTTGTGTATACCATCCTCTTTAACTATAATTTTTTAAAATAAATTAAAAGAATAAATTTTTTTCTTAAAGAATCAATTAAAAATTTCAAAAAAACAAGTTGGTTGTCAATATGTCAGAGTCCAATGAAATTTGGCTTGAGTATTTGTTAATGTCGAATAATTTAAATAAATGTTTTCCTCTTATTTTAACTTTAAATGTTGTGTCAATTTTTCAATAGATTTTTTAACCACTTTTTTTAGTTATTTTTATCAGGATTTAGTCACTTATGTTCCCCAATAATTTGCAACACTGTTCTAATTAAAATTGTTGTTTTTTACAAACATACATTAATAATAATATACATGTATATATACATAAATTGTTATATAATATATTATTTCTACAAATATACTTGATCGGTGATGTCAGCGTGAAGATTTTTGATTTTTTTTGGTCCGTAGGACCATTCTATGTGAGAGTCATCTAAAATTTCAATACATTAACTCTTCCTGATGTCACTGAGAAGAGAACTTTATTGACTTTACAGCAAAACAAAATGTTTGAAGGGAAATTACAATTCATTGACAGAATACATAATTAAACATGTTCTTTGCTTGTCAGTCCATATGTGAGTCTTAGTTCTCTTTAATTTAATTCTTATTATCATCAATAGATTGTTCTCAAAAACACATACACACTCATATACACAAATTGAGCATTTGTAATGTTTTATTCCATTAAGAAAGCTATTGTGAGTCTAATGGATAGAAATTAAAATTAATCCTATTTATAATATCCGTGGACTTTTAAATTAAATAAAACTATTTATAGATTTATTAACATCAGTTTAAATTATTTTATTTGGTCATTAATTTTAATAATATGAAGGACTTAAAATAAAAAAAATAATTCTAAACATTTAAAACGAAAGGCAATCGCTGTAAAATTTATGATTAAAAGATTTCCTAAGAATATTACGAAGTTAAAACAGACGATTTTCTACGAAACTAGAAAAATCGATGAACGGAATGTACTTCATCTTACAGGTGCTGACACGATCTTTAATCCCATTTCCCAAAAACACAGTTTTGCGAACTAAAAGTTTGTAAATAAGAACGACTTGAAACCAATTTCACATATTTTGAGGGAAGTCAAATTTTGTCTATAAATCACATATTTGGAGGAGTATTTTTGTAGAGAACATGCTACAAATTGTTTTCTTCTAACTGGTGATCAATGACTTCTAAGAAGTATTTATAAGTTTTGTCGAAAATACAAATTTGAATTGCAATTTAAATATTCAATTGAAGTAAAAAATCTTAAAAAATATATACAGATTGAAAGGGGGACCAACTTTTCATTGACAACGGTGAACACGAAAGGAATTTCAGATAATCAAGAAATTTATCTGCGACTTCCAATTATAAAATAATTATTGCCAGTTGTTGGACATTTCAAAATAGTTATTATACTTTTCCTAGTAGAGATTAAAGTATTTAGATCTTTAAAAATATAGGACGTGAAGATTTGATGCGATTTCAGTTTAGGATATTATAAATTCCGTAAAAAAATTAAATAAAATTAAAGTTATTAACGTATCTAATGAAGACATATAAAATGGTCTCCACACCATATAAATATTACTATCAACATTCACTAACTAAGAGATAAGAAATGGAGAACTCGTCATTAAATTCATTAAAATCTAATTTCTACATCATTGGATATTTTATCCAAGTATCTTTTACAGGTGAACACAAGTCGTAAAGACCAAGAGAAGAAATAATATGAAAATACTATATATATTCTCAAATATTCCTTATATGACATTTAAAATAGTTTCGCTTTAAAATATTAGATTAAATCAAAACAAGATCTGAACTTCATAACGATTCTTTGTGAACCAGATGTGAACCATATGAATGTAAAGCTGTATAGAATATCAAGTCATAAAAAAGGAAATAATGTAGGTGATTTTGAATAATTTTTAGCAGTTCGATTTAATCAGATACCCTTTAGAATACATTGCCCAGTTATATAAACCTGTTTGTCGATAAAGTAATATTCAAGGTCATGATATAAGCTGTTGGACATTTCAAATTATATTAAAGATCGCGGCGAATGGTAAATTATGTATGAAATATTTAACAAAAATTATTTAATCTGAATAAACCAATATACACCGAAAGTATAAAATGGACCGATAAATGTTCCATAAGTTTCTAATATTCCGATGCAATTGATGTCATTGATTACAATAATATTTTAGCTCCTCACATTAAAAAATGGAGCAAAGTGAATCAAAATGGTTTCGGAATTCGGAACAACCGAATAAAATAAGAATAGAATTTACCACCTGGTATCTCTCCAAGACCATATTCTTTCGCATCGAATAGTCAAAGTTCCCAACTGAGGAGGCATTATTTGAATTTTTCTTTATTAAAGTATTTACGTACGTACACTTATATGGCCTTGATATAGTTATCTAATTGTAACCTTGATATTTTAAAGATATTCTCATATACATGTGTATGTTTGTTTGTGCAAACTTATTTTAAACAATAAATTTCTCAATATTGTCTTTAAATAAACAAGAGATGGTAACTCTGATGAAATGAACACTCATTTACCTGCGCCTGTACAATAATTATGACAATAACGATGAAACTGATGACAAAGTTATTCTACCGAAAATATTTAACTTTTACTTAAGTGCTCCTTTTCAAAAATTTCACAAACACACTGAAAGTTGGGCAGAAAAAAATGCTTACCACTACAGGCACACAGAGTTTAAACTTGTATTGAAATTCCTAAAAATACAAATACAAATAAAATCATTAAATATTCCTTGAAGAATTCAAAAACGTTAAATTAATTTCACATTTACGTTTTATTAAATTACAAAAATCGACTAAAATGGAATTAAAATCCAAAATGGCAATTGTTTTCTATACAGAAGTCAAATGAATGTTGAAATCGCGTTTTTTTTATTTCATTTTATTTCACTTTAATTTCACAAAAAAAGCCCCAAATTTATTTTATATGAAAAAAATGAAATTTATGTTAGAGAACATTTATTTTTACATTGAACGGAAATTAAAAGAGAACAACTGTTAGTAACACTTTAACTCCCTCTTTCTCTCTTCTCAACACAATTCTCTCACTCTTACTCATGCTGCAATAAAATAATGAAATAAATTGTGATTTTTTGTTATTGTTGTTTCATTAAAAAGGAAAAAAAGAGGAAATAGCGGTGAACGGGTTTAGAAAATTCACAAAAACACGAAAGAAAAATAGAAAATTTGCTCATGTTGTCTTGTACATGTGAAAAATATAAATTTTACATTGTGTACAACAACAACAATAATAATAATAACAACATTAATTCAACCCAAGACTTGCATATCAAACCGCAACAGCACGTTTTTCCTGACTTTATTGTTTTTTTTTACTGTTTATACTTTCTGTGTGTGTGTATATTTTTTTGTTTTGATTTTTTTGCAAACGCATTTACAGTCTGTTTCTAAGCTTTTTTGTTTGTTTTGTCTTTCTTTAGTTGACACAACATACTTGATGTCTGTTTCGTTGTCTGTCTGGTCTGGCCTGGTACGAAGTCCGTCCAAATACGACACGAGGTAAATACACCAGACCACCAGTCAAACAAAACCAGCCAACAACAAACATTCTCGTTAAATTATTTGTACTTGGTTGATTTTTGGCACATTATACCAGTGTTGCCAATGGTGTAATAATCGAAATTATTTAATGGGATAAAATTTGCATAAGTCAATATCAGTCAAATCAGGATTAAGATTGAAGAATTGTTAATAAAAATTAAACGACTTTTCGATTGATAAAAATTATTAATGCGATTTACAAACAAGTTTGTTTTGTGATGGAATTCTGAACCTTTTTCGTTTCAGACAGGAAGTACGTATCCGTTTAAGGTCCACAACACTTGGACACTTGTTTCGATTTTCTTCTCGCAAGAGCTCAATTTGTTTGGAGGATTTTACTCTCTTGGAACAAATGTCATATTATTGTTCTTGTAACATTCAGGAGTGTCAGGATGCCAAGTCAGGTCAAAAATAAATGGACACATTTTGAAGTCTCATGAATAGAAGCAGCATTTTTTGTAAACATTTTTTGGATATAAATTTTGGTATTTATAGAGCCCATTGCACCAACTGATTGGCTTCTATTGCCGCAACTGTATATTGCTTGTCATACCAAGAACACTTTAGGAAAATTTTAACTGCTTTTGGATTCTAAACTTTTTTTAAAGTTGCGAAAAATCTCTTTTTTTCTTCTTCTTCTACACCTAACTAGTAGTAGTTTTGGTAGTATCATGTAGAGGTAACTGCACGAATTCGCATCTGTCTTTAAAATGTATAATTGGAAAATATCGCAATAATTGATTCTATCGTAGATATTTTTATGAAGTGTGAATCATACAAAATTGGTCTGTATTTGAAGATTTTATAAACTCCAAACCGTTTTTTCCGGGAAGGTGTCTTATTTGGGAACATTATGGTCTGATATTGGGCAGTTTTAAATATAATTGTGCAGAATTTCAATAGAATTGGTCTATGAAGATCTTTATATGGGAGCTAGGACAAATAATGGCGCCAAGATAACATGGTTTCTTTGGGTTTATTACTACACAAAGTAAATACTTGTGGTAAATTTCAAAAAATTATCTTTCAAATTGTGATATAAATTTATCCAATTTTCATGTTTTCTTTTTTTTTTTTTTTGTACGATGATGAAGTACATGGTTAAATAATTTCTGAATTCAGTTATTTTTTGTTGAAAAATTTATAAAAGTTCTTCGTTATTTTGATGTTATCGTACATATTGTTCTATAACTTTCTGATTTGAAATAATAAACTGCTTAGGACAACAACAAACAATGAAGCCAAATTTCATTGACTTCGGATAAAAAAAGACAGACGGACATAGTTCATTTATGCATATGATTTTCCTTCTTAACGTTACACACGGAATAACAAAGTAAATATGCACTCATTACCACGTGTGATGGTGGAGGGTATAAAAATTCAATATGATTGAATCACAATAAAACTAAAAAATTAATATTTTGATTAAAATTCATAAGGAAAATAACATAATTCTGGCAACACTACTTTTAGCTAATTCTCTTTTTCTTATTATTCACTCTCATTTCATCACGTTTTCTTGCTCTCTTCCTAAGTTTTGTTGTTGTGTGGTATAAAATTAATAAAAACATGTGTGTTTGTGAAAGCAGAGTAAATCTCCCATAAAAAGAAAATTTCACAAAAGACAAAATAAAATTTTGCTCACAAACACACGCAATCACGTACACACAAACATTCATACATGCATAAATATATATATAAACGTAAATTACGAAGGCAAGAAAAAAACAACAATTTTAAAATCCTACGAAAGTCAAGCAAATGAAACTGCTGCTGCTACTGCTAACAAAAAGATTTTTTTCTGCTGCTACTGCTGCAGTAGCAGCGACAGTTTGTCTGTTTTTGCTCTGCTTAGTTTCCTTTAGATCAGTGAGTTTTGTGTGTGTTTTCTGCAGTTCAGTATAAAATTGAATACAATTGTCAAGTTAGTGTGCGGTTAGTTGCGGCTTAGTGTAGAGTGTATTTGAGCGTATTTATTGTGTGTATCGCGTTGTGTTTTTTTTCTTACTACTTCTTCTTTGCTACATGAAGCAAGCAACAACATTGTATGTTTTTCTTTCTTTGGTTTTTTATAGTTCTGTTCTTATTATTAGTTGACTTTAAATCGATTGCATGTGTGTGTTTTAGTTTTATTTATTTGTTAATATTTTCTTTTGTTTTTGTATTTTTTAATTTCATCTACTTAAAATGCCGTATGTTCTTTAACGATTCTGAAATTAATGCAAAGTTGTTTTTTTTTAATAAAAAAAAAAAATTATGAAAAAATGACATTAGAAAAATATTAAAAATTAAACTTGATTTAAAGAAATTAAAAAAAAGATATAAAAAATTATTGTAGTTTCTGTGTTTGTGTGTACATAATTATTTCATAGAAATGAAATCATTTAAAATTTTTATTAATTTTGTAAAAAATTAAAAAAAGAAAACATCTGAAAAAGAAATTTAAAAATAAACTAAAAATAAGAAATTAAAAAGAAAAACGACCAAAGCAGAGAATGACAATTTATGGGAAGAAAACCTACAAAATCAGAAATTATGAAAAGATAAACAACAACAAATAAATTATTACAAAAAAAAAAAAAAATAAAATAAATAAAATAAAAATAAACGGTATTTTTTACTGTTAAAAAAATCATGAAAAAGATAAAGAAAAAATAAAATTAAAGAAAATTATTGGAAAATAAAGAAAAATAATGAAAATAGAGAATGAAAATTATAAGCAATTTTCCTAAATTATAAATTAATAATTACAAAAACAACTGTAAACTAATTTTTTATTGCAACTAAATAAAAAATAGTAAGAAATGAAATAAGAAGAAAACCAAAACCAGACATTAGGCCTCACAAAGGCGACGAAGACGACGACGAAATTATTGCAAATACAATTATAATAACAACAACAAAAAGTTTATAATACAAGAAAAAACACAATATTTAGCAGCCAAGAAATTAAGCAAAACAATCAGGCAGCCATTCAGTCAGTCACTTACTCACTAACTCACTTAGTCGGTCAGGCACGCAAAAACAAGAAAATACTTTTTTTTCCTTAAAAAGACCTTTTACAAATGAATACACACTCTCGCACACACAGACGTTTACTAACAGATATAAAAACCGTACAAAACAACTAACTTAAGGAAAAAGCCAAAAGGAAGAAATATAATACAACAACTACAACATCTACTATTAGTAGTTGTTGTTATTATTAAGTAAAGATGAAAAAATGTTGCCACATTTGAGGAATTGTAAGTCATATAGTATAGGAATTTACTGGGATTTAAAAAGAAAGCGAATGTAAAGAAGTCGGAAAAATATTAAAAAAAACACCACTACACCAACTCTGGAATGAGGATTCTTACAGTTTTTTAGTCTGCAATAGATCCTGGAATGAGAAATTCCTTTTGATACACTTTAATACGTTGAACCATTTTTTCTTAGCCAGGTGTACCTTGGAGAGACACACACTAAAACGTTTAACAACTTCATTTTGTGGTCGTCTACCACGACCACAAAATAAGAAATAAAGTCATATGATACAATGATTTCATTATTACCGCGTAGTGTATTGTCGGTTAAAAATAGTCTCAGAATAATTCACATTTAAACCATAATTTTGTGTTGATAAACAAAGTATGTAAATTATGGATCTAACTTGGCCGATCATATATTGAGGAAATTTACAGCGAATTACTGTAACTATGATTCTCTAATAATGTGAATTCTATTACTTTTTAATATTTTCTTCGAAAATGGAACAAGATTTTAAATTTTATGAATCTGCATTTTAATTATCAGACTCGTATAATTAAAAAGTTTAAATTGATTATATAATGGACTAGCACTTTTAAACGTAGCAGTATAGATTAAAGCAAAATATAATATTACTTTTTATTTCCATTGTTGCTTCAAATACAGTGCTTATAAGATTGTACTAATTCAGTTGGTTTCCATCAGATATCAGGTCGATGTTAAATAGAAAATTCTAATAAAAATAACCGAAAAAAGTACCGATTTTTTAAAATAAACTGTGTGATCAAAAGGAAAGTAAGAGAAAAAAGTTCAGTGATGTTCAAATGAGTTTTAACATCACTGATCTTTAAATTCCATATCCATAATTTATAGTCAAACATATTAAAGGGCAATAAAGTATTGAGAGATTACGACGAACTTTGCTAATCCATCTTTTTGGATTCTTTGCTTTTGATTATAGAATGATCCAGTAATTTAACAACAGCTTTTTTAAATCGATTTATTTGTAAAAAATATCGAATATCATATCATTCAATATTTTATATCATGTTTTCCGACCGGAGTAAATAATATAATTCAAATTTAAGATTACAATTTTAAGGTTTAATTCTAGAATTTAAACTTCAGGTTGTCGTAACAAAATATTAAAAACATTTCTCTTGACGTATTGATTTTTGGAGTTATGACAATTTTTCAGAAAATTGGCGATCAGCTCGAAACTTAATAGATTTTACTTAATTTGTAAGTTGATCAAATTTTATGAAATATTCATTAAGGAATTAAAAATTATTGACACTTAATAAATTATGTTTGTGTGACAAATACGTTCTGGCAACGCTACACCAGCATTCAGGCAATAAGAAGAAAATAAAGGAATAATAAATTACGTTTTTTTCCTTCCTTCATCTTTTCTTCGTTTCTCATCTTAAAGATTTTTTTGTGTTGCTAAAATAAAAAACTTATTTTTTGTTAAAATTCATCTATAAAAAGTAATAAAAAAATAACCTCAAAATACAAAAAAAGCAAGATTTTTTTATTTTTCTCCTAGTGAAAATTTTTCATCATTTTATTTTATTTATTTTTATTTCTTTATTTTATTTTATTTTTATTATTTTTTATTTCTTTTTCGAAATTGTAGTGGTGGCGAAAAAACCAGATCAATTAACAAAAAAAAAAAAAAAATAGTAAAAAAGACGCAGTTGAAAAAAAGGGAGCAGCCGCCAGCATTTTCGGTTAAAATTTTATTTCTAGAGAAAATTCAGTTTTTCGTTATTGTAGTTGTTGTTTTTTATATATACATGTATTATATATATATTTTTATTTTTTTTTTTATTTTTTTTTATTTTTCATATTAATAAATCAAGATAAAATAGTGGAAATTTAAAATTTAACAGAAACGTTAAATAAAAGAGAAATGTTGATAAAATATCTGAGTATTGGGAACATGAATTCATATTCAGACATTTTTATATACAAACGTTCATACAAACATATATTTGTATGAATATATATTTATATAAATACATCTATATGTATTGGTATTATATAGTATAATATTAATACACATATACACACACACATACACTAAGGCACTCTCTACTATAATGAGGATTTATATATAAATAAAAATTCTTTTTTATTATTTTTATTTTGATTTCATTTTTAATATTGTAATTTATGATTTAAAGCATTGGCAACGTAAGATAAAAGGAATTTTTAAATAATGACTTTATTTTATTTTTTTAATTAATTAATAAAATATAAAAAATAAGAGGAAATAATTATTTGAACCACACCCAAAAAAGTTTTCTTTAAATAATAACAAAGAGGGATTGATTTTCATTGAATTCATTTTAATTTTGTCGAATTTCGTATTTTTTATTCTGTATAGATTTTTTTTGGAACTTTGATTTTTTGAAACTTTTTATTTGTTTCATAATTTTCTACCTGCAGCAAATTTCTTTTAACCCTCTGACGTCCAATCAATTTTGGCTAAAGCGATTAAAAGTTTTGTTTAAATTTCATAATCTGCGGTTGTGATGAAAAAAATATCCTCTAAGTCCTCCGCATCGCTTGGCAAATAAAGTTGTCTATGGGTTGAAAGGTAATTTTTATTACAAAATTATTAAAAGCATTAAGTTACTCCTGGATTGCAGCAGCTAATTATTCCTTTGGCTATAGTTGTTCGAAATTCAATTGAAGTCACGTCAATTGAGGAACTATTTGCCAATATAATATCACACTATCTTGAGCTCCTTTTTTATATAAAAATAGCAGTGATAACTTAAAATTTCCACAACGTTTGTGATTTAAAAATATATCTCACTTAACTTACTAACTGAAGGGGTTTTTTCATTCTTATGCTGAACGGACTTTTCTCCCCATACAATTTTGAAAGCAACTAGTGATATAAACATTGCTGGTCTTATTACATCTTTTACAAATACAGTTCTAAGCGGTAAGGCGACGTGCTTAGTTCCCTTAATGACAACTTTTATGGGGTCAACATTTTGCATTTGCAGGTTATTATTTTCTAGTACTAAAATATCCTCATTGTCTTAATTTTTTACTAGAGTCGCAAAGTAAAATTTGTCCAATTAGTTCTGCTCAAATGAAAAAATTATGCACTCGTGCTGATCGCACTTCCCCTTGCGCTCTATATTAGCTCTGTAGCAGTCCATTGTATAAATACCATTATTTAGACATTTTTGTTGCGCCCCAATCTCATACTTTAAAACAGTCTTCGACATTTTTGGTTTATCTGCTGCTTGGAAAAATATATAAGCTAAAAACCCGCATGTTAGCATGTTTGCCCATGATCGCCAAAGGACTAAAATGTCTTCATTGTATGGAAACAAGATCGATTTCAATTTATTTCTGTGGATTTTTGAAAAATTAACATCCAAATAATAAATGTTCACGGAAATATTTAACTTTTTTAGCTGTCTAGGATGCAGCAGCCATTTAACAATAAATAAGTGATAATGGAAGCTAAACTCTTACCGATCCACAAAACCCTTCACATTATCAGATTTTTAATCGATTATTAATATCGTGTTGAAAACATTTTTCTTTTTGGGGAATCATCATTTATAAAATGATTTGGTGAATATTTAGTGCATGCGCTATCTTATCTGCACACATAAATCTTGCTCTAACAGTTTCAAATTTGATTTTTACATTTGAAAACTCCTTTCCAAGTCTCATTTATGTGAGAAGTACAAAAAAGGAAATATTACTGAATAAAAAAAGCCCCTTATTGTTATAATACGGTACTAACAACTAATTAATTTATGACAATTGAATAACTGTGACTTGATATACAGGCCTAGGGATTTGCAAAAAATGATTTCACAAATTCTAGTTTGAAGACTTATAAAAATGAGTAATTTTTCCAATTTGATGTTATACCGAAGTTGTCCTAAATGCAGAAGAGGTGGGGTTAGACTACAAATTCTGTTTAATTCACGTGTGCATTTAAAACGTCTACTTCTCTCTCGTCGATTTGAGCAAATGGAATGTCATTTTTTCTGCATCAATGATAGGGATGCCCGCATTGCTATGGGCATCCCTATCTTTTACTTTTAAGTCATGTAGCTGGAGATTGGTGTAAAGAAAATGAACTGAAAATTTAAGATCGATGCGTATACTTGTTACATTTAAATATGGAATGAAGCGAAGAGGAAAATTATGACAAATTAGAAAATAAAAAAATATAGCAACCTTAAGTTCCTACTAGAGTCTAGCAGAGTCTACTCTATTAGTTAAGGCGCATCCAATCTGGCCTTTTACTTATATTAAGCGGTATCGCTATCATCAGACTTGGATGATGTAAAAAAGTAGTTTGTAGTTAGTTAGTGGTTGATCTTCTCGTAGTCCAAATTAAGCTCCGCAGGACTACATATTGTTGACATTTATTGATTCATGTGACCAATTCTCTAAATAGCAATGTAATTGCTAATATCGATTGGTCAGCTTTACCTGTAGTAGGGTCAATCACCAATCTAGAATGTGCATCGCATTATATTGTAAACATAGTCATGTCAAAAATGTTAGTGCTGAAATTTTCGAAAAGCAGAAAAGGAGAGATCTAGGTGGTGCTTTGTTTCCAGTTTCTCTGTTTCATGTTAACAGCTGGAATAGAAGACGTTGTATAGAAGATCCATTACCACATCACAAATTCCAAAACAACGCTTACCAATTGCATTCGCGAATAAAAAAGGAGTTTATGAGAATTTTTTCAAGGTGAAATCTAAAAAACGGATGAGGCAAAATGTCATTCAAAGATTTCTAAATGGAGATAATAATCTTTCATTATGGCTTTGCAAGTGATTATTACCACGTGTTTAGTAAAAAATTCTTAAAGTTTTCCCTCTTCAAACGAATTAGTAAAAAAATAAAATATCACACCTTAAATGCAACGAAATTGCAAATTGTATTCAAATATTAAAGGCCCTGCATGCCTCATTCGATTTATTGAATGTTTTGATTGGTGACTGACTTTTTTAAATATTGAGTGTAACGTTTTTTTTTTACTAAAAATTTATACGAAATTAAAATTACAAATATTAAGAATAAAACAAATTTTAAACGAAAATTCCAGACCATCCTGAACAGTAGATAGATATATTTTCACATAATACTGGAGCTAAAGAAATAGAAATTGTGTTGTTGTTTTTATGTTATTAATTTAACCTCCATAACCTCAAGAAAACAAAAACAAAAATTTAATTTAAATATTTTATTTTATTATTGTTTTGTCATTGATTTAAATTAAATAAATAAAAAATAATAAAATAACAAACATTTTTTCTTTTCATTTTTACAGATTTATTAAATTAATGGATATTGACGCTACTTCAACAACAACAACAACTATTACTACTACTTGTACAAATAATAAAATAAATTACGCATATTATTAAATAAAAATAAATTAATAAAAATTGAAGAAAAAAGAAAGTAAAAAATTAAAATAAAAAATATGGTGAAATTTAAAAATTAAAAAAAAAAAACAAAAGAAAGAAACAGCTACAACAAAGTGCAATTTTACATAAAAATACACACACACACGTACACACGTAAAACTAAGAGTAAAAGATATAAAATAAAATTTAATTATTTTGTAAAAAAAGAAATATTAATTGTAATTACTTGACAGAAATTTATTAATAAAAAGGAAAAGTTTTGAAAGTATTAAAAAAGAAATAAAATAAAATTTTAAAGAAAAAAAAATACTCAAGTATTTCTGAAAAGAAGAAAAATTATGTGCCATAATTAACAAAAAAAGAAATAATAAAATAAAATAAATATAAATAATTTATTTATTAAATAAATTCCTAAATATTTATAACCTTAAATAAATTAATTAAATCCTAATAATATTAGAAAGTAATTAAATAAAATTAATTAAAAAAAAGCTTTAAAATTTAATAAAACTAAAATAACAACAAAAACAAAATTTAGAATCTTTAAGAGATAAACGATAATAAAACACCTTCATTTTTTATTTATTTCACACTCACTTTGTTTTTGTTGTAACCAACGTGTTGAAAAACAATAACAAAAAAATATAAAAACAACAAGGATAACAAAAAATAAATAAACCATAAACAAGTGAAAAAAAAATAAGAAAAAGGAAAAAGCATTAAAAAGCAACAAAAACAACACACAAGTGAAAAACATACAAATTTGACAAAGTGTAAACATTGTATTCATAACAGTATTATTAACACGTAACCTACGTCACATCGTCATCCTCATCACCATCATCATCATCAGCAGAAAAAACAACAATAACAACCATAACAACAATTACGGTAGACATCTTTAGTGTATAAAAACGAACAACAGATCAGAAGAGTAAAGACAAACAAGGAACAAGAAAAAAACGAGAGTATTTTTACCACCAACAATCAGTAACAGCAACTGCAGCAGCAACAACAACTACAACAACTACAAGGGCTACTATTAAGAGAAAAGAACAAAAAAAATAAAAACAGCAATAAACACCAGGAATAACTTTACAACCTCAAATAGCAACACATTACAACATTACATTACTAAAGAAGAAAGAAGACCCCCCACTCTAATTCTGGTGAACACAACAACAACAACAGCCTTTATATATTTACAATCCCCCCTCAACTAACTTGACTTGACGATTTTATTATTATATTTTTTGTCGTCATCTTGTTCATACGTTTTTATTTTATTTTATTTATTTGTTTTTTGAGTCTTCAACGCATTTATTTACTTTCTTGTTCTTCTTCTTGTTGGTGTTGTTTTCAACTTCATTTGGTTGTGTGTAAATTTGTATGCAACACATCAAGTTGCCCCCCTTCATTGTTGTGTATTTGATTTCATTATTTGTTTGTTGTTGCTAGATTTGTCTTACTCTATAATTCTCTTTTGATACTTGTAAACACACATACAATTTTTGCTTCTTATTTTTTACAACAACAACAATTGACTACTGCTTGTGTTTTACAAGTTGTAAAAATATCAAAAAAGAACAAGTGAATACCACTACTTCTACTACTACATTGTACAATACAGAGAGTGTGTGTATGTTTGTATCGTTTGAATGCTTGAAAAGCAGACATCAACACAACAGTTTAAATATATGAGAGAGAGTGTTTGTGTGTTTATGTGTTCAGCAGGAAACTAACTGATTCAACTGGCTGACAGTTTGGCTGCTAAAAAAACCGTATCAAAAAAAAAAAAAAACACAATAACAAAATCAACAACAAGTCAGGAATCATCATATAGACAAACAGAAAAAAACAAACAAACAAACACACTCACTCACTCACTCACAACTAGATATAACCAAACAAATTCAAAACATTTGTATAAAGAGAGGAGTAAAAACCAAAACAAATAAGACAAAAAAAGTAGAATATTATTACAGCAACAACAAGGATAACAATTGCAAAACATAAACAGAAAAAAACAAACGCCAAAACAAAACAGAAGGAAAAAATCAAAACAAAACTACATGCGGTTTGATTTACTTTGTGGGCCACAATAACAAAAGAGTAAAAGATACAAAAAAAAAAAAAACAAAGCAAATCACCACCTGTAACCATTACAACAACAAATAGAAAAAACTGTTAAATAAAACTATAATAACAACAACCACAATACTAGCACACGCAATTGACCAACATGTCCTGCATATCATCAAATTTTAGTTCATTCTTCCTTAATTCCCTCAATGATCCATCGGAATTTTCGAAATATTTAAGTAATGGAGAATTAAGATTCTCCTCAACATTCGAAGATTTTCAAGTTTATGGACAAAATAATGTACAACAACAGCAGCAACAACAACACTATCAACAACAGCAACAACAACAACATCATATAAATGGTGAATTAATAAGCTGTAATGGTGATGAAGGCAATTCGAATATTGAAAATACTCAACCCATAGTTACATCCGTACAACATTATGGCAGCTATCAAAATCAACATACACAATCGCCCCATCACCAACAACAGCAACAAATGCAACAGCAACAAACCAGATGGGCTTTGCCTCATCATCAACAACATGCCACACAAAATCAACAAAATCTTCCGCCAAATTCCCATGCTTCTGTAACTGCAGTTAGTGGTGGCGTAAGTAGTGTGCCAACAGGAGTAGGAGGTCAACATTTTGATGGCTCCTTTGAGTTTATGAAATATTTACGCCACTCAAATGATTACACAGACAATTCACATGATGCTTCCGGACCCCAGAATCAAACACAATCTTCCCATACCACAGCTGTGGGTACAAAACCAGAGGCTTCCTTAAATAATGGTCTTATGGATTTGGATAACGCACATAAACGTGCCACCGCACGCAAAACACCAGTCCTGTCTTCCGTCAATAGTAATCATCACAACAGTAATAGTTCCCATCCCACACCCATGGATATTTATGATCATGACTCTAAGCACAATATCTATGATTTACATCATATGAATTCGGTTCATAGTTCCAATTCAAATGAATCTTCCATGGAATTATCCTCAATGAATTATCCCAACTCTCATCTAAACGCCTCCAATTCGAATACCTCTTCAGAGGGTGGTAATACACAAAATCACAGTGATTTTTCAATGTTAAGTGGCGTGGCCAATTCACAGAATTCAAACTCTGCAACAGCGGTTTCAACTGCTACGGCTGGAGCGACGGCGGCAGCTGCCTCACCAGCGGCACCCAAACCATTGGCATCATTTACCATTAAGGATAATTTTGAGGCTCATCCATCGCATAAGGTGGAGGAAGGCATTTTTCAGCATATGAATAAATTGCCGTCCAAAAAGAAAGATAATCTCAAACAATTGGGTGTACGTTTTACCGGTCAAATGACACTCAACGATAAATCGATAATTGTGGAAAACTTTATTAAGTTCTGTCAAGTAAGTACATATTTATTACACATATATGTATAGACATATACTAACAGTATCTGTGTATATGTATTATAAATAAATAAGTATATATTTAAAATTCTCTACTTATATATAAATATCACACACACTCACACATATTCATTTGGTCGGTCTTTCGCATATAAATTATATAAATAAATTGGGAGTGATGTGTGCTGTGGTGTCTTTATGAAAATCATGTGCACCAATACCAATACCACTCATGATATTATGATATTTTATAATAAATTCTCATATTTCCTTTGTATATGTGAATGTATATATGTATATGTACTTATACATATGTACCTCTATATAAAAGTATATATGAATACAAATTATTTATAATTCCCAGGCGTTATTTATATGATTTCATACATAGGAACATGTCCTTCCTACTACTACCATCACCACTCTCTTTCTGGCACCTGACAAACGTTATTTATTTTTGGCAATCGCAAATGTTTGCGAATAATTTTAAATACTTTACGCGACTTGTTAATAAACGCATATTGTAAATAAATTTTCAAGTGATTTGGAAACAATATGAATGTTTAGAATAAGTTTTTGTTATACATAAATAAATATATCCGATATTTATGATATGATATTTGGCTTGAAATAATTTTTGTGTGGTTTAGTCCTACAGCATGACACAGATCATCTAGGCGCTTAAGGGTTCCACTATGTTATCAGAAGGCGGATATTAGAGAAATTGATTGAATCAGGTTAGAAGAAAAAGTTTTTAGAGTTAAGTTATTTCTCAATCATCCGTTTAAATTCGTCGCTAAGATTAATGGAATGACTATTTCTTCAGATAAACTTCGGTTTTGGACTACACATCTGAAAGATATTTTACAAAGTTTAGACTGACATTACGAATTCTTTGACTTTCTCTCCCCCATGTTGGAGTAATGAACTTTAATCCGATTCGATTTCGATCAAGCTGTATAGACTTTGACTAAATCTTTTATCTACTCTAACTTAAAGGTCATATCCTTGATCAATACACCGCACTCGCCCAAAAAAGTGAGAGTCGCGCATAGTTTTCATAATGAACTTACACTTATTCGTAGTCCTGTTAAACTAGACATAGAAGCTATGACCTTAACCATAAAGTTAAATGAGCGAAGGTTATCGGTAATTGAAATTGCTCCAACTCTGTAGACTTCGACTGAATCTTGTCACTACTCTATCATGGAAGTCGCATCCTTGACCAATAGCTCGAAATTGTTATTTAAAAAATAGTTACACGCCCAAAATGGTGAGAGTCTCACATAGTTTTCATAATGAACGCAAAACCGTATCTTCTACTTGTCTATGGTCTTGTTGAGCTAGACAAAGTGGCTTTAAGCTTAGCCATAAAATCAAATAAGCATAGATCATCAATGCATAAGGTGCTAAGAACATTGTCGAATATGTTTTAATCATATGAATCTGAGGCACTCTTTGGCAAACAAACTTATAGTGTTGAGATACTAAGACCTTGATAATTCCAACATGGTTACAGTTTTTCGGTTTGATCCCCGGTTTATGAATATAAAACTCTTATGGAAGACTTATGCTTTGACTGGCAGGTTTTACTTAAAAATAAAATAGTTTGTTAATTTTCTTCTTGTTTTATTTCTAAATGAGAATTGGAACTGAAAGATTATCTCTTGAGGCGACAAAATTGAACATCTGGCTGAAAATTTAAAAGGGGCCGTAAACGAATGATCTAAGTTGTGAGCTTAGGAGTACTCATGTAAAATTAAATGATTGTTCTTACAATTATTCACACAAATTAAACAAATAATGAAAATTCAAGTCCCTACATTATAAGAAATAATGGATTCAATCATAAATAATTGACAGTGAATATATTTTCTTCGAATAACTGTTTCTCTTGGAATTATTCTTCTTCACTTAACGATCAGATGTTGAATTATAAATTTCCCTAAACATAAAAAATGATCAATTTACATGAAGAATGTTATGTTTCAATGACTTTAGGGGTGTTTTTTTATCTCAATAAACTTCCATGTAACATTTTATCCAAAGGACATGTGTGTGTTTCGTATAGTCTGTCAATTTCCAAAAAAGAAGCATCTGGATGGAACTAAAAATAAATCTTTTGTTTCAAATAAGATATTTTATTATTATTTGCTTAAAGAAAAATTAATAAATTTTTCTGAAAACTGTAATTATTTACTCTTTCTTTCTCTCTTTCTCTCTCCCTCTCTCATTCTCTTTTAGTATTACTCTAAATAAATCACAGATTCAGAGCATGAAATTTCCTTTTAAGGAAATAATTTATTAAGAAAAAACCGTCGTCTGCTAAAGAAAATTAATTGCAAAAACAGAAAAAATGGGGAAACAAGAAGAGAAAACTTTAATTTCAAATTTATGCAGATTCATTAATTAAAAATTCATTTCTAAGGCTAAAATTTACAATGACAGTTTCACATTATTCTAAAGACAATGCTATTTCCTCTTTCCTTTTGTTTGCCTTAACAATGCGTAAGAGAAGGTAAGAGGATATAATGTTGTTTCATTTTATTAAACCAGCTCTCCTCCCTTCTCCCCATTCTCACCACTCTCTCCATTTGTCCTTTATAGTTAATGAGTAGTTTTGTTTTCTCTGTCATCTCACTATTGAAATTATAATAAAATGTAGATGTATATATGTGAGTATGAGAATGTGTGTGAGTGTGTATGTAGTCAAAAAATAGTCTTGATTCTTATAAATATAATTTGTAATTAATTTCAGAGGATAAATACGCAGAGATGCATGTGGGTCCTTTCAATCTTAAATTGTTTTCAAATCAAAAATTCAATATCTGCTCCCACCCTCTATCTCTCTCTCTCTCTTTTCTACCATTCCCTATTTTTTGGTATATGTGTATGAGTTAGTTAGGTACATGTATTAAATTTCATTTGCAAGGCTTTAATAAGTGTTGTATTAGTATCCTTGGGGATAAGGCTGCTACTAAAACTTAGTAATATCGATTTTTTGTTCTTATGTTCATTTTTACTAGAATTTCATCCTTATTTATGGGTTTATTTTTTCTTCTAAACCCACAAAATAAAACTTAATTAAATTTTCAATGTTGAAAATGAAAAATATAAAATGAATAAAGTGAGACAGAGAGAGAAAGAGAGAGACTGTATGAAGAAGAGTGAGAGAGAACGACGGCCATTAAATTCGATATTTTTATCAAGGGAAATGATTCCTAGCTACTACCACCGTTAGCTAGATTGCTATGAGACTACGACTATAAAACTTATTTCTCTTTTACTATTTTTATCAGGGCATAAGTATAACTAAACTAAATATATGAGCTGAAGGTATTCGCATTCCAAATGAGAAGCCTAAAATTTTTGTTCGCATAAATGGGTTTCACATATCCAAACACACACACACACACCCATACATTCATTCAAATTCACTCATATTCACAAAGCAAAAAGAAAAAAATGAAAATAGAAACGAAAATAAATTTGATATTTCTGTGGTACAACATGGAAAATAATTTACATGTTATATAATTTATATAAAAAAAAAATATTATTAAACAAACATATATACATCTCACATACACATTTATGTTTAAATTTTGCATATATTATATTAACATCTACATATGCACCATTATATTTACAAACATATGTACATACATACATATTTAAATATAACGATATCTATATACTTATGAATTGTACAAAAAAAAAAACAAACAACAACAACAACAAATATACAGATTCATATTAATAAATATATACATATTTATATGTATGTCATCTCTATACATATAAATATGTAAAATAAACATACATACATATATAATTTTAAAATTATAATCAAAGAGTAGAATTTTACAATGCAAAATTTATACAAAAAGTTATACACACATACAAACACATGTTTTACAATTTTCTATTAATACAGTGAATGTGAAATATATATTGACACTTAATTCAAATCTAATATTCTAAATTTTGTTGTACTTGTTTTCCTATGATTTATTAACAGTAGAAGAGAAGTACATTTTAAAAGGAACTGTTACAACAAAAAAACTGAAACATCAAACATATGTTAGGGACAGCAAGGTCAATACGAGCTCAGTATGTTGAAGCTATTGCTCCATTCCCATCCTTGTAGTTGTATCCGGACGCCACACTGTGTTTAAATCTACAAGATTTTGAAACTTAACGAATGATTGACAGCCACTCAAATAATTCACGATCCATCTCTTTGAATTATTTTGTAAGAGGACTCAAAGAGTACTTTGAGGCTGACATTGTCAAAGTCTTTTAACAGGTCAAGTGCCACAAAGATTGTACATTCACACGGTCCCTGGTGGTTCAAACCTTCTGAGATCAGTAATAATGGATGATTCAACCAAAAACCTCTATAATGATTGAGAAATCTATCAATAAATGTTAGGGACGGCACGGTCAACACGAATACAGTGGGTATTGAGCCTATTACTCTAACTTGAACTAATCTTGTAGGCCTTGAAAAATTCGGTTCAATGTTTACGATTCATTCATACAGTACAGAAACTATGGAATTTGTTTCGAACAAATAAATCTTGCCCATACCTGAGTATGCTTCGTTCAAATATTCGAAGAACTTTTCTAAAATGCCTGACGGAAAACTCCAATTGTTTTATATTGAAGTTACATCTAAGAAAAATGAAAAATGAAGAAAATGTCTACTGAAAATTGCATTATGTTCCCTGAACGGTATAATCTTCGTATCCTCAGGTAAATGTTGTATTGAGAACATTTGTATGCAGCCTTTTACGGTTTGGCAACTTTTGAATATTTCCCAAGCCCTCCAAATGCGACATTTATACAGTAACTTGTTCAAAGCTGCTTTATTTGAATCCCGATCAAAATGATGTTTGCTCTGTTTATATATTCAAAGATCTTTTCAAACATGCCTCTGGAGTAACTCCAATTATGTTATATTAAAGTACCTCCGATGACATCCAAGAAGGAACTGTTTACTAAGCATTTCATTGTGTTCCTTAACTGTTAAAGTCTTTGTCTTATATAGATGTTGTATTGAGGACATTTGTATATGGCCCATTACAATTCTTGAAGCTCCATATTTCATCATTGCGTATCACTTAGCGAATGAGATCACACTGGAGCAGCATAATTTATCACTGATAAAGTTTGTTTGTCCATACCCCAAGTACTGTCGGCTCGTGCTTTATTTATTTCTACTACGAAGTTTTTGCGTATTATGTAACATACCTTGTTATTCAATTGGATAGTTGACTTATAAAGCGTTAACCTATTGAAGCCAAATGACTTTACATAATGTTAAAAATCGTCAATCTTTACTGGCTTAGTAACAGACAATCTAAACTTATCTGCAGCAATTAAAAACAACTTATAAAAAATTGAACTTGTGACTTTCACATTTGGGGAATAATGATCAGTATGTTGTACAGAGCACAGTCAAAAGTTTTTAGCATTATAACGGAAGCACAGTTTTTTGCCTCTTGGTTTTAATTTTATAAGATAAAAACATAGTTGTGGAAACCATAATATAGAGTTAACATATTATGATTGTTTTGTTGCCAAAGTTTACAGTTATACACTTGGCAAATTCATTATATTGACCATAATATGATTGTGGCACAACCACAATCTTGTAGTGGCAAAACGATAATATATGGTTTCCCAATTATGGTTGTTTCTTTTTGTTCTCTGGGAAGCATGAATCAGTTAAATATAAAATTATATTATTGAAAAAATAACATAACCTCCAAATAATTATGAAAAATTTTAAAAAAGTTCTTAAAACAGTATCAAATTCTCAAAATTTTAATGTTACGTAGCGATACTGTTTATTAATAAAATGTTGAAAATATATATTTTATGTTATTTACATACAAACTAACATACATATGTAGATATGTATGTAAATATAATCGACATGTGTACAAAAGTAAATTGTGCGAATGTTTTTTTCGTGTATGTTTGTATTTAAATGAATGTGTGTATGTGTTTGTATTTTAAAAGTAATGGACAAGCTTTAAAATTCCTCACACATACATACAGATACACTCACACATTTCCATACAAGCAAATGAACATTTTCTCCCTTTGATGCTTTTGGGAATATATGGACGGACGGACAGATATCAGTAGATGATAGTGCATTCAAAAAGCTAGCATTTTCAGAAAACCGGTTTTCCAGTTATTCGGCTTTTCAAAATAACTGTTTTCGAATACGGTTATGTCGAAAAAACCGGTTATCCGGTTTTTGTCCAATTATTATAAATTTATAGAAAAATAGAAATTTAAAGTTTAACCAATAAAAACGTACATCGTACAATGGCCTTTATATGGAAAAATGTTGAAATAATGATTCTTGTATTAAAATTATCATTTGTAATAGATTTCATCAAAAATTTTTTTGCACTGCCCTAAATGGGTGGGGGTGTTATATATTTGTTTTTTTGTTAAATTAAAATACCGGTTAACCGACTGAAAAAAACCGTCATGTCGAATAATTCAAAATTTGAAATTATTCGAAACCGGTCGATTTTCTCTAATGCAAAAAGCCGGTTAACCGGTTTCCGGTTTCGGTTTTTAAATACTCTAGTAGATGAACAGCAAACAATTCTATAGACGAAAAAATTTAAATAACGTTATGGGGTTAAAATAAATGGAAAGAGAATTTAAGAAGAAGACTAAAACATCACAGAGAACTAGGAGAACGAGAAGAAGAAGATAATGTTTAAAAAGGATTGAATATTATTTTAAGCCCAAAATGTTGGTCGCTATTTATTAAACCACCTCCCCCCTTCAAAAGAGTTAATGTTGGTTAAAAAAAAAAGAATCAAAATATTTAATAATTTTTGTATTTAAATAACAAAAAGGATAAATTTTATATAAAAAATATAAAAATATAAAAAAATATTAAAGTTTGTCAGAATTAATTTTTATAAAATTTCTATATAAAACGCTAAATTAAAATATAACACCTTAAATGTATGTTTGTATTTAAATTAAATGTATTAAAATGTATGTATATGTGTATGTAGAAATTTAGGTATATTTAAATATATGTAAGTTAGTATGTATTTGTGCTTATGTACTTGATAATATAAAACAGGGATGGATGTTAATTTATGTTAAATTTATATATCTGTGTGTGTGTAGGCACTCTATATATACGGGTTTATGTATGCGTGTGTCTGTGATAAAGAAAGGATAATGAGTAGGAATTAAAGTAATAAATTATTAGAGATACGAAAAAAGGGGTTGTTCCTTCTTCGTTTTGATTATTAAATATAGTCACCGATGGAAAAGGGGTAAAATTTAAAATATTTGAAATACAAAAATATAAATATATGAATATATGAAGACTTTAAACTAGATTTTCATGTATTTTCACATAAACGAGTCGAAAAGAAATTCTTAAAATCCTTTATAAAGAGAATAAATTAAAAAAGATATCTGCATAATAATGTTCTAAATTCCCTTTGAAGTGTCCTTGATTTAAAAATCAATTGTTAAGCTGTTTGAAAAATTTTAGTTTTTATTTTAACAAGTAAGAATATTACATTCGGTCTATACGAATCTTAAATACCCTTCTTTACATACGTATAGGTATGACAGACACATACACAAACACACTCTTTACACATACTTTTTTTCTACAGAGCGATATCATGAAGATGTTAACGACGTATCAGGTCGAATTTTCTGATTGTCGTTCATTAAAATCATAAAAAAGCGAATAAATTGTCTTCGGTACAGATCTCCTGGAATAATATAACCAGCCCTCAGTAGAACGTAACACAAAACATCCTTCTGATTCGTATGTGGTAGTTTTTCATAAAAACATCTTCAAATAAATCAATTGTCATTTGTTTTCGATACAGTTCTTCTGTGGCCATCTAACCAGATCCCAACTTCTGCTGTCTTTCAAATATAGAGCATTACCTTGGCTTCACTGATTTTTTTGCATTAATGATTAAACTTTTTAGGCTCAGAAGGTTTCTCTTTACATTCTGTAACCAATACACCAGTAATTAATACACAATTGTATCACGTTTTTCGAGACACACCCATTTTAGAGAGTGAATAAAATGCGTATTTCCATTTTGGGAGTTTTCGAATATTGAAGGAAAATGAGACCTCTTAAGTCTTCTAAATACCATTTTTCTTATTATTGACATAATTCATTATTTGGTTGTTTACCAAAGTGCTATTTATGCACCCTTTTGGGGTTTTCAATATCCGCATGAGCTTTTTATGTAAGAAAAATGGTCACAATAAAAGCCAAAGTTGTCTTAGAGGGGTACAGAATGTTTGCATTTTATACTGTTCACAAATTGTAATTAAACGGTCTGAATTCAGATGGCTACAGCTAATTTGAACGCTATTATGCAGGGAAAATTGCATTTTGCTTTCAGTATTTTTTAGTATTCTTAAACCTTTTTCTTGTTTGACTTGCAAAACTGGATGGTTCGGTTTTAAAGCTATTGAATTTTCTACGTGTAAAAACAGCTATTGCAGGTGTAGCATAATTTTGTCGTCGGGAAAGGTAACACACTTACATTCAAGGTCGACTTACAGCATTCATAAAGTTCGTAATACATTACGAGTAGCACGATTGTGTGCAGAAATTTCGTCGGGAACTTTGTATTCCAGTACTAGCTGGTTCAGCTTTGAATTGGCTTCCTACTGATCATTTAGAATCTACCTGAAACCTGACTTGATATGCACAAGTTTTATCTTTGAATACTAAAATTTTATATGTTATATATTATATATAAATTTTTCGATATGAAAAAATGATATCTTGTATTATTCCATCAGATAACATAACATTTATGGGATTGATAATTCTACAACAGAAAATAACTGATTGGCGTTATAGTCAAATAATATGGGAAGATCAACTTAAGTTTTATGTTTACAATTTCAATTTAGGAAATTAGTATTTGGTTATCAAATATTTGGAATTAAATTTCATGTACGAAAATCCAAAAATGAATTTCATTTAAACTACAAAACATCTCATTAGTTTCATTTGATAAAAGTCTAAATGGTTTATAATCATTGAGATGTTTAAATTCTTCTCTTACTTTAAATATTACACAAATCCCCTCTCACTCTCTCTTTCTTTAGGCACCAGTACAACACGTGTTCTCTCTCACAGGCAGCATTAAATTAACCCTCATCCCAATTGCCACCCAATTTTTAAATGAACACAACCTTATGAAACATAAAGAGAGTGAGTGAGAGAGAGGGATAGTTTTAAATCTCTCATATAATTTCTACACAAAATAGTTTAATTTTATGTTATTTTATGTCTCTTGTAATAATTTAAAAATAAATCATTTTTTATTAAAAGAATTTAGTTATAGAAAAAAATATATAAAACTGAAATTAAACAGAAACGTAAAAAAAACAATTCCGGAAACCGGAAACAAAACGAAAAGTACATGTATGTATGTATGTATGTATGTATGTATGTATGTATGTATGTATGTATGTATAATATAGTTTTTCTAACATAATGCCTACGTGACACATGGTTTTCATTTAGTTTTTTTTTCATTTTTTCTGTTATTAATGAAAATTATTCTTGATTTTTGTAAATTATTTAAATAAAAATAATTTTTAATTCTATATTTTTAATGTAAAAAAAATTCTTAAAGAAGAAAATTGTACTTTTTGGTTTTAGAGTTCTGTTAGTCTGGATCATATGTTTTTAGTGATACGAAGGAATTTAAGTTAACTAATAAATAATTAAAATTAAACTGCTATGGATTTTTAAACACATATTTAAGTGTGTTTAAAATATATGTTTTATTTCTATGTGACATATATCGGTGTCACATGGTGGTCACACGATAACACTTTACTAAACAATTCGAATCCGCTTCCGGTATTATATTATTTTTTTAAAGGAAATTTTGATTATTTAGATTGGTTTATGTTGACCATACCATCCAAAAAATCTCTCGTCTTAAACTGTCCCGTTTACCTAGGACGGTTACATTCTATTCTTCTTTAAGGTTGGAACAATATTTTTGGACACTGTCATTACAACGACGAATATTTTTAAGAGATAATTTATTTTCGTAAACCTGACTTAACGTTTTTGGACATGACTTCCCCCTCTAAACTCCTACCAGGTTGAAAATTCAACTCAACACCGAACCTAAAGATCCCATCATAATTAGATTTCCGTTTCAAAATTATCACAATCCAATTTAGCCAATGATTGTGAACCAGCGAGTTTTTCTTCTTTCATTTTTTTGCTTTTGGTATTTCATAAAAAAAATTCACCTCAATTTGTGGCTTACGAACTTTACTTGATCTCCCACCAGAGCTGGTATTATTTTTCACAGATTGGTTTTTAGTCTGCGAGTTCAACAATTTCATCATTTTCGATAACAAACTCAAAATATACGATTAAATAATCTTTATATTATATATCACTAATACCGATTAAATTTCCTTTTTTGTTTAAGGTGAGAGAGATTTCAATATTTACGTCTCTACTTAAGAACTAATTTGTATCCAACTGAAAAGATATAAAATTAGTATCTAAATATTTTTGGTTGACCAAAGATTAAAGGAAATCATGGACTAATTGTTTAACCACTTGAAATATATCGTAGAAGTCATTGTTCATATCAAAAAAAATCGTCTAAAATCTTTTCAAATATTTATTTTTCATAATTTGTACAAACGTGTTTGTGTGTGTGAGTGTGTGTAAATAAGTTTTTTCTTTTATTTGATTTAAGTTATAAACCAATTTTTGTTTTTATACAACCAATTATTACTATTAATACTTAACACTAAACTGATATCCTTGTATTACTAACACATACATATGTTTATATTTACATTTCTGGTATGTGAACGAGTGTTGTTGGTTGTGTGTCTCTGTGTGTGTTTGTGTTTAGTGTGGATTCATTGTAAAACATTATAACAACAATAGTGAAAATCATCGCTACTAAATTCAAAATCAACACTTGACTTGCGTCCATTATAACCACTTTGTTCGTATAACCAAACAAATAACAAATAACAAGAAAATAATTATCACACACACTGACACACACACTCTTCACACATATAAACTACAAACATAATAACATCAATGACAATAACAACAAGAACAAACACAAGCAGAAATTCAAAAGTAACAACACTTATTATCGTTAACCACTCACTCACACGCACGCACGCACTCAAGCACACACAAATACTAATACTAAAAACTTTGGCACCAGTCTCGAAAAAGAGTAAAATAAAATAATACAAAGTTATAAATATAGAATTATTGTACCGATTTGTTGTTGGAAATACTAATTATGTAATTTTGCGATTTGTATAAAAATCGTACTAAAAAAATAGTACTTTTAGTACCCAAAACGGTGTTAAACTAAAATCCGTAAAGTGGAACATTATGAGAGATCAAATATTCGATGGAATCGAATGTCTCTAAACAAACGCAATGTAAAATCAAAGATTCTTGTAAATTATTTCTAAACTTACAGTATTGTTCGAAACTTAAGCAACCTTTTCCCAGCAAATAATCATTGTCTTAATATATTCAATTGCAATAAATTAATGAAAAATTTGTTAAGGTTTATTATCCACATTTTCTGGATATTAAAAAACAATAAAAACAATACGAACTTAAAAAAAAGCTGTTCGAAACTTAGGCAACTTTTAGCATTTCATGTGATATCTTCCGTTTTTTTTGAACTCGGATCACCTTGACTTAATTTAATTATTGCTTCGGGTCATTATCATGTTCAAACATCCATATCAGGGGTGGCCAAAAACAATTATTTTAAAGATCTCAGGTTTGAAAATTTGTTTTGTCATCTCCTCTCCAAATTAAAAGACGAAGAAGTACCCACACCTTCTGGACTTTGAATAAAAATTAATGTCGTCAAACCACCTTTTGTAAATGAAAAGGGAATTAATGCAGAAGACGTTATTATAGACAGCGACCAAGCTTCAGCTTATCTAAATTTTATAAAGAATAAAAGGTATCAAGGAGTTTTGTGAAATCCACAATCCTACCTTACTTTTCTTCTGACGACTTCTGTGGACATTTAGTGTTTTGAAGGGTGTCATATGTCCTAGCCTACATACGGTAACCTCTAGCTTTTAGCTAGACCATTAACTTCATAATTTCCGATTTGTACTTCTGTACTGGAGTAAATTTCGTAATAACTATTGAAATTATAACGCAGTGTTTATAAAACAATGTATGTCTTTATTGACTGAATATAAATTATAAAGTGAAGGCATTTGAAAAAATGAAAAATTCTATAAACACATTTTTCAATGAACTAATGTTTATTATAATATATATAAACTTTCAAAACGATAAAGTGTATTTTCAACACGCCTCCTCACTGCAATCGCTTTTGAATAATGCGCCTCCTTAAGTACAATCAAGTTCATGTACTTCCATATCCCGAATATCGAAATTATTTTTCAATAGTGTAATTAATCCAAGAGTAATTTTCTCATTATTACTTGCGATGATAATATCATCTACATATAATGCAACTATGATAGTTTCATTTCCAATTTTTCTCGAATATATGCATTGGTCGTACTTAGATTTTGTTAAATTGAATTTTCTTAAAACTGCATCAATACTTTTATACCATTGACGACTTGCTTGTTTTAAACCATATATAGACTTTTTTAACAAACACACTTTGTTCCTGTTTTTCTCGTCAATGAAACCTTCCGGTTGTGTCATGAAAATTTCTTCATCTATGTTTCCATTCAGGAAAGCTGTAGATACATCCAACTGTCGTAATTTTAAATCTTTTTCAACTGCAAGTGCATATACTAAACGTAAAGAGTTCTGTCTTACGACGGGTGCAAAAGTACTGTTATAATCAATTCCATATTCCTGAGAATATCCTTTTGCTACTAAACGGGCTTTACGTTTATCTATTTTACCATCGGGAGTATATTTAGTTCTAAATACCCATTTACATCCTATTGCTTTTCTCCCTTTGGGCAAATCTACTAACTTCCAAGTTTTGTTCTTCATTAATGAACTATATTCCTGCTTAACTGCATGCTTCCATTCTTCTTTATTTTCAGAATTAAGCATTTCTTTGTATGTTTTTGGATCATTATTACTGCAATCAACTATATTAGCTTCTTCTCTACTTTTGAATAATGACCATGATCTTAAACGTTCTTTAATAGACGGTTCGATAGTTTCTTTTTCAATACTAGATTCACTATCTTGATCATCTGTCAAAATGTTATTAGGATCTTCTTCTTGTAATTGACTTTCATTATTGTCATTTTCTCCAAAATTATTAGTTGCCTCGACTACTTCTAAATCTTTATGACTTTCTTGTTGAGAATTTTTCTGTTTATGTCCAAATGGATTCCAATTAAATTCATAAAATCCCATTTTTTCATCTTCTATATCAGCTATTTCAACTTTAAAAATATCTTCTACAAATGTAACATCACGACTTTTAATAATTTCACGTGTTTCTTGCTTCCATAAACGATAAGATTTAGCATCTGTTGCGTAACCAATTAATATATATTCTGAACTTTTATCCTGCC
This sequence comes from Cochliomyia hominivorax, assembly GCA_004302925.2. Lineage (NCBI taxonomy): Eukaryota > Metazoa > Arthropoda > Insecta > Diptera > Calliphoridae > Cochliomyia > Cochliomyia hominivorax. The sequence goes on from PYHX02000413.1 coordinate 59,753,419, forward strand.
ATTTAGATTTTCCAGGTTTTTTGTTTAAGACAAAAGCTTTACTTCCTATTTGGCGTAAATGTTTAATTACAGGCTTTTTCCCAGTCCATAATTCTTCAGGAGTTTTATTTCTATTAATTTTCGCGGGACATCTATTTCTTATATAGGATGCTGTCATTATTAATTCAGCCCATAAAAATTCTGGCAATTTGGCTTCTATCATCATTGTTCTAGCCATTTCAACTAGGGTTCGATTCATGCGTTCTACTATACCGTTTTGTTGTGGTGTATACTCAACGCTAAACTGATGTGTAATACCACAATCTTTTAAAAATAAATTAAATTCACGACTTGATAGTTCAGCAGCGTTGTCTGATCTAATAGATTTGATCTTCCTGCCTGTTTCTAATTCAACTTGTTTCTTAAAGTCTTTGAATGCATCTAAGTATTCATTCTTCCTTTTCAAAAAACGAACATGTACCTTTCTGGTATAATCGTCAATGAATGTAACGAAATAGAGCTTTTTGCTTATAGACTCTATTCGCATTGGTCCACACAAGTCCGTATGTATTAATTGCAATATTTCGTTTGATGATTTTTCGGTTTTCTTCGGAAAAGCTTGTCTAATTTGTTTTCCTCGAATACAACTAATACACTGTACATTCTTATAAGGAATCTTTGGTAAACCAAGAACCATATTATTGGATTGAAGTTTTACCAAATCTGCTGGATTCAAATGGCCATAACGTTTGTGCCATACTTCTAAAATATTTCTCCGATTTTCAATAACATTTGTAACAGTATAAGGTTTACGTATTGATTCGATACAATATATGCCACTGTTCTTTTTAGATGTTATTAGAATTTTACCATTCTTGTAGATTTCTATCTTATTTTTAAATACATTAATGTTACAACAATTGTCTGTTGCCTTTCCTATTGAAAACAGATTACTTCTCAAATCTGGTATATACAATGTTTGTAAAAGGTTTACTCTGCTTATTCGCCCATTAATGTTAACATTTATTTGTGCTGTACCAATTCCTTTAATTTTCAAATTTTTATCATCTGCTAATCTTACATTGCCAGTATATGTTTCATCTAAGTCTATAAATTCTGACTTTAAGTTTGTCATGTGGGAGGATGCTCCACTATCAACTATCCAAATAGTTTTGTATCCTGATGAATGAAAATATCTATTTGCTTTTATAGCAGATACTGCAAAACCTGAACTGACATGTACTTCATTTGCTTTATTAATTTCCAATTTACAATTTTTGGCCATGTGGCCCTTTTTTCCACAATTGTAACAATTAAAAGGAAACATTTTCATACCTTTTTTATCCGTCTTATTATAGTTAAAATTACCCTGTTTCTTCTTGTTATTTGCAAACTTGTACACTTTTAGAGCATTGTCCTGAACATTTTCTTCTTCCGGCTTGTCACCAATTTCCAAAAGTTTTGAGCGTAGAACGTTGAGAGTAGGAAACTCATTGGCAGTGTCAAATGCTGCTTTTACTGCTTTATATTTATCTTGCAAACCATCTAAAAGCATTACCGTCAGAAAATCTTCATCTACATCAGACACCATTTCACGAAGTTCGGAAACTGCAACGTCAAATTCCACCAAATATTGCGAAATACTTTGACTTTCCACCATTTTTAGGTTCAATAATTTTCTATATAACTCTGCCTTCTTTCTTGTAGACTTACGGTCGTACGTGTTCTTAAGGTAATACCAAATTTCATTTGAAGATTTCAAAGTTTTAATCATACGTATAATATCCGGCTCTAAACAAATTATGATTTCAGCTCTGGCATCTTGATCCAGATCTTCATATTCCCGTTGCTTCTTTAAAAATTCTTCATATGCCTTTCTTTCTAAAGCTGTGGGATTGCTACTGATAATAACCTCTTCTGGTTTGGCTACTTCTCCTCTTACCATTCGTAATAAACGATTTTTGTGCAATACTGCTTCCATTTGTGGAAACCATGTGGAAAAATTTTTTCCATTTAGCAAAGGTATTCTTCCTGATACAATTGCCATTTCTTTATCTTTTTTAAATTAAAGATAATTCTTACACGTATAAATTCTTCAGAAGGTTTGGGTCTGGGCCCATAACCTATTGAAATTATAACGCAGTGTTTATAAAACAATGTATGTCTTTATTGACTGAATATAAATTATAAAGTGAAGGCATTTGAAAAAATGAAAAATTCTATAAACACATTTTTCAATGAACTAATGTTTATTATAATATATATAAACTATCAAAACGATAAAGTGTATTTTCAACAATAACTTCTTTGGTATTCAGATTTGATGTTGAATCCTAAAACTGGTGTACTTTAATCGCAATTTGGATTCTTCTAGTGCTTCGTCAGCATATATGGAGAACCAGTTTGGTTTAAGGTTATTCTAACAATTGCTTTCGAGAAATTATAAAGAAGGGGAGCTACATGTGAATACAAACTACATGAAGGACTACTTTTGTGGCTTCAGGTGAAACTAATTCTGGCGGATAATTTTAAAAGTTAATATGGTTGAAGCTTATTGAGAACATGTGTTACCAAATCCTATAAGCTTCCTGGATTCTCTTAAGTAAATTAATAGCAAGAATTCCAATGCATTCGCTGTAGATGAAATTAAGGAAACGGAGAATATAGTTTGAACGGATTTCTACTTTAAAATTATGATAAGATAGACAGAATGAGGAATGTTACCATGACATCTCGTAATACTACTTACACTTTTTTCATTGGATTTTATAATTGAAGATCTTAAATTTAAGAAATTTTATCGATTTAGTTCCTGTGACAATTCGTTTTACATTTATGCGTCCTAAACTTCCAAAAGGTTTTAATTTTATATTTCACTTTTTTTTTTTTTTTTTTGAAAAAAGAAAAACTTTAAAAGGTGTTCAATTACTGAAAAGTCTTTAAAAGAATAATTTTAGTTATCCAAATGATATTATTTTTCAATTGTAGCAAAAAAGAAAACGTACAATTATCCCCCAATTGTCATCACTGATACTATTGAGTACAATAAAAGAAACTGAAATTTCTACTTCACAATTTGACTAACAGGAAAAAAAACAGAGATATAAACTTACACACGTACTATTAACACATGTAAGTTAAAAATATGTACAAACATACATACACACAAGCGTTCACATCATCGAGCCACGTTTAAAAACACATTCAACATACATACATACATACATACATACATACATACATACATACATACATACATACATACATATACATATACATACAATGTTGATGTTATACAAATACGAATAACATGACACAGACATTGACTACACAAAAAGGATAATGAGTCTATTTGTGAACATTTGATATGAAATGAAATAAAGTTACAATGTGTGTGTGTCTGTGTGTGTGATATTTTGGTTTTGTTAAGTACATTTCAAAGTGTATAAGTAAATGTGCATGTATATATATATATGAGTGTATGTGTACAATAGCACCCAAATGTAGGCAATAAAATGTTTAAATATGTACTAAATGGAGCGTGTGTGTATGTGTTAAAGAGTGAGAGAGTTAGGGATGGGGTGAACATTATTGGGTGACTGATAACAACCACATTTAAAGACGGAAAATACGGCGGTTTGATTAAAATCGTTTTATATTATGATAATAAACGTATTTTATAAATACATAGATATGTATATGGAAATGTATACATACACATATATTTATATAAATTTAGGTACATAATGGTACCTTGTGGCTAAGATATGTGTATGTGATTTTGCAAATATACATAAGCATTTATATATGTATTTCTATATAAATTTATTTAAAAGTGGACAGACGATTTACAAGTTAATCCATAATATTTTAAGATTTATAAACACATATACATATGTAACAATACATTTGTATGTATATATGTATGTATGTATGTATGTATGTATGTATGTATGTATGTATGTATGTATGTATGCCCACTGCCTTAAGATTCGTATAAAAAAGTAAAAAAAAAAAATATGTAAAATCAGTCGTTTTGTACAAATAATATTTTTTGGTGATATTGAGATTCTTATATAAATTTATTAACCAAACATATGTCGTTTCCAAATTTATTTTCCTAATACAACCAATATTATTAATAGAAATGATTTCCAACTATAAAATATTATGAACTACTACATTTGCTGAAAGAACGTCATTATAGATTTATAAAAAAAAATATTCTGTGTTTAGACTCTCCACCAACATCGAGTGGTGATGAAAGTACACTTACTTTATCATTCCTTTTGTAATTATATATTTTCTGGTATTGAATCAAATCTCAGTTTAGATAAGTCCGCCTGTTTATCTGTTTTTGGCATGTTCACATCCACAGACCACAATGAAATTTGTCCTGCTTTTTGTTTTTGTACGAGAAAAATGGGTTCAGTAGAATAAAGTTATATGTCGATATTAAGATTGAGAATTTTGATGAAAAATTTTAATTTTTTATAAAATTTGCCTTTAGTGAAAAACGTTAAACAGGTTCCCGCAGTGTGGAGGAAGGTTACACCACTTATAACGAATCCTGGAAATCTTATAAGAATTGAGAGATGAAAATTACTTTGATAACACATTAGTGTAGACTTCTATGGATAAGGCACGCGATAGTGCTAACCTCTTAACAAAAGAATATTTTCATATCGTTATATCAATCTAAAGTTGAAACTTAAAAAAAATATAATTTTATTTAAAGAAGTTAATTTTTGATGTATTTTTTATACGAATTGCTATTTCAGGTATTTTCAAAACACGTTGCACTGTGCAGTTTTGAGGATTTGCCTTTCATGGTACAAGTACTACAATATTGTTTTTGTACCACTCATGAGCTTGTTTACCATAGTAACAGGATGCTAATCCAGACCTAAAACACTAAACTTTCCTTGATATAAATTTCGGTATTTATAGAACTCTGTGAAACAAATGATTGGCTTCTTTTTTCGCAACTGTATATTGTTGTACCAAATAATCCAAGCAATGAGCTAACCGGGCATATGTTATGTATGTGAAGATAAATACGTATTTAACTAACGCAGTCAAAAATCACACTTTTTTGCAGGCTGATTTTACAGTTAACAGGGCGCTGTTAATCACATAACAGCAGTACTTAAAATGAGTAGTAAATTAAAAAGGACAATGTGAGTAACAGAACCATGTTCTAAACATCCATATCAGGGAAACGGATCTCCAATATGTTAGCCATTGGTCCATAAAAACATTACCAAAAAATAATGTTTCATGGTACCATAAATTGAGCATGCTTAATCGGATATCCGAAAATAATTTTGGAATTTGAGAAAAATCGAATTGAAAATCGTGAATTTTTTTGTGAGGTTTTGCGTCCATTGTGGGTAAATAGGGATTGGTACACGTTCCAGGATATATAAAAATGGTAGTCCAAGGGGTCCTTAATGGATCTATAATAGTGGAATAACTGAAATAATTTCCAAATAATTTTAATAATTTTTTTGAAAAAGTGAATTTTTTTGAAAATTTTCTAAAATTGACAATATTGGATGTTGTATAGGTAATGCTATATATGTTAGGTAAGATATGTGAAATGTGTACCACGAACTAATTTTCCATTCTGACTACTTTAAATATTGTCAACTTTAGAAAATTTTCGAAAAATTCATGAAACGCACAAAGTATAATTATTATAATTATAATTTTATTCTTATGTTAAATGACGTTTTAAATTTAATTATTTTTTACTTTTCTATTTGATGTTTTATTTTTAAAAAATTATAAAAATATTTGAATTTTCATATTATTTATTTCATCGCCTTTAACCTTTTTCGTTCGCATTGGTTTTGTATTTGAATGGTCTTCTTATCATTATCATGATTAAAATGATAATAATGATCATGAGGTTGGCAGCATTTCACATGTTTTAATATTAAGGATGGTAATATATATTAGGGTGCTCAGATTGTATCCATATTTTCGTTTGGAAATTTAAAACAACATGTGCGCTATACAATAAGTGGAATAAAAAGTTTAAGAACAATGTAAATTTTTTCCATTCCATTAAAAATTAGCAGTTTCCCCTGTTAATTGAAAAAAAATAATAATAATATAAGGATCCATTCTGGTCGATCTGGTCATGGCTACACATACAAGGGGATCTGATGTGATAATAAACCCTAGTCTTGCAGCGACTCTAGGCCAAATTAATCTGGGAGCTATTGGCCAAATAGTAATTGCAGATTATAAAACCATCAAATGCGTTAAAAAATCCCAAAACAGCGTAGTTTTCAACTGAGGCTGTGGTCTTCAGTTCCCATGTTTCCAAAAAGGAGATCACTATTCATTTACTAATCTCCCAACTAATGCTTTAACATGGGTTTGTCTTAAAAGTAACATACTGTTTCATCTATTGTCCCTCTAAGATATATATAACTTTCACCAACGAAGTCAACAGAAACACTCTTTACCACCTGAACAGAAGAGATAATTATAAGTTTAGGCATGACAGTCGATGAAGTACAAATTTCTTCTGTTAACGACCCTATAAAGAGATTGAACTCATCATTTTACTTTATATTTTGGGAACATGTCTTGAGCACACAAAGTCTTTACTGTCTCCTTACGGTACATGTTTTCGCCACAAAGTGTACCATAGGAAAATTAAAAATTACAAAGACTTTCTATTCTCCAGCAATCGAGATCAATAAATATTTCTGGTCTTCTTATTATATTTTGGGTAATTTTCCTTCCAAAGAAAGTTTTCTACTTATTAGAAAAATTGTTCCGAGGTTTTGTTAAAATTTTGAACAAAATCCTGAACCCCACTAATATCTATTTACAATATTTATAGAATATTCCAGAGTGTGAATGTTTGTCTATTTTACTGTAAATGTTTGCATGTTCGTGTGTATATCGATGAAAACAACGGTACATGTTTGTATCTTTTTTATCTTTGTAACATTCCTTCAAAGCCCTTGTTCGTTTAGCTCTCTTTTTCAGTTTACATCTTCTTTTTCTTGTGTGTTTTTGCTTTTGATCTATTGATTTTTAACATAATCAAACATTATGTAGATGTTTGTAAGATTTTAAACAAACATGTGTGTACGTGTATTTGAGAGACGGTCCATCCTCATCTTCGATTTGATGTGATTATCCTGATATGAATATTTCTATATTTTTATTTTCATGTTTTTTTTTTCTTCAAAATTCATGTTATGTGAAGTGATGATACAAATGTGTTTTTCTATCTTTGTATCAGTTTATTTTATAATCTTTATCAAACACACACTCATTCGCTCAATCACTCACTCTCTTACTGACTCACTCATTCACTGAATCTCTTCAAATCATTCAATAAGTCCTGTTTTACTAGATTAAGTAAGTTTAACTGCGTTGATATGTGAGTGTGTGTGTATGTCTATATATGTGTGTTTATCTGTGTATTGTTGGTTTCCGTTTTTTCCTATTGAATTCTTATTGTTTTGGTTCTTCCTTATTTTGTAAACAAGTGTAAGTGAATGAATGAATGAATGAATATGTGTTCATTTGTTTGTACATTTGTTTAAGTTTGTTTTGTTTTGGTTTTGTTGATTTGATGATTCAATACAGATTGTTGTTTTTCTTTTCATTTTTGTTGTTGTTGTTGTGTTGGGGTTTATTTATAAAATTTTTATTCTATCTCTCTCTTTATCTATTGGATCTCTTTTTTTTTTGCAGTTTTGTTTTTGTTGCCATTTGAATGTGTGAAATTTAACGTATTTGAATGAGTTTATTTTTACACTTTTCATTCACAAGGCTGTTTATTTCCTTTATTTCTTTTTTTCTCTACTTTATTTATTTTTTTCTTATTAACTTTAATTTTAAAGAGGAAGCATAGAGTGTGTGTGTGTTTGGTGTTTTTTATGGCAATTTGTGTATGTACAGTGGGAGTTGTAAATGAAATTAATCTTTATCGTGAAACCTTCCCTTCCCTTTTTTATAGATCTTTCACATACTTTTTTGGAAGAGTTAGTCCAACAACTTTTTAAAATAATATTTCAGGACACATTTTTTGTGCACTTTAATTCTCCTTTAACAACAGTGAAATATAACTCCACTGTTATAGTTGATCTAGGCATATAAGGCAACGCTCCAATATAATTAAACGACATTCGACCTGATTCACAGAGACGGTATGGATCTAGCACTTTGAACTAATGACAGTCGTACACTAGATGCTTATTATCGTACGTGCTTTATGGTCATGTCAAAACGGGGTTATTTAGACTCAACTTGACAGTTCATGAACTTTGAACTGTAATAGAAATCTAAACTAAATTTTCAAAAAATTCGATAAAACATTTAATAAGCTGCTTCATTGGAGCATTTTTCACAAACTTGCTTGGAAGATAAAGGTATCCCCCATAAAATGAAAATAATTTTTGTCAAATGATGTTCCCAATAGTTGATGGGGATCCAATATTTAAGGAGCTTTATTATTTGCTGATGAATGAACTATCCCAGCAAGAACATTCAAATTTAGTTTAATCATTTTACTGTAAAACTGATTTGCCGAAACCTTTAAAAATGAGCGTATTCAAATTTTATTCCAAACACTTTTCTATGAAACTGATTTACTTAAAAAAATCCAGGAAGAATAAAAACCGGTAGAGGAACCCACATATTAATTATTGGATCTGCTCCAATAAGACTTTAAACCTTTTAAATAGATGAATATGATAGACTAAATGAATAAATAAACTTTTGAGTGCGACTGTATCTTATTTTATTTTAATTTGTGTGTGTGTGTGTTCCTTTTTTATATTCGATATCTTCATAAACCCTTTCCTTCCCGTGCTTTTGTTGTATTAAATAGCTTAATTTTAAATTCGAAAATGATTCAATTTATTTACGTTAAAATTATTTGATCCTTAAGAGCTTTTTATGTTTAAGGAATTTTTATTAAAATATTCAATACAACAATATTTATTTTATTGATAAAAATTATAAAATATTTCATTAAATTATATTAACGAAATGATATGAGTTTTTATCCAATTTTCCTTTTCAAGTACATATTTTATTTTTATTCGATCATAAAATTAAGTTAAAGTGTTCTATACCCTTCACTAAAACAATACTCGTATAAATATATATAAGAGTATTCAATATTTAGGCTATTTATGGGCCGATTTCGAAAAATTAAAATTAAGAAAGAATTAGTTATTTTTCTGCATCAAAATTTTTTCATTATCTCCAATAGGAGGTTCAAAATATTGGAAAAAGCGTTTTTGTTTATAACTCGGAGATTAATGGACCGACTACTGTGATATTTTCAATTTTCAAGAACTCTCAAAAAGTTAAAAAACATTATTTTGTCTTACACTTTTATTGCTTTCAATACTATATCTAACAACAACCACAAGGAAAATATTTATGGACCGATTGGAAAATTAAAAAAGAGACGAAATTCGAGGAGAGAATTTGTAATCAATCAGTGTCAAAATCAAGTTCATAGGTCACTCATAGGGGGTTCAAAATATAGGATATTATGTTTTTGCCTATAATTCCGGAACTAATGGTCCGATTCATTTCATATTGAAATATATCTGTGAAAAAGTTAAGTCTCTAGGTCGGCTTTATAAACTCGATTTCAACCGACACACGGACGGACTGACGGACATTACTTTTTCATTCCGATCCAGAAATTATATACTTTTGGAGGTCTATGTCGAAAATTATGTAAAATTACAAACGGAATGACAAACTTATATATACCATTCTTCTGATCTAATCAGATGAAGGGAATAATAAAAGTGACAAAATGTAGGTGATAACTTTTCTTTTCTTAAGAAATTCTAGTACATAACAATTTTTTTATAATTAATTCTTTTCTAAGTTTTTTCTTCAGTATTTATATAAATATAAATATAAATATAAATATAAATATAAATATAAATATGAACTAAACTGGTTTTTATTATTAATTCATTTTCTTTTCTTTTTTTTCGTATAAAATTTCTTTTTAGGAATACGATATTAAAGATCATCGACCGTTTCTATCACTCAATCAAAGTGGCCTAAATAAACCTGATCAAATAAAATTTGCACGTTATCTTGGACAAGGTTTACCAACATTTACACTATTTTGCATTTATAGTAATTTTAAAAATTTATTTTGCACTAAACGTACCGAAGTGTAAGTATCTTTTCAATAATAAAATATTGTTATAATCTCTTTCTCTTTGTGGATATTAAATTAAGAGAATTATCTTCTTAAAATTGGTTATGATCGTAGCATCATTTTAACAAAATTGAATTAGGTGTCATAATGATATGAGAGGGAGGCTGTAAATATTTTAACTCAAGCCTCTTAATATAGAAGAATAAAATCTTGAATGAAACTGTTTTTTAAATGATAAATCAGAATCAGAGTAGGAAATCAGAATAGATCGGGGAAACAAATGAAAATCAAAAGAATTTAACAAATTTACAAACACAAAAAAAAACTGTGATCATCATATAACGTCAAAAATATTGTGGAGTGGAGCAAAACAAAAACACAAAATTTCAAAGAAACCGAAACATGTAAGACATGTTCGTTCGACTTTCTAACAAGATTATGCGCCAAATTATAAATAAAGCTTTGATATAAGTAGAATGGCTCGCAGGCAGCTGTACTTGGCACTATTTGTATAGTGCTTACAAAAATTATTAAATATTTTTAACAAAAACTAATTTGGTCCTACAAAAAGTTGGTCAAGCATTCAATGATTTGACGTCACAAACTGTTTTCAATGTTATTAAACAGTATCGGGAGAACTTGTCTGTTGATAGAAACCCTGGTTTCTATCAACAGACAAGTTGTTGCATTTGGACCGCTAATTGTGGATAGTTTTAAGGATATTGTTAGCCAAAAAGGGCACTCTAAAATAGCTTAGATTTGAGATATCGTCAATTAGAGTTTGGGCGTGGAAGAGTCCAAATGAAAATACTTCGAAAATATTTGTTTGTTATAAATCTGTAAACGCATCCAAAAAATTTGTTTGTTACTAATTTTTAGCATAATTCATGTGTAATAGTATTTGTGTCCTTATTTTTGTAGATGATTGTACAGATAAGAACAAGAATTAAAATGTATTAATAAATTGTCAAATTCTTTAAAGGTTATAAAAAATTAAAAAAAAAAAAATATTGTCGATTAAAATTTTCTTCAATTTGAATAATTTTTTATTATTATTTCATTCTTCTATTTTAGATATACAAAGGATGGCTATAATTTGCCTTATATCTTAGATAAAATAAAGCGCTTCCTTGCAAATACAACAGCGGGTAAGTTTCTCATTAACTCTGCTAATGAATAATAAAATACTGTACAGGCAACAACAACAAGAACAAAACATTAAAATTCACAACACTTTACCTTCGACAGACCGAAGACCAAAGAATCCACTGCTCCTCTATTTGTAAAAAGTTTATATACAAAATTTTAATTTTCTAATTAAAAGTAATTTTAGTTTTGTTTTTATGGAATTTAATTTATTATAATTATAATTATTATTTTTTTGTACAGTTTTCATTTGTTTTATTATTATTTTCTTTTTTAATTATACTTAAAATTATCTAAATTATTTATGATTTTCCTGTTTTATTTATTTATTTTTTCATTTTCATTTACGTTTATTTTTTTATCTCTTCATATTGTATAATTGGCATAAATTATGTTTAGGTAATAATAACAATAATGCCTCAAACTCATCCTCCACATCCACACCAACAACAAAGGATAGTTCCAGTAATATAAATTCCTCAAATTCAAATACCACCCCAAACAACAATACAGTGAATACAAATAATAATGCTGTAACCGCAGTGCCAATGGCCATGCAAAATGGCAATAGCAATAGTAATGGCAACAGTATTGGTGGCAGCAGCAACAGCAATGGTAATGGCAATGTTATAGGAGGTAGTAATAATAACGGCATCAGCAGCAACAGCAACAACAGTAACATTATTAATAATGATATAATTAATACACCAACTAAACAAATTCATAATGTGCCATCACCAGCAACACCAAGAACACCACAAATACAACATCAACAGACGCATCAGCTACAGCAGCAACAACAGACGCCACAAATACAAATACAAATAACCCAAAATACCCCTTTAACAGCAAATCCACCACTACCACAACAACAACAACATGTTACACACATAATGGCAAATCATCCAGTTACACCTCAAACACATTTACAACAGCAACATCATCATAATCATCAACAGCATCAGCAACTACATCCCCAGCAGCAACAACAACAACATCTACATCATGCACAAATGGCAATGAGTCCCATGGTAGTTGTTACCTCTGCAGCACCTTCAACAATGATTGCATCACCTTTGCCACCCACAGTGGCGGCAACGGTTGCGTCACCGGCAACAATAACACAATCTACAACTAATCATAATCAACATCATCCGCATCATATGCAGCCAAATAATCATTTAACCCTACATCATCACCCGCATCATGTTGCCCACCCAATAAACCAGCCTTCTATGCAACAACAACAACATATAACAACTGCTACTGCTGCTGTTGTCTATCACCAGCAACAACACCAACAGCATCATCATCAGCAGCAGCAGCAACAACAACAACAGCTACAAAATCACCATCCGCTACACAATTTAGCAGCTCAAAATCCTCCCCTCTAAACAAAAATATTTATTATTCAAAAATTATTTTCATTTTGTCTCACATTTTCATTTTTTTAATTTTTATATTTTTATATTTTTGTTTTTATTTTTATTATTATATTTTTTCATACGACTTAATTGTATTTTTGAGCGCCTCGTTCTAAATTTTTGTTTGCTACTCGTATTAGAGCTTATTTTTCATTTTATTTAAGTTTTTATATAATTTTGTTTGTATTTTACTCAAAATTTCATGATTCTTTCCATTTTTGCTGTGCATTTAGCGCGCGCGTGTGTGTGTGTGTGTATGTACAAATGTACATTCTTATTTAATTTAATAATTCACCATTTTACATTTTCATTTTCAATTCACATTTGCAACCATATAAATTGTTTATTTAGACAAAAAATACAAAATAGATTTTATATAAAAATACTATAAATAAAATTTAGAAAAGGAATTATAAATACAATTTTTATATTCTTTCGAAAAATGCCTAACACGATAAAAGAGGGTAAATTGGAAACACACATTTCATTTAGAACGTATTCAAATAAGAATATTTGAGATTTCAAATTTGTTTCATTATACATTATGAGGGAAAATTTTTTCATAAAAACAACTTTTAATTATTTTTGCTCATTCTTAATTAACTAAAATGTTATTGAATGAAAATATTTTTTGAACATTTTATTTTCCAAAGAAACTAAAAAATGTCTAAAATCGATTTTAAATTAATAAGAAATGTAGGAAAATTCTCAAAAATTCAATTACTTCATTAATAAGAATTTAATTATTAAATTTATTTTACATTTCTCTAATTAAACTGAACAAAAAAATATTAATTGAGTTCTTTTAATCACCAGATATAACACCAATCATGTTTCCAGAAACCCCCTTTGTAATGCTCATAAACAGATGCAAAATTCGTATTCGTACACCCTCAATATATATAAGGTTTTTTGGCATTATTTTCCGATATTTAGAAAATAGTTCAACTAAATCAATTTGTTTATATTCTATAATAAAAACTTTGTATTATTTTTATAACGAAGTTTTTATTGTAGAATAAATAATAGATTGAATTGAACTATTTAGACCATATCGGAAAATATTCATTATTGAGGGTGTACGAATTTTGCATACTTTATAAAAAAATTATCAAAAAAGAAAAACAATTGTATATTAAAATTGTTTCAAAATGTTTAAGAAATAATTGAATTATATTGTGCTACAGCGATAAAAAATTTTAGTTGAGATCAAGTTTAATTTATAGGTATTAATTCCTCCACCTAAAATCAAAATTTATATTCAAAACAACAAGCAATGATTTTGCAACTATTTATATATAAATTTTTATTCTAAAAATATCTTATCTTAACCAATTTGAATCTCTACGCTCTGAAATCGGAGCCTCTATTTCTAATTTCTGGATATTTTCTTTTTCTTTAAATATCTGTTAAATTAATAACATAAATAATAAGATTTTTGCCGAATTGAAATAGAAATATTTCATATTTAAGATCCTTGTATTGGAGCTAAATCAAACAGCCATACATTTTAGAGGTTATAAAGAATAAGTACATTTAAAGAATAAGTACATTTAAAAGAATAAGTACATTCCAGGCCAAGGAATCTGTCGTCAACGTCGATTGGTTGGGTCCATAGATCTTTAGGGCAGAGTGAGGTTGGATTGGACTGGCAGTTGAATAGATGTCGTGTTTGGAACTGCACGTTCAATACGTGACCAAAAGATAAAATTTTTAGTTAATTTCTTCTGGAGTTAGACACGGAGACAATATATGTAAATTATTTCTCAAAAGTTCTAAGAAGAAATTTCTTGGGATTTACAAAACTGAATTTCTCGGGAAATTTTGGGGGACCCTGCTATTAAAAGATTCAACTTGTTTTAGGCATTTTGTGAGATAAACATATTTAAATATGAAAAAAGAAAAATCAAATAACAGACTTCTTAATATAACTTTCGACTTTGAGAACATATTGAACAATTCTAATAAGAAGGTTATTTTTAACTACTCTTCAATACCTTTAGATTAAATTAGTGATTTAAGTTTCTTACACATTTTGTAGCACAGTGTTATTATTTTCAAAACTTGTGACATGCGTGATTGCGTTTTTTTAAAGAATATAAAAATTTTTTTCATTTTATTAAATTTTTTCTTTGTATTTTTTTAATAATTTTATACATTAAAAATAATGATGAATTTAGCCTCGTATTATTATTTGCCCAGTTTAGCACAGAATAAAAATTAATTCAAACTAAAAATACTCTCAACACTTTTACTAAATTTAAAAAATAATTTTAAATTTATAGTTTAAAAAAAAATCAAATTTTAATCTCTTTGATATAATTTTATGTATTTATATGTTACTAAATTAATATATACTTTTTTTTGTTTTGTAAGTTTATTTAATTAATATAATTATTATTTAAAACAAATTAATTTTATTATGATTAGAAATTTTTAATTATTTTAATAATTTTATCAAAAAATTTTAAACAGTATAAAATGAAAACTAAAAGATAACTGCTCTACATAATTACCCATACATATACATATATTTATTTTTATGAAAAAAACACACACAAATAACATTTAATAACAAAATATTAATTTTATAAATAAAAACAATATTGCTATTTAAAAAATATAAATGTAGACATTAACAAATAAATAAAAATATTCCTTGATAAAAAATATTTATGTGCGTTTGAAAAAATACAATACAATACAATACAGACAGACGGACGGACACACTTTATAAATATAAAACTTAATTTTTATTACCTTAAAAACACCAACAAACAACTGTAACTGCAACAAAACCTATTGAGATTAAAAAGAAGAAGAAGATAGTTTTACTATATATTATGGCAAGAACAACAAAAACAACAATAACTACTTTTCTATATTCTCTATTTTATATTAATTTTTATTTAATTAATAATTATTTTATGCATTAAATTATTTTTGAAACAAACTGCTGACTACTACAACTACTACAATTACTACTACTACAACTATAATAATAATAATATTATTATTATTTCTATTATATAATAATTATAACAATTATCAAATGTATTTATACATATAATATATATATATATATATATATATATATATATATATATATATATATATATATATATATATATATATATATATATATATATATATATATATATATATATATATATATATATATATATATATATATATATATATATATATATATATTTGTTTTATATTTTTTAAATAATTAAAAGAAAAAATATTTGTACTTTTAATTAAAATATGAGTAAAATTTTTATCAAAAATTAAAAATTGTTTTACACAAAACGAAATTTGTTTCAAAATTAAATTAAAAAATATTTTTGATCAAAAAAATTAAATTTGTTTTTCAATTTATTTAATTGGCTTTTAAAATGGTAAGATTATTTTTATTTTTTATATTTAAAAAGCTTTTATTTACCCGGTGTACTTTGTTGCATAAAAATTGCCCTCAGCCCCAGATCTCGCAAGAAAATTCATAAATCACGACATTTATTAAAACAATTTCATGCAAACAGGGATTTTGAAATTATTCTTTATAAAATTTTCCAATAAAAACCGTTTCATAGGAAAGTGACAACAATTGGAAAACTCCAGATGAAGTAGTTCCTAAGATATTCGATAATCAAAAATAACTTTTCTCACGTAAAACTCTTTTAAAGAACGGAACCTTTCCCCTCGGTCCTATCCATCCTACATATCGAAGAAGTGATTGCGACTGAATTTGAGAACTCTCGTTATTATAGTTCTTTTGATATTTCAATTACAATATTTGCTTTGTATGATGGTACCCCTATCTGCCCTATATTTTGTCCAGTAAAGCAGTTCTTTGGGAAAGTGATTACGACCAAATTTAAGAACTGTATAATTCTTTAGAGATTTATTTTATAATTCTTTAGAGATTTATTTCCGGAATTGAAGAATACCGTTCAAAATTACTCTTCATCACCACATGATGAGACTTTATTTACTACGTCATTCTGTTTGTAATGGCAATAAGGAGTCATTTAAGAATCAAAAAGTTCAAATCAAAAATGGAGTTCATTTGTCCTGTTACTGGCATGCTTACATCTATAATTCTTGTCAGAGTTCAAAAAACTTTGGACAAAGAAGTCGCTAAAATTGATTTAATAGGAAAAAATACCAATATCTGAGACAACTTCCTAAAACTAAAAAAATTAACATCGACTATGTCAACAGCTCAGTAAATGTTTATGAAATTTATTACACGGATATTTCCTTTAGTGAAAAACACTACGTACTATAATATTTTTGGTTGGGGACAACGGGGAAGGGTATAGCCCTGAAAACGAAATATGGCATATTTTAAACCAGGAAATTGCTAACAATGTAAAATATAGATCGCAATTTTAAAGACGATTTTTCCACATACATTTGTTTTAGTAGAAGAATAGAACCCCAAAGATCTTATCCGGAATAAGTTTTTAAACATAAAAAACTCTTAAATATGAAAAAGTTCTATATAAATTCGTTACAATTCTTTTTCTTACTGCCTTTAATATGTGTTATTAATTTTAACAAATATCGGTGCATATTTGGTAATAGGTCAACACATTAGGCCTCATTCCGGAATAGGGCGTTAAGCTTAAAAAACTCTTAAATGTGGAACAATGCCAAAAAAAATCTCTAATTGTCTTAAATATAATAATTTCATAAAAATCGGCTCTTTTAAATCTAAATCTTATATAGAATTCTCTATTTTCCAGAAAAGAAGTTAAGCTGATGAATCTCTTATATTTTAGTATTTTAATGGCCAAATTCAATTCATATTTATAAGATTTTTTAATTAAATTTTGAAACCCGATAGATTTTTTCATTCTTAATAGGAAACTTTATACATAGATTGGAATGTCTTACTAGAATTACCGGAATTAAATTGATTTAGGAAGTGATCATGAGCCGATCGATAACTTGAGGGAAATTTTTACACAAAATTTAATGTCAAGGGAAAGAGAGAGATGAAATTTTGAATTTTTTAAACGTTTTCTAATGACTTTCCTTCTAAGCATCCACACTTTTCAGAAAATCCTCCGAAAATAATATATTAATATTTTTGCAAGATGATAATGAATTTAACAGATCATGATCTCATTTTAATCCGAACCCTCACAAGAAATGTATCAAAATCTATGTCAACTATTAAAAACTTATATCTGGATTTTAGAAATGACTATAGAATGCACATTTTTTAACAAGGACAATCTAAAGTTTTTAGAAACAGGGAGTCTGGTTTAGGTTGGATTTCAAGAAAATTTATTAACTTCTAACACAAATATTTAGTATCTATGAAAACATTAAAACTTGTTCATCAAACAGAAAATTGAGAAATTTTCAAATTTCCAAACGGAAATGGATAACGGAAATGGTTAAAAATGTGACATTTTTCTGCTCAAATTATGCTTAAAGATAGATAAAATTCCAATCCAGTTCCAATATTCTTTACATTACTTGTGAGTAAATATTTAAGTTACGATTTCTTAAGAAAAAATAAAAATGACAAACAAAAGTGGATTTGCGTTACACACAGAATAACCTCAAGTGGTGGAGAGGTGTCAAATTTTTCAGAATAAGTTTTGTAACTTTGTCATAACTGCTCTCTAATAAAAACGACTTAGTTGGAGGAACTTTACAATGATTAGGACTAAGGGGAGTCGTAATCCCCATATAAATATTATAAATAAATCGAATACAGAACATGATAAATCTAAACTGGAACTACTTTACCAAAAAATTAAGGAGGAGTAGGATTTAAAAAACGAATATAACTTATCGAATAATTAAAAAAAAAAACAAAAAAACTTTCATAAAAGTAATTTATAAAAATTATAACAAATGGATATGTTAAGGAGGAAAGGTAATCCTTATATAAAGCAAATAATCTATTGAAACTGATTAAGTGGAATAAATATATAATGGTTAGGCTCAGGAAGAAAAATACTCTCCATAAAAAGCAGATAATAATTATTGATATCTCGAGAATTGAATAAACTAGGAAAAACAGCCTTAAATACTTCTACATAAATATCTCTAAAATTTTAAGAGATAAGCGAATATCAAAAAATAAACATAACTTTGGAAGACAACCAACAAACCTGTGGCCTGTGTGATCCTTCTAAAAAATCGTTCTGGAATATATCTGTAATCTGGGTATATTTTTAACCCTCATTCGTCTATCTTCAAGTATCTGAAAAGTCTTTCAGGTCCAAATTCTCAATTTAAACTTGGTATCATTCGACTATAACTGTTTGAAATTCAAAATTTATAGATTTATTTCTAGTGTATTCAAAAACCGAAGCTGGAAACCTGTTTACCGGTTTTTTGCATTACAGAAAACCGACCGGTTTCGTATAATTTGAATATTCGAATTATTTGACATGCCGGTTTTTTTCGGTTGCCTTTAAGAAAAATAATGGATTTAAATAAAACCATGGTGTTTAGATTCATTATAGAAAAATAATGGATTTAAATAAAACCATGGTGTTTAGATTCATTATA
This sequence comes from Cochliomyia hominivorax, assembly GCA_004302925.2. Lineage (NCBI taxonomy): Eukaryota > Metazoa > Arthropoda > Insecta > Diptera > Calliphoridae > Cochliomyia > Cochliomyia hominivorax. The sequence continues at coordinate 59,772,685 of PYHX02000413.1, forward strand.
TTTTTAAAAACGATATTGAAAAACACTAACAAAAACACGTCTATACTACACCCATAATTCCATTGCATGATTAAACTTGGTTAAACTCTTAATTTCTATTAAAAAATAATATATAATAATATAATAATCAAACAAAAACCGGTTTTTGACATTAAACCGTATTAAAAAACCGCCTTTATGAAAAACCCTTTTTTCTGAAATTGTCATATTTTTAATACACTATTTAATTCACTTTCGATTTAAAGTTTATTTGTTTCAATATTTTTGGGTTCTTAGAAAAGAAAAATTATAAATAAAAAAAACTAACACGTAACTACACACGTAAACATTCAAATACATGTAAAGATACATATGTATACACAAATACATAATTAAAATCAATTTAATTAATTTTTTTATTACAAAATTTTTGAATTTCTTTTTCTTTTTTTGCACATAAATCTTTAGGACTTTTTGTGTAAACCAAACAGACAGATTGACCGAATAAAAATTCTAAAAATAAAACATTTTGCCGGCACAAATTCATACCGAATAAAATAAAAAGAAAAAAAAGAAATGTTGAGACAAATACAAACAATTATTTAATACCAGATATCTATAGGTGACTTGAATTTTTCAGCAAAAACAAAAAAAAAAAAGTTCCTAAATTTCAATTTTATAAAATCAATTTATTCTCTAATTTTAGATCTTAAGAATATTATAAATAATCAATCAAATGATAGCATGGATTTCTTAACAAATGTACCAACGGTGCCAGCAACAACAACTCCAATTACACCTATGATGAATCCCATGGGCAACAATTTAAATTCCCTACCACCACCTTTATTACAGCAGCAGCAGCAACAACAAATCACTCCCATATTGGATTTTAATCAAGCAACAACAACAACAAATCAGTTGACTCAAATACGTCCATTGGAAAACCTTATGATTTATGAAAATTTTGATGTACATGAGACCCATCGCATTGAGGATGGTATATGTACACAAATGGCCAGGTTACCACCTAAAAAACAGGAATTATTAAAACAGTTCGGTATTCAAACAAATCAAACTGTAACGTATTATGAAAAGTATATAATCATCGAAAATTTCAACAGATTTTGCAATGTGAGCAAAAAGAAGAAAATTATTTAAAAAAAAGTGAAGAAGAAGAAAAAGAAAAATAATATATTTTTATATAGAAAAAGTGAAGAGCATTCATAATATTTTCATTAATGTATTATTCAAATTTAATTCTTTATTTGAATGACTCATTCCGATTTATATATATATATATATATATATATATATATATATATATATATATATATATATATATATATATATATATATATATATATATATATATATATATATATATATATATATATATATATATATATATATATATATATATATTTAATGTTTTTAATATTTCTTTATTTCTGTTTTGTATTTAATTTAGGAATATAAGGTGGCCGATCATCGACCCTTTTTGGATTTACAGGAGAACGGTTTACCAAAATCCGAACAACTCAAATTCATACGCTATTTGGGACAGGGATTACCCAATTTGACATTAAGTAAAATCTACTTGGTATTCAAAGATTTATTAGGTTTAAGTAGAATAGAAAAGTAAGTAGAACCAACAAAAAATTAAATTGAAAAATATATACATTTTTCAATCATCCAATTCCATTATTTATTGACAAATTGAAGAAATTATTGTTAAAAAAATAACGAGATCGAAAAATGTTCAAGATTTATATATATCATTGTACAAGATTTATATATATCATTTTATATTTCCAATTTTATAAATCCGTATTTAACAACAAAATCATATACAGCTGCGGTCAAAATAATAGCAACACATACATACGTTTTTTTCTAAAAAGTCATAAAAGTCATTTGAATGAAAAAGTTGTTCCTTTATTGGGGTTTAATTAAATCAGAAAATAAGTTAAAAATCTGGTGTCAAAATAATAGCACCACCCGGTTTCGACTATAACAAAAAACCAAAAATAAATAATTGATGTTTAATTTTTATGTAGTACAATTTATTCTAAGCATTTTGTAGTGTTTCCTTTGTTAGTAATAACGACCGAACATTGCCATCCCATTGAATTTATTACATCTTGGCACCTTTCAAAGGTCCAAAGATCGTTATTTTTGATTGGTTTAATTACCGACCCCTTCTTCTTACTTCTTCTATATTTATGTAGACAACTTGTCGATTGGATTTACATCGGGAGACTAGGGAGGCCATTTCATTACAGTGACTCCATTATTCTGAAACCATGTTTTAAGCCATTCTGCTGGTATGTTTCGATTCGTTGTCTTGTTGTGGCACTACGGTGACATTACTTCGTCTAATAATATTTTCATATATTCTGACTTATCCAAAATAGTTTTAATACGGTAAATGAGTCCAACACCATAGTACGGAAAGCACCTCCATACCATAACACTAGAATCGTTATGTTTGAAAGTTTTTATTGTAGTTTTGTTTATTATATTCCTTGCTAAGAAGCCTCCTTACTAATAAAAAGTATTTTAGACTCATCAGTCTAAGGAAAGTAAGGAAAGTCTAATCTATTTGAGACATGCTGAGAAATTAAGAGGTGAATTTCTCAGGGTCTATGGGTTTTCTAGTTATATTTCCTACGACTACGACTGATACAGTTTCAGTACTTATTGATATATTTAATTATTTTTGAATCCCTGCTGCTGAGATAAATGCCACCTTCTTATAAACCATTAAAGGCGTCCCGACAGTTTTACACTATTTTACACTGAATGTTATAACAATTGTTGGAACTGTTTATGTATATTCCAATTGTAATAGAAATGTTGCTATTATTTTGAGAGGTCGAAATTCGATATTTTGTCTTTATAATCAATTTTATTGGAATACTTGTGTTGATTTTAATGAAATATAATTCTTTTCTTATAGAATAAAATTTTCACAAAATCAGGACAATACTTTAGAATATATATTAAAAAACTCACACAAGATTTTGCAAAATTTTGAAATTTGAAATTTCAAACACAAATAACTCATAAACTATTAGAGATAAATATCACAGTCGATAGTTATTGGGCTCTTTCAGTCTTACCTCCGGGCAGAGGATTTGCCTCTCTTGGAAAAAATACCACTTTATTGTACTGGAATCACGTATTAACGTTATTAGGTACAATGTATGCAATATAATGCGTGGGGTGACAGTAGAAAAACACTAGTGTTCTAATTGAATTCAAATATTATTACCGAAGAAAAAAAATTACAAATAAGTACGAAAGATATATTCGGCTCTGCCGAATATATCTTTCGACTTTATATTCGAACAGAATCTTTCTCTGTTCGAATATAAAGTCGAACATATTTTATACACATACACGCTAATTACAACAAGTTGTTATATATATAAAAGGAAAATTTATATCTACGGATATTGGGAACGAAAAATTTTGATATATTTTTTAACTTTTTTTACTCATCTGACTTTTATGATTCTTGGAATTTTTTGAAAAATTTAAAAATTTTTTTATCAGAATTTTGATTTTGTCTCAGATATCGGTCTATAATTTCTTTGTACTGGACCGATTTTTCTGGTTTTAAATACCAAACTATAAGGACAATAACATACAAATTTTATTTAATTTTCGATTATTTTGTGACCGTGAGAAAGTTTCCAACAGACAAGCAGAAAGAAATGTTAAATTGATTTAAATTTTAATATGATGGAAGAATTAGGTGGTTCCTTCACGGTTCCTTCTCGGTATCTATCACCAACTGTGGTGGTGAATAGCAAAATAACGTGTTTTAAGATTTATTCGATCTCACCCAACACTCGAAATTATTTGTTAGATTCGAGTTTAACAATTTTATCTCATTTCATATGAATAATAAAAATTTTAGAATTAAAAATAATAATTATGTAATATTTTATAATTCTTAACAGAATGGCATTGGATGGTTATAATTTAGATGCGATATTGAAAAAGAAAAAGAAGAATCTATATAATCGCATGACAGCTGCAGCAGGTAAATACTAGATGAAATATTTTCACAGGAAAAATCGTGCACCGCAAAATATTATTAAGCTGATTTTAGGATTTTTATTATGTTATTCAAACATGTTCAAAAATATTATGTTTTACAACGAACAATAGTATAATATATGAAACGTGAAACGGTAAATTGAGATCTAATTTCTCATAATCGGCTTACTAATATAAATGAAAGTTTTCCTACTTCTCACGATATGATCTACATGTATCTTTTGATATTGTTTACATATATTTTTAGTACACAAAGAATGTCATCCTGAAGCTATAGTTCCAACCCCGCCATCAACTACCATATCAACAACGCCAGCACAATCTAACAGTACACCATTAATGCCGTTATATCCACAAGACGCTTATAAAACTTAACGTTGGTGTTGCTTACAACCAATTAAACTAATAAATAGTTGGATTTCTTATAAATTAATATAAATATTGTTATATGATTGAAATAAATTCCCAAAAACCAAAAAATCATCTTCCGAAAAACAAAAATATTAAAAACTTCCTGGAACTGGACCAGTAACTGTTGTGTCTTTACAAAAAAAAAAATGATAAGAAATGAAAAAATTAAAAAAGTGCTAAAATTTTAGATAAAATCAAAATTTAAGGGAAAAAATGAAAAAAAGAAATACAATTTTAGTTAATAGAAATTACAAATTTATACTGATTTCTTTAAAAAAATGGAAAATATGATTCTCATAAATAATAATTTAAGGAAATACTAACACATAGATTGATTTGAATGCAGGACTACCTTTCAGAATCTAAAATATATAAAGAATGGGAATTCCCCTGGTAAAGCCGATACGGGGAAAACAAATACAACAATTTTTGGTAAGAATTGACCGGATAGTCGACTGGTTCCCTAAAAAAAACTCAGTTCGGGAACAAATAAGGAAACTTGTTTTGTCAAGAGTCGACTTAGATAAAAGAGCCCTATTTGATTAAACGTCTATCGTAAGACTGGTAATGCAAGAGCGGAACGGATAGTTTGTCAAAAACAACACGACTTTCCTTAGGCATCTGAAAAACAGGTCATTTAGAGGGCTCGGGAAAGATTTCCGCAGATAATAAATTTTTCTGGACTGCAATAAAGTTTGGGCACAAGATATTCGACTACAGAGTCTCAATATTTCTTTAAGGGCCAGATTATGATGATTTTCAATGTTGTTAATGACGCACGAACTGTGCTTGGAACGTCCGACTAGTAAAAGCTTTGATCTCATCTAGTCTCCTCATATAGTATTATGAAATGTCGAAATGTCCGTATCACTTATTAAACGTGACGGTGCATTTAAAGTGAATACTGAAAAATATTCCTCTTCTTTTGAACTAAAAAAGGAAGGATTTGCTTGGCATTTAAACAAACACATATTATATGGTCTTTGGACACATGCAGGGCATGCATTCAGAACGAGGTTAATAGGTATTAATCCTATAGCCCTCTGCAATGGGCGGTGAGTGGCCTCCAAGTACATTTCCACGACCCTTATTTCACTCTAGAACAATGCGAAATTTATAGTCTGTGCCAATAAAAAACAAGAAAGTAAAAGTGTATATCAGATTATTATCCTTCCTGATATATATTTCTAAAAAATTCTTGAGCGAGAATACTTCAAAGAAAACTTTTCAAAAGAATCATGTTTATTATTTTTTTAAAGAAATCGGTATTCTACACAAATTATATAAATTCACTTCAAAATAATAATATTAATTTTTTTAATATGTATTTAATTAGTTTTAAAAATGAAAAGGAATTATAAAATAAAATAATAAGAATTTTCAATTTATATTATTTTCTCAATGAAAATGCACAGAATGTCTAGATTAAGTTTTTTTGGAAATTATTCTGAAACTTTTTTGTCGGTTGGATGATTTTTTTTGAAATTCAACATAAAGATAATTTTAGAAGTTTGGAACCCATAGGTGCTCCATGGAAGTTTGGAACCCATAGGTGCTCCGTGCAAAATGGTTACCTCGGACATTTCGCTTTCAATTTTAACATTTTCCGCCACCTTGTGGTCCCTGTTAAGATCTTTAAAAGACATGTTTATATGTGTTTCATTTCTCGTATTATTTTCGAGTTATATGTATATGAATTTTCAAAATTGAAAATTTTATAAGGTCTTTAATTAGTTTTCTTTAATAAACATATGTCCAAAATTATTACCCGATATTTTTTAATTAAATTAAAAAACAAAATTATTGGGAATAAACCAAAACTAACGAATGTTGAATTTGAAATTTAAAAAATTATGAAATTTTTATTCTTTTTTGGTCGAAGAAGTGTCCACACTATGTTAATTCTAAAAAATCTTAAGAAAATATATAAAATACCAATCTTAATTTTGTGGCCAAATGCTCTTCTGACCCAATTTTTATCAGTATATTGAATTTAATCATTATGTTCTTAAATTCCAAAGATGAATCTTAAAAACAAATGCAGTTTTGAAAATCTCAATGTGTTTTTGTAATTATTTGGTAATGGCTTCTTCCAGACTTACAGAATACAAGGAGAATACAATGAAATTCTTTCAACAAAATAATAACTACTTTCAACATTTTAATAATTAAGAATTAATTATTTATTTCATTTGGAAATTGTTAAATTTCTCCAAAGTTCAAAAGAGTGAAAATATTATGAAAATATTATTTATTTCTAAATAGCGGAAACTGGTTTAAATATTTCTACTTCAAATAAAGATTTCATAACTGCAGACATGTATCTGGATTATTTGCGTAGTGCAAACTTCCAAATATATAATGCTACACTCCTCTGCTATCATGATGTTAAATTCAAGTAAATCCAGCCGATCATAAGTAAAATATTATTATCTAAAAAAATCAATTCTGTCCCACTGTGCAAAGAATTTTATAACCATGTTTCATTCAAAATTTAATTATTTTTCTAACTTCAAATATATATTCATTTGAAATAGAAAATACGTTATCAAGATTTGTTGTTTAATTTCGTTTGAAATAAAACATATTCATAAAATAACACCACACAGTGTATCGAAATCGATTTGTTTTGAAAATAATTCTGTAAGAATAAAAGACGCCAGAACTTACAGATTCACAATTTTTAAAGAAAAAGAAAATGGAACATCATTTGATGTCAAAATAGAGATAATCCAACCATGTAAGTGTATCTTTTATAGACATCTACAAGGACTATATATATACAAAACAAACAAGAGGTGTTCTACATTAAAGAGGGTAACTGACTACGCGCCTGACCATATAAGGTCTAGTATTTCTCAAAATCAAAAACACCTCAGCTCTGATTTTATGATTTCATTATGATATCTTAAATGGTTCAAAAGTTCTAGAATTACTTCCAAAAAAAGAATCGATTTGGACACACTGTGCACCATTATTGATAAAATCAAAATATAAATCCTCTCTAGTTCCATTAAAAAATATTTAATACCAAAAACAAAACAAACAAAAAATAATAAATTAAGTTAAAAATAAATAAAAACCCAAATTATAAATAATAATTATACAACTACAAATATATTATACAAATTACATAAATACTCAAAAAAACTGCATATAAATACATATTTAAATTAAAAAAAATTAAATAAGAACAAATATATATATATAGAAATCAATACCTAGCAACCAAATGATTAACATAATATTCCTATATACACAATACTGGCAAAATAAAATTTATTAAATAAATTAAAGTATATACAAAGTATACATATATAATTGATTTTTTAGATATAAATAATAACAAAATTAAAATGATATAAAAAAGTAATTTTAAATATACATAATAAATATGTATGTATATGAATGAAAAATATTAAGTATTTAAAAATTAATACACACAACAACAACAACAAATATTATAATAATGAAAGAATACAATATTAAATATTCTTAAAAATTAAAAAAACTACTAAATTTAACTTCATACAAAAAAAGTATTTATATTGATTGTATGATGGTAATTTATAATAAATAAAACAAAAAAAAGATTTAACTTATTCAGACATTTAGATATTTAACCACACTCTCTTTCATACACACACACAGAATACAAACAATAATAAAATAAATAAATAAATTATGAAATAAATAATAAAAATATATAAAATAATTTAAACAATCAACAAGAAAAAAATGAAATCAAATAAAATTCAAAAGAAAATCAAAATAAATTTTTATTGTTGTTATTTTATTTATAAGAAATTAGCAGGCACCGCAAACTTCGTTTTGCCAATGTTACTTTCGGGTATTTTGGGAATATTCTGTGAAAATTTCATCAAACTAGGCCCAGCCGTTTTAGTGTCTATACGTTACATATTACATATACGTTACATTTTCTATTTTATTTTCTATTAAAAAAATTATTCTGAAACCACTATTTTGTTTTGTGAAAGACAACTTCGTCTAATATTTTCTCATATTCTGACGCATCCATGATAGTTTTAAAACGGTAAATGGGTCCAACAACATAATACCATAACACTAGAACTGTCATGTTTAAAAGTTTTTGTTATAGATTTTTGATTATATTCCTTGCTAAATAACAATATTTAAGACTTATCAATCCACATCTCTTTTTCAAAATGCCAAACCAAATAAGTTTTATTAAACTTTGATCTATATGAATCATGCTGAGCAGTTAAGAGGGGACTTATCCAATAATATTTGTTATTTCGGCATGTGTTTGTTCATCAGCACAAGTACAGTGTTTAGACCTCCCTTAGTACAAACCACTTGTACCCCTCAAGTACTTGCTTACCATAGTGGTAGGGTACCAAGTCATGCCAAAAATAAGTGAATATATTATGAAGTCTTACGAAAATACATTTTTGTAAACATTTCTTGATGTAAATATTGGTATTTATAGACCCCGTTGTAGGAATTATTGGCTTCTTTGCCGCAATTTCATATTGCTTTTTGAGAAATTTTGACTGCTTCATTCAATCCCTCGAGCATCCGCAACATAAAATTTTTGACTTTTTTGACTTTCCCACTAGATGTGTTGGAAGCTTTTCTGAAAATGCTTTCCACTTTTATTTGGCTTTACAAACATCATGTGGACCATTTTTTTTCTACCTGTAACAGGTTTTCTATCAACGCACAAGTTCTCCCGGTGCTGTTTTATAACATTGGAAACAGTTTGACAACAAGCCTTTGAAATTTTGTCCAACTAACTGTAGGACCAGGTTGGGTTTTGTTGAAAATAAGTACTCACTTTTTTAAATATTACAACATATCTAGAAATAAGAGCTGTAGGTTGCTTCTTAGAAAGTTAAAGATTTTTTATTTAAATAATATATGCTTTTGATCTATCATTTACTAATGAGTTTTTTTGCCCAAACGTACTATATAAATTGCTTGTAATCTTAGACGTTAAATTAAAAATAATAATAATATTAAAAAAAAAAAAAAACTTTGAATAGATCCCTGTTAATCGAGGTTCTAAATGCTCTTAAAAAATAAGAACAAAGGCGTGAATGTGTAAAACTTTTTATCATAATATCGATTATTTTTGCCAATAAAAGAAGGATTCTTGTGTTGAATTAATAAAATAGATCGATTATTTTGTTCATCATTCACCTATTTTTTTGATATCGTTCAATAATTTTAAAATTTTAAAGAAATAGAAACTTTTCAATATATAATTTTATTTATATTTAACTCTTGTACTTTATTGATTCATATATATTAGTTGATCAAAACAATTAATAATACAATGACATTAAATATAAAAAATGATTTTGTTTTAATGGGGGGCAGTTAAATATTCTTAAGATTGATTAACTTTTCAGACAACATTACAACTAGAAAAAGAAGTGTAAATAAAGGAATTTAATACAAATGCTGTTTAAATTACAAATAATTGAAAAAAATGTAAAAAATAATAGACCCTCTTATAGGGGTTCATCTATATCTAACAACACTTGTTGAAAACAGTGTGTTTGCAATAAATTTATAATGTATCCTAATAGTAAATGTATTTAAGATTTGCTTTTTGCAGCTGCAGCTTCTCTTTCGATAGCACGTTGTTTTGCCTTTTCATAAATTGGCATCAATTGACCACGTTCTCCTAACATTTTTAATAATTCCACAATGAAGGGCAAATAATTGTGTTTACGACGTATATTCTCAATGCGGTAACGTTTACGTTTCTCAATTTCATTGTCTACCAAAAAGCGTAACTTGGCAATTTCAGTTTCTCGATCATCATCCGTTTCCATGGCTTCTTCACCCCCACTAAGTAGTTTATCGATTTGTTGTTGATAGATTCTTTGCCGATCCGATACAATGGCCATTAAATTAAAATGTATTTCACCTTCACTGTATTTATTCATGCGCTTTTCAATTATGGGACGCACAACATCAATCCAATTTTGACCTGGTGCTATAGCACCCAAATCTATTGGTCCCTCTTTCAAACCATCCAACTCGTAGAGTCGGCCATCAATTGGTACATATCCAATAAAATGGTAGACGTCTTCATCTTTATTTTGGTTTTTCGAATCCAGTTCGAATAGAGTTTGACGGGCGAAACTGTTATGTACTGTGCGAATTTGTGATGCATTACTTAATGTCAACCCTTTATTATAGGGATCGAAGAATTGACAAAATTCTTTGAAATTTGTTAAAGTTTCACCAAGTTTAATGTCTCCATGTTTACAATTGAGTAAAATGCTTAAAATAGCTTGAGTGGCACAGGCATTATTAATTACCTGTTTTGCAAAGAATATTTTCTCTAAACGATTATCTTTAACTACAGATCCTGCTGGCTCATCATCTTGTACCCATTTGAAAAGGAAAATAAGACCGTGAATTGGTTCAAGTTTTTTGAAAGTTTCCGCATCTAATGACCAAATTTCTTCCACTTGAGCTCCTTCACAACCTAATAAAAATATCATAAATAAACAACAAAAAAATCCAGTTTCTTCTAAAAAAAGCCGGTTTTCCACCAACTTACCAAATTCTTTAATTAATTCGGTAAAAACTCCTGGATCACTTTCAATTAAACACCAGTTACCAGCACCTTCCATACTTGTATATTTATTCAATTGTTATACAGTCTTTTGAAGAGATTTAATAATTTTTTTTCTTTTTTTGTACATTCGTTGCAAATGACAAACAATTTTGCAATCTCACAAACAGGGATGGAAAATTGATTTTAATTCGTCATCAAAATAAAATTTTCAATAGTACTTTTATATACTTTATGGTTTGTTAACATTAGACAGTTTTAATCCTTGCCATTGAGTGAAGATTTTTATGACAGAATATTAATTTCTCCATCAAAATATTTTGTAACAAATGTTTGATTTTGGCTTAAAAACATTATAAGTCATAATTTCACTTAAAATAATCTATAAATTTATTAATATACTTATTATATGTTTAAACGTAATAATGACTAAAAGAAGTCAGAGTGTTAAATACGAAAATCGGAAGAATTCTGATGTAAATTGTTAAATGAAACGGAGATACATGGAAAATTTGTCATTTTGAAAAACTAAAAAAGAAAACTATAATATGCCTTGTAAAAATTATAATACTGTTGGTACTTTACACATTTAAAGGTATTAAAAAACTATAGTATAAAGTTTTGCAACCTTTCTCAGCGTTAGTTAAAGCAGTAGTACCAGAGATGGTAAAATACTTATACTAAATGACGCCACTATTGTTGGTAAAAGTTTTAACCAACTGTTTTTTGCATATTTTATTTTTTTGAACAGTGATTCCTAAACGATTTTTTTAATAACTCTAACTTTTGAACCATTGGTAATATTTCAAAAAATAAGAGGTTTATATTATAATTTTGTAGCTAAGCGGAGATTATATATTGTTTTTCTTTATATTTCAAAAACATGATCAATTGCTAAACAAATATCTTTATACTCTAAACTTTCCTAAGCGCTTGAGGTACTGCTGTTAATAACATACAGTAAAAATGGCACTACACACGTTCAACTCAGAATCACTTTTTGAGTCAATTAAATGTCGTCCCCGTATTTGTCTCCGGGCTGTCCATGTCAACGTTGTGAATACTCGATATGTCGCAATTTTGATCATTATTTTGGGTCAAAAAAATACTATTGTAATTGATCGTGTTTTCTTCAACAGTTTAGGTAGCTCCCAAACAAATGTCCTCCCGGAATGGATTTTTAAGCTCATAAAACTCATATATACATAAGATCCACAAATGACCGTACCTCCCACAGAGACACACTTTCGAAAATCACTTTAAGTACATTGTTCTCAAAAAATTTTAGTATAGCGATATTTCGTATGTATGAAATCTAGATCCAGAAAACACCAAACTTTTTATTTCCAGTATCGAATAATTATTTCTTATGGCCGTCATATAAACCACACCCGAATGGAATATTTAGATGATTGTCATAAAAATATTTTAAAAAAGTATATATGATATAAAGTATAATTAATAAAATAGAATTATACGGCCCATAACATATAGTCGGGCTTGAACGAGAATTTTGTCTTCGGTAATATCTATTGTTTTCATAAATGTTAATATAATGAATTTAAATTAATTTTCTTAAGGGGCAGATGTGGAATCTGTGGAATAAAATGGGTTTATAAAGATCTAATTTAGCAAAAATTCATATTTATATAAACTTTAAACTAGTTTTCTTAAGGGGCAATACATGGGAAATTATTAACTGATTAAACTTTGATACACAAAACTGATCCGTAATCAATTTTATCAATATGGAACCATTTTCATTTTTAAGTAATAATGAACCCGTTAAAAATTACATCTGATTTTTTAGAAATGTACACTTCCGTCACTTTCTGGGGCTTAAACATTTTGATATATAAAACAATTTGTCTAGTTTAGTATTTGGAACCAATATGGTTAACATTGGAATAGAACTTTCCAAAGAGCCAAATAATTAACCCTTCCAGAGGCAAGAAGTAATTTTGGGAAATTCTACCTAAAAGTGTTCACATTTCAAAAATGTCTCGGTATGACGGTATTCTCATTCATATCAAAATTTATATACAATAAGTAAAGTACTAAAAAATAAATAATTTAAAAAATAATCACTGTTTCATTTAAAATCCATCACCACCCAGTGATGAGCGTATATTAACACTGTCACTCCGGATGTAACGCCAAGAAGGAATCATATAAGACCACATAAAGTATATATTCTTGCAATTGTGCCAATTGGATAGTATATCTGCTGGAAATATTCTCACTCCTAAAATAATTGTCAGAATTCAGTGAAATTCCTATATCGGTTCATTAGCAAAAACATTCTAGATTATATCTGAGTCAACCTTAAAATTTCTTAGAAGAACTTTTCTAAATCTTCCAACAAAAAGTAATTAGATTCATTTAAAATTTAACTATAACTTACATGTATATAGACTTCGTCATTGCATAAAAAATCATCAAAATCTGATTAAAATATCCAAATCTAATATCTAAAATTTTGATATATCCCAAAAGCAATGTGTCATATAGGCCAAAATTTTGAAAATATGTTTCTGAAATTTGCGCATACATATATTTATAATGATACATAATAAACCCCAATAACAAGATTTTAATTTTTTGATTTTAAGCTTATACAAATTATATTAAGATCAATAATATTAATATTCGACGCAATTCCTTTTGTAACTTTATTGAAAATCGCCACGAATAAATTTCTAACATTCTAAGAAAAAAAACTTTCATGAATACGATTCATATCAAACTATTTTAAATAATGAAAAATGCGAAATTTTTAATAAATTATTAATTTTCATGGACTAGCAGTTAAAAAATTGTCGTGTACCATGTGGTTCTTGGCCACATGCGGGATAAATATTAGGGACGGTACGGTCAATACGAAACCAAAGTTGTTCTACTCTTGTTACTTGAAACCGCGGAATTTAAGGCGGCTCCGTGTATGTTGTTCAAAGCTGTCAGATACGAATTCTGATTTAATGGATCGTGCATATACATACTTATACTTGGTAGTAACACCAGTTGTTTAATATTAAAGTAAGGATGACTTCTCTGATGATATCCTATAAGAAACTGCTTACTTACTCCTTTACTGGAAATATTTTTGTTTCTTCATGTAGATGGCGACATTTGAATACAGCCTGTTATGGTTCTTATGGCTATATTTTGACAGCTTTGAATGTTTTTCCACTCATACCATTGAGCAATAGTGTCCATACGTCATACGTTTTATATGTAGCTAATAAGGTTTCTTTATGCATACCCCAAGTACTGCTTTGGGTACTTTATTTCTACTTCGGTTTGTCAATTTATAATTAACAATTTGACGAAAGTTTTATGATTAAACTTAGAGGTTGTCTCAGGTATCGGTCTATAAGTGCTCAATACTATAACAAATAATCTTTTTTTATTGAACTCTTTCAATTATTGTGGACGCGTGCGTGCCAACAACAACAACTAGACAGATGGATATAGGTAATTCAACTCAGATATTGAGTTAATGCTTAGAAATTGCTCCTGTCTGTTACTATTTTTTGAAATACATTTTAAAATTTAATATAAAAATTTTATTCAATCGAAAATTGAATTAAAAATTAAAAAAAATATATACCTGAGGCATTCTGTTGCATAATTATTATCGATAATACCGTTTTATCTTTTAAATTAACAAAAAAACGCTTCAAATTTCCAGTGACATTTTTTATTAGAATTGGTTTATTTTGAACAAAAAAATCGCTCGATTATCATTACAGTTAATCTACAACTTTTTCACATACATAATTTAAATCTGGCAATGTTGTAGCGTCCGCCATGAAAAGAAAAATAAATTTCGCTGTCGTATTGAGAAAAAATTATACAAAATTTACATTTTCCTTCCTATTAAATTTATATTAAAATTTGTGAAAATGTTTTAACATTTTTTAATAAACTGTGAACAATATAAAAAATATTGAATTTTTACGTTAAAGTCACAATTTAATGACGAAAATATGAAGAAAAAATTTATGATTGCAACGCGAACAGACTTTTTGCGAATGAAAAATTTTATTGGGAAGTGGTGGTTTTGTGTGTAATTGGAGTTTTTTCCCCTTCATATTGATAATTCAACAAAACGAAAAAAAGAAAATTTTGTTCTTTAAAAGTATTACATGCAAAAGGAAAATTCAAAGATAATTCTATTAAAAGTAAATAAATAATAAAAAACTAAAAATATATAAAAATAAAATATAAATTTGTAATACAGTTTAAACGATAAAATAAATAATGGTGGTCTCAAAAGACTCCAAGCGTAAACGCAAGGAGTCGTCACCGCCAGCGACGGCACAGCAACAATCATCTACAGCAGTAGAGTCATCACCAGAAATGCCCAAAAGGTAAAATGTGTTTAAAATTTTAAAAAATGAACGTGTGTGTGCACTATTTGTTTAAATATCTAAAGAATATAATTTTAATTAACTCTTCTCCATCCATTTAAAATATACTCCAGTTAAAATATTATTGTTGTTGCTTTAATTCTTTCGGTTTTCGCATTGTGGATACTATTTATTATGTTGTTGTTGTATGTTCATGATGATGATGTTGTTGTGTGTATATATTTTAATTGTTGTATATAGTACATTTGAGGTGTTTGTCGATCGACTCTTTTTTTTGTTTTGCTAAAAGTGTAGAATGAAAGAACATTTAATTTGTGATGGTGGGGAGATATTTGTTGTTGATACGATACGAGTAGGTTAGTTCAGCTCAGTTTAGTCCAATTCATTTTGAATGGGTGACGTTGAAACATTTCTTTTTTTATATATTTGTGTTTTTTAATATAATAGTGTTGCATTTATTCGGTTATTTTCGTTTTTTAATTAAAGAGTGGGGGTGGGTACTGTAGAGATGACTGTGTAAATGCATGAATCTTTTTCTTAATTCATTTACATAAATTATTATATTATTATCTATTATTCATATTATTTTTTATTAATTTTTTAAGATAGTGAATTAGTAATTATTGTTATTTAAATAGATTTATTTAAATTATAATAATTATTACTGTATTTTAGTATGAGTAGAAAATAAGGGTAATAATGTTCATTATGTTTATATATTTTTTCCCGATTAGCAAAAATAAAAATTTATTGCTGCTATTTTAGTGTATTGTTATTTAAGATTGCATATTCTTAGATTTTGGAATATCAATTATCTCTAGGCCCCTTGGTAAGCCTTTTCAGATCAGGGTTCATATATAACAGCCAAGTTTTCACGTTTTCAAGTTAACATATTGATGTCATACCATCGCAGACACAAAAAAATTTGCCGAGATCTACAAGATTAGTTCTGGATCAATATGTTCAATGCTTACTGTTCTCTGGCTTGATTTTCTTGATAATCTTTTCAAGTCCATAATTTTGCCCTTATATTGGATGACTTTTACTAGATATGATATTTGTCAAATCATATGAAAAACTTTAATCGTCAAGTTGGCGTGGCGAGCATTTTTTTATTCAGCACCGTGTTGAATAACTGTGGACATATTACTGACTATAATAGTGACGTTAGAGGAATTTCGACCAAGAATGATCCTGTTTAAATTTATTTTCAATAGAAAAGACGTTACTCTTATATCTCCATTTTATGTATTTGCGAACAACAAAATTTCTGAAATGTGTTTGGAGGTAGCGAAATATCCAGTTTATTTTTATTTATGCAGTATTCAATTTATTAGTAACAGATATTTGATTTGTTCAATTAATTACCTTTTTGTTTTTTTATTTTTTATTCCTTGATAGTTTCACCACTTCATATTTCAGGTTTTTCTTATGAAAACTTCGAATAACTCCTTCCAAACTGTTCACTATTTAGTTTCATATTCTCTTTTAGTTTTGATTTCTTTAATGGACTAATTGTTTTTGAAAAATGTAAAATTTTTAAGAAATGTAAAATTATGCGTATTTTTTTATTCACTTTATTTATGCAGAAAATTAATTTCATAGATATCAGTTCACAGTTTGGGAATGGAAAATGATAATACTGATTTTTTAAGATGAACTTAATATTAAAGGGTGAGATCGAAAAATTCTTTAAACACGTTTTTCATTAAAACTTTTAACCCTTTTTGATCTTGTTTTGATCAAGTTGCCTTTGTAAAATATGTCAGCTATACGAATAATGTTAAACAAATTTATTTATTGTTAATCTGATTACAATGAGTGACCAGAAAAAGTGCGTACTAAAATTATTAAATATTTTCAACAAAACCCAATTTAGTCCTACCAAACTGTTTCCAATTTATTAAACATTACCGGAAAAACAACTGTTCTGTTCATCTACAGATATGAATGGAATGCTCCACATGATGTTTCTAAAGCCAAAATAATGTAGAAAATTTTTTAAAAAGAGCTTTGGTATCCAAAATCAGTCAAAATATCTCAATAAGTTGTTGGTAATGCAAGCAATATGCAGTTGCGGGGAAAGAAGCAATCGAAAGTTGCTAATATCGAAATTTACATCCATTTATAATACTTCATAATCTGTCCATTTATTTTTGGCCTGAGAGGTAAATCCTCAAAACTGCCCGGAGGTAAGGTCAGTGAAGAGATAGTGGGCTCTTGTTTTAAGAGAATTGAAGAGCACAAAAAGGTGTCCTAACAAATGGTAGATCTAAAACGGACTTTGAGCAATGTAATGGAAATCATAATTAAAACGTTAGTGGAAAGATTTCCAAAAAAGGTTTCGAATTTTATCAATAGTAATTAAAACTACATTTTTTTGTAAATTGTAATAATAATTTCAATTTTATAAAATTAAAACTATTATATATATTTTGTTTTTGATGTCTGTTTTAGTCTATATTTAAAGTTTATAAATGTTGATCTTTCAAAACAATCAAAGTAATGAAATTCGTCTAAGATATTGAAAATTTGTAACTTCTAGATTATATACTTATGAAATATTTTAAATATTGTGTATAAAAATGTCATTCATGAAATTACAATTAGTTTTGAATATTTTAATATGCGGATCTTGTATATGATTAAATAATTATTTCGTTTATTGATTGTATTTATTTCTATGTTTTGGGATTTGATTGAAACTAAGATACAAGTACATTTAAAATAATTATAAAAACGTATATATTTCCTATAGGGACTTTTACAACTCTTTCGTAATTCTGAATTAATTTTCAACTTTATTATAATTGTAAACTAAGGTATTCTGCAAACTATTCTAGTTATACATTCAGTTGTACAACATCTTTGCTAAAACTGAGTTTTATCATTATTTCTAATTTTTCATTTTATTTCTTAGGACAAAGGTTCAAGCTCAACGCAAATTTGCGCAAGGTCAAAGTGCACCCCAATCATCTTACAGTTCAATAATCGCAGCATCATCATCATCTAATACTGGACCAAGTACTTCATCGGAGTGTCGTGAACCACCTACAGAGATTCTGCCCAACAAACGTCCAAAAACAGAAGATTTTTTAACATTTCTATGCTTTAGAGGATCATCAGCGTTGCCACCACATTTGGATTTTCTTAATCAGGGCAAAAGTAAAGAACCTGAAAGACCGGTGAAAAAACCAACTGTTAAACCAGTTATTAAAAAGAAAGGAAAGAAAGGTCGACCGCCTAAGAATGCTAAACATAAAGAAGAAAATATGTCAAGATCTAAAGAAGAAGGCGAGGTTAATAAAAACGATGTTGAGACATCACAAGAAAATCAAACCGATATAAATATAACTGAAGGAAATAACAAACATTTCGAAAAAGTTCAAGTTGTTGTTAGAAAAGATGAAGAAGGTGAGGGGAAATGTGATGTTGAAGGTGAAGAAGAAGAGGATGATGATGTACCCAGTTTTGCCGTACGTAAAAGAGCTGAAGTTGTTGCCGATGGTAATCGTCGTGCTAATCGTAACAACGCTGATGAAAAGTGCAATAATTCTATGGAGACTTCGAAAAGACGATCAAATCGTGCAAGTACAAAAGGGTCTAAATTTATGCTTGATCATTTGTCAGATGAGGAAGACGATGAATATTTTTCTGCAGTCGATGAAAATAGTAAAGCTCTAAACTCTGATATAGATAATAAAGAAAGAAAAAATACCAAGACACCAGCGAATTCAGAAAGGAAATCTGAGACTCCTTCAAAAGAGAGTGAAACAACAGGAAAATCTAGAAAAGGCAGACCAGCTTCAAACAACAAGAAAAAGGATGTAGAAAATAGCAAAGAAATTGAAAGAGATGAATCTGTAAAATCGGACATAAAAGAGAAGGCACCCGTGAAACGCCAGCGACAAAAAGAATCACCAATTTTCATTCCTTCACCAGAACCATCAGGACGAATGACTAGACAAAGAGCATTTTTTGAACCTGTAAAAGTACCACATAAAGATAATGATGATGAAGCAAAAAATGATGTAAAGAAAGAAGATGGAGGAGAAAAACAAGTAGAAATTAATTCTAATGCTATTGAGACAACTGATCAAACTCCAACTGTAAAAAACGAAGAATGTAATGAAAAAATATCTGCGGCTCTTATCTGTAATGATAAAAGCAAACCTACACAACTAGATGTATTTGATTTTTCATCCGATGATGAACAACCTTTAGCAAAAGCCATTAAATTGAAAAAGTCTGGGACAAATAAATCGAGTCCGAAGAAATCGAACCCCCGTGGTAAGAAGTCTTCTCCAAAAAAGGAATCAACTGAAGAATCTATTAAAAACCCTGATAAAGAAGATATTAAAACCGAACAGGCAGATGGAGTTAAAAAAGAATCTACAACTATGGAAAATGTTACGCCAGCGACTGAAAACGATTCCTTAAAAACAAAAGAAAAACGTTCTAGCGGGCAAAGTACAAAGTATTCCAAAAAGAAGGAACATGATGAAAGTTTAAATGATACTGATAAAGAATCCATAGTCCATTCGCCGAAAAAGCAAAGTAACGCCAGACAATCTCGTAAAAAGAATAAAGCAGACAATAATAAAAATGTAGCTGGTGAAATTGAAACTGAAGATAACCAAGGCAGTCCTACCAGAAATCAGAGACCTTCACGTAAAACAAAAGAAGCAGCTACAATATACATGGGCATAATAGGACATCGGTTACAAATGGCTGAAGATGATGACGACGATATATCTTTAAGTAGTTTTGATCGACCAAATGTCCGAGAAATGGAAAAAATGGAAAACGAACTAAAACGTAATAGTGCATCTGCAGGAAAAGGATCTCCACCACCGAAGCAAGCAAAATCTTCAGACATGCCAGAACCACCATCGATTCCTATATCAACAGCTGCTACTGGTGAAACAAAACCAACAACAGGTCGCCGAGGTCGACCACCTAAAAATTCTAAAATACAAGCAGCTGTACAATTACCAAAACGTGAGATTGAAGGTATGCTCGTAAAGAAAGGCGCTATTGCAAAGTTAACACAATCTACAGAAAACTTAGCTGAGACCAAAGACAGCAAAACTGAACCTTCTAAAGCGGGTACTGAAGACGATGAAGATTTCCTGCTGAATGAGGAACTTAACGAAACCAAACGTAAGCTCGAGAAAAGCTTTAGTGATTCGGATGATGAGCCATTAGCAATTAAAGCTCATGTTAAGAGTAGTGATAAAGATGGAGAAGAATCTCGCAAGTCAGCAGGTGTAGGAGGAGGAGAAAAAGGAGGTGAATGTATATCTCCATTAGCCTTACCAACAACAGTTGCTAATCCTCCAACAACAAGTATCGGAGGATTAACCAGTCTTTCAATGCTACCAATAACTACCAAATCTATTGCAACGACCACGACCACATCCAATCAAACACATTTAATTTCAACATCCCAAACAACACCAGTAACAACGTGTATACCGACTACCGTATTAGCAACACCTCCAGCAATCAGCGCACCTATAGCTACGACACCATCACCAATTAGTTGTAATATACAGCCTCCAGCTCCAGTAACTCCTACATCACAATCTCCATTCAAAAGTATTGAAAAGAAGTCACCTGTTCCAACTTCTAAGATTTTAAATGTACCAGCTACATACGGCATTCCCCCAGCTTCGCCTACAGGTAATATTGCAGGTGGTATTAACACAAATTTTGGAAAGTCGCCCATGTATGTACCACAATCTCCAGCCCATTATCATTCACCACATTCATCACATATTAGACCAACGACAAGTATGCAACAATTTCCCGTGCAATCTGTGAAGAATCCTTCACTTGTTGCACCGCCATCCAATACGGTCACTTCCCATTTGACTACTCCTCAATCACAAATGACTGCTCAATCGCCAATAAAATATCAAACTCCACCAACTACATATCCTCCACCAATCGAGGCATATCCCTCGCCAAAAATTAATCCCAACTTCTTAACGCCCAAATTTGATCGCAATACTCTATCGCGTCCTGGAAACAATACTGGGAATAATAATTCTTTTCCTTCACCTTCACCAGTCAAATTCGATATGTCCGGTTCAAGTAGTGGTCTCTTAAAGAATTCTTCACTTTCGGCACCAAATGCAACAATGAGTCCTAAGACTTTATTATCAAGCAACATTAATTTTATGGGCAATAATCCAACTACTTCTACGTCAGCTGCCGGTCAGGTTGTCAACGATCCCTTAAAGGACGAAATTGGAAGTATTCTTGCTGCAAATTTAATGCCAAGCAAAGAAGAATCTGGTAAAATATTTGGAATTGCCAGTGTGAGTTTAGCTCAAAGTTCCGGTCCAGATAATACTAAATGTACGTTGGGCAAATGCGGTTCTATTCACAAACCTGTTCTGGGCCCTGTAGTTCCAACTGAGAGTTATATTGGTGATCAACTCTCAGGAAAAGAAAGACGTAAAGCTAAGGTGAATATGACACACGAGCAAATACACAAATGGCTAATTGAATGTTCTTCAAATCCTGATGAAATCCAAGATGATCTGGATGATGATTTTGATTCAGATTTAAGACCGAACAATTTCGGTTCCACTCCACCGCCAACTCGGGATGACAAGGAGAGTACATCGTTTAGTTCTTCATCAAAAGCCACACGTGATTTGGGTAAGAGTGAGAGTGCTTGGTCTGCTAAAGGACCATCTCTCAAAGCTACACCAGTTGTAGCCACAACTAGTGCAATTAATAATAGAAAAGAAGACGTTAAACCAATCGAACCTACAAGTCCACGAATGGATGAAGAAATAGAGAAAAATTCTCCCGTTATGAATATGATGTTTGATAAAATTCCCGTCAATAAACAGTCGCCGGCACCAGGTAGTTTAGACGAAAAAATAACTCAGTCTGATAAATCTGAGAAGAAGAGCGATAAAAAAGGTAAAGACGAAAATATCAGTAGCAAAACTGTACCAAATGAAACTAAACATAGTAAATCCGTTGAAATGGAAGTACCAACAACTATAAATAAATCATCTTCTATTGGAAAACAAAATTCCAATCAAAAGTCATTAAATCAAAAGAAAACTACACCATCTCCAGTTACCACTCCAACCACAGCAAATACAAATAATAAACAAAATCGCAAGAAAACTGCACCTGAGGTCGTAGAAGAAAAATCGGTAAATGCAAATCAGAAAGAATCCGTTAATTCTCCAGATGTTGGTATTAGTAATTCAGCATCAAATTCTATAAATCGCACTCCGAAGCGTACACCGGTTTATCAACAGAAGCAGACTTCGAAGCTACAACAACATCAACAAAGTCAACAGCAAGATAATACGGACCTTAAAATATCAACAACAACAAGTCATAAGCGTACGTCAACAGCATATGGCACTGCCTTCTCTGTTGAAAACGAAAAATCGATTTATTCATTTGATAAAGATGATGCAGAAGATCAAGAGAAGTCAAACAAACCATCTACGTATCGACGACAAAGCAGAAAAGATTCTGGTGTCGATAACAACGGTGTAAATACAACACCAACAAATACAGTACAGCGAACTCCTCCTACCAAACCAAAGCGAAATGCAGCAGCGGTTGCAGAAATTGCCAATAAAGAATTGGCTGGGGGCAATTCTCAGACTAGTTCTGTTTCATTGACGCTGAGTCCTTCGGAAAAAACAAAATTGGTTAAAGTAAGCCTTGATGGTGATACAAAGACTACAAAATCTACAAAGGGAGGAAAAGGTGGCAAGAAAAACAATCAAAACGAAGCGAAAATCCCTGCTAATGAAGCTGAATCAGATTCAGGCGATGGTCATACATTTTATATACCATTGCAAGGTATTGGTGCGGGTGGAGATGGAGACGGTGGAATTCAAGGAGTGGCTGTGAAATTGGGACGTGAAGGTCCCGATGGACCCAATCAAAAGGTTATTATGCATGCTACTCTTGTAACTAAGGCTCAAATGGGATCTAACACTAAACCACTACCAGATACCATGAACGTCTCAGACATTGTTAAAAATTTAATGACAAGTGATAAGAAAGGATCAGGGGCTTCAACATCTGCAGCAGCTGCTGCAGCCACAAACTCATGTTCGAATAGTATGAAAAATGTACCAATAGGTACAGTTCAACCACGATTTAAGGGAGATTCTACAGCTCAGGGTCCATCTACATCTTCTGCTGGCGGAGGTGGTGGCAGTGGTGGTTTGCAACGTGTCAATTCGAACTCATCTCTATTTTCTGGCTCTGTTAAGTCACGGAATGCAGCTGTTGCCGCTGGTGCTTCAGGAAGCGGTGCTACCGCCCATGGTTCCAATAAAAAATTCAAAGATGATACCCCAATAAAAATGGCTAATAATACAGCTTTCCCCCGTCATGATGATCCTACACAAATGGTAGAAGCTCCTATTTTCAGGCCCTCCGAAAAAGAATTTGCAGATCCTATTGAGTTCATTGAGCGTATTACACCAATTGCAGCTAGATTTGGTATTTGTAAAATTATACCACCAGCATCATTTAAACCTGAGTGTCGTATATCTGATGAAATGCGCTTTACGGCCTACAATCAATACGTACACAAATTGCTGCATCGCTGGGGTCCTAGTGCAAAAGAGTTAAGTGCAATTAAAAAGTACTTAACCACTCAAAGTATTGTGATGAATCATCCACCATGGATAGGTGGAATGGAGGTAGATTTGCCACGCCTGTATCACACGGTTCAAGAGCTTGGTGGACTAAAAGAGGTTATTGAAAAGAAAAAATGGGCTCGTGTAGCAGAAGAGATGTGCATTCCTAAATTAGCGCAGGATCGCGTAACAAAATTAGATGACATTTACTGCAAATATTTGCTTCCATATGACACACTTTCGCCAGCTGAACGTCAAAAACTATTCGATGAAGTTGAAGCAGATTGGGCAAAACGTGAAGCTCGTGCCAGGCGCAACGCAGATAGATTTGTTAATACCGAAAGTGTATCAAATGAAGAAGACGATGTTACGTCGGAGAACGACGAAGAAGAGTCAGAAGAAGAAGTGGATGGTGTATCAATGGAATGTATTGTAAAGGGTCGCAGTATGCCATTGAGTCAATTTTATCGAATTGCAAGAAATACAATGGCTCTATGGTTTAAAAATACTGAGCCCACGGTAAATGAAGTTGAAGCAGAATTTTGGCGTCATGTGGCCGTTCGTGATAGTCATGTTTGTGTACATTCCGGTTCGATTGATTCCTCTGGATGGGGTTTCGGTTTTCCAAGTCCGGGGCCTAAAGGCAAGGGATCAAATTATGCCAGACATCCGTGGAATTTGAAAGTGCTGACTAATAACACAGGATCAGTGTTGCGTTCGCTAGGGCCTGTTATGGGCGTAACTGTACCAACGCTTCATGTTGGTATGCTTTTTTCGGCCTGTTGTTGGTACCGTGATCCTCATGGTTTATCATGGATTGAATATTTGCATACTGGAGCCTCTAAGTTGTGGTATGGCATACCAGACGATCAAAGTGCCAATTTTAGGGCAGCTCTGACATCACTCATTCCTACGCACTGTCAAAACAAAACCATTTGGTTACCCTGTGATACTGTTATGGTGCCTCCACATATGCTAACTGACCGAGGAGTTTCCTTATGTCGCATTGAACAGAAACCTGGAGAATTTATCGTAGTATTTCCCCGAGCTTATACATCAAGTTTAGCTACAGGTTATGTGGTATCGGAGAGTGTATATTTTGCAACATCGTCTTGGTTGGATTTAGCCAAAGATGACTTTAGAGTAAGTTCATTCAGAAAAAAACATGCTGCTGTTATTTTATATCTATTTCAAATATATATAATTTTGTTTTTATTTTCATTAGGACATTCACGACAGTTGTGAACCTGCCATGTTCTCATTGGAACAATTGCTATTTGCCTTAGGTTACGACCAACGTGTTACGCCTGATACGTTGCAACAAATGTTGCCAATGTTACAAGAAGTTTATGAAAAAGAAACTGCTGCCAGAGAACAATTGAAGGTATGTATTGTTTTATTTCAGTTCGGTAATATAGAATCAGACAGGCCAAAATAAAAATAATACATAGTTTAAGTTATGAGTTTCTAAAAGATTAAATTACAAAATTATATTTTTTTTAAACAATTCTTATTATGGAATTGTTTAAAAAAATGATATATTATTTTCATTTTATGTAAAATAATATATCATCAAAGTGAAAAAATATCAGTCACAATTTATGCTTGATAGAAATAATGTATTAAAGAAGCCTTTATTCAAAGATTTGCTACATTTTAATTGATTATTGTTACGTTTCACACTGAAATGTGTGTCCAATAAACACGTTCGAAGCAAATTTTTATCACGAGATAATTTAATATATCCAGATTTTAAAAAAAATTTTGGAATTGTATTACTGTGTTACATACTCTGCAGAATGAGAGCAAGATTGTAGACTTCTTAATAAGAAAATATTGATAATCGGACATCTAAAGAACTCTTATAGCTAGTGCTTAACAATTTTGTATCAGTCACTAACTTATGAAATATAAGCACTGGTAATAATATAAGCGGTTAAGACCAAATAGAGATGTAGCCCCATACAAATCAAAATTTATTTTGAATGAGCCTGAAACTATAAGAGGTAATTACAAGGATTTTTTTGCCTCGTACTAAAGAGTGAGATCGCAAAATTATAAACATACATATACGTTCATAAAAACGAAAACACAAAACGTACAGTTTTAATTTTTTATTTTATTGAAATTATTAATACAATTTACAAAATAAAAATTTTTTATAGTTTTCATCACTAGTGATGAAATTTTAAACCATTTTCGGAAACTCTTTTATTCACGTTTTTATACAGCTTTGCTCGAACAGGTTGTTCGTCTGCGTTTAAAATCTACTACACCTTTTTGTGCTCTTCAATACTTTTTTTAAAGACCCCAATAAAGGATTTGCCTCTCTTGGTAAAAATACCACATTATTGTTTTTGTACCACTAAAGGGCTTGTTTACCATAGTGACAGGATGCCAAGTCAGGCCAAAAATAATTGAACACATAATGAAGTCTTATCTTTGGAAACAGCCTTTATTGTAAACATTCCTTGATGTAAATTTCGGAATTTATAGAGCCCATTGTAAGAAATAATTGGTTTCTTTTACCGCAACTGCATATTACTTTTCATACCAATAACTTTTTGGGAAATTTTGACAGCTTTTAAGTGTTAAATTTTTCTTCAAGATTTCCTCAACCATAAAATGTTTGACCAGGAGGTAACAAAAATCTGCCAGAATATACGTTTTGTTATCCATTGTGCAGCAAGAATATATATTTTTTAAGAAAACTTGACTTCAATTTTCATGTTCTTCCTTTGGGCTTTAAATTGTCAGCATTCCTAGCGAACCATGTATGTTTCTAAACCTGTATTAGCATCAACTTTTCAAACCAAATAGTCCGAGCATTGAACTAACCGGGCTGCTTTGCTATCGGATGTGTTGGGAGTTCTTTTGAAAATGCTTTTTATTTTTTGGCTTTCGAAATACTGTGTAGACCATTGCTACAACCTCAACCAGGTTTTTTATCAACGGACACGATCTCCCGGTACTGTTTTATAACATTCGAAACAGTTTGATGGCAGACCATTGAAAGCTTGTCCAACTTTTTGTGGGAGAAAATTTTAGTATGCATCTTTTCTGTTCACTCATTCTAATCCGATTAACAATATATTCATTTATTTGGCAATAAATATAATAACTGATATGTTATTCAAAAGCAATTTGGCCAATAAAGTCAAAAAATGATTGAATCAAAAGTTTTAATAAAAAACGTATTTAAAAATGTAAATGCTCAGTGGTCAATTCATTTAATTTATTGAAATTATAATTGGTAGTAACTTTTTGAAAATAAATTTTAAACATTTATTAAATTTTATAATTGTTTTATGTCTTTATAAATAATATATATATGTAACATTGTTTATATTACAGGCTGCAGGTGTTACATCCACTGAGAAAGTTGGTAATGAAAAAAGTGGTAAAAGCAAAAAACAGCAACAACCTCCACATAAATCCATTGAAAGCGAATGTGATCTTTGCCGGGCAAATCTTTATATTTCAATGGTGCGCACTGATGAAGGCAATGTCTATTGTCTTCAACATGCTTTGAAAAATCTCAATAATGGTAATATACAAGCCAAACAGTGTAAGCTTATTTATGCTTATAATATCGACGATATTGAGAACCTCATTAAGAATCTTAAAGATAGAATTCAACAAAAACGTGCAGTAACTAATAAGAAACAAAAATAGTTGTATAATTCTAAACTTTCTCCAAAAAAGAGAAAGAAGAAGAAATATTTATAAATTTACTGTATAAGGTATTTTGCATTGAATAAAATGCAATTAAGTATAACTTTAATTTTAAAAATAGAAATATGTTTAACATTTCTATAAATATAAATATACAGTTGATAAAAGTGAAACAACAATTTTTGAATCGAATTGAATTTTATTTTTGTTTTAAAACATGTTCATTTAATATTAAAATGACAAAAAATAATTTTGATTGTAGTCAATTCACAGGCGTTAAATGTAAAACAAACTGTATTTCATTATTATTTCTTTTGTAAGGAGGAAAGCTTATTTATTTTTCAGTTTTATATTATTACCAGTTTTTTTTGTTTATTTTAAATAATTTCACTTTGATCAACTGTACATAAAACTAAACACTTAACATCTCCACTTTGAATTTGTAAATAATGTACTGCAATATAAGAATACAAATAAATATTCTATATATTTAATAAATCAATATTCCAGAAATAAAAAATAAGAAAAAGGATTTGCAATTTTAAAATAAATAATGGCAAATTTTCAAATTCCTTCTTTTTATATCACAGTGAAAAAATATATATATATATTTTTCTTTTGCTAACTAATAAAAACACTTAATAATATATACTAACTATAAAAAATAAAAAAGAAAAAAAAATAATAAACAATTTATGGTAGATAAGCTTCTCATTTTTTTTATCAAAATCATATTATAACTGTTAGAGAACAAAGATAATTCACTTTTATATTTAATGTTTGAGAATTTTGCATTAAATAATTATTTATAAAAAAATAATAATAAAAAGAGAAAAAAGAAGTTAAACAGCCTATATTGATTTGTTAGAATTATAAACTAACATTAAATTTGTATTAACCCTTAACCGGAAGATGTAAAACAAATGTAATACAAAAGAAAAACAAAATAAATAATAGTTTTATAAGTTTGCAGACCATAATTTTATAATGACCTCAATTTTCTTTTATTCGTTTAATGAATTCATCTAATATATACATATATATTTTTTTCATATGGATTCCTTATACAAGTATATACATATATAAATATTTTTCATTAATATATACACGAAATAATAAAGTAGTTTCTAAAACTACTGATAGTATTTTATGTTCTTTTTCTATTAATTTTGATTTATCACAATTTTGTCATTGTTTGAATGGATATTTACTTATGTTTTATTATTATTATTATTTTTTTTTTGTATTTTTTTAACTCTTAATTTCCAATTAATTATATATTTTTCCTTTTTGTTAACATTATTTTCATATCTTTATATATAAAAATATATATCGATGTATTATTAAAGAATGTAGATATTAACAAATGTGCAACAATAAAAATCAAATATAAAAATTCTTAAATAACATGTTCAAAGAAAGAATCAATAAATATTTGTTCTCAATAAAGTAAACTTTACATTTACAATCAATCCTATAGTTATCATCTTAAGCAAAAAGTTTTTTGTTTCAAACGCTCTCATCCACATGTGAGTATCTTGGAAACGATTGTATTATTCTAGAATTTATTCACTAATAAGATTTTATTCACCACTTGATTGAAACATCGCATGCCTCTCAGGTGAGCTCACTGAGCATCTACACTAATGGCTCGAAAAATGGAGATAAAGTTGGTGGTGCCTTCATTGAGGAATTCAACACATCGCATGCCTCTCAGGTGAGCTCACTGAGCATCTACACTAATGGCTCGAAAAATGGAGATAAAGTTGGTGGTGCCTTCATTGAGGAATTGAACACAAAAGCCACACATTTGTCTTTCAAACTTCCAGGTAAGTGTAATTTTCTGCAAGCCAATTTTGCTGTAATTCGCAGATCAACCAACTGGACAAGGTATTATAAGATAACGGTCGAGATATCATAATTTTACAGGCAGCAAGATAAGTGGCTTACGAGCGCGCTTCATCTAGAAAAGCTAGACAAACGTGTGATACAATAGCTAGACAAACAGGACAGCAACTGTTAATCCCTCATTTCTCTCCATCTCTAATAATACTTTGCTTCCGACTATTCTCGGTCTTTCCTTCTTAACTTCTAATAATACTTTCCACTCTTTACATTCTTTCCAATTTTTTAACTTTTTAGGCAACACAAAGGGACCTTTAGGACCCAAATGAGCCATATCTACAGTTTCAATTCTTTCAAGGCACTTTTGATAACAATTTTTTTATTTTGTGGCTGGGGAGTCAATGAATTCGATTTTTTAGTTACCACTATATATTATATTATTTTTTGTAAGTAATTTAAAATATATATTTTTTTATTGTATTTTTATTTTTGGCCAATAAAGAAATAAATTAATTAAAAATTTTAACCAGTTGCATGTATTTCATGAAATTTTACGTTATGATAGCAAAGGAGTTGGGCATTACAATTGCCGTCACATTCCGGATAATTTTGGTGTTCCAGTTTTCCTTATATACAGTATTGTTCGAAAACTTAACTTTGTTTTTCTTGGTAAGTATTCATTGCCATATATGCTCTGTTTAAATAAATTAATGAAAACTTTTGCTTTTGTTTTCTATTATACGCTATGCATTTTATCAATACAATAAAACAATACGATCTTATAAATTAGCTGTTCGAAACTTATGCAACTTTTAGCAATGAACTCGTTTCATACTATGATTTTAGGCAGTTTACGAGCTCTAGATTACTTCTGAAGTGTCGTATTCAATTTCTCTCCCTTTAATTGGCTCAGGTAATCTTTTCCAAACTTTGATGAATGCTTAGGGCTATTGCCATGCTGACACATCTAGCTAAGTGGTAATTCTCACCTTACATAGCGTTATAAATTACGGGCCAAAGTGTCCCAAGTGAAAATAAAACGGTTCACTTTTGTTTGGATATCTATTAAAGCACAAACTGCACTGTCCGATAAACAGCTGAAATTCAATGCACTATCACTTTGGTAGGCCTCAAATGTTTTCACTTTTCCCTTGTTCTTTTTAAACACACTATCTATGTATTGGATTGGTTAAATTTAGATTCACAACTATATAGAAGAGTTTTGCATTTTCGATTTTGCTGACGCACATATATATCGGTCCTAAGTAAAATTCCACACTCTTCTGATATCATTATATTAGAATCCATATAAATTTATAGAGTCGACCAAAAATTCGGTTCTACCAACTTTAAGTATTTAAGATGTTATTGTATTCATTTTTGTTCAAAATAAGATAAATAAAAAACAGAAATCTATGTTTGAAATTTTACGATGGTTGGCCTATAGGTCATAATTCCCATATAAGACCGCGAAATAACGATTTAAAACGCGTAGATCTCACACAAATGTTAATATCACATTAATATCATAAACTCTTAAATAAAAATCCGAAATCCAAATTTTATTTTTTCAGCAGATTACCTTGCAGCAAATGAGTGATATATTATTTTCAATAAACTTAAGAAAAATAGAATATTAAAAAATTCTAAAAGTTCCAAGAAAATAAGTGAATTGAAAAAAAAATCATGTCAGCCATTTGTTTTTCTGAAAAAAGAAAACTTTTAAGTTTATTCATAAAATAATTCATATATTTTTAATTCGAAATACGTATGGTATTCATAATATTGAACATATTTTCTGTATATCATTTAGTGAAATATAAAACTATTTATGTTGGCATGAGAAAAGCAACATATCTGATGTCGTTGCGGCTTTAAGCAGATATCAAATGAAATATGCAATGATTGAATTAAACGTTTTGTAATTATATAGTTTAATACTTCAGCTAACGATATTTTCATATATATATATATATATATATATATATTAATATATATTTTAATCTAATTTTAAATATTAAAAAAAATTTGATACATTCAAAAGATTAATGTATGCATACGAAAAAATATATCTAAAAGAATTGATTGATGATAGAGCGAAAGCAACAACTCTAGATTTAAGTAAATACTTTTATTTTTGACAAAATTAAGATTCCAATTTGGGCTTTTTCACTTGCAGATCACAGTTGTCATCAGACTTTTCAATAGCAGTTCCTTGTATATTGGTAACTAGTTGATTATCTGCATCAATACGCCTTTTATTTGAATTCTTTTCAACTATCTGTCCTAGAGAAGAACTTGTGCTAGGGCCTAACGATGAAGTTTCATCTTTAGCATTAATATTCTCTTCTACTTTAATGGTTGCTTTATTTAGTTTTTCTGTTTTTGCGGGCTCACCTCCACTAATATGTCTTATATTTGCTGAAATTTCACGATTTTTGGCATCAACATCTTCTAAGCGCTTCTTTAATTCAACAATTTGAACATTTAACTCGGCTACAGAACTTAGAGTTTGTTGTAGTCTTTTATTTTGTAGATTTTGCAGTTGCTGCATACGATGCATCTAATATATTTACAAAAATTATTAGGGTAATAATAACGTTTAGAGCGTTTATAACTACCTTCACCATTCCCTTCTTATACTCAGTTTCCAGTTTCTTAAAATACATCATTGTGATTCGAGCTTCTGGACAGCCTCCAATAGGATGTTGGTAATGATCCAATACTCCGGTTGAAGTTGATGCTGATGTCGAAGGCAGTGATGTCTGTACAATTTCACTGTCATTTAATGCTGTTTTTAGTGAATTTCCACTTAGACGTTCGCCAATAAAACCTAAACGTTGTGTAAGAGGTTCCAGAACATATGTATTATTACCGTATATAGATACTGAGGCACTATTTAATGTCGGGGGTGCTGAAGTCCCCATGCCACTGAACGATATATTACCCAAACCACTGGTTGCAGCCAATCGTCTTGTGTCTGTATAATAATTACTACTAACACAAACTTTGCTGGAATCGGTGAAATTTTTTTTAAGGTTGTTGGCAATCTTTTCATCGAAATGCTCAATGGCCATTGATGAAATATCACGCAGTTCTTGTAAAACCTCATGTGGTCTCAGCGGTTTATTCGTCTTCGATATCAAACGTAAAATACGAAAAATCTCATCTAATACACGTCCTGGTATAAAACAGCACAAATTCAAATCCATATATTTTGTGTAGGTCATCGAAAGCATAGATATCCTTGTCTCAATGGATGTGAGTATATCTGCATGACGGGCAAGGCAGTGATTTCTGATGTAAAAAATATATATAAAAAGAAAAATTGACCCTGAATGAAAAAAGAAGAAAATGTATATAACATTAAATGCCCACCACCACTTACCGTCTCTCTGACTCACGTCTTGGCAGTAAAGCTTTAATGCGTTTAAAACTGATATTATGTTGTTTAATGACCTTATTAAAGCCTCCATTAAGAACTTGTTGGGCAATTTGGTCAAAACGTCTACATACCTTTTTGTTAAACAAAACATTCATTAATTTGTTTACATTAATTCAGAGTGGAGAGTAACAAATAGAATATTTTATTATTTTTACATCCAATAACTCACCAATCTTTTTTTCGACACTTCATCATAACTCAGATACTCAAAAATTTCAATTAACATTACATTTGGCAAATCAAAAATGTGCATTTTAATTTTATTCTATATTTAATAATTTTGCTAAATTCTTTTTCTATTAACGTGTTATCCTTTGTTTCTTACTTTTTTAATCTAGAATGTTTTGAGCGATTATTTAAACAATAAAGACGCAAATTTAGTAGTGATAACAAGCTATTTTTTTATATAATCAAGCGATTTTTAAACAAATTTTGTTTATATTTCAGCATATATTGACAGAAACCTTAAGAATATTGAGAAAATATACATCTTAAACAGTAAAATAATTGAAACATTTTTACTACAAAATCTTATAAAAAATTTATTTCAAAAAAAGTGAGTGCTACAAAGCAAATTATTAAAAAAAACTGAAATTAATAATATTTTTTAAAAGATTATGAGCGGATCTTTTATAGTTTATAGTTATCAGCACTAAACACAAATAATTTTCAAGGTCGTTTCTACATTATGTTCATATTAAAGAGTTGCCTGTGTTGAAAAATTCATTAAGATAATTGAGAAGACTTTAATTTTTAAAATTTCAAAAAATACAATTATTACAATTATTTAACATTGTCTAGTCTCATATCTATGGTATTTAAAGAATTAAGGGTATAAACTGGGTATTAAATAAAAGTTTTAAGTTTTTTACACTAGCTTCTTTGAATGAGGATACCAATATATTTGTATAAAAGTCATGGTAAAAATTATAAAGATTGATTTTATTTTAGTGTGCGTTAATAATAGATACCTTTTTATTTATATGATGCACAAGTTGTTATATATTAATATTTTACATATTATATTTTAACATGTAACATAATAACATAATTTATTAGTGTTAAAACTATTTTACAGGAAAATTATTGGGACTGAATTAATAATTGCTGGTTGCAAAAATTGTATAGTCTGTCCTATATTAAAAAAAATTGTGATAGCATTGCATAAAGGCTCCCCTTTCATCCTAACTGTCCAGCAAAAGTGTTTCTACTACTCGAGAAAGAAATTAGTATAGAGTCATACTTCCATAGTACTTGAGATATTCGTTAGCTAATATTTATTTTTTACAGGGCTACTTCTCACCTTAATCAGCAATTGGGACCAAATTACTTACCTTATAAGATGAATACACCTTGGTAGAAACATTTTTTGGGTGATCTGGCAGCATTAAAAGTTCTGTCCAGCTGTTTTGAAAAAATAAACAAAAAAGTTTTGTCATCATCCAATATTTTTTTAAATTTGTATACAATTTCTTTTGATAATAATTAAATGTTTAAAGAAACCAACATGCCCACTTATTATTTTGTTATTGTGGGCCATAATGATAATCCAATATTTGAAATGGAATTCACATCCGTTAGTAAAGAAATGAGAGTAAGATTGAAATTATTTACTGTCTCTATAAATCCATGTATTTAATTATAAATTTATATTTTTAATAAATATTTACTTGTAGAAAGAAGATCATCGTCATTTATCACAGTTTATAGCACATGCCGCATTGGATTTAGTTGATGAACATAAATGGAAAACTCCAAATATGCATTTGAAATCAATAGATCGGTTTAATCAATGGTTTGTATCGGCCTTTGTCACAGCAAGTCAGATACGTTTTCTTATTGTGCACAACAATAAAAATGATGAAGGTATCAAAAATTTCTTTAATGAAATCTACGAGACCTATGTAAAATATTCAATGAACTCATTTTATAAAGTAAATACGCCCATTAAATCTCCAATGTTTGAGAAGAAAGCTCAATTATATGGACGAAAATATTTGCTATCTTAAAATTTATTTATTAAATATTTATAATTAAATTATAGATGTATGTTTTAATTAAGTTTTTAATCATAAATATATGTAAATAATAGTATGGGTTGTTTTTTTAAGATTATGATTTTAAGATTGTCGTTTAAAGAGGAAATCTTCTCTCCATATAATAAAAAACATTAAAACTTTTACAACAAAATTTAAGAAATGAGGAAATTAACGAATTTTCGATTAGAGAGTGAAACAAAATAAAGTCAATAGAAAAGTGTATAAAAATCATCATTTTAAGGAAATAAAGTTGAAACATTTTCCAGAGAAAGAAAATGAATACACACGTTCACCACTAATAGAAATTTGATGTTTTAAAAATATTTCATACCTTCTTCTGATTTCTTTAAGTTATGAAGTTCTTTATAAAGCTATTAATGAGATTTTTTATAAGTTATAATAAAAAAATCACTAAAACTATTAATTATGGCATATAAAGTTTATAATTAATGTACAGGTCATAGTTTTGAAGGTATCTAGATGTAATAGCTAAATTGGGCCAAGAACGAAACATATTAAAATTTACCAAAAACTAAAATAAAGCATTGATTCCATCTAGACTTTAAAACCTTCTTAACATTAAAAAACAAGAATGCTATATTCGGCTATGCCGAATTTTTTATAGAAGAGATTTTTTCTTAAATATAACACAGGAACACTTAATGAATCACAAAATTAGTTTTATTTTTTGGCTTTAACTTTTTTCTACTGAACCGATTTGTATAATTTTTGAAACGCTAATGAAGTACATATAACTAAATATTCTGGAAAAATTATATCCTAATTTGTTATTTTTAATTGACAATTTTTTCTTCGTTTGAAAATCGTGGTTGCCTCAGCAATCGGTCTATATATTTTAATATGTTGAACCGATTTTACTGCTCTTAAAAAGGAAACTTCTTTGGAGTATAACAAATACTCAAGCGAATTTTTTTTGAGCTCTGTCAATTATTGTGAATGTGACAGTGCCAACAACAAACGGATAGAAGGACAGACAAATGGACATAGTTAAATCAACTCAGTTTTTGATTTGTTGAAGGAATATATATACATTATGGGGTCTGAATCATTCCTTCTTAACGTTACACAAGGAAGGAAAAGTTTATATACACTCTTTTTCACTTGTGGTGGTGGATATAAAAAAGTGTACTCCATTCAGTAGTTCTATAATATAAATCTTTTTTAGATTAGAGAAATTTTAAATTTCATAAAAATTCCAGTTGTTGCAACCACTGTAAAAACAAGTTAGTTAATTGTTATACAGGTTCTAATTTAACTCCAGGTCATGAAATGCTGCCACTTCTATAGGATGAGTCCATAGATCCTACCATAGTGGTAGGACTGCCTTGGAAGTCATACAAAAATTGTGTATCATGTGGACCTTGGCCACATGCTGGAAAATATTAAAGATGGCGCAGTCAATACGATACCAGTAGGCATTGAGCCTATTGTATCATCCCGACGTAGTTGTGCTAGAACAACTCTTATAGACCTCGGCAGATTCTATTCAATGTCTGCGATAGGAGGTGGCGATCTCCATGTACGACATTCATAAAGTAACTTAAAATCGTAGAATTTGTGGCGTCACCGTGAATGTCGTTTGAAGTTGCTAGATATGAATCCTGGTCAATAGGACCTTGCACTTTTTTATCATGTTCCTTAACCGGAAGGATCTTTGTCTCCTCATGTAGATGTTGTAGTGACATTTGTATTCAACCCGTTACGCTACTAAAGGCTGTATTTTGACAACTTTGAATATTGCGTATTCACTTAATGAAGGAGACTTTAATGGGGCAGTATAACTTATCACTAATCTGCCAATCGTTTTATAAGTAGCTTAGAAGGTTTCTTTATCCATCCCCCAAATTCCTGTTATTGCATCTGCTTTCTTATTGCATAAAATAAACAATTAATACCTTTTCTACAATTTTTTATACAACTTTATTTGCATAAAATAAACTTTCCTTTTTCTAAACAATACTATATTTCTTTACATACATAGATAATACACGTAATAGTATAAATTATAGTTGTATATGTTATGCAATGCTTAAATGCAATTGATTTTTATAATTGAACTAAACTATTTATGATTATTATTTTATATAAAGTTAAATTAAAATAAAATCTAAAAAGAAAAAAATAAAAACATTTTAAAGGAACAAAACAAAATTTTGTTTTACACAAGAAAAAGTTTTTCATAAAGTAAAAATTATATATAGTAAATGAATTTTTAGTTAAAAATGACTAATTTGTGTACTTTAAAGCAAAAAATAAAATAAAAAATAAACAAAACAAACACAACATAAATAATAATAAAATATTTGTATTGCAAATTTATGTGTACATAGGCGAGCATCGTTTCTGTCATCATCAGTAGCTGTGACAACAAGGCAAGAGATACTACTACATATGAACACTCTCATAAACAAACAAACATACAGATACACATATAATTAATTGAATAAACAATAAAAATACATGGTTTTAAGAATGTTATGTTATCAAATATTAAATTTAAGAAATGCAATTATTTATAATTTAAATCATTTCACTGCATAACCATTTGGGTTATTACTCTGCCAACGCCAAGTGTCCGCACACATTTCATCAATGCCACGAGTTGCTTTCCAACCTAAAACTTTTTCAGCTAAAGAAGCATCTGCAAAACAAGTGGCTACATCACCCGCACGTCTTTCAACTAATTTATGATTAATTTTACGACCAGAAGCCTTTTCGAAAGCATGCACCATTTCTAGCACAGAATAACCAACACCTGTGCCTAGATTATAAGCAAAGAAACCAGTCTCTGCTATATTACGAAGTTTATCTAAAGCTTTAACATGACCTTCAGCCAAATCAACAATGTGTATATAGTCACGTACACCAGTACCATCTTTAGTAGGAAAATCGGTACCATAAACTTGTAGACAAGCACGTCTTCCGACAGCTACTTGAGCTATATATGGCATTAAATTATTTGGTTCACCATTAGGGTCTTCTCCAATACGTCCTGATGGATGAGCACCTACAGGATTAAAGTAACGCAATGAGACAACAGCCCAGCGCTAAAGAAAATAAATTAATTTATCTATAAATATTAATGTGATGTTCTTATCAATATTTACCTTATCCGATTTACATAAATCCTTAAGGATTTCTTCTGTAAAATATTTGGTTTTACCGTAGGGACTAGTACAATTACCAGTTGGGTGTTCCTCTGTAACTGGTAAAAATTGTGGTTCACCATACACAGTAGCACTTGAACTGTAAACAAATTTAAAAACATTGTTATCAGCCATGGCTTCCAGTAAGACATTGGTACCAGTCATGTTGTTGTGATAATATTGCAATGGAATACGACATGATTCACCAACAGCCTTAAGAGCAGCAAAATGCGCCACCATATCAATTTTATGCTGTAAAATAAAGAAAATTGCGTTAAGTGATTTTTACTTAGTTTAATTGATTTTTAATGTTATTAGGAATTTAATGCATGAATATCAACTTTATTTTCTTTTATGCGTTTTTTCTAAGGTGCTTTATAAAAAAGCTATAGGAAATTATAACCCAATGCTTGTAGAAAAATCGGTTTAGAATATTATAGGACTTATTTGTGCCAAATTTCGTAGAAATCTTTTATAAGTTTCCAAATTTCATCAAGATATTTTTAAAACTGTGAATTGCATTTTCTTTACAAGGTTAATATCATTAAAATAGAAAGGGAACATTATGAGATTTTTTAAGAAGTAAATAAAATGAAAACTATATCAACCTTAACCTTAATGTAATTTAATTTTATTTCTATAAAAATAATTATTTATTATATTTTCATGAAAATCACTTGTATGCCACTTTGAATGATTATGAACCGATCATCACAATATTTTCTGCTTATATAAATATTATCACTACAATAATACTTTTTAAGATATATATATATGTATATATATATACATATATATATATATATATATATATATATATATATATATATATATATATATATATATATATATATATATATATATATATATATATATATATATATATATATATATATATATATATATATATAGATATATATATATATATATATATATATATATATATATATATATATATATATATATATATATATATATATATATATATATATATATATATATATATATATATATATATATATATATATATATATTCGATAGTTGGTCTGTGTCTGAACTATGGTCATTTGTGGACGGATCTCATTATTATGCACGGGTTAGTTATTATATATAATTTTAAACAAATGAATATATTGTTAGTCTGATCCTCTAAAAAGTTGGACAGACATTGAAAGGTTTGTCGTCAAACAGTTTCCGGCGTTATAAAACAATACTGGAATAACTTGTCCGTTGTTAGAGTAAAAAAAATAATAAATAAAAATCATTTTTCAAAGAGCTCCTAAAAGATCCGGAAGGAAATCAGCCCGGTTAGCTTAGTGCTTGGACAATTTGGTACTAAAAGTTAAAACTAATGTAGGTTTAGTAACATAGAAAGCACAAAAAGTTATGACAAGAGCACTGCTACAAATTTTGAGGCCAAAACAAATTGAAGTCAAGATTTCAAAAAGAGTTGATTTTTTGCTTAAATGAATATTGAGGGAAAGTCTGGGTCCTAAAAGCAGTCAAAAATTACTAAAAATTTAATATGGTGTTGCAACAAAAAACGTCAATCATAAAACCTAAATTTACTACAGGGCGGCTTCCATTTATAAGACTTCATAATGTGTCCACTTATTTTACGCCTGACTTGGCATTCCTGAGAGATTCAAGAAAATTTATGAGATACTTGTTTCTAGAGAGGCAAATCCTGCAAACAGCAGCTAAGGCCAGTTGAAAGGAATTTGGGACCATTTTAAAAGAGAATTGTAGAGGACAAAGGAGTCCAAAAGTGTGGTAGTTTTTAAACGGAGATGGACTATCTGTTAGAACAAAGTGTCATATTGGACTGGTTGTAGGTGTGGCCCTTCGGGGAGCTTTGTGCTGGCTGTGGTTGAAACCAAAATCGGTGGAAGTGGGTTACGTTCCCGATGTGCTGTTGCATAGCAACAGAAGTCACCAATTGTAACAGGAGATTGGATAGCTCCAACCTCTTAGCAAGTGGGAATTTTATATCCGAATACCTTTTTCCATAAATAAGGGAATGAGGGCAGTGATTTGGGCAAAAAAACCAGGACACCGTGGGGTCATGTTGGCCTACATGGCAATTACCAACGTAAATCTTGAACATATAGTGTCCTTTATTAATATTTAAAATAATAAACATATTTATTGATCTTAACACAAATGACAAGTCTTAGTAATTGATTTAGTAATTAAATATTAAATATTGATAGAAAAATATATAAATG
The DNA here is from genome assembly GCA_004302925.2 of Cochliomyia hominivorax. Taxonomy (NCBI): domain Eukaryota; kingdom Metazoa; phylum Arthropoda; class Insecta; order Diptera; family Calliphoridae; genus Cochliomyia; species Cochliomyia hominivorax. Next base: position 59,813,137 of record PYHX02000413.1, read on the forward strand.
TGTAATATATGTGTATATATTAATGTATATTTGTATACTTATTTTTTAACGGAAAATAAATATGAAAACAAGACTGATGATAATAAAAATGCACTAAAAAACGCTGATAAGAAAGTTTTAAAATACTATATTCAATGTAAAAAATAAAATATAATTAAAACAAATAACTAAAATAAACTGATATCAGCATTTATAATGTTTTTAAACAATGTACTGATGGAGTAACAAGAAACTATTTCAGAAAATTAAAAAAACATCTTATTCTATGAAAAATTAAAAATATAAAATAACAAAATACATATTAAATCAACTATAATTGAAACAAAAAGCAAACAAAAATATGTATATTCCAGTTGATAGCGACCTTTTATTTTAGCTTCAAATAGTTTCAAGAGCATGATAAAATAATTGTTTTTCTTTTTAATTTTACACGTACGCAAACCAAAAAGGGAAACAAACTGACATTATAAAATATTAATAAAATAATTTTACTTATCTTAACAATAAGCGCATGTGTGAAAGAATATTTTTTTTGGAGTGTCTTGTTTTTTTTTTTTTAATTCAACTGAAACAAATTTACGATAAATAAAGAACTGACGATTGATATGTTCAAACAAAGCTAGACACTTTGCCAAATGCATACGTATAACATTTTATGTAAAAAGATTATTTTTAAAAAATAATAAATTTCAATTAATTTCATTTTAAATTAAAGACGTTTTTTTGTACATAAATACTTTTTTAAGAAAAAATTAAATTTTTTATAACTACTGTCATTAGACAGAAAAATGGTTCAAAACTAAATAATAATTATTATTTATTATCTTATCATTTGGCTTTTGAGTTTCAGTTTTTATATAAATTTTAAAGTTTAATCATTCGATTGTGTTACTATTCATATAGAATACAAAGACACAGTTCCTCCAAATTTTAATATACAAATATCTTTTAAAAATAATATTATAATAAAAAGCTGAACAAATAATAAATTTGATCTTAAGCTGAAAAACAAACACACTTCTTTACTTTTGTAGATAAATTATCCAATAAAACTGTTCAAACATAGAAAATTTCACAGTAAGAAAAATAAATAAAATTTTATACATTATTTTATACATTAAAAATTCTGAGTCGTTGAGTATTATTAATGTCTTGAGATCGGACTCACCGGTCTCACTTTCGAAGAAATATTACAGGTATGCAAAATGTTAACCCATCGGATGGCGAATAGAAGCCATAATGAATACAGATGCAATAAAGTCTTGGATCATAACTCATCCGAGATCTCATATTGTGATAAGCAATTACCTCAGTAAATTCTAGTCGAGTAAAGAGGCGGTTGGAGCAGTGCACTGCCAGGAACGAATTTATCCTGGCATTCAGAAACAAAAAAATGAGAGTTATTCGATTAAATTGAGAGGTTGTCTCAAATAGTGATTAGATTGTAGATTCTTTATATATAAATATATATATATATATATATATATATATATATATATATATATATATATATATATATATATATATATATATATATATATATATATATATATATATATATATATATATATATATATATATATATATATATATATATATATATATATAAAACCAGTGTAAAACATTAATATAATCTATTTGATAGACCTATAATATAATTTGAAGAAGAAATTATAATTTTATGTAAGTAGGACAATGAACTGAAGAGATACAAAATTCTTGGAGATTGAAACAAATCAGTCAAATCAGTAAGAAACACACGTAAATAAGAAATACACATACAATGTGTTTAATATCGATAATGCAAAATATATAAAATCAAGAAAAAATGTGAGAAAGAACATAATGGTGATGTTGATGATTAATACAAAATAATTGTTAGAGTTTTTATACTTATTTACTTACCTCTTGAAAAACTGCGCGCACTTGATCGCGATCAGTTATATCGACACGATAAAAATGTACTTTTTTGCCAGTTATTTCTTGAACACGATTTAAAGCTTCGGGTAATTTTGCGGTATTCGAACTGTAGGCATTGCACAAATTGTCAACACAAACTACATTGTAACCAGCATTTAACATTTCCAAAACAGTATGGGAACCGATATAACCAGCACCACCCGTAACCAAAACCGTAGGGGGAGCCATCGTTCTTAAAAGTTTTATTTACTAAAATTATGAATTGAACAAGGAGAACAGAATTGTATTGTTATTATTGTTCTTGAGATTGAGAAAAGTAAAAGTTTTGAAATTAATATGAATTTTATTTATTGACGTCAGCAATATAATTCTTTATCTTTTATTTCACTTTATAAGAATAATGCGCGAAGATGGTTGCAAAACAAATTTTCACAATCCAATACTTAGTACAAGATAAAAAATTGATCATAAAGTGTTTTTTGAAAATGATACGCTTGTTCGCCCGTCCGTCTGAATGTCTGGAATTTTGTTTTTTATATCTTAGATGTTAGTGTAAACAATTCGTTGTTAGTGTACAAGTTTAAAATTTAATTTGTTTCTGTTCCTAAGTTAATAATGATGTTACCGAAGAAGATACTCAATAACAATCACTAATACTAACAGGCAGACTTCACTGGTCAAACAACAAATTATTTAAGAGAGGAAGTTTAGCAGCAAACAGCAGCTGGTTGTCAGTCAAAAACCTGAACGTATGAAAATATGTATGAATCTATGAATAAAAATATACGTTAATATAATTTATTAAAGATGCTGACCTCCGTTAATAATTCTTGTATTTAAACTATATATTATTTTTCTTCACTTGACGCCCTTTTTCAGCACTACCACCGCCACTCTTTTTATTATACAATTTTCACTAACTAATTACTCTTTAAATGTTGTTATGGAAAAAAATAAAAATTCGCGTTTGTTTTTTCTCCGCTTTATGGTTCATTAACAATTTCACTTTTTCCTCTGTATTTTTTGCCAAACTTTCTTTTAACGTTTCATATAGGTTTTTGCTGCTTATCACCCGTACGTTAACTATACACCGCCGCTTCTGAATTGTGACTGAGTCGGGGCAGTGCTCTCGGATGTTATATGTTCTTGTTCTGACTTCGCTGATGTTTGCTTTTTGCTGCTGCACTTACTGCTCTGTTTGTTGAGTGTTTACTAATTATTGATATCAATTTTGTATCATTTTCAAATAAGCTGATATTTTCGGATTCTTGGAGCGCACGGCGAAATTGAATGTTTTATTAAATTATATTGATAAGTTAATAAATACTTGACATAAATTTATTATAAAAACATAAACAAATAAGAAAATGTCAGTGTTGACAAATCTGCTTCTAGCAAGTTACATTACGTGCTTTTCATCCACCATTTTTACGATAGCGTTTTTTTTTTTTCGTACAAAACAATGAAAAAGTACTTTAGGTGAATTTGTATGAAATTACTTAGGTATTGAAAACAAAGGTTATACCGAAGACCGTTAAATCATATAATTTAATTGTATAACTCATACAATATTATTTCCATAAAACTTCGTAAAATTTAATAGCATTATGTAAATCTCAATCTTTTTCTTAATCGGTATTTTTACATTATTTTTTACTTTATGCTTGCAAAACGCATAATTGTTTTATTGAATTCAAAGCTAAAACCATTTTGCGCCTTAAAACCTTGGTTTCAAGAAAATTCATAAAAATTTACTGAGATTGGATTTTATTGTATTGTTTTACCGTTTTTCGACTACAACTGAACTAACCTATAGTCCACACGTTAACATTTTTATGTATATAACCTTTAAACTTTTTTTACACAAAAATTATTTCGCAAAAGTGATTGTGGAATTGTTAGCTTGGTATTGGAATCAATTCATAATGGTTTACCAATCGACAATTGCAAAATCTGAGTACAGGTCACATCATTCCATGTCCACAGATATATTTCATATATGCGGTTGCTAGACACTGCTGTGAAAGCATATCTATAAGATTCTGAAAATTCGGTATTAGCAGAAAAGATTTCTAAACGTTATTCACGTCCTTCTCATTTCGACAACTTTTACAAGAATGTTGAAAGGAGGCTCTTCTCCATTAAATTTTGGCGGAGAGTTGCAAAATTCGATATAGCACCTCGATATAACACACCTTTTAGAAACCGAATTAAAAAGTGTATATATAGTTGCTTCAAACATCAATGAAGATGAGAAAATGTCCTGAATATGAGTGGGAAGGGAGGAAGTTACGGAATTTTTCTAGTCACTTCTAATATACTCACATCGACATACGTCCTGCTGATTATTTGTAATAACCGATTGAAAAAGCTACTCCTAATCAACTACAAATTGATTGAATTTTTAGCGATTTCAAGATAATATTTTAAAGATTTCCTGTTCCTATGTTACGATTTTTAACGAATTTATCTGGCAACTATGGTTGAGATTAAAAAGTTTAAATATGGTAACTTTACAAAAGAATAAGTCTGGTAGCATCTTGACCAGCTGTTTACTTTTTCGATTTTTAACTCGATTCTTTCCGGAATTTGTGGTTACTATCCACTGTTTTTGTCAAAATTATTTATTACAAAAACTAAGAAAATGTCGAGAATATTAAAAGCTGTAAGTAAACATAAGTTTTTTAGAATTTTCTTGCAAAATATTCTTAATTTGAAGCGGAATTTTATTGCATAAAAAAATAAAAACAGATCTGTGTTTATGTTATGTCATACATGTCTCGGATAATATTTGTCCAAAATAACTAACCTTGGAAGAGAAACAAAATATATATTTCAAAATTTTTCTTAAATAATTTACAGTCTACCGGGTTGACTGGTTTGGCCGTCGCTACTAATCCTCACCACACTTTGGGTGCATTGTATGGTAAAATCTTAAGAGCCGTAGCCAAGATGCCTCAAGATGCTGCCTACCGTAAATACACTGAACAAATTGTACAACAAAGAGCTAAAGCCGTTGAAACTGTATGAAATTTTTTAATTTTATATTAGAATTTTAAAAAACTTACAAGATTTTTAAATAATGTTTGCAGCACAAAGATATCAGCGCCTTGGAGAAAGCAATTGGTTGTGGTCAAGTTGAGGAATTGATTGTACAAGCCGAAAATGAATTGGTTTTGGCACGTAAAATGTTGGGCTGGAAACCTTGGGAAAAATTAACACAACCCATTCCCAACAAACAATGGGATTGGCCACCAGCAAGAATTACTGAACCAAAAATCTAAATTATAAAAATGTTTAAATTTTAATATTGTTTAATATAGTTAACAAGTGTCCTAAACTCTTGCAGAATATATTCTGAAAAACATCAATGTTAATAAAAACATTTGTTAGATCAAGGATAACATTTTGTATTAACAGCATAATGATTTAATTACTACAGACCTGAAATGTAAAAACATGAGTTATACCGTTTGTTTGAATTACTCTTCAAAAATAAAACAAATTTCCGAAGAATATTTCAAAGTATTTTGATTTGAAAACTAAATTTAATGATAATTTAGTTTTGAAAACAAGCTCATATTTCATATGCTTAACGAAATCACAATGCGCCATTAGTAGAGTATTATAATCTCATCTCATTTAAGCTGCCTCTGTGTTGCTTATCAGTTCAGTTTTTATTAAATATTTGAACAGTCAACTCATACGGAATCTTTATAGTACTAAATAAAGCTTCAATATGATTTTTAATACTAGAATTATTATACTACTCCTAGCTATGATAGTTCTAATACACTCAGCACCATTACCAAACAATACAGAACAACAAAAACAACATCCAAGTAAAACAAGAATTAAAAGACAAATCGACTTAACCCTATCGGCTGAACATGATGACAAAGAGGATGAAACTGAAATTGCACTAGAGGCCATAGCTAATTTATGGCGTAGTTCTGATGGCAATACCCAAATCGATGGTTCGGCTAAAGTTTTACATCGTTCAAACTCTTTGCAAAATGGTAATACACGATATTCGGCACGCTTTCATCTACATCATGATTATAGGAAACGTAAATAATTTTATTTTGTTTTATCAATTTATATATACCATACTGCTTAAGGTTCTGGTACTGATTGGCGTTTGGGTTTCCGAGTTCTCTTTACATAAATCAATAATAAAAATTTTAAATGTTGGAGGTGAAATTATAAAATTTCATATATGTATTATTGCCGTACAAGTACTTGATGTATAATGATAAACTTTTTGAACTTTTTATTTGTATAATTACGTATGGATTTTATTTGTATTTTTTAAGTGAATTCAATAGTAAACAATATATATACAATTTACATTTAAACGTTTTAATAAAATAATTAACTTAAAAAAATATATATAAAATTATTTATTTTAAATTCTCGAAATTCTGAATATGAAAATCTCTATAGTAATTTATATATATTGAATCCAAAATTTCCAATATTTTGTTTTTGTCCTACACCAATGTAAATGGTTGGCGTATTATGCGTATGTGCAGATATTTGTAACGAGCAAAAAAAATAGTTCTACCAAAATTTTTAAGTATGCCGTTCTACTGAGAATCACTTCTGAGTCGATTTAACCATGCCATGTGCGTCCGGTAGGGTGTATAAAACTTATACGCAGTTTTGATGATATCTTAATGATATTTGGATGAAGTCTATTGAAGCTGTCTATAGAAATTGGTTATAGTAGGTCCATTATTTCATATATGATACATACAAATGTCCCTGAATGGAATTTTTAGCTTATAAAAAATCCTAAATATTTAGCAATTTTAATGAAATTATTCAAAAATAAGTCTTACGATATTCTAAAAGGATGTGCCCAATTATATGAGAATCGGTCCATTATTTCCCATAAGTCGAGTGTATCATAATATTTATTCAAATTAAGATAAACATAAGCCAAAACCGCTGGACGAATTTTTTCTAACTCCCATATATTCAGAAAAAATATCAAATTACTTATAATTGATCCATTACATATAAGTGTCGTCCATAAACTGAATTTTAAGCACATGTCATAAATATTACATATACGTGGGAGTTGTCATTATAACAGTTTGTCTGTATCTGGTTCTCCTTTCGTCGGGAAAAAACTTCCGATTTTTTGGAACATCTTTGGGCGAGTATGACTCAGGTCATTCCGCAACGGAAATTCAATTGCCGTAGGAACGACTTTGGTATGGTATGAATATTTGCTTGAATAAATTGATGTAACAAATTTAACGAGATTCGATTTATGATTTCCCATAGCTTCTACATAAAGTCCCTAACAAGTTTCAAATAAATGCATAATCATACAACAAAACAAGTAAAAGCATAATATAATGATAAGACTACAGTCCGAATGCCCTACTGATGTTATGATTTGTGATTGTATAAAATATGTACTGCTACATATTCCAATAAAGGCACAAACTTTTTTTAAATTATTAGATAAAATTAAACAATTAAATATTTAGTAGTCAAATTTTTGTTAAATCAACTAAGTCTTCATTGAAATTATTGTCAACTAAAAAAATGTTTAATTAATTAATTTTATATTAATAAATAAATTAATTAAAATTTAATTAGATTAATTAATTTTACTTTGTTTAATTAATATTAGAATTTAATTGTCATTTTTAAAGGCAATTTCCTAAAAACGCACTTGAGTGTGTCAGTCTCTATAACATTTTTGGATGATACTTTGTTCTTGATAACCTCAAAAATATGGTCGGAATCAATTTTTTCCCAAATTTGTTTTATTTTTAGTTTTAGTTCTGGTTAGGTCATTATGCTCTCGTTTTAGACATTATTTAAATGAACTTTAAAAGCCATTTATACCCACAATTTCTTTATTGGACCTTTCAAATTCTCTATTGCAAACCGTTCAGTTTAACAAAATTTAAACCATGATTTACACTTTAAAACATGTACTACAGTATTACCCTTTTGTACAATTACAATATTAACCTTTTCTTCAGAAATGGATGAAAGAAGAGCATATTCTAGCAAATCATTATAAATGGTGCAATTCAGTTTTGTTGGAAAAAAATCAAATTTTAGATTTAACAACTTCAGAAAATATTGCTGAAACCATAACATTGCCATCACCGAAATTACATCCGAAAATCGTTTAATCTCAAATTGTGCCATTAACATGAGTATAAGTCAGGACCATCTAAATTGGTTTTTGTCAGAGAAAATTATTTTCTTCACTCTTCTGTCCAATTAATTTATGTTTCGTAAAGTGTGAGCAACGTGTTTGGAAGTTGCTCACCTTTATTTGTTAACCTTACGCTTACCTTTATTTGTTAAGGTTACGCTCCACAATTTCGGAACGTTTAAATTTACGACCAGTTTCTATTGGAACAACCTTGGTCAAGAAAAATCTTTTCTTGATCGGACAGAAATATAAAGTGAACACATTGTAATCAATCCATGATGAAAATTTCGTTATTTATAGAGCCCACTGTAACAACATCAGCAATATACAATTTTGACCAGGAAGTAACCACAACATACGTTTCTTTGTCCATTTTGCAGCAAGAATATTTTTTTTAGAAAATTTGACTTTAATTTCCTTTTGGCCTCTTAATTTTTAGCAGCGTTTCAGTCAGGAAGAATTTTTCCATCTCACTTCTTATATTGAAATTAAAAACATCTGTAACAAAATAGAAATGAAGAAGAATAAAGACAGTAAAGAATCCATTCCGTCTATAGGACTGCAGACTTAGACAATGGCACAAATATGCTCTGCCGTCTCATTTGCCTGGCCACACATCTTGCAGAATTCGGGGGTCTACCTATTCCAAAAGTGCAACCTTCGTCTAAAGGCCGTTAAGACTCTTATCAAGGCTCTCAGCCCCTTGCGCCCCATGTCAATGATGATGTACCTCTAGGGTTAAGCTGTGGCCATAAGGTCCTAGCCAGTCTATAGTCAGACCTTTCACGCCATGCATGGTTCACTTGAGTCTGAAGTCTTTTATAAATCTCACCAAATAAGAGCCCCATAGGTGGCCTTGTCAGCACATCATCACCTACCAGCGTCATGCCCGACCCCTCCCCTGCAAGCTCGTCTACAATCTCGTTGCCAGGAATATTGCAATGGCTGGATACACAACACAATCTTACATCATAGCCGTACATGAGGATACTAAGTAGTCTCTTGCACATCCAGACTAAATGCAACTTGGCCAAATGTCCCCTGACTATCAAAATAGATCGTTACGCTGGAGTTTACCGGAACGTGATTTCTGATCGACTCGGTAGCTTAACTAATTCCTATTATTTCCGCTTGGAAGACACGACATCCTCTCAACCCGATCTAAGAAATACGCACCAGCACCAGTGCTCTCGTCCATTTTCAATCCATCAGTGAAGATAGCGCAGCCTGTAAGATACCTATCAACAACAACAATCCATGAATTCCTTTTGGGTAGTACCACCTTTGGAGCATCGCCAAAATAGGCCGTTGGGACCATATAATCCGCCCATAAAGCCTATTTACTCTCCTCACGTACCACTCTAACGCCAGAAGATTTAGATTCACATCAAGGCCGCCTGCGGCGTACTTCTGTTAGCACTTGTTATCCCGACTTAAGTACAACGCTGAACTCTAGACATAACTATTACTTATTACCTGCATATGTAGTAGCATTGAGCTGAAAAAAAAATGTAACGAAAATTTGGAATCGGGGATGACCCTCAGATATTTTACCCTATCAGAAAGTCCCTGTTCTACACTATTCAACGCTGATGGTTTGAAACCTACTCGTGAACAAGATCAACTCAGTTTTACCTGGATTCACACCCAGGCCCTTACTCCTAGCCCAATAACTTATTGAGCGTAGATTGCGTCACCTCTCTAATATCTTACATCCCTTATATTCAAAATCCTTTAATAAATCATTCAACACAATCAGCCACAAGAGGTGTGACAAAACATCAAAACATTGTGGAGTTTCTCTGGTCACCAACTTTCTAGCTTTTCAATCTCCCTAAGTTGATTCTATCACCCTGCTACTAAGCATCATCCTAATTCAATCAACCAGGACAGTATGGACCCCTAGTTCCCACTGATCGCCTCTATAGTGATGCTATTGAAGGCTCCCTCAATAACCAAAAAAGGAGCCAACGTATACTCCTTTTACTGTAAGTCCCTTTCAAAAAAATCAACGACCTCAAGAAACGCATTCTCAACAGACTTAGCGTAAAGGTAGGCATGTTGAGCATTACTTATGAGACATTTATCAACCGATGCCCTAAGAAGAAATGATCAATCAATCTCTCCAATGTCTTCAATAGGAAAGACGATAGACTTCGGCTTCTAGTGGTAAGCTCTAGCCGTTTTCGGAATGAAAACAAGTTTTACCTCTCCTACGGACTCTATTCTAAAAACATCACAAAAGAGTAGCAGAACCTCATGCGGAAGATGCTGTAGCATAGCATCTCCATCTGGAACCGTCGATTTGTAGGGTGCAAACGTGTTAAACGCCCATGCTGTTTTGTCCAAACAAACAAATAAAAATGTTATTGTCGATCAAGTCCGACTATGTAATACCCCACATCACATTGTTGTTTATTAATGACAGTTTACAATAATTAATGAACGACCCTCTTATATGTTTTCTAATATATTTTCCAATTTAAACTTAAGAAGACAGAATATTATTAGTGCGTATTAAAACAATTTTTAACAGGGGAGATTATACAGGAGCTAGAGAATATTATGGACCGGCCCTCGTAAAATTTTGCACAACGTTAATATTATGTTTATCATTGTGATTAAAATTTCTTATTAAAATTCCAACGTATATGTGAGATTTAAGCCCTTCAGAGTGATATTTGGATTGAGGGTTGTATGGGACTTATGAGAAATAATGGACCGATCCTCGTATAATTCAGCATATCGTTTTAGAATATTATAAAACTAACTTGTACCACATTCCATTCCGGGAGGAACATTTGTATGGTGGTTTGGTAGGCATTGTCCTTGGGACAAAATAAAGTCAAATGCCAAATTTTATTTAGGTAGCTATACAACTGACACTTGTATTTTGTTAGCAAGGTTTACACGCACAGCCAGTTAGACAACTATCCAGACGAATGGACGGATATCGTAAAAATGGTCTAAGTCAAACGGTGTACTTAAAACTGATAGTATCACATTATTTCTGTACGTCACAAACACATAATAACTTAACCATCTACGATGATGTAGGGTATGAAAAAAAAAGAAAACAAAATTTGAAATGCGTTTATAGGAATTGGAATCAGTGCAACGTTCTTACGTGTCTCAATTCCCCATTAAAATAAAACACAACTTTATTATTTTTATACGTATGTGTAAGTATTTTCTACATTAAGAAAATTATGATTTTTTTATTATTTTTTATTTCAATAAAAAAAGAGGAAAATAAACTTAAAAAATTTTTGGAAACAACATGAATATAATTTATTTTATTTTTTTACTTTTGTTGTTGTAGTTGTTTTTTTTTCTTTAAATATTGCAATGAAAATAATTATTTACGAATTATTTATTTATGATAAATTAAATAATAAATTTTCGTATTTCAGTTTTATTATTTTAATTTTATATTTAAAAAAAATCAAAAGTTCTGCAAACATTTAAGTAGATAAATTTTTATTTTAAATTTATTTTCTTATTTATAAATATTTAATTTTATTTTATAAATATTTAAATGTATGATTTAGTTTTTATTTTTGTTGTTGTTTTTTTAGTAAAAGTAGCACACGGAGATTTGAATTTATGAATATTCTACTTATATATTAAAAAAAATTATAAAAAATTTTTATATATTTTTTAAATGGAGAAAATAACAATAATAAAATTAATTGTTTACAAATAAATTAAAAAAAACTTAAATTGTATATAATTTATTTTTTAATTCTTTTTTTTTTTTGCTTTTTGTAAAAGAGTTTTTTTTTGTTTTGGTTTTGCCTAAAATGTATGTTGTATTTTTTTTGTTCACTATTTTTTTTTTAATTTTTTGATCACAATTTGATTTCTTTGACTCCATTCTTTTTCCTTAAAATATCCTTAAATTTTGTATTTTGTGTTTTTTTGTTTTTGTTATCCTTTATTTGTTCCATTTCTCAAGCCAAATATACTCGTTTATTGTGTAATATCCAAAAATATGTTGTACCTTTTTTCTTATCAATTTAATTTATTTTAATTTAATTATTTTTTATTATTACTTTCTTTTTAATTTAAATGCATTTTTGTTTATAATTTTGAAACGGTTGTTTGTTTTGGGTTTATGTGTGTGTGTTTTATACAACTTAAATATAATTTTGCCAAAAATACCTTTTCATTTAATGCTATAATATAATTAATGAATTAATTAATTAATTAATTATTTATTTAATTAATTAATTAGTCAAAGAACGTAAAAATATCTTTGCTGTTTTTAAATATAATTCAGTCACTTTCAAACTTAAGCTTATAATTAATTAAAAAAATTATTTTATATTTATTTTAATTATTTTAATTATAGTTAGTTATATTTGTTTAATATATACATATAAATTATTTAACAAATAATTTAATTTCGATGTTTTTTTTTATTATTTGGTTTTCGCACAAAATTTAAAGTAAAATAAATAAATAAATAAATAAATAATTTAAAGAACGATTTTTAAATGATCAAAATCAGTTCGATCATATTTATTTTTAAGTAAAAAATATAACCTAAAAATTAAATTAAAAAAAAATTAATTACAAACTAAAAAAAGTGTTTAAAAAATTATTGTAATTTAAAAATGTTTCCTGCAAATTTAATAGTCCGAATTCTGTAAACCTTCAGCAAAGTGCAAATAAAATATGAGTTAGGAAAAGTCATTATTTAAATTTTTATAAATTAATGTGATCGATTACGTATGGCAAATGAACTTCAGTTGCGTTGTTAGTTGCCAAAATTATATTATATTTTGGCAACATGTGTTTTTCTAGTTGCCCAGAATGTTTTCAAATTAAAACTTTGGAATTTTTGTTAATTTTAAGAATTGTGCTACATCTTTCCATTTATAAGACACAAAATTATTAAATTTACAACAAGAAAATAATTTGATTTACTTTTTGAAGAAATAAAGTTGAATTCAAATATTGATCGTGGTCCCATAATGCTTACGTTTGTTTTTCAGTAGAAAATCGTTTTTAATTTAATTGTTCCTTCCCCGGCCATTTTAGAAACAATATTATATTTTTTTTGTTATTATTGACTGCACTACTACCCTACGTACAATTGACATTGTAGGCAGAGCCATCTCTAAATTAAAAGCGTTGTCATGAGATTTTTGAGAGCTTCCATTGGCTAAAAACTGAAAACTCAAATGTTGAAGGATAAACTTGTTTATCGTCTTTGTAAAGGGTATCAATTCAATACAACACTGTTTTATTCGAAAGACGTGAATTTTCCTTAAAATTATATTTTTAATAAAAATTTTTATATCAAATTTATATTTTTTTAATATAAATATTAAAATAATTTTAAATAATAAATAGTAATTCATCAGAACCTAGATTTTCTTTATTTTTAAATTCACACACACATTACATATGTATGAATTTACTTTTTGTTTATATTTTTCGGTTGCCGATCTGTCAAAATGGCAACTGAATTCAGTTGCCACACATAACACGTTTTTTTTATTTCAGTTACATTGCCTGTTGATAACGCAACTAAAATTCGGTTGCCACACGTAATCGAACCATAAATTAAGGAGTGAGATCGAAAAATTCTTAACATACATATATGTTAAGAAAAATGTAACCAATTATTAAAAAATATATATTTTTATAGTTTTAATCACTAGTGATGAAATTTTAAACCTTTTTCGTTTTTATTGTATCTTCTGTAACATTGTTCGACCAGTAGTCAATCTTCTTTAGCTCCGTGAAGTTTGGAGAATTATTGTTACTATGATTTCTTTACCACATTTAACTATTTGGTAACTTTTCGTATCAAATAGACCAAGCACTGAGCTAACCTGGCACTTTCCTACAGGATGTGTTGGGAGCTCTTTTGAAAATGATTTCTATCAGGGAAAGAGGTAGTCCTTATACAAGAAAAATACTGATCTTCGAATACTTTAAGAACTATAACAGCGAGAATTTTCGAATTTGGTTCCAATCACTTTATCAAGGAACTGTTTCATCAATCGAAATGAAGGACGGATATCTAAAAAAACCACTATAACGATAATTTTCAATACATTTTTCAAGTAAGTGTTTTACTGTACAGAATGAATTACGGATAGGATCATGGCAAAAGGTGTCCCCCAAACAAAGAAAATGTTGGTTATCGAATATCTAAAGAACTATAACAGCAATAGTTCTCAAATTGGACCCTATTCACTTTCTCAAGAATTTCATTTACTGATCAAAATATAGGACGAGTGAGATCAAGGGGAAAGGTATTCCCATATGAAGCAAATATTAATTATTGAATACCCATGGGGAGGTTTACCACTCAATTTATAAGAGCGGCAAAGCGCACCGGGTCTTAGCTAATTAAACACAATAACTTACATTTTAAAAAAGGGAAGCTTTTTTTAATGAAAAATGTATGTTAAGAACTTTTTAACCTCACTCCTTATAACTTATATTAAATAATAACGGTACGGGTATTATTATCTAAGTATACTGTTTGATTTAGAATCACTGGCAGGCGGTCCATGTAAATGTTGTGAACACTCTAAAGGTCGCAATTTTCGAGATAACTCGTTGAAATTAGGTACATTTTAGCATTTTGGCCCAAGGACGAATATTAAAATTGGCCATATTCGACCTAATATTTCAGGTATCTCCCATATAAATGTCCTTCCGGAATGATTTTCTAAAACGATGTGTCATATTACGGTCGATTGCCCACTTAAAAATATCACTTTTAATTGTATAAATCACACAATTATAGGAGGTTCGATCCGCTGGTTCGATTTGCTGGTACCCATATAACAAACCAGCAAAACTAATTATGAGACACATAAATTTCACAATAATGTTTTGGTGTCACAATAATGAACTAATATTTATAACCAAAATTGTGATGTAGGAGATTACACAGTCGGTCTTAACCTTCAAATAATATTTTAATAAAATATACTTTTTATTCATTCAAGTGAACCATTTTTGTATTTCAATTGTTTTCTGAGCATGAGAAGACTTTAAAATTGGCACATTGAAAGATGTCGGTGACTTTTGATCATCTGTGTATGAATTTTAAGTTCTAGGTTAAGTCGAATATTTTTGAAATACTTTTTTTCGAAAAATACTGAAGATGTTTTCAAAGTTCTGTTTTCGAAAAGTCTTGTTTTCTTTTCAAAATGTTTTAAATGTAAATGTAAAATGTAAACAATAAAACAACAAAAAAAAAAAAAAAAAAAACAAATTTAAATCGCTCTTTAAAGAATAAAAAAGAATATTTAATATACATATAAAATTTATTATACTTAATTTTAATTTGAATTTAATTTTGTTTTTGTTTTATTTTTGTATATTTACACACCAATAAATTAAATTTTTAGTTTAATAATTTTTTTTAATTTTTAATTAATTTATTAATTATTAATATTTATTTATTATTTTGCTATATATATGTGTGTGTGTTTGTATGTATGTATGTATGTATGTATGATAAGGAGTATTAATGAATAAATGTATGTTATGAATTTTATATATGATGCAAGATGTATATTTATTAATGTAATGGAAGATTTTTCTTTTTATATTTTATATGAGACTGTTTTAATTTAATTTTTAATTATTTTAATTATTTTTTTTTAAGTTTAATATGTAAAAAAATTATAAAATTTGTTATACATTTTTTTAAAAATTAAAGGAAATATTGATGAAATATTTATAAAAAAATAATAATTAAAATACAATTATGCATTTAATGATCATCAAGTCTTTATAATTACTTTAGTTGGAGATTTAAATAATTAACAAATAAAATATTTTAAGGCATTTAACTGAATACGGTAAATTTGATGTTAAAAGGCATATTTTATTTTTATACCCTCCACTATCACAAGGGGTGAAGGCGGTATAATAAATTTGTCATTCCGTGTGTAACGCTCAGACCCCATAATGTATATATATATATTCTTGCATCAAATCAAAATATGTGTCAGTACATATGTCTGTCTGTTGTTGGCACTCACACATCCACAATAATTGACAGAGCTCAATGAAGTTTGGCCGGAATATTTGTTATAGCCCTGAGAAGTTTTCTATTTAAAACCAGCAAATTAGGTTTAGTATGTTAAAATATATATACCGATATCTGAGGCAACCTCTAAGTTCAAACAAAAACTTTTGTAAAATTGTAATTATAATTCAACAAATTAGAATGTAATTTTTCCATAATATTTAGCTAAATGTACTTCATTGTCATTCCAAAAATTATTAAAATTAATTTAGTAGAAAAAATGTTATAGCCAAATATAAACTTTGCAAACACACATCAATTGCGTTGTCAGTTGCCAAAATTATATTACAGATGGCAACTGGTAATTAAAATTGTCGATTTTAATTGCCAAATAGTATATATTTTCGCAATTCCGTTTTTCTGGTCGCCTAGTATATTTTATGTACTTGTATCATTCGGAGGACGAGTATATTTCATAAAATTTTATTTAATTATATTTAAAAAATATTAGAAATTCTCCAGAACCTACATTTTCTATATTTTTAAATTAAATTTTAATTTACTGTTTTGTTTATATTTTTTGGTTGTCGAACTGTCAAAATGGCAACTGACACCAGTTGCCATATATAATAAGTTTGTCGTTACCTCTTAAAGGCGGTGAGGCTATATTTTGCGTCTCGCTTTTACGCATTGGTTAATGTTGAAGCGTCGTATAGCGGTATTCGTTTACCGTTGTCCGGGGTTTCATGCATTTACCACATGCACTCGTTTTTAATTGGAATACTACAGGTGAAGACCAGAAAAAACTTATTTTTAACCAAGGATTCAAGGACCCCTCCTTCCTAGCCGAAGGTATAGATAGTGAACTGGAGTAACCGGAGTTATCGTGATATATTCTGGGCTTAAAGCCCTTAAAATCAAACTTCAAAATTCCAAAAATATATATTATATGTCTCGTTAAGTGTTTGTGTGTAATGTACGAAACATAATGTATTTACTTCACACGCTTTTTTGTTGGAGGGTATTGCATATTCGGCATAGCCGAATATAGTATAAGAATACTTGTTTTCATTTATATTTATTTTTTTTCTTTATTTATGAGTTTAATGCATAATTAATTTAAGTGTAATTTAGTTACTTTTTAGCATTTTTTTAAATTAAAATTCCACAAAAAACAATAATTTTTTTCTTTCTTGTGATTATTTTGGAAAGTTTTTAATTTGGATTTATTTATATGGATTATTTATATTATTTATTTATTTATATATATATAAGTTATATCTTAACTAATGGATATGGATTGGAAAAAAATTCTTTTATGGTTTTGATTTTTTGTTATTGCTTGATACATTATTCTTTTAATAAATTTGTTGTTGTTGTTATTTTTGTTTTATATAAATATGATTTAAAGAAATAATTTATTAATGTTTTACTGGTAGTTAATTATAAATATTGTTGGTAAATACTATTTTACTAATTGTTGTTAAATTATTTAAAAAAATAAAATCAATCTTTTTTAAAACGGATTATAACTCCCTTTTCCCGGACTTGTTTCTTTTTATTCCGGGGAATATGAGAAAAAATCTGACGTTCTCGGGAATAAATTATATCATAAAATAAAACTAAAGTTTTAATAGTTTTCTAAAGAAAAATGCTTAAATTATAATAAAAATAAGTAGAAATCCAATATTCGGCTCTGTCGATATTCTAAAATCAAATATGATTTAACATTCATTAAGCTCCCAGACGAATATTAACTAATTTTATAAATTTATAAGTCAGATCTAGGTAGTACATATATATAGGTATATATAGATAGGTCCAGGGGATGGGCACTCCCTTTACAAAAGGAAATATTAATTTTCGTATATCTAAAGAACTATAACATCGAGAGATTTTGAATTTGGTCCCAACTACAACATCAATGAACTTCGAATATGTGAGACACTATCACTGAATAATATATTGGAGCAAGATCAAACAAACACACATTTGTAAGGTTATATTATTTAAATAAAATAAATGTATGCGGAAAAATTTAGAAAATTTTCTTTCAAATTGCGATCCATATTATACATTGATATTCTATTAAATGATATAGTGCTGTTGAATTCAGTCTCAGATATCAGTGTATAACTTTTTTTCTATTGGAGAGATATAGCAGGTTTTGAATAGGAAACTTCTAAAAACAATAAGAGATATTCTTGCCAAATTTCATTGACTTATGAATTTGTCGCTTTTATACAGATCAGAAGCGTATTATATCAACATTCGCTGACGACACGACCATTTTTAGCTTAAATGCTGACCCAAATATCGCATCCCACCATCTAAATATATATCGACGAAATGTGGAAACAAGGTTATAAGACTGACAAAGTCGTATACAAAAACTGAAAAGTAAACATGTAAATGTTTCTGTAACAATGGGAAACTGACTTGAAAGCAAAAATACTATATAAATCTTTTGAAACTTTGTTCCTGATTTCATAGATTCTGGCATAAACGAAATCAAATTTTAATGAAACTCCAATTATTTTTGACATTCTATTATTGTTGTAGCAACAAGGTTCTGGGTCTTGTTTTGTTTCCGACCAAGCTTCAAAATGGTGAGATCACAAATCATTAGACTGAATGATGTAGTGAGTTTTTTGGCCTCATTCTTACTGTGGACATAAATTCGAGACGCACAGTAGTCTTAACAAGCAGATTTTATGACTACTGTTTCATCTCAATCTCAATTGTGTCAGAACAAGACCGCGCCTGATTTTTCTCAATGTCACTGATAGTCAATTGACATTTTGCAATAACGATACGTTAACTTGAAATCGCAGAGTTTGTGGCTTTTTGTGAATAAATATCACTTATATTATGCTCATATATATTTATCCAAAGGTTAAATGTGAAGTTGATTTCATAATTTTCCAAAACGCGGGAGGTAATAAATGTCAAACACGGACCCTTTAGACGCCGAATGCATATATGTTATAGAGATATCCCTGACTTCCGGCTTCTGCAGATTGTGTCGAAAGGCAGAGGAGACATCGATTAGGTTCTGCATCACAGTCTAAGTCTGCATGTTCATAGGCAGAAGTGGTTAGGCAATCGGTACTTTGAGGAACTAGTGGTTATCACAGCCTAAAGGTTGGAGGTTCTAACATGGCTAGTGAAAGTTGTTGTTACAGCTGTAAAAACATGTTAGTTAATTGTTAATATTCAGATTACGAGAATAGTTGTTTGATCTCGTACGTAGTTGTGCTAGAACTACTCTTGTAGACCTCAGCAGATTATGTTTTAAGTCTGTGACAGAAGTACGAAATTCATACGAAGACTTAAAACCGCGTCTCTATGAATGTCGTTCAAAACTGTTATATATGAATTCTGATCAATAGAATCTTGCACATATCTATGCATGTTCAGTTTATATATTCGAAGATCTTTTCTAACATACCTTAGGGATAATTCCAATTATGTTATATTGTTATATTGTTATATTGTTATATTGAAGTTAGGATGGTGCCTCCGATAAAATTCAAAAAGAAACTATTTACTGAGCATTTTTATCCGGTCCCTAACCAACGAAACAAGGTTAGTGAACAGTATCTAATGGCTAAAGGAATTCTTCGAGTTTTATAACTGGATATTATTTCCGTACATAATTATCATGGAAATTGACGTATATCCCTCCTAACCTAACCTTTTTTTAACTAACACAAATTTTGCATGCTGATATTTGACTTGTGTTTTATGTTATGAAATGTTTTATTTCCTTATTAAAATGTTTATAGCAGATTTCTTTAGAATTTAGAATAATCGATAAATTTTATTCAAATAATTTAAACAGAATTTTTGAAAATTATAAAAAGAAATCATTTATTATTTTTTTTAGGTATCACCCGTTAAAAATAAGTTTTCCATGTTTTCTTATTTTACTTTTTTATTTGTTTTGTTTAAATTAAGCAATAAAATGTTTATTATTATTATTAATTCAATTATATCTAGAAAATATGATTTTTTTTAATATTTTGTTTGATGGTTTTTATTTATTTATTTAATGTTTTCTTTTTAATTTAAATCAAATAACTAAAATATAAAATAAACTATAAAAACTAAATTTGATATTACTAAGGCTTTTTTTCATTCTTTCTTGCAGTTTTCATTAAGAAAATATAAATCATATTTAGATACAAAATTATTACAAAAATAATAATAAAAATAATAAAAAAGTTATTAAAAGTTATTGATAAAATAATCAATAAATTAGGATATTTTAAGCAATTTTTTGTAGAAAAATTAAAACGTTTAGATTAATAAACAGAAAAATAAATGAAAACAACAAAAAAACTAAAATACAGAAGTGATTTTTTTTAACAATTAAGTTATACTATTATAAAAGTATAATTATAATAATGTAAATTAAAATGTAATAAGAGAAAAAAGTATGCCTCTATTGTGGAGGATTTGAGGAGGGGTAAATGGAGGCAAAAGTTGAAAAAGGAAGATGTAACGTAATGAAATTCACATAAAACTAAAATTCAATTGAATTGTTAATTGTTTTTGTTTTGTTTTGTTTTATAGAAAAAAACATAACACTTAATGCTTAAAACATTTTAAAACTAATAAAATTATAATTATTGAACTATTTATGTTTTCATTTCATTATTTATTTAAATTTTAAATTATATTTTAAATTGTTTATTTTCTTTTATTTTTTATTTTATTATAAAAATAGTTTTATTTATTTATGTTTCTCTTTATAAATTTAATGCAAATAATGTTATTTTTATATAAGAATTTCTATTATTTCATGCGTTACGATTACTTAAAAATAATTTTATGAATGAAGGAGCAAATATTGTTTAATATTATTTCTTTTTAATTTATAAATAACATTTGCATTATTCTCTTTCATTTTATAATTTGTTTTTAAGATTATTTTTTTGTTGTTGCTGTTGTTATTATTTTAAAAATTAAAAAAAAAAAAACTTAAAATAATTTGATTAATTTATTTAGAAATTTTTAAAATGAAAATTTTTAAAAGATATTTGTTATTAACTATACAGATTAAGAGAGAGGAAGAGATAAATGTGTATGTGTATGTTTAGGGGGAGAATTTTAAAGAAAAATAGGATACAATTAAAATTAAAATTAAAAAAAAAGAAAACGTATTTGAGTTTTTGGTCTGATCAAACGACCAAAGAGCATGATTTAATTTTCATTCTTTTCACAAACACTAAACCGCCGCCTCATATTGTCCATTATCTCTTTTTGAAATGGAAAAAGTAATAAGACAAATAAATCGTCATTAATCATTTGTAAATCAGGAACGAATGAAATGAAAAGTACTTTAAAATCATGTTAAACTTAAAATTTTGTCTGTATCGTTTAAAAGAAAAATCTTAGAATTATTGCATGCAAAAAATAAAATCTATTTCTTTCGTTTTTTTTATAACTAAAATTATTGTTGTTGTTTAGTAGAGTTGTTATGTTTTATTTACGTTTTCCAATTGTTTTGACGATTGTTACTCGGTCCTGGAGCTTGCGGTGGTATCATCTCTAGTAAATATTGTCGCTGCAATTCAGCAGCTCGTTGTATATCAGCCAATGAAGCTGTTTGATTCTTAGACGATGAAGTAGAGGAGGAAGTTGCAGATGTGGTTTTATTTTTATTTGTAAATGCTGAGTGTAAGAGAAATAAGGAAATTATTTAAATCTTAATTCATGTTGTGTATTGTGTGCAAATACTTACCAGCTACTTGAGCTGCCTGAGCCATAGCCATTTGATAGGAATACAAGAGTGGAGTAAATTGCATCATATGTTGAGGATTCGTTGCTAAACCTTGACCCAAAGCTTTATAGATAAAAATAAATATAATAAAATCATTTTTCCAGTAATATGAATATAATATGTATGTTACCTCTAAACAGTTGTTGCTGGAACGCTTGCATTGCAGCCGCTGGGGCTGCATTACCAAGAGCACCAAGATTTGCAGCAGCTGCTGCTGCCGGATTTGTTGCTGTAGCCGCTGCAGCAGCACCCAAATTCGCAAGACCTCCTAATGTTGCTAAATTACTTAATTGTCCTAAATTGCCTAAGTTTCCTAGGCCACCTAAACCTGCTAAATTGTTTAATCCTGGCAAACCCAGAGCACCTAATTGGGCAGCCGCTGCTAAAGCAGCTGCTGAATATTTATCATATTGTTGTTGTTGCTGCTGCTGTTGTTGTTGCTGTTGTTCTGCAGCAGCCCTCTGCTGTTGCTGTTCAGCACGATGATGATCCCGCTCGCGTTCACGCTCTCGTTCTCGTTCTCTTTCGCGTTCCCGTTCCCGTTCGCGTTCACGTTCACGCTCTCTTTCTCGCTCACGTTCTCTTTCCCTTTCGCGTTCTCGCTCACGTTGTTGTTGCTGCTGCTGTTGATGATGCTGGTGTTGTTGCTGTTGTTGATGTTGAAGCTGCTGATGATGATGCATTTGACTGGGTGTTGGTGTACTAGGACTGGGTTGAACCTGATGAGACATAGAACCACGCGATGATCTCGGTGTAGTTGGTGGTGGAGGTGTCGGTTGATTAGATGGTGGTGGTGTGGGACGTGGCGTGATACTCGGAGTTGGAGTGTGACATTTGGTGGGTATAACCGTTACAGAAGGTGGTAGATTAACTAAAGCTGCTGCAGTCGAAGCGGCATGAGCTGCTTGTGGTTGAGATTGATGCGCTGTTTGTTGAGTGTGATTCTGTGATTGAGACAACGCAGAACTAGCAGCCACATGTGCATCCACCGGGGAAGGACTACTTTGACTGGCCAAACGTTGTTCAATTTCTTGTTCTTGTTGTAAAGCCTTAACAAAGGCCTGTTTCAGTCGATTAGTGTGTTCTGCTTTCAAAGCTTTCTTAACATTAGTGGTAACACATTGTTCACAAATAACTTTAGCTTCTTTGTTGCCTACAAATCAAACGATCAATTTTAATTAAACTTTAATTTTAGGTTGTTATTGTAATATGAAAAATTTACCTTGTTTTTCCCATTTCCAGACTGGTGTGAAATCAATCTTACATTGAGCACAGCGAAATGGTGGCGCCACTGTATTTGTTTTCTTATTATTTGTCGTTATATAATCGACAACAGTCTCTAAGCCAAGCAGGTAAACAAATTCAGTATTACTAGGATTTGGTATAAAATGCATCTCTGGTGGTGGAGGCTTAGGTGGAGGAATCTTAAATAAAAGAAATAATATGTTTATTAAATAAACATAAATAAATAAACATGTTAAAATTTTAAATCTCATATGTACTAGTACCTGTAGTAAAGTTTTCTCTAATTGCTTCCTTAAAGCCAGTTTAGCAGCCGCTTGCCTTTGGGCGGGCGTTTGAACATCTTCGCGGGAATTTAAGCGATCATTCTTTAAATGAAAAGAAATATATATTTTTTTATTTTTTTCTCAATTTCATTAATAATAAATGATTTAGTTACCTTCAAATCATTATGTTGTTGATTTTGTGTTGACAACGGTGGTGCTGGTGTTATTGATACAGAATTGCTGATGGTGTTAGGTACCTTTGAATTATCCGAAACATTAGGCTGCTGCTTATTTGTTTATTTTTTTTTTTATTTTTTGTTAGTTCAATATAAACAATACAGGGCACATAACATGACACAAATTGGTTAGTTTTATGAAATCAATAAATGAATATGAATCAAATACGTTTTAATAACAAATTTATGTTTATAGAACAAAATTGTAGACATAAATATTTAATTACAAATACTTTTCACTTTAATTACTTAGTTCTAATCTAGAATTATTACATTATTGTGAGGATTTTGTGTAGTGTTGTTATGTTTAAATGATTTAAAGTATGATAGATTATTTGTTAAGGAAAAAATATTAAAGAAACAAATTAAAAAAAAATGTTTTAACTGCCTAAATTGTGATAAATTCGGTTAAAAATATTTGGTTAATGAATAATTTATGAAGAAATATGAAATCTTGTAAGTTCAGGACATATGATTTTTAAAATATTGCGGGTCCCATTAACGTATATTCTAGTTTTATTATAAATTTATGCAAAATATCTTAGCTATATCCTACAAATTTTTCTGATGAACCGATCTCTTTGTTTAGTAGACATAATTTAATTAAATTGTGACTTTTCCTCTAAATTGTTCTTACTGAATAGAAAACAAATTCAAATATTTTTTTTCGTGTTCTGGTCTTTACTAACACGAAATGGAACGTAAAATTAGAAGTTTAAAAAAAGAACAGTAATAAGTATGAATATCACTATCACACAAACAACAGATGATAATAAACATCTTTTAAAATTTAGAAGTAAATACACTAGATGAAGATTGAAATAATAAATTTTCCGACTTTTCTGAAAATTATTGTTGGAAAAGCGAATAAATTTGAATCCTTCGGAATTTGTAATTTTGATTTCAGGACAAAACGGTATTTCTGAGATGAGTTTTATGGATTGAGGTACATTTTCTATTTATTATTACAAATAAAAATGTTGTTCTTTCATTAATAAATGAAGAAATGAAAGAAGCACGGTGTTTGTTTCCACAACGACATTTACGGAAACTATTAAATAATTTTATAACTTTTAAATCGTTATATATATTTAAATATCACATGGTTGATTAGATCCACGGTTTCTTAATTAGGCTGTTGATGACCCTAACAAATTGGCCATGAAATACATGGAAAATAGCCATTTGGCTATAAGGAGTGATAACGAAATATTCCCGTAAGATGTGTTAATTCAATGTTCGGATGTGTTTATTCAATGTTTCGCAAAAAATTCTTGGTATGACAAGATAAATGCAGGTGCGACAAAAGAAGCCAATCATTTGTTACAATGGGCTCAATAAATTCTATAAATTCTCTACAGTAATTACTCTTTCTTCTCTTTCTTAATTTCAATACACATTTTTTTTAAAACTAAAATTATGAAAGAGTTTTCATATTTTGCAAAACATAAGATGAAATCATTTGTTGTGGTTAATATGAATCAATGAAAAAAAATTGTTATTAAAAAAGTTAATAAATGATATGTGTATGTATTGTTGTAAGTAAGCGTTGTGTGTGTAATATGAGTATGTATAAATAGAGTTTTATGTTAGAAAGAGTAGATAAGAAAAACATGTAATAATGTAACAACACAGCGCTTACTGCAACGATCACATTACAACAACTCACATTGCGTGATTTAAGTCCAGATGGTGGAGCCGATGTTGGTGTTATAGTCACTGATGGCGTTATAGTGAGATTCGGTAAATTGGTGCGGGGTGGTAGAGCATTCGAACGGGCAGATGAAGACAACGTTGATGACGCTGATGGTGAGGATGTGGCTTGAATGCTTATTGAAGCGGAAGAACCGGGTGTTAGAGTTGCACCGCCGGGTAGTGCCGAACGTGGTGGAGGCAGTATAGAGTTGTTATTGGAACGATGAGGAGATGATGTTGAACCAGTTGAAGAAGAATTTGTATTCGAGCGGCTATTGGTAGCGCTAGTTTAAAAGAAAAAAAGTTCATTATTTAATTAATTGATTGTGTTATTATTAAGACTTACCTTATGCTAACCGATGATGAAATGTTACTACTACTGGAACGTGAACTTTTGGTATGTGCAGGCAGTGGTACTGCCGTTGTGGGCGTAACACTTAGCGCGCCCTTCGATGTTAAAGCAGCTGGTATGGCTGCCAAAGGATTTGTGGGCGATACACTCGTTGATGTAACCACTATATTTTCCTTCATAACATGCTGTGACTGCTTTAGCTTCTTTAGCAACACTAATTTGGTTTCTTCATTGCGTAAGTCGTCTCTTAATTTACGTAAACCCTTTTCGCGCTCTTTCAATTCAGCTGGTGTCAATTCTTTAATGGGCACATATGGAGGCATTTCCTCGTCATCCGTTTCAGAGTCTATGTTACCATTCTGTTGACGACCATTCATACGGGCTGGCAATAAAACTATATCTGGTGCTTCTGCATATGATTTCGGTTCAGTACGTGGCCTTAAAACACGACGTTGTACTTTATTCTCTTCATTGTTTGAAACAACATTACCACCACCACCACCACTACCAGTTCCCGATGAATTTGTATTGGAATTTGTTGTTGCTGCATTATTAGATGCAGTTGTAGTTGATGTGGCATTATTAGCATTTACAGATGATGTTGTGTTCACTGTATTTGAGTTTGTAATTTGATTAGTTGCACTATTAGTTGACGGATCTACTGTTGTAATGGTCGTCGATATATTATTTGTTGTTGGGGTATTATTGCCACTTGTATTTGCAGTTGCACTACTATTACTACTATTGGTATTGGTAGTACCTCCACTACTGTTTGTATTACTCAGACCTGTGGCTGTTGTTGCGGCGACCGGTGAAGTTGCTGTTGGTGGCGGTGGTGCAGGTGTTATGGTCAGTCCTGAATTTTGTGTAAGAGCTCTTAAATCTCTTACGGTTGCAGGGGTTATAGTCAGTGCCGGATCTCGCCCAGTGCCTAAACTTAAGTCGACGACATCGTCGACTTCCATTTTGGCCATCTTCGCGCGTCGCGTCGTTTTGGCTAATATTGACTTATCTGTAAAGATACAAGAACAAATAAATAAGTAATTTTTACATTTTTGGAAATTGATTTTTGTATAACAATTTACTTTAAAGATTTAAATATTTTTTTGTTAATAAAAATAAGTTTTAAAATAAAATCAAACTTAATATTTTTATAAAATTGAAAATTGAAAAAATGTCAAGGGTTTCTACGGAAGATTTTTTTTGTTTAAATTGCGTGAAAGTGCTTTTTTCTTGTTTTTCTTATCCGATAGATTTTTGTTTTCTTCTGTTTTTTTTTTTTTTTTTTTTTTTTTTTGATTTGACATGAAGTGTATTCTTCTTCTTCTTCCTATTTTTCATTTCATGTTTTTGTTGGTTTTTTATTTGTTTGATATTTCTCCTTTTTGTTTTAACATTCACATTTGATTGTCAATATCTAAAGGAATTTATTCATTAATGAAATTATTTTATAGACATAAATCGCACGCTTTTATTTCCAAATAGACCGAAAACTAACATAACTGGGATGCTTTACTACTAGATGTTTGGGGAGCTCTTTTGAAAATGATTTCTATTTTTTGGCTTAACCATGTGGACCATTATTCTACTTGAATAATTATTCTCCCGGTACAGTTTAACAGTTTGACGACAGACCTTTAAATGCTTGGCTAACTTTTGTACGGCCAAGTTAGGTTTAGTTGAAAATATTTAACAATTTTATTAAGCACTGGTCAGTGATATTCATCAGATTAACAATATATTCAATTGTTTGACATGTCATGTTTTTCGAAGATTTAAAAAATATCAAATAATTCTTAGTTAAAAAATTGTAATGATATATTTGTGATAAGAATTTTTCAATCACACTACTTATTATCGTTCAATAAACGAATTTTACTATTATATTTTAGAAACCTTTAGTTTCAATATCTCAGCTGAATTAGAATACTTTTCGAGACCAGAACACTTATTCAATAATTGTTATACTCTTCAGCTCTATTATTGGCTGAGAGTTATTTCACCTTAACTATATTATCCATCCTTTCGATTGTATGTCTTTAAGGGCAATAAACGTAAGGAATACTCCCCATTATAGATATATCTACTATATTCACCTACAATTGTCCTCACGTAATGGAGTTTAAGCACGTAAAACATGAAAATATTTTCATTTTAAACACAAAATTAAGTCTCAAGAATAAAAATTCTTTGACAAGCGGAAGATCAATCCTTTTAAAGCCGCAATGAATTGAAAAGAATTAACCATTAAATCTAAAATATAATTAATGCACTTTTGAAATACATCGGAAAATTGGTTGTTATATTAAATTTTAAAGAAAAAGACGAACATGTTGGTATAAAACTTCATCTGAATTTCGTTTTATATTAAGTTAGAGGGTCTTTTAGAGAATATTGCATAAAATTACTGATACCACAGTGCTATGTTGTTCCAAAAAAAAAAAAAACAATTCTCCACAACCTTTTAGGTGACAATAGAATAAATCAATAATAAAATCTATTTGAATACAGCCAAATAATACTACATAATACGTTCAATAACTTCATCACCAACAGATGTATCGTTTGGAGTTAGTAAAAACTTTTGGCATAAATGACTCTATTGTTATCGTGGATTTTAACCAAGGACAAGTTCATGTTAAAATTAATAGTCGGGAGCTCAGCAAAGTGCGTCCGTTAGGACAGTTTGATAAAATGCCAATTAGATCTTACTTCTGCTGTTATCGCTTTTGCATAGTCAGCTTTACTGCAACATATATAAATATGAAAAAAATAGATCCATTTCTTGCTGATTTCATTCATAAATTCCAAATAGCATGAGATGAATAAATAAGATATTTTTATTTTATTAAATTTAATTTATAATTTAAGATTTTTATTTTTCTATCGACATTCGTCATTAAAATTCATAACGAAAAAAAATAATAACTTTTTTAGAGAACAACAAAATCGTTAACCGACATTTTTCGTTACTTAACGATATCGGTTGTTAACTTTAAAAAGTTGCGGTACAGTGCGGTATATAAAAATGTCATAAGTTATAAAATATAATTTTCATAATTATAAAAAGAATACATTCTTTGAATTCTTACAATAAAAAAAAGAAATAAAAACAAAACAAAAAGAATGAAGTTTTAACATGCCAAACATGTTTATTGCTCTCTCAGTTGTGTATTTTTAATATCCTGCTGCTCTCCTTTGATTGTTGTTATTGTTGTTTTAATATACAACAACTTGGGCGTAATTTTTTGTTTTCGTATAAATTCATACGAATACAACCCCCCGAAGGAGTACGAGGCATATTTACGTAGTTGGTTGGTGTTAAAGTTCCGGTATTTATTGCGCTTTTTTTATTTGTCTCTGTTTTATTACGTCTACTTTCACAGTACAAAAAAAAAAAATAAATAAATAAAAAAAGAGAATTTATAATAAACTTTACCACTGGACTGGATATTTTCAATTTGTTGTTTCTTTTTCAAGTTCTATTTCTTGTTTATATTCTTAAGCAAGCAAACGTGAGTATATATATGTGTGTGTGTATGTTTATAGCAGGATAATAAAATAAAGATTTCCTTCTTGATTTCTTTTATCGTGTTTTTTGTTGTGTCTCACTTATTTATAAACGTTAACTAAATAACAACAACAAACATATACTAAAGGTAATTAGATTGTTTTTATTTGTATAGTTATGTATTCTATATAATAGTTTGTATGAATGTGTGTATATACTATAAATATGTTTTTTTTGTTTTTTTTTTTGTATTTTTGTGTGTGTTTGTTCCATCTTTTGAACTGACCTTGACACTCAAGAGATAGAAATCAATGTTGGAAATTAATTTTTATTATTTAGTTTTTATGAGTTTTCAGTTTTTCCTTTAATTTTAATGCAATGAAAATGCAAGTAAAACAAAAACAATAACAGTTTGAAAGTGAATAAAAGGAAAGTTAATTTTTATGGTAAATATATACAGTCACAGACATAAGTGTATACATTTTTAAGTGTTTTAAGGTTGATAGTAAGGAGTGAGATCGAAAAATTCTTAAAAAAGAAACTTAATTTGTTTGAAATTATTATTACAATTTACAAATTAAATATATATTTTAATAGTTTTAATCACTAGTGAGAAATTTTGAACTTTTTTCATTACGGTTTTTATAGTGCTTTCTGTTACATTGATTGAACAGGTAGTACACCTGCGTTTAAAATCTACCACACTTTTAGATACCTCTTTATGCTCTACAATTCTCTTTCTCTCTCTAAAGAGTCCAATGTCTTTCCACTGGCCTTAGCTCCGGGCAGTTTGGAGGATTTGGATTCTATTGGTACAAATTTTAATCCTATACCAATCAAGGGCTTGTTTATCTATAGTGGCAGGAACCAAGTCAGGTCAAAATTAAGTGTACACATTGTGAAGTCTTATTAATGGACATTTCGGAATTTATAGGGACCATTGTAACAAATGACTGACTTCTTTTGTTGCAACTGCATATTGCTGGTCATAAAAAGAACTTTTTTGAATTCTTTAGAAACTTTTTGATTCGCATAAAATAGTCCGAGCACTGAGCTAATCAGTCTGATTTCCTACCGGATGTGTTGAGAACTCTTTGAAAATACTTCCTATTTCTTTGACTTTAGAAACATCATGAGGACTAGTTCTCTCAGTACTGTTTAATAACATTGGAAACAGTTTGACGTCATGCTTGGCCAACTTTTTAGAGGACCGAATTGGGTCTTGTTGAAAATATTTAATAAATTTGTATGCATTTTTTTCTGGTCACTGATTTTAATCAGATTAATAATAAATTAATTTGTTTGACATTAAATATAATAACTGATATCTTTTACAAAAATATAAATATACTTGTGTTATGTGTGTTAAGAGTTTTTCGATCTCATTCCCTAATTAAAATGTAATTGAATTGTTTTTATAGAAATTTATACTGTTTAGTGGTTATAAGGTTCATTGTAATAGGAAAATCGATACAATTCGCAATAAACTATAGATTTCGTACTCAATTGGGGATGATTCCTATTTGACAGAAGTCAAATCATCATGAAATACAAATGGGAAAAAAGGAAATATCATACAAAATATAAAATGAAAAAAAAATTAATAAAAAAATCACATTTTAAATGTTTAAATCAAATAAATGGTTGTTGCAGTTAGTGACACAAAGACCTTGTTGTGTGTAAAATGAATTTTTTGGTTTATTGTCAGACGCATTTTTTTTGCTTGCTTCCCGATTCTAAAGGTTAAAAAGTATTTTAAAGGAATTTATTCATTAAATGTAAATATTTTTTATTAAGCAAAAATTTTCTTGAGGAGTTTACAAATACAAATATCTATTAGGGACATAACTATAAAATGCTTTAATTCGAACGGAAGAATTGAACAAATTTATTGGTATACGCAGCATAAACGATTTTAAGCCGAAAAATCTTTTATTCCTTATTTAAAGGTAAAGGTCGATCATCACATAAAGTTTGATATGGAAAAAATGATATTTATAAAAAGATTTGTCTGAAGGACTGACTTTGAACATAACTTTATACTGAATTTTAATAAAATGTCATCGAAATGGGTTTTTATGGGAGTTATTAGAAAAAACTATAGATTCAATTTAAAATTGGTTAATCGAATTTGTTTAAATTGAAAAATTTTTTGTACTAAATTTTGTTGGAGCTTTTTTATATTTTGAACTTTTATAGGCCAAAAGTCTCATTCCAGGAAGGCATTTGTATAAGGAGCAATTTCAATACGCTTTATCGTTAGCAAAAATTATTAGATTTTATTATCATATTTTATGTGACCTTTACTTTGATAACAAATTTTACATGGGCATCGGGTGAGAGGTTGGGCATCGTTAAATCAGCTTAGGAAGTGATTCTCAGTCGAACTGTATCAAAGCTATCAAATTAAGATCTCTGCGAAATCCATTTCATAAACTACAAATTATTTACCTGGAGCTGAAAGTCTTTCAGAAGTCCATGAGTATAATAAAACAAATTCTCAAAACTTGGAAATGCCGTACAATAATACCCCAACATAGTTAGTCCTAAATATGTTCTGATCCGTTCTGCGGCTTATTTTTAATAGAGGAAGCAGGTGCGCTTTAAAAAAATCAGACATAACTAATTTGATCTAAAGATCACTATAATTGTAACCAATATAAACAGACAAAGCCGAACGATAAGTTGACTCAGAAGTGATTCTGAATAAATTTAAGGATTTAATTACTTTAAGTGTCTGTCGTAAAAAACATTTTTTTAACATACTTGTTTGTTGGCTAATAATAATAAAGTGTTGCCACTTTAAGGTATTTTCATCCAGCCAACAAGACAGTGTTGCAAACAGTCATCACAAGCTTTAAATCACTTGTGTTAAGTTCGTTATGAACTCAACACGCGCTTTTCTTTCCAAAATGAAAATATTTGTTTTTGCTCTTTCAATATTTTATGACTTTGTTCCGTTTTTTTTTTTTTTTTTTTGCTGCTTTGTACACCAAGTGGACTTACTGGCTGGTTGTCTGGTAAAATGTTTCCACTGAATGGCTGGCTAAAGTTGTCAACGACATCGTTAATTTTTGTTTTAATTTTATTTCTTTTCATTTCATTTGAATTTTTTCTGTGTAGATTTTTATGTTCATTTTTAGATGTAGAACAAGCAGTTGGCCAAGTTCTTGGCAAAATAAATAAAAAAAAGCGGAATGAACGGAAAAACAAGCAAAAGTTATAGTCGGTCAAGCCCGACGATTTTATATCCTACACTACACCACATTGTTGGTTTTTCATGGCAGCTATAAAAAATTAATGATCGACCTTCGTATAAATATATTTTCTAATTTGTGCTTAAAAATGCAATATATTATGGAACTAACATGTATGATTTTTGCGCTTTAATAGTACTTCTTCTAGGGGGACAATACGGGAGCTAGATAAAATTTTGTACTGTACTGACAATACTTGCGTATATATGAGACTTAAGCCCTTCAAAATTTTATTTTAAGAAGATATTATATGGGACCTATGAGAAATAATTGAGCGATCCTCGTATAATTTGACACATCAATTCAGAATATTATTAGATTTATTTCATAAAAATCGCTTTATATTCAAGACTTTTATGACCTTAAACCCCATTGCGGGAGGAACATATGTACGGCAGCTAGGTGAAATAATGGACCCAGCATTACCAATTTCAATAGGCATCGTCCTTGAGCCAAAATAATAACACAATTTCGGGAGGAACATATGTACGGCAGCTAGGTGAAATAATGGACCCAGCATTACCAATTTCAATAGGCATCGTCCTTGAGCCAAAATAATAACACATGCCCAGTTTCATCGAGGTATCTCAAAAATTGCAACCTGCATTTTTTCACAAAGTTTACATGGACACCCGGACGGACATCATTAAGTCAAGTGAGAAAGTGATTCTGAGTCGAACAGTACACCCAAAAGTGGTGACAGCAATATTTTTTCTGTGCATTACAAACTTAAGCGCAAACGCCTTATACCCCAACCACCTACAGTGATGTAGGGTATATAAACCATGGACTCACTCACAGCAACAGTTTCAAATATTTAAATTTACTCTTTTTGTGATTTTATGTTTTTGTTACATCGTCTGGCATGGAAATAGACATAGACGGAGACAGAGAGACATAAAAAGAATTACTGGTGTAAAGTGGAAAATATCCGTGATGTGATGTTGTTTCTAAAAATTTATTATTGTTGTTGTTGTTGCAGTTACAAATGTATAAAAAAATAGAGACGCAGCAACCATATTTCGCTAGATGAATATAAGAGGTTTCCATATATGATTTCTTTTTATGTTGTGTCACTTGTTATTGTTAGTTTGTACTTCTGCTGGATGTTTGTTTGTCTGTTGGTTGCATTGGTTTTTATGATTTTATATCTTTTTCAATTTATTACACTGTTTGTTGCAAGTTGTGTGAGGTTTTTTTTGGAATTTTTATACCATCCACAACCACAAGTGGTGATCAGGATATATTAAGTTTGCCATTCCGTAATGCCAAAAATGTATCATCTCAGATTCTATAATGTATATATTCTTGCATCAAGTCAAGATCTTAGCCGATTTTGCTATGATCGTCTATCTGTTATTGGCACCGTTACATCCACAATAACTGACAGAGCTTAATGAAATTTGGCTATAGTATACTATATTGTCCTAAGAAGTTTCCTATTTAAAGTTATATACCGATATCTTATTGTCTTTTGTAGGAAACGTTATTTGAAACTTAAATAGGCCTCGAGTGAGGGGTGACCCTCTTACAAATGAAACATTTAATATTACATTTCCTATAAATTATACAGGAAATTTGGCACATGATTGTAGAATACAAAATTTTTTTACTCTTTTTACTTTGTTGTTGTCTGACAGTCTGTTATTTTGTTTTTGCCAGATTTTGGTAGGAAAAAACTTATAGAAGCAACAGAATAGCGATAGCAAATTAAATCTATATCTTTTGAAAGTTTCCACATGTTTAAGCATTTTTATACCCTTTACCTGACTAGATCAGAAGGGACATATATAATTTTGTCATTCCATTTGTAATTTCCACAATTTTCGTCTTAGACCCACAAAAGTATATATAGAAATTGTCTGTCTGCCCGTCCGTGTGTCGGTTAAAATCAAGTTTTTAAAGCCGATCTATAGTTAATATATACGATTAAAAATGCTTTCGAGAATTTTGCTATTGAAACCCAGGGAAATTGGTTGACAAATGACTCAAATAGTAGCAAAAAACTGAAAGTACCACAATTTTTTTTCGGGTTTTTTCTATTTTTTGAAGATTCTACAAGAGATTTATTTTTTTACAAATAGATTTCAATTAATTTATACGCTGAAGACATGAAATGAATCGGTCCATTACTTCCTAAGTTATAGGCGAAAACTATATTTTGAACCCCCTAAGAGACTGATTGATAATAATTTTTTTCCCCGATTTTAAGCTTTTTAATTTTTCAAAATCTGTTCATAAACAACCGAGATACGGTCAATTCTTACTTTAAAAATTTAGTCCCATGTGGTTGTTGTTTATAACTATAGAAAAACAAAAACAACGTTTAAAATTGAGATTTTCGCCATTCTATTAATTCTGAGATATGGGACAGCTACGGACCAAGTTGACACGCAGAAAGAAATCGTTTCATAAATAGTCGGGATACTAACAATTCTTTTTTTCCGTGTAGTTGTTGTTGGCAGCAGATCGTAAGAAATTAGGAGAATTTTTGAGTTGAAAGCATCACAGTTATCGGTCCGTAAGTTTCCGAGTTAAAGTCAAGAATCTCTCTTTCTTCTAAAAGTGATAATATTATGAAAACCTATTTTTAACAGGGACTTAACATTAAATGTTATGTACGCTGCCTAACAAAATCCATATAAGCAAAGGTGAAGGGTCAAGAAAAATTGGCACGACCGAACTTATTTTAACTTGTTTTTTTTTTTTAATATTTCATTACTTCACCGACATTTTCATACATTTAATTATCTGCATTAATATCCATAATACAGGGTCATTATCGTTATTTCGATCTATTAGTTTTTAATAAACATTTGACTTAAATTGCAATCAATCTAATAATAAATAAAGAGAGAAAGAGAGAGAGAAAGAAAGAGAGAGAGATCTAAGTAATTAAAATCAATTAAATAAAATTTCATATCTTCATGCTAAACAAATAAATTGTTGATTTCAATTAATGCAAATTAATTGTTTAACATCTAAAGAATTAATTTAAACGTGTCACCGATCAAGTTTCGATAAGATATACTTAATAAATTTAAATCATGTTTAAAATTATAACTATTTATGTAGATTTTATAAAAACACACAAACACAAACACAAACACACACAAATTAAAAATGGAATATCACAACAAAAATATTCTTCTGAACAAATTCCTACTCGTAATGCGTAAATAGAGCAGCAGCAGCAGTTGTTTTACTAATTTTTCTATATAAAATCGGTTACTTTAATTGATCGAGAGTTTTTTTAGTTGAATTCATTTTTTTCTTTTCTTTAAATATCTAAACAAAACGTGACTTGTTTAACAAAAAATTTAATCAAAAAAATTAATGACAAAAAATGAACATGAATTTTCGAAATATTTACAAGGTGTTTTCAAGAGAACATTTTTTTTAATTATATTAGCAATATTTTTTATTTATTTATTTATTTATTTATTTATTTAATTATTTATTTTTTAATTAATTTTATTATTAAGTTTTTGTTGCATTTATAAATAGAGTAATTTAGAGGTTATTACACTATTTATTTAAAGAGAATAATTATTTTTATTTATTTCACATCAATTAAATTCAATAAATTGTATTCATATTTCTTTTTTACTTTTATTTTTAATTTTTAATTTAAACTTGTTTTATTAATCATTAAATAATATTCAATTTAAATTAAACGCTTTTATCTGAGACCAGTTCTTAAATCAAGTAAATATATATTTTTTTCGTAAAAGAAGTTAATTAAGAAAGTAATAGAAATTGATATGTTGATGTTGCAAAAAACCGGTTTTAAAAAGAAGTCGAGTATATTAATTACTAAATAATAAATTATTTTAATAACTTTATGTTGAGTTTGTATTTATAGAAATTTAAAACATTTTGTTCACAAAGTTTACGTAAACAGCCATTCGTCCAGATGAATATCGTTTAATCGATTCAATTCTGAATCAAACGACAAACTTGAATATGGTGGTAGCATAGTTATTTCTGCCCATTACAAACACAAATGCATTATAACTTAACCACCTATGGAGGAGTAGGGTATTATTTAACCATTTCGATAAACAATCACTTCACTTACTAAAGTTATTTTGGAGGTTAGAAGGGATAATATCTCGGCTTTAAGACAAGTTAAATTAAATTTTCCCTCCATTATTTGTCAAATGAATTTAGACCAGTCTCACAAAATGCATCTTGTAGCGTTGCTGTATTGAAAGATTATTGGCTACATATCTGATCGATTATATTATTCGATCGGCACTGTTACCCTCGATCATCTGACCCGATTTCAATAGCTCACAATACAAAACATCCTCCACTAAATTCAGCTAAATCAATAGCAATACGATGGACACAATGAGACCCAATGACTTGTAGTGTGATTCCTACTTCCCTACAAATATTGCTTTCAATTCAAATATTTTTGTCTGATAAGTTTTTAACGACAGTCGATATAACTTGAACATCTGTTTTTTATATGCATGAAGTTGATAAGATTTCTTTCATACCCAACTTTCATACCCAATATGTGGCTGCAATGAATAATGCTCAATTGTATCTGTGATATTTCACATCCTTTTTGAATAATAAAAACATTTAAATATTTTCAATTAATAATTTCTTTTAAAGCTCTGGAGGGAGTAAGAGAGCAACAACAACAACAACAACAATAGCAACAATATGAGATTATTAAAAGGTATAACGACTTTTTTTATTTATTGAATGGAATGAAATTTGTTTATTTTGCATATTTTGTGGTTAAATTAAAATAAAATTGCTTATTATACAAGTTCAATATTTTTTGTAGTTGTTGTTGTTGTTGCTGTTACTTTTGTTGTTGTGCTATTTCAAATTTTCATTCTGTTTATTATAACTTCCACCACCAGAAGAGGTGAAGTGGTGTCATTCTGTGTGTAACGCTAAGAAAAATCATCATCTCAGACCCCATAATGTATTTATATTCTTTCAACAAATCAAAATCTCACTCACACATCTACAATAATTGACAGAGCTCAATAAAATTCGGCCTGAATATTTGTTAAAGTCCTGAGAAGTTTCCTATTTTAAACCAGCAAAATCGGTTCAGTATATAAAAAGATATAGATCGAAATCTGAGGCAACCTCTAATTACAATCAAAGAACTTTTGTAAAATTGTCAAATGTAAATCGACAAATTAGAGTGAAATTAAACCTATAAACACTGAAAACAATATGAAGCAAAATCAACGTTGTACATAGTTAATTTAAGACTGAATAGAATTTCAAGTGCGTATGTACGTCCCATTGCAAATAATTATGAAAATCGGTTCAGCTGAAAAAAGAGTCTTAAAAAATACAACCAATTTTATGACTCATTAAGTGCTTCGTGTTACATTTGTACACCTTTGTAAATGTATGTGTGAGTATGTATGTATGTACGAAACATAACATAATTACTTCACACGCATTTGTGGTGGATGGTATTGAAGATTCGACATAGCCGAATAATGCATTTTTATTTATTTTACTTTTATTTTTTATAGACGAACGAATTTAAATATTTTTGTTAAAAAATGAGGTGATTGACGATGTTGGGGATGAAAATGAAATAAATACGTATTTTTAATTATGACAACAATAACATCAGACAATTTTTTAGCAACAAAAATTCAAATTGACCATAAATATGTGATTTCAGGAAAAAGGGGGTAAATAGAATTTATTAAAGTATAAAAGAAATTTAAGTTAAATAATTAGAAGAGAAAAAAGCATTAACTAGAATAGAAAACAAATTATAATCAACAACAAAAATAAACAATTAAGATGACACAATAATAGAAGAAAAAAAAAAAAAAACAACAACAACAAAATACTTTTGTTGTAACTTTGCTTTGTTCATTTTTTTATTAAAAAAAACTTTTTTTATTCTTCTTTTGTATTTTTGCTATAAAAATATAAACTTTTGAAAATAAAAAAAACAAATCAGCAATAACAACAAAAACACCTAGAAAAAAAACAAAAAAAAATCAACTACAAGAAGTAAATGTATCTGCGGCGATAACAACGCAAAACCATTCAAATACTCGGTAACTAAGGTTATCTCGAAAAAAAGTACAGTTGTGCAGCAAAAACGTAACACATACACAAACAAACACACACTCATACACATACAAACTCATTCATTCACTCACTCATACTATTGCATTTACTTTCAAATGTATATAAATATAAATATGTATGTGAGTGTGTGCGTGTGTGTGTTTAAATGTTTGTATATAGAAAACACTCATCGGAAAGAGTATATACAAACATCCAAATGTTTACATATATATATTAATATATACATACTTACATACATATAATAAAAGAAGAGAGTGTGAGAAGAGTAGCTGCTATGGGGTGAATAATATAAAGCAACAACAACATAAATAAACAAATGTACTTGAATATTGTATATATACTTACAAATATATATATACATATATACATAAGTATATAAATATATAGATATGTATATGTATATAAATACTTGTATATATGTATTAAAAAACATCATCATCATCATCGTCATTAACAACAACAAAATCATCAACAAGAACAAAAACAACATAACAACCAGACTATAATACAACAACAATAACAAAAACAACTAAAAGACGTTGGTGACGACATCATCAAATCTATAGTGTTTAAATACTTATGTATATAAATAAAGTATATAGAAAGTATATACTTATATACTTAAGTAGTTTTATATAATAATATTATATACATATAAACATATTTTGTGTTTTTTTTTTATTATATACTTGAAATACATAAGTATATAAATCCATACATACATAAATACATATACATACATACATACATACATACATACATACATACATACATACATACATACATACATACATACATACATGCATACATGTATACATTTTTTAAACAAATAAATTGTATATAAGCTAAGTATATACTTAAAATATATATATATTATACATATATATAGTTATTAAGATTATGTTGTATATAAGAAATACAAATACATATGATTACTTACAATACCAATTGCATTCTATACTCATGTATATATTGAAGTTCTTTATGTATTTATATAATAAGAAGTACATAATAGTACATACAGCTGTAGTCAATGAATTAGCACTATAAATATTAATTCTCTTAAAACTTTTGTTCTCAACGTAGATCTAAACGATTAAATTTGGCATCAGGTTCTAAAAGAATCATCATACAACCCCGATTTTAGCAATTTTTAAAATCGTGTTCGGAATATAATTATTACTTTAATCTTTAATTAATACATTAAATATGGTGCCCAGGATGTTTAGATATTACAGGGAGAGGCGAAAAATCATAGTTAAGCTTTCACATCAGTCTTGAATGGAAAAAGTCTGACTTAAAAAAATAAATTATTTTAAAAATGCCAACTTTAGTGGTAACAAGACAAAAAAAAATCGAGAATAACAAAGTGATTACTGGTCAAAAAGGACCTGTTTAGACTCAGCCAACGTTTTGTACACTGTTATAGAACAAAAGAACAGACAAACTTTCTCGTGGAATTCATAAAAAAGAACCGACTGTATAACATATTATGCATCGAACTTCTAAGTATTTGTTTCTATGATAGTCTTGAGGATTAGGATAAGTAGGAGTATATGAGGACTAAAGGAAATTATGAACCGATTTCTCGTAAAACTTAGTGTTTTTGTACTCTGGTTATATCAATCTTAAAAAGAGGGAATATTATCACATTAGATATTTTCTTGAAATGTATGTACTTCTAAATGATTACTAGAGCTTTCTTCTATAGATGCCTCGGTCAATTGTGGATCCATGTTCTTGAAATTTGGATTAAAAAATCTATAAATATGAAATTTAAGTAAAATACTTTCATAACTTTTTTTTACTTAGTTTTACGAAATAATCTCCACTCCTAGGGGACATTTGTTAGGTGGCTACCAGAAATATTGAACTTATCATTAAGAGCCTTCGTCTTTGATCCAAAAAAAGTCATCTGTATATTTAATTAAATTAAATCAATTTAGAAAGTGATTTACAAATGATCGGTATATTTTGTGGCGGCGGTAACATGATATTCCCTTTGCGTTTCAAATATCTGCACAAACACATATAAAATATGAATTAGCATTATAAATATAGCAGTAATACCTCAGAAGATAATACGAATCCTCAGGTCCATATACTGTTATACAGAACATCCTGTAGTCAGACATTTAAACAAATATGGAGTAAAACATGAATCTTTAAGAAATTTACACTGTTACGCAATTCTGGGAAGAAAGGACCTAACAGAGAAGAGAATATTTAGAATACTTGACAAGTAATAGGTTCTGGAAAATTATGAAACGGTAAATTATTTATCATTTTAAAAGGAAAATAATTGTCATATTTTTCTAACATGTTATATTGGTAACATATTTGGAAAACAGTGTCTTTATGGTCCATATCTTGCTCCTTTAAACTAACTATTGTATCGAACGATCCGTTCACGTTTTATAGTCCATACTTTGTTCCTTTTGATTAAGTGCAATTACTGGAATATGATTCAGTAAATGCCACTGTATTTGATTTTGATCTATTCAGATATTGACTTGATTCGCGCATTGCCTTAAAACTAATGCAGTTTTTTTCGTGTTTTGCAAGGAACTGAAGCCGTTCTTTTAGCATGGATTCCTTGTGGTTCCATATTGAATGGAAAAGGAATTGTTGTAATGTTGAAGTCTCTTCCTAGGAAAATTCATCAACTGAAAGAAATCATTGTTGAACTGAAAATCTTTTAATAATAATAATTTGTGAAAATGCTAATTCCGTTCCAGGTTCTCTGTTAACTCTTTTGTTAATTTTGTGAGAAAAATTTAAATTTAACACCAGTTTACAACAACAGTTTATTGCAATATTTTTTTGAAATTTCTTTGTTTTAGAAATCCCATTCAGAGTGTAAATGTTTTAACAAGTTATTTGTGCTATTTAATTCACCAACACTGTTTATGCATGTACATAAGAAATATATAAGAGGTTTGTACATAGAAAATAATAAATAATGCAATTTCGATGGTCACGTTCTAATAAAATTAACTTTTGACATTTCAATGCGATTTTCATTTTCAAGTTGTTTGTTTGTTTGTGGAAATAAAACTAAAGAAACGAAATAAAAAGAGAAAAAAAAACGAATGAAACGTGTAATTTAATGTAATACACACACATACAATCACACATGCAGAATATATGAAAATTCAATTAATTTTCTTGTTTTTTAATTCATTAATTTTGCCAAGAGAAAATTTATTTTTTAATTATTTTCCTTTGAAAAAACGATTAAACTTCTATAATTCCAATAAAGTTTTTAATACGTTTAAATTAAAACTTTATTAAAATCTGATATATTTGTAATTATTAGATGATATTGTCAAGAAATTATTAATATATACAATATTCTCAATCGTTTTGTAAATTTATAGGAGGAAAATATGGAAAATCGTGATATAAAGGAAAAATCAATAACTTTATAAATTATAAAACAAATCAGGGTAAGTAAATTCTAGGAATTTATGAATAATTTATCTGTTTCTCTTATTTATACAACATTTTCTTATCTCTTATGTGCATTCATACCCTACATCAACAAAGGTGATGGGGGTATTAGGCGTTTGTGCAGCTGTTTGTAACGGGCTGCAAAAAATAGTCCTTCCACCACTTTAAATTATAACATTTGGCTCAGAATAACTTCTTGAGTCGATTTAAGCATATCTTTTCGCTCATCCGTTCGGCTGGCTGTTCATGTAAAGCTTGTTCGCAAAGTACAGGTCACAGTTTTGAAGATATCTTAATGAAAGTTTGCTCGTAGTATTATTACGATGATGCGATGACCATTGGAATTTGTTATGATCAGACAGTTATTTTATATAGATCCCATACAAATGTCCACCTGGAATGAGATTTTTAGTCTATAAAATTCCTAAATATAAATCGATGTTTACCAAATCTGGCAAAAATTAATTTTATGATATTCTGTGCCAAATTTTACTAGAATCGGTCCATTATTTTTCATAGGTCCCATACAAACAACCTTTCAAATATCATAAATCGCACATATGCCCCAAATTAAGATAAATATAAGCCAAAACTACTGTACCAAATTATACGAGGGCCGTTCACAAATTTTTCGTAGCAGTCATTTACACTCATTAATATCTTGTAGGATATAACATTGTCGTGCTTGATCGATTATAACATTTTTACTTGTTTTAAGATTATTTTTGTTTGTATCTAAAACGTGACCCTTTCTTTATGTGATGAAATAAAAAAAGAGGCTTCTTACTTGAAATCTCAACAAACGAGACCATAAAAACAATAATATTAACCAACAGCAACAACAACAATGTCATTTATCTACAACAAACACCATTTAGGGGGGAATAATTTGGTGACAAGATTTAAATCTTATCGCTTTTTATATTCTCCATATAATAAAAATAAAAACAAAAACAAAAAACAACCAAAGACCTTAAAAACAAATTTAGCAAAGAATCCGAAGTTCGGAATAAAAACAAACAAAAAAAGATGCGGAAAATATAAATTAAGAAAATAAATGAAAAAAAAAAATCATAACAGACGAATGATTAAAGCGCACACGTTTACTAGACATCAACAACAACAATAATAACAACAATAACAGTAATACCTCCACCACCTAACA
Organism: Cochliomyia hominivorax; assembly: GCA_004302925.2. Classification (NCBI taxonomy): domain Eukaryota; kingdom Metazoa; phylum Arthropoda; class Insecta; order Diptera; family Calliphoridae; genus Cochliomyia; species Cochliomyia hominivorax. The sequence goes on from PYHX02000413.1 coordinate 59,856,319, forward strand.
ACAAATATGAAATCATAAATGACAAGAGCGTATAAAATTTCTTGGGGTAAAGGGATTTCAAATACAAAAAGGGGACTTTGAAAAAGTTAAGCGAACGAATGATCAAAATTTATGTTTAAAAAATATTAAATAATGGAAGGAAAGGGCCAGGGATCAGATGTCAAATGCTATACAATGAGTCTAATAAATGAAAATTATAGATAATAAAGTTTTTAAAAAAAATATCCGAATAACATACGTCACTGATATTTTCATATTTAAACACTTGAACACATTCCAAAATAATTGAGAATAATAAATTGGATCGTATAGAATTTTAAACACCCTCCATGAAATATTTATTTTAAAAGAGGGAATGAGACTTTGAAAAATACGTCCGTTAATATTTTTAATGTTGACACGTCAATAGACCAACATTTATTATCAGTTTGATCAAAATGCTTGACGATAAAAATATATGTTGAAAATCGTATAATTAAAATATTTCCGCCAAACTTGATCCAAATTTTATTAAAGAGTATCAGGGAAAGATTTGACGATACCTTCCTTCGTTCCTACAGACTTATTAGCCTAATTTAATGCCTTTCGAAGGTATTTCAATAAATCTTATAGAAGAAAATGATGATCTTTTTAAGCGATAGAAATATAATCAATTTGTATTTAATTCAAATAAACGCGGGTGTGCGTGACACAAGGTAGCAATCTTGAACTTGCGACTTACCCACATTGAAGACAAGATTTTAAACGAAATTGAAATCATTTGGCCTTAACAGGCTAATTAATAGCAACTCTAAATTAAGCCATGACAATAAAGTCATCAATTATAATACGCCAATCTGGACAAATGGCATTCAATTATGGAGAATGGTCAAAAATTGTTAGACCCTTAACGGGAGCACGAAGGTTCATAACTAATATAGATTTAAATATTCCATTTGTTAAAGAAAATTTGGGTTAATTTAGGGAAAACATCATATAAAAACATCCAAACTCTCTTGCAAAACTTCTAGTCGAAGCCGATTTACTACCATATTTTCGCTATTAAGGGAAAACATAGATTTAGTTAAGATTTGAATATCAACAAAATCTTAAATCTGCATCGATTGCAACAGAAAGCTAATAAAGAGAGCCAAAGTATTGGTCCATCCATTTATTCCAAATAGTTTTTAACCTGTCATATGCCATAATGCAAAATTATGGCCTTCAAAGACGGCCACTCAGATAATTCAAAATTCATCTTTAAGGGTTACCGCTTGTCCTGGGAGAGAATTTTGTGGCTGGCAGTATCAAAGGCCATACGATCGTCAGTTCACATGGTCTCCCTTGAATTATGTAAGATTTAAGCGGTAACGGCCGTCAATGCTGGACTACGGAATCCATACTGGTGATAAGCTGCTATAAGATGACAGTACAACTGGGGGAGGGTGACAGCGAGGAAAAGGTCTTCAAAGGTCTTCGCGTCATTTCCCGGTTTTTTTCCATGGGATGACACTATTAATTTTCCAGGAATTGAATTTAATCAGTCTCCTCATTGACAGGTTAAAACTCGTCGTCAAGTACCTTACACAAGCATAGATATTCCGTGATTTGGTAGTGTTTATGTCTCTGCAATTTCCGGTAGGATGAAAAATTTTGGGGAGTACAAGATAGCAGTATAAATCTCATCCGATTTGAAACTCTCATAACTTGCTTCAAATAATTCTGTAATTTTGGAACTACGAAATATTTTTAAATAAAATTGAGATGTTTTTCAATTCATTTTGAAAACAGAAATTTTAAGTAGAACCGTTGGTCATAAAAAAACGCTACAATTTCAAAGTAAGACCAAGAAAATTCTATTTTCGGTTCTGATTTTTTTCTTTTCCGAAAAATGTAAATTCGAAAAGAATTCTAGTTTTTCATTCCTGAAAAATCGAAAAAACCTATAAAATAGACAAAATAATGTTATATTAATATCATTCTTTATATAGATCTTATCTAAGGCCAAGTATTTAAAATCTCCAAAAATTATAGCTCTAAAGTTTTTTTAGATTTTTTGACTTAAATATGTCCTTTAAGTGATTTTCACTAATCCTTCAGGGAAGTTACAAAACGAATGACAAACTTAGTCTAACTCTATTTTCCATTTGTGGTTGCAAAAGATTCCAAAAATATATATTATATTTTTCTTTTTTTATAGTCTGGATAAACAGATAGAAAACCCAACTCCAGTAACTCTTCATGGATATAAAAACAAGAGTTGTGGAAGGAAACGACACCATTTCTTTCATAATTTTTTCAGTTTTTTTTACTCCAAACAAATAGACAAAAGATGGAGAGTTGGGATGAATCAAGTAAATATGAATGATTCATCCCAGTTTTTTTTACTCCAAACAAATAGACAAAAGATGGAGAGTTGGGATGAATCAAGTAAATATGAATGAAGAGGGAAAGTGTTGCAACCGCATGAGATGAACAGTAGAAGAAGAAGAAGAAAAAGGGTTTGTCGAGAGTTTGAATGGTTTGTTAAAAAGTGTATGATGATAAATGTTTTGCAGTTGCGAACATAAATAAAAAAATATCCTTCCAGCAACAAAGATAATAACAAACACAAAAACAACAACAATTGTCAAAAAAAAAAAGAAGAAAACAAATATAAAGGTGTGGGGGAACCATCATAACGTATACTTGAGAGAAAATAAAAGAAATTAGTGGTAAAAACTAAATGCGGAGAAATAAGACACAAAAAAAAGAGTTTTGCTAACATTCAGACAGTTGTTAGAAAAATGATAGAGAAAAAAATTATAATTTCTTAATGTAAAGAAATGTTAAGGAAAAAATAAAAAATAATAAAAATATTATAATTATAATGAAGAGAATACGAGAATATTTAGAAAAACTATATATAGAGAACTGGAAAACTAAAAAAACAGAAATCATTTTTGAATCTTCAGTGAATTCTTTGCGAAACTTCACTTTAGAAAATATTCAAAAATAATTCCGAAATCATTATCATTTTTATATAAAATAAGCAGGTCCAACAAATTTCTTTTTGGCAAAACAAATTTCTAGAGCATTGCAGATCCTTAAAGTTCTATATTTTTTTAATGATGATGTCTCACGTATTCGAAGTTCATTGTTGAAGTAGTTGGGATCAAATTTGAGAACCCTCACTGTTATAGTTCCTTAGATATTCCATAATCAATATTTGCTTTGTACGGGGGTTCTCCTCCCCCTGTTCCTATCCGTTCTACGTATTGTCCAGTTAAACAATACTCTGAGAAATTCTTGGAATCAAATTTGAGAACTTTCGCTTTTATAATTCTTTAGATATTCGATAAGCAATATTTGCTTTGTATGGGGAGTACCCCTGGTCCCATTGGTCCTATCGGAATTTTTTATAGTTTATATTACTTTCGGGTATACATACACATATACATACACACACACATACATACATACATACATACATACATACATACATACACATATACTTACACACATACATCCATTTTATATATAAAGAAGATTGATATCTCTGAATTAGAGTTAAAAGCAGAGTATAGGAAAACTGGGAGCAAAATCTTTATTTCAAATGATCTTAATTGTTTATCTTCATTTGCCAAGATTAAAAAATAAAACTCCTTTTTTTTCGGCTAAAATTTTAAATCTTTGAAAGATCCGAACTTTTGAAGAGTGAAAAAAATGAATCTTGGTTAAAAGATGTTCGATTGTAAATTTCATTTAAAATTTTCAACTTTTTATTTGAATTTATAATGCAAAATATTCAATATTCTACTGTTTGTAGTTGTGTACACACATGTTTGTATCTATAAATATACATATGAGTACATTAAATGTACACTTTTTTTAATTTATTCTTAAAGATACTTTTTTCTTCTTTTTTTATTTTTAATTTTCTATTTGTTGTTGTTGTTCTTATTTATTTATCTGTGTAAAATTCAAAACAAAGCAAAATAAAGTTAAATAATAAAGTTTACATTATTTGAAAGCAAAAAAAGAGATAGAAAAATAAATGGGTTAGTAACATAATTCAATTAAATACATATATATACAATTATATACAATTATATACATTTAGTTATTACATACACATTTTTATTTCTTCAATAAAATACAACTTGTTAAGATAACAAACTAAAATTTATTAAAAATAAGAAGAAAATTTGTTAAAAATTTAAATTAAAATTTAAATATTTAAATTTAAACAAAACAAAAATTCAATTTTTAACGTCAAAGAATTCGGGTTTTTTATTTAGGAAATGTTGTCACTCAATATTTCTTAAAAGATATAAATTTTCAAAATTATTTAATAAATTCATATTAAATCTGATCTATCGAAATTTAGGATTTCGATTTGTATCTTTAGTTCCTAAATAACAATTTTTTCTTTCCACTTTTGTTGCATATTCAAAAGTATTTGTTTTTATTTTGAGGCATCAAAATTACTTAAAGATGGCACTGAGCATAAATTTACGATTCATTTAGAATCAGTGAGAACTCTACAGAAATCGACAATATTTTTATATCTAAATTTCGAGGTTGTCTCAGTTATCGGTTTATAATTTGTTTGTTACTGGACCGATTTTGTTGCCCGGTAACCAGTATTTGTTGTTGTTGTAACAGCTGGAAATAAATAGTACATTTATCAATCAATTTTGGTTCATGTTGTTGCTCAACTCCAGACCTAGAAAACTGGCAACCTCGATTGGTTATGTCCAAAGATCTTCAGGACAAAGTGAGGTTGGATTGGACTGGCAGTTGAATAGATATCGTGTATCATGTGGTCCTTGACCACATACAGGACATAGGATTGGAATGGCACGGTCAATACGTGACCAGAAGGCATTGAGCCTATTTCTCCATCCCGAACTTAGTTGTGCCAGAACTACTCTTGTTGATCGCGGTAAATTCTGTTCATTGTCTGCAATGGGCGGTGGGCGGCCTCCTAGCACGACATTGATACGGTAACTTGAAACCGCGGAATTTGAGGCGTCTCTGTGAATGTCGTTCAAAATTGTCATATATGCCTCGGCGGTAACTCCAATTGTGTAATATTGAAGTTTGGATGGTTTCTCCGATGACATTATCATTATGTTTCTTTATTGGAAGGATCTTTGTTTCCCCATGTAGGTGGTGGATTAAGGACATTTGTATACAGCCCGTTATGGTTCTTAAGGCTGCATTTTGACAACTTTGGATATTTTTCCACTGCATATCACATAGCGATGGTGTCCACACTGGAGCAGCATAATTCGCCACTGGCCGGCAAATCATTTTATATGAAGCCAATAAGGTTTCTTTATCCAAGAGGACCTTATTTCTACTTCGCATTTTGTGTAGCATGTACTGAAGAAGTAAACAGTATTAATTACCCCTTGCAAAATTATATGGGGCACGAAGGAATTATCTTTCTTCTATCTTGCTTCTTCTCCATATGGATCTACTAAAACTTGAACCAAAAGACAAATCTAGTCATTCGATCCGGCATAATGACAAGAAGTTCTTATTTGATCGTCCATAAAATCAGAATGAAAATTAATAACATTTGTAGAACTGCTGTAGTCAAGGAAATAAAGGGGAGAGTGTCCATTATATATAGGTAAACTGAACAGCTGTGGTGATATTTTAAGAGAAGAGAAAGAGTAACATTTTCTTAGGAATTATTATTGAAGCGAATGAAAGTGATTTAAAACAAGTTTTAATAAAACAAAAATTGCATTTCAAAAAATCTGACTGAATATTTATTAAATTCGATATTCCTTAAAGTCTTCACAATTTACCTGATCTCATGCCTCCCGTTTATGACGGAATTTATATTTTAAAGAATTTAAACCAAAAAAATTTGTCTGTAAACCCGAATCAGTTTTGTTTCTCTTTTTTTTTTGGTAAACTGTAGATGAAAGGCCATTTATATGTTGTTGATGTTGGTGACAACGAATGAATGAATAAAATGCTGGTAAAATGGAATGAGATATTTTGGATCACAACAACAGAAACAACAACTAAAATAACCAAATTTCAAAAACTAACGGAAATAGTTGTTGTGGAAATAATAAATACGTTGATAGGGAGTACAGAGAAATCGAGATTGAGGGAGGGGGATATAGAGGAGGTGAAACTATAAAAATAGATACATGAGCGAACATATTTCGATGGATAGATGGATGGATGGATGAATGGCTGGATGAATAGAGCATTACAAAGGATAAAGGGATGTCTGAAACCTGGCAAAATCAACCTAAAGAGGAGCGATGTACTAAAATGTTATTCAAGTAAAATGGATAGAATTTTTGGGGGTTTGTAAAGGTGGCTAAAAATGTGCAATGTGGTATGTATGTATGTGTGAGTGAGTGTTTTCATGTTGCACAAGTAATATTATGTATACAGATACAACAAATATAAGTTGTATTATGAAAACATATTGTTGGTTGTGTAAGTATATATTAAATGTATATATACACAAATGTATATGTTATAGTTGAGCGAATACAACGTATACAACTTATAAATGTGTATGTATGTATGTATGTATGTATGTATGTATGTATGTATGTATGTATGTATGTGTATTTGTAAGTATATTTAAATTTGCAAATGTATGAATTGGGAAGTAGGAAAAATAGATTTTGTTACCAGAATGCGAAATTTACAAATATTGCATTTTCAATGTTGTTTGTTTATATCTACAAATACAAATATATGTGTGTATGTATGTGTGAATGTGTGTATGTATATATCAAATATACAGATGAATATTGTATATTTGGTTAAACTTATACGCAATAAACACAACAGCAATAACAACAACCACAAAATGTATCTATATACATATGTAAGTGTGTGTGTGTGTGTGTGTGTATGTTTAAGTATAGTTTTTATATACAAATTGTAGAGATGCCCAAATAGAAACACCGTCATATATATATTTAACTATTTCATACACAAGAAAGATACAGTTACTTAAACAAATAAAGATATATAAATATATGAATATATATATTTCTGATTTAAATTTACATATATTATATACATATACATACACATGCATTTAGAATTTCTATTCACATTTAGTTTTCATGAAAAAATAAAAATCGTTAAATAAAATTATTAATTTTAAAATCGAGTGTATTGAATTTGATTTTCATATTTTTTTAAACTGTTTCCAATATCAATCTATAACTTTAATGCACTGAACCGATTTTGTTGGCTTTGAACAGCAATTTGTTTAGCACAACAAACACATACATTTCATTCAAAATCAGACAATTAATTTGTAAGATAACCTGAAGAAATCATGACATTTGATTCCAGCTTTTTGTTTGAGAAAAGTTATAGCCAATGCAGGCTGATATACAGCTGTACAATTGGTGTAAAACTAACTTTTTGTTACCCGTATAAGGATTCTAATAGCAATTAGAAATCCTGATTGAAGTTCGTAACAAACTATCACGTCTCATCAATTAATTGGACGTTTCCTTCGCTATCAATATTAGTAAAATCCTGCAGATTGGATTTGTAAAAAGAGATGTCTAATAGTTTCCTCTTCCTCCTCATACTTGCAACTTGTATAGAAGTCATTAAAGAGATAATTTATAACACATTTATTAATTTGAAATTACATTTCCGGACCAAATTCAAAAAGCTTAGAAGAATAATACATTTTTAAGATGCAGTCGGTGAATGAATAAGATCACCAGTTTTACTCCAGGTTGGAAGTTGGAATGTCATGCCAACTCATTTAGGAACTGCTTTAAACCCAAACGTAGTTCAGTATTTAAGATTATTGCAGTAATTGAGTGACATAAAGCAAATACTTATTCCATTACACCGACATTGGTCCCTTTTTAGGGAATTGAATATTTTCAACTTCCATAGGTAGTTAACTCAGAGAAATCCTTTTCAATGAATGAAAAACAAATAAAATAATACAGGAAAATTAATAATTTACATGGCTATAAGATCAGTCCATAACCAATGTATCACTTTGGTTGAAATTGCGTGAAATAGCAGTGTCACACTTCATAAGTCAGTAGAGAATTTAAAAATCTTCAAAGAATCATTTGTTGTTCTTAGAATTTAACTCTAAATATTCACACACATTATTGGTAATTCTCACTTTCAAAGCTAAAGCTTTAAAATTTTGTAGTCCAGAATCAAACTTATGTAGTAATTTTACAAAAAATAGTGAATGATAATATATTCCTGTAGCATCACATTCAAGCCCTCGCACACATTCCAAAAAGAACATTCTTATACCGAAATAGGTGGAGCTTGAATATGAAGTTTCATAAATATTCTGAAGCAGATAAACTGTCTAATGCGATGTCAACATCTATTCTTACGTTTCTTATAATTTATACTCATAAATTGCGCTGAATACTAAGGAAACAGAAGATATACGAAATTTTAAACGTTGCTTAAGATTCGAACAACGAATCTTTAAATTCAAGTTGTTGTTTTATTATAATTTCCAAAGAAATATTTAATTTAAAAAATTGTTCAATGGAGAAATGTTACTTAGGTTTCGAACAATAATTAATACCACTGAACAGTGTGTAATGAAGACTTCGGAATCTTTTGTCTACAATGGAGAAAAGGTGTACAAATATCATTAAACATGGTTTGCAAAAAGTGTGAAAAAATCAACCAGTTCGTGTGCCGTAATAGTTGTCAATCTTGACTTGTCATTGAATCCTACAATACCGCATGAAAATTTCTGATAAGAATTTTGAAAATTTCCAAGATTAAATGGATTCAAGAGCTAAAGCCACTTGATCATTGAAGGTGATGAAGAGAGATCATGTTGGATTTGCATGTTTTCGCTTCACTTTTATTCACTCGACTTATTGTTAAATTGTGTACATCTTCGGCAATTCATGTTGAATAATTTTGATTAGAGAGTTTTATTGTTGATGAATCATACATTCTAGATCCTCACCATTACACTTAATGCTATAAATATACCTCAAATGGATTACGAAAATTTGTTGGCATAAAATTATGAGTACAATGGGAACACCGTGTGGTACACAACAAATGATGTTATATATAGAAATATGAAATCCTCCATATCCGTTTGGAAGACCTCTTAATGTAGAAGATTTGGCTATAGGCCTTCATAGAGCCGACTTAACATCCAGATAATGTGAGAACCGAATACCAACCTCTTTTCTCCATAGAGATAAAATAGATTCAGTTTAAGATTTCAAATGGAAAATGGATTCCAAGTCATAAAAGAAAAAAACACCAAGATAAACTGATTTGTAACAGATGATGATTATGAAAACTGTATTTGTTGAGCAACATTTCTTCGAATTAATTAATTTAATTGTAAAACAAGAACAACAATATTTAATTAATTTCATTTTTTTCCTTTGAAATCACACATCTTATTTGGAGGTTCTACTAGTTTTCTCTTAATGGTTATAGAAATCAAAGTATATAATATACTTTTAACTTTATATACATGATTATATGTATGAAAATAGTTGTTATATAAATATATACATATCAAACTAAATATGTAAGTATATAAATTTCTATATAAGTACAACAAAATACCATAATAACAACAATAACAACATATTCTATAAACCTGTACACATTATTATTTGTTGTTGTTGTTATTGTTATTGTTTAGAAACATTGTTGTATTCCTATAAAACAACACTTGTACTTGTATCTGTATCTATATTAACATACATACATACATACATACATACATACATACATACATACATACATACATACATACATACATATATACATACATACATACATACATACATACATACATACATACATACATACATACATATAAATGTGTGTAATATTTGTATATTTACAGATATAAAACATCAAGTTCCAAACTCCTCTACACAAATATTTTATACGACGAGTCAGTCAGTTTTCGTTTAAACTAAACTAAAGTGAACTTAACTAAAACTAAACAAAACAACTAACTGTCTATTTAGCAGGGTATGGAAAAACTTGGAGTAAAATCTCTATTTTCAAATGATTTTGTTTTTTTACTCTTCTTTGAGGAGATTTAAAAATCGATTAATTGTTGATCGTAATTTTTTCGATTTTGCTCTATACAAAATGGGAAAAAATATTATTTTATCGAAGAATAAAAAAGAAGATGTTTATTTTTTTACTCTTCAGAATTGCGAAATGGTTGAAAAGATAATAAAAAAAGATTAAAAAACTTATTGTTGTTGTTTTATTCATAAAATGCAACAACATTTTTCACTTCTACACACGACTTCAAAACAATTTGTGCGAATTATTCATTAATAAAATTCTTTTTCGAATTTTGCTCTTTTTATTTATTTATTTATTTATTTATTTATTTGAATTTTTTAAGAATTAAAAAAAGTGCGATAAAAAACTCATTTTTAAAAATTTAAATTAAACTCTTTGAAAGATCCGATAGTTTGAAGTATAAAAAAAAGAGTCAAAAACCGTATCTTGCTATTTAGACATCCCTGAATTTGTTATACAACAACACAAAACACAGAAAAAAATCATATGAATGGATACAAAATGAGAACAATAGTGGCTCAAACCAACATCTATCTATTTGCCTCGATATCCACACACACATCCAAATAGCAGCAACATTCACACATGATTTTGATAATGATGTTGATGACGACAATAATAATGATGATGATGATACTGGTGATGGTGGTGGTTGCGATGCTGGCAACACAAGAGTGTAGTGCATTTCCCATTTAAAGCTCCACAATATGTTTTGAGCTGCATTGAAATATTTTAAAGTATCATTTCAATTTGTAACTTGTAGAACTTGAAATTTTGAATACTTTTTTTTATCGTGCGTATTTGAAGTGACACAAAAGAATTTTTGGTTTTTAATTCATTAAAGTGTTTTCGAACAAAAAAAAATGTTGAAATTCTTTGCGATTTAGTTTTAAATAATTAAGTGTAAATAAGAATTTGTCATTAAGAAGATAATTAAGAAGATAAGTTTTTTATGAAGATTTTGAAATTTTAAAATATCTAGTTGGAACATTAATGAAGTTATACGATAAAAAAAGCTTAACGATATTAAGAAACATTGGAAATATTATTCCTTCTATAATACCAATGAGTTCTACTACTTCTCCATCAAACAATTGAAAATGATTGGAGAAGTTAAAGATCGCCAATAGTTGAGGTTTTAAAGCAGATTTCATATCAAAACTGTCAAAGCAAGAATTTTGTGAACTCGCTTCATAAGAAGGGCTTTCATAAGAAAGATTAGTTGTCGTAGACAATTTTGAGCAAAACGATTGGATGGAGAAATGAGGAGAATTGCAGAATGTGTCACATGTCAGGTTCTTAATAAAAATAACCGAATAATTCGAAACAGTGAAAATATATAATACAAATAATTCGCTACAGAGTTTTATCATCTATTTTAAGTTTTGCTCTAGTGCGCTTCAATCTTTCAACCAAAACTCATGGTTCAAATCTTTATTTTCACTAGAGAAATTGTTCTCCAAATTTTTATAAATCAGTCGAGGAATTATTATCTAAGAAAATGTCACAGAGTCAAGAGAAATTGTAAATGAAGATATAACTGTAAATCAATTTGACCTAAATGTGAGCTGATTCTTCGATTCGTGTCAGCATCATTATGCAAACTTGTTTAAAGCGGCCACATACACTCCACTCTGAAGACAAGAAGATGTACAATGAAATTATTCGGAATTCATGTATCAGGTTTTCCTTTTGTTGGTGAAAAGACTGTCTCTGGCTTGACAATCTTTGGTAGAGTGTGACTCGATTCGTTTCGAAACAGAGATCCAATTGTCGCTGAAATGGGAATCTGTTATAACACATTTGATAATTTTACGTCGCAAATCATTAACATTTTTTTTCAGGAAAGGAAATTTACAAGAAAATCATTTTTGGTACCTGTTGTAACATCATTTAACCATTTCACATTTCAAAACTAGAGAAGGATTTTCCAGAAGGATTCCATAACTGCAAGACAATTTAATTCAAATCAATGTACTCTTAAGACAACCTTGATTCATGATATGATAAATTTTCTAATTGACGAAATGGGAGGAACTATTGCCAATCAACCAGTTCGACTTTAGAGTGTAAAGACTAAAGCTGGATATTTTGAATAAACCAAGATTGGTTCAAAATATCAATAGAATGGGTGGTCAAACTTAAATGTGTGATATTAATAATGAGTCACACTTTAACGTCAAGCTTCATCATTTGAAAGATTGAACCAATAAAGACTATTTCGGAAACGGTTGCTTACATCGAAGTCCACCTCATGATTTTTTTGGAAAGCATTTCAGTTTCTATCAACATCGATAAAATATTGTGCAAAATTCTCTTTTACAAATGTGGACACAAAGGATTTTAAATTTGGACTCATCGGTGTCACCCGGTGTGAATTTTGAATAATGATTTGAATAGACTGGTTGATCATTTTCGCCGGCATAAAATGTAATTAACGTTATTTTTTTACTTCTAGATAAATTCTTATTCTTCTGTTTTTAAGAATTTTGTACTTTAAGGTTCTGCACAAACGATAGAAAATCTATAGAAATATCAAATAATTCGAAAACTACTGTAAAAGCTTAATAAAGTGTATAAAATGAAGATAAGGACCCCCTAATAAGGATTTTAAACCCAAAGGACTACACACAAAAAAGTGTCTAATTTTCAAAATTTTCCAAATCATCATTCAGAAAAATTACTCTGATCGTTCCAAAAATCAGACTCAAATAGATTTTTTGCTTTTATACTGGATCGGGTGATTTCAAATGCATATTGATTTGAAGGATCATAAATAATTTGAACAAATTTCATAAATTGTTTCGAAGTTTCTTTGTCATAATTTATTTTTTTAATTGTTTAAAAGTTAATCCTTCTTTTCAAGTATCTACTGTGGATACCTAAAACCCATACAAGAGATTATTATATATATGAATGTATGTGTAATAATTTCAATTTATTCAGATAAAATTTGGGTAAATAAATACAAATAAAAGGAAATTTTCGAAATAAATTCGTTTAGATATTTTGATGAAATCAATACAAAAGATACAAAATAGAAAAATTGAAATTAAAATTTAAGTTTTTGTATTCAAGTTTATGAAAGAGAGTGAGAGAGAGCAACGAAAAATAAGAAATAATTGAAATTAATTTAATTAATTTAAATACATTAAAATAATAAATAAATTAATTATAAAAAAATTAGATTAAAAAATAAATTTATTTAATAAATTAAATTGTGTAATAGAGAACATGATGTTTCTTTTTACACAGAGAAAAAAAAACACACGAAGCAAAATCAACATTGAACAACATAGTTGATATGAGATTAAATACTTTTTTTCATTTTGTTAAAATTAAATGTTTTTACATTTGTGGTGGAATAATATTTTACATATTAGAATCTTTCGATATTAATATATAAAATTAAACAACGACAAAATTTTTAAATTATTTTTAAGTACTAAAATTTCAATTAGTAAAATTTAAAGAACAACAATGTTAAATTAACAATTTTATCTATGATGCAAAAGCAAATCATAACTGAAAAAAGTTAAATTATTTCTATTTTAATTGACTTTACATTGATTTTTTTCTGTGTGTTTTATTTTATTATTTTTTTTTTTTTAAATCCGGTTTTTGTGTATTTTTAGGACAGTCTTTCTTCTCTCAATGTCTTTTTTTGTGTTGTTAACGAAAACCGGTTTGAAAAAAGTAATTAAGAATTAAGATTTATTACTTCATTTTTACTTAAAAAAATATTCTTTTGTTAAAAAACGATACTTTTTTTGATTCTATGAAATTTCATTAAAAGTTATTCTGTTGGATCCTCAACTTTAGAAAATTTTTGAGATTTTTTTTAGAAAAAACAAAAGAAATTGAAATCTATTTTAACTTTAATAAAAAATATTCTAAATAAAAATCTGTATCTGTATATATCAAATACGATGTATGTATGTATGTATGTAAAGTAAAAAACAGCTGGGTCAATTTTGATGAAATTTCCCAAGAATAATCCTAATATATCCGAAAGTAATATAAACTATAAAAAATTTCGATAGGATCAGGGGAGGTGTACACCTCATACAAAGTAAATATTGGTCATCGAATTTCTAAATTTAGTATCAACAACTTTCTCAAGGAACTGTTTTGCTGGAAATTTGGGGACCAACAATAGATCTTAATACCAATAGTTTCGACTGGAGTTTGAGATGACACTTGCAACTGAGTTCATGTTTTATTTTTAATTGTAGGACACACACTTCTCAAACATTAATTATCGTTTCAAATCTTGAAGCCATTTGAGCCATTTTCGATTTTACAGAGGGACAATATAATAATCTCTATATTATTATTAGTATTTCGTGACTTCTAATCTGTCTTCTGCATCAGTTTTAATACCCATAGCACAGCTGTAATCAATTTGAATTGTTTCCAGTTGACATGGAGTAGTACAGTCCCCATTCCTCCAAACCAGTTCTCCTTAACAAATTAACATAAGTGTTAAAGTTTTGAATACGAACGGCGCGGTTTAAATGAGGCCAAAAATCGTCACTAAAGTCTCCGAGTTTATTTTAAAATCAAAGACGAAATTAAAATTAGGTTGAGTTTGGTTTAGTGCTAATTAATAACTATACGAGAAGCTTTGGCTGTGTCGTTCTCACGAACAGCTTCAGCTTTGACTTTTTCACGATTAGCTTCGGCTGCGACATTCACACAAGTGGCTTGGCTTCGGTCACTTATAAACTGACACAAATTGTAAAAGTAGTTAGAAAAGAAGTTTTACGAGAAATAATTTAGTTAAAAAAAACAATTTCACGAATTTACAGAAGTAACAAATGTCCGAACCTGAAGCTGTATTCCGAAGCAGAAATCAATAACGATAAACTTTGAACCTATCAAACATCGACAATAATTTTTAATGATGACATTTAGAAAAGGACAATTTTTGAATCATCTCTACGAAGGTTACAGATCGATTGCTAAGTTTACTTTTATAAAATATTATTATCCGCTTTATAATATTTTTGTACAACATTTGATTAGTTGTTGTTCTGAAAACGTTATACGTTAAGTTCGGATATTATCCAGTGATCTAAAAAGTTTAACCTCAATTAAGTTAAGAAAGGTCTTGTCCATTTAATCTTGCGATTCTTTTAAATGAATTGTTTTTTTATTGAAGAATTCCTAATTAAAAAATTAATATATTAACTAAATAATGTATTAACTTACTAATTATATGATTAAAATAAAAACGTTTATCATTCGTACCTGAAAGAAAAAAGAGGAAAAAAGTTCATTAATTTATAAATATTAAACAGTGAAAGAAATCAATTAATAGTTCTGTCTAAATTATAATTTATATTCATATTAAAAACAGTGAACCAAAGATTATTTCGGTATGGTGTCTATTACGAAATCGAATAATTAAAATCTTTATATAATATAGTTTCCGACATTTCGGATTGAAATATTTGAATTATATTTCTTTTTCAACATTTTGGTAAAGTGTCATTTGAAATTAAAGGAAATTAGGATTTTATAATTGAATCTAAAAGCCAACATTCCAGTTTTAAAAATCACGCAGAGAAATATCGTTTCATAATATGTTCGTCAAAAAACACTGATATATTCGAGGCAAACATTTATTATTATCACAAACA
The DNA here is from genome assembly GCA_004302925.2 of Cochliomyia hominivorax. Classification (NCBI taxonomy): domain Eukaryota; kingdom Metazoa; phylum Arthropoda; class Insecta; order Diptera; family Calliphoridae; genus Cochliomyia; species Cochliomyia hominivorax. Next base: position 59,872,011 of record PYHX02000413.1, read on the forward strand.
TGTTAATTATTGAATTTATTTTATTTTGATAATTATTTCGTTGTTGTAATAAAATTATTTTTATTAAATAAAAAACTATTATGGTTGCAATATGTTCGAAAATATGTTTGCTCGTTAAAAAAAAAAAAAACTATTGTTATTAGAACAAGATATTATTTTTAGTTTACTGACAACTGAATCTGAACAAAGTAATGCGAACAAACAAATTTTTTATTGAACTAACAATATTTTTGGTGACGATAACAATATTTTTATTGGAATGACAATATTTTTAATGACGATAACAATATTTTAAGTTGTGATACCAATATTTTTAGTGATAATAACAATAACTATTGTTATTAATGCAAAATCATAATGAGAATAATCAACATTTTTTAGTTACAGCAACAATATCTGATAACAACAGTATGTTAATTCTCGTTTATGGTTACAGCAAACATATTTTTCTCTGCATGTATATACAAGATATTATGATTCGATTTATAATAATTATCCCACTGTTCCAAAATGGGTTAAACCCTCCTTTTGCATCTTTATATTCATGATTTATGTTCATGTTTAATTAACATGAGATAAAAAAATGATATTTCCCATCTCAATTTGTACCTTAAAATCTTAAGTCGTAAAATCAATTAACGCTTATTAAAATTAATTATTATTTAAGTGTTAAAAACTATTAATTTAACTTTGTTAAGCTAAATTTAAAAATTATTAAAAGTTATTATTTTTTATACTCTGCAACACTACAAGTCTTTATGGAGGTACATTATGTGTGTGTCATTTCTTTTGTAACACGAGGAATGAACTCTTAAATGTATATATATTCATGCATCACATCAAAATCTGAATCGATTTAGCCGCAATAATGGACAGAGCTTGTCCTAAGAAGTTTACTATTTTAAATCGACAAAATCGGTTTAGTAGAAATAAAGTTATAAACGGTTATCTGAGGCGACCTTGTAACAGTGAAATATTTGAAAATCGATTATGACTTAATTTGGGACGCTGTAACTTTTGAACCGTTAGAAATAGCTTAATAAAATTTCACATGGTTAGAGCTGAACGGTTTCAAGATGATTTGGAAGAGTTGACACTTGACTGCGGTTAAGTGTTAATAAATAACTGTACGAGCTGCTTCGGCTATGACGCTCTTAAATTATAGCCATCTGTCTGTCTATCTCTTGTTTGCACGCTTACATCCTTAATAGTGAACAGGGCTAAATGAAATTTGGACTAAAAGGTTTCGTACTTAAAGACAGATGACAACATTTTTGTACTAAACCGATTTTGGAATCGTAATGAAGCTCACATAACTTTATGTTATGGCAAAATTTTATTCCAATTTAACGATCTATAATAGACCACTTTACGAAAGTTTATCGCTTGAACTTAGAGGTTGCATCTGATATTGGTCTATATCTTTTAATATACTTAACCGATTTTACTGGTTTTAAATAGGAAACTTCTCAGGACTATAGTGAATACATAGGCCAAGTTTCATTGAGCTCTCTCTCTCTCAATTTTTGTTGATGTGATCGGGTCAACAACAGACAGTCGGATATTGCTAAATCGACCCAGATTTTGGTTTTATGCAAGAATATATACATTATGGGGTCTCAGATTAATGCTTCTTCGCGTTACATACGGAATGACCAAGTTAATATATCCACTTCAACACTTGTGGTGGTGGAGGGTTAAAAAATGTAATGGACTTATATTTGAAACAACCTCCAAACAGTGAAATTTGGTACGCTGGAATTACCTTTAGTGCAAAATGTTATGCACTATAAAATATTTGTGTGGGGCATGAGAGAGGTTCCCTATCCATCTACAAATTAGGGCGTGGTGTCCTCCTAACAAACGAAATCTTTCATAATATTGCAAAATATTATAAAATAGTTAAATTGGAGATAAAAAGCACCGGAGAGTGTTATGACCATACATGCGATATTTATTAATATATTCCGACAGTTATTTGCAAATTGATTATGGTGGAGGGTATTAAAGATTCGACGTAGATGAATATAACATTATTGTTTGTATTTCGTTAATTAGTATATAATTTCTGCCACTTTTAATATGTGATTTTTATTTCCTTTCAACAAATAAAAATATCAAAATAATAAAAACTTTTAAATAATTTTACATTTACAAATGTTTGCAATAATTATCATTATTAAAAAATGTATTTAACTCAGAATTTGTTTATGTGGAGGCCAAATATGTAAAACATAACTTATTATGTACTTATGTTAAAAAGCACTTTAATTAAAAATCAACATCAAAATCCGTTTATTTTTGAAGCGGAAAATTGTAAATACAAATTTGAAAATTATTTATTGGAAAAAAACTATAAATGAAAACTTTATTTCATCTGTATGTAGAATGTAAATAAATATGTAATTTTTGATAACAAAAAATTTTAAACACGGATGTATCAATTTTGAAGTTTACTTTGATTAAAACATCATTTGAAGTTTTTGAAATCCATTTAAAAGAAAATCTGATCCGATATGAAAAAATGTATGTGTGTATGTATGTATGTATGTATGTATGTATGTATGTATGTGTGAAATTTTCACAAAATAATTCCCAAAATACCCGAAAGTAGGACCAGGGGGAGAATTAACTACCACCCCCCCTCCATACAAAGTAAATTTTGATTGTCGAATATGTAAAGAACATTGAGAATTCTTAAAATTGTTCCCGACAACTTTCTCAAGGAACTGTTTTACTGGAGAAAATGTAAGATCAGAACAGGGGGGTGTATCGCCCATACAAAGTTGATTATCGTATATCAATGATATAATGAACTATAATGGCTTATTTTGCCGCAACTTCACCAATAACTTTGTGAGAAATTTTGACTGCTTTTGGATCCTAAACTTTTCTTTAACACTAATTCTTGCATCAGCAACATAAAACAGGAATGCCATAACATACGTTTTTTCGTCCATTATGCTCTGCTTTTACCCTCTAAATATTTATCAGTGTTCATGTCAAGAACTTTTGGAACCGAGCACTAAGCTCGGTTTTTGGACTTAAAAAACATCATGTGGACCATTTCTTCTACCTGTATAAGGTTTTCTATAAACGGACAAGTTTTCCCGATAATATTGGAAACAGTTAGACGACAGATCTTTAAATGCTTGGCAAACTTTTAGTAGGATCAAATTGGGATTTCTTGAAAATATTCAATAATATAAAAAATATTAAATAATACTTGGAGGTTAAAAGTTTTAGTGAAAAACGTTTGTTAAGAATTTGTCGATCTCACATCTAATATTGTAAATTGATCAATTTTAATGTTTCAAATGAGTCCTAGAAGAGAACATTTGTGCTCACATGTTTATCACATTTATGTGATATATTGCACAAGTCCTCAAATCTGTCAAAATAACAAATATAGCAGATGCATTTTCATTAAATAATCGAAAAATCTAGTCTAGACATTTTTATAATTAAAAATTTAATTTATAAAAATTCAAAATTTTTAAAAATCTCACACAATTTGTAAATTTCAAGAAAAAGAAAAAAATAGAAATTCATATTTGCCATTATGTACACATGACTTAATTGTAAATATGTTTTGATTAATGTACCCATTAATATGACCGAAAACTGTTAATTATGTTTATTTCATATTCGACCCACATAATGTAGCAACTGAAGAAAACTTAGACACGATGTTGTAGTTTGTTTCTAAAAAAATACCACTATTAAGTACACACATGAGACGTTAGACATTTGAATAGAAAAAAATCGAATATAAAACCAACAACAACAATAATAATACTTTCATGAGTACCATAATCATCATCATCGTCATCATTAAAAATTATAAAATAGAAAAAAGAAAAAAAGAAAAAAAACAGTCAGCCACCAGTGGAGCTTGTTGCTCTATTTCACTGATTGGCCATTAATAAAGAAAAGACTACTCCATCTTTTTTTTTTTAATCTTGTTAAACAAGTTCGAAATGAAGACAGAGAAAAAAAACTAATGAAGAAAACTGAAAACAGAAGTTTTTAATTGAAATACAAAATATCTGTAAAATAGAAAATAAAAAGAAACAAATAAATAAATAAATAAATAAATCTAATAAATTATGACAACCATTATAAATAATCGTAATTAGTGATTAGCGAAAACATTTAGCGTTTAAGTTTGAACAAGTAAAATCTGTTGATTTCAGTCCGTTCGTCTGTCTGTTCATCCATATGACTGTGTAATCATTATGAATGTGTTGAAAATTTCACAACAACTGACTGCTGTTAAATTTCCCATTTCAATCGATTTTCCCCTCATTTGATGACAGTTTCAGTGTTTAATAATTTTTTATTTGCCGTTTCATGTTGAACAGTTAACATCTTTATTTAATAAATTAAGTGTGTTTATTGTCTAAATTAAATAATAAAAATTTTTATCTGAGATTTTAATTCTAAGTTTTATTCATAATTGAACTAAAGAAAGGGTTGAAGCGAATAACCCATTTTCGGTCTCATGTCTATAGGCACACAATTAGACAACTATGTTAGCTTGTTGTGAGCTTATCGTTAAGATAGACCTCAAACCACATTTTATTTATACTTTTATAATTTCTGTTACGCTTCTTAGATAAAGAATGTTAGGCTGGGATACAGGAAATGCTCCCTGGTTTAAATGTATTCATTGACGAATTGTTTGACATAGATTCTGCAAAAAACGTTTGATTTCGTCTGACCCACATTGCAATTAAAAATCGCAAACGTAAAAATAAGGAAAATGTGGTTACGAAGTTTTATTAAGTACTTTCCCTTTTGATACTTATGACTTAATTAAATAAAAAATGTCCAAAAACTAGAAATACAGGTTCTATTTTTAGTACGTTTTGAATTTGTTTAAGTCCTAATTTCTGTAATATATACAAAATTCAACCTACACTGTCATAAAGACGTAAAACAACAACATCCAAATATTTCATTTGACATGTATAGATGTACGTATAGATTTCTATCTAGGAAAAGGACAACATCACTGAATGGGTCCACAAGTCCATGGGACTTAATTAGTTAAGAAGGAATTGGCAGTTAAACAACTGTAGAGTATCATGTAGTCTTACGCCCAGTGGTTCGCAGACGGAATTAGGATTTTTCGAATACGACTAATAAATTGTTACTAACTACTTTTTTCTGAGATGACACCCATCAGCCGATGAATTTTGGGTTATTCCAGTGCAAAAAACAGGGTATCGTGAGAGGGTTTGTCCAGGTGGTTTGCTTTGAAATTTGATAATTTTGTTGACAAGTTACTTTCAGTCATCTCTATGGTGGGCACTTAAATTTTTATAAATGTATTATGTCAAACTCATGCATTGGGAATTTACACAGCTGGAAATAAAATAAGACAGACGGCAAAACACCACCCAGAGCGCTGTATAATAATTCGGTTTTGGCCAACAGAAAGCTGAATAGAAAGGCTTCAAGATACTACGCGTATACTAATGGAAGGCAAGAAAAAACAACAAGAACATTATAATGATAACTTGTATATAGTTTTGTTCCAAAGTCTTTCTATAGTATTGAACTAAGGCCCAATAGAATTTCTAAATATATTAACCTCTTATTCCTCCAAAATCTTTTTTCTATTTCAGTAAAGCCGGATTATTTTGATTGATGATTTGATTTACTGCCTTTATGGAATCCATTGCATTTTAAAGCATTCAATATTTTTGGAATTCTCTTATAACAAAAATATTTGTGTTATAGCTTCATTCCAAAATATATGGACACACAGTGACATCTTTCAAATATTCTTTAATTTCAAAATTTATAGATGTCAATGTAACACATTATTTGAAATTCCATAGCAGGATTTTTTAAAGAAATATTCTGGTTCAGGTTTTTCTTTAGACAACAGCAGAATTTTCGTATATAATTTTATTTTATTAATCGAAAAAAGTCATTTCCATTGGCTTTAAAATTGATTAGACTTTTCAGCATTTTTCTTCTATAAACAGGTCAGGATTCATTTTGATTTCACTCCTTATAGGGGTATTTCCAGTAATTGCTTATTTGTCTTTTTGATTTTATTTTATCTACAATTTAAAAATATATTTCCTAATTTCATTAAATAAACTTCTCTTTACAAAAATAAACTCGTTAAAGTGACATGCAAATACTTTTTACTCTGTTATTATTTTTGCATTTTGTTTTTGTTACTTTTTATTTTGATTTATTTTCGTTATCGTCCTTATGTGTGTGATGCACCATATTTGTATAAAATTATAAATAGTGTAAAATATTTATTATAACAATAATAAAAATAACAGCAATAAAAACAATTCATTTTTCTTTCTTAAAATATTATCGTATACTTGACATCACATCGTGTTTTTTTCTTTTTTTTTTTGTATTTTTAATCAAAACATTCACGCGAGTTGTTATAATTCCCCAAACAAGCGCAATAACAACAGCTACAACAAAATACTATCGAATATAAAAGAAACAGAGAAATGCAAAGAAGGCAAAAATCAAAACAAAAAACTTTGAAAAAAGAAAACATGGCAATCCCAACTGTCATGGCATTATTGTGTAGAGAAGAGAAAAGAAAAACAGAGTGAGAGTGGAAATCATTTTAAATTTACAGAGAGTTAATGATGATTTTAAAGCTTATTATGAGTAAATGTGTTGAAGTATTTGTCAATTAGACTGTCTGTCACTTTGTTGCGATCGTCTGACAATAATATTTAATACATATTTATTTATTTATTTATTTATTTATTTATTTATTTATTTATTTATTTATTATGTTTAAGTGATTTTTTAATTTAATTCTATTAAAAAACGTGCATTGCTTGTTCATTGTATTTGTTGTTTTTTTTGTTTTTGCTTTTGCTAAAACATACAAATATTCTTGTTCTTTTTTCTTTTCAGCAGAGTAACAGTGTTGTCAATATTATTCTAATAAAAAACAGCTACTTTTTATTTAAAGAAATTATAACATTTTAAAACATTTTAACATTAATGATTAAAATTTAAAAACTATTTAAAATAACACTGATTTCACAATAAAATCTCCGATATGGCAACTTTTGCAACAGAGTATCATCTTGGTTCATCTAAATAGTTCTTTTTGTTTTAGTATCTTTTTATTTATATGAGTACAAATGTATATGCATGCTTTTTTATATCTCTTTCTATTTAAATATTTTTTTTTATTTTGGTCGGTGACCGACCAAATGACCAACATGCCAGCAGCACACAAAATAAAATATCTATTTGAATTGTTATTTGTTGATATTGTTATTGTTGTTATCATTTTATAGGTTATACAAAGTACTTGTTTGTTTGTATGTATTTAAGTCGAGTATCCAACCATTTTATATTCACACATAATGTTTCTGTTTTTATTGCTGTATTTCATTATTATTGTAATTTTTTTGTCATTCTTAGTTTATCACTTTCTGTCACACATTTGCTTCTTTTTTTCATTTCTCTCTCAATTTTTTTTCTCGATTTATAATTTAAATTCTCTTTGCTATGGTTTTTTGTTTCTCATTAACTTTTTAACACTTTGTTGTTGCTGTTTTTATGACTATTTTATTATGTATTTTTAAACAAGTGTGTAGTAGTTGTAGCTTTTTTTGTTAATAAATAAATAAAAAATTCTTTTTATCGCTTTTTTAAATTTATTGTTTTTGTTATTATTGGCGTTCAAGTGTTATTTATAAATTGTTGTGATTATTAAACAGAGATTTTTTAAATTGTTTAACAACAAACAAAACATCAATTAAATGAATATCATATACACACATATAAACACACATACACATTCAATTAGCCGTAATGGATTTTGATTGATTTCGTTTCGTTTTATTTGTTATATTTTGCATTTGTTGTGCTACGATCATTCGTAATTGTTTTATAACAATTATTTAGAAAGTTATAGTTTAAGAAATGTTAATTACAATAATTAAAAATTAAATGAATAAATCTATATTTGTTAGTCATTAAAAAAATGTCTAATAAAAGTATGTTTTATTATTTATTTGTTTTCACAGAGAAAAGAAATAAATGTAAAATTAATTAAAATAGAAATAATTTAACTGTTTTCAATTATGATTTTGCTTTATAAATAAAAATTGAAATTTTACTACTGAAAAGTAATTTTAAAAATTTATCGTTATATAATTTCATATATTAATAACGACAGATTCTAATATGTACAATATTATTTCATCACAAACGTAAAAAGTTTAATTTAAATAAAATGAAAAAAATTATTCAATCTCGAATCAACTATGTTTAACTTTGACTTTGCATTATGTTTTTCTCTGCGTGAAAGAATATTAAACACTAGCAGAACCGGAAAACTTCGTTTTGCCAAAAAAAATATGTTGCTTTGTATGGGCGATATCCCTCCTCTCCTGGTCTTATCCGTCCCACATTTTTTCAGTAAAACAGTTTTTTGAGAAAGTTGTCGGAAACAAATTTGAGAACTCTAACTGTAATAGTTCTTTATATATTCAATATTTGCTTTGTTTGGGGGTACTTCTCCCCCTGGTCTTATCGAAATTTTTATAGCGCTTCAAAGTGATATTCGAAAATTGGTGTTGTATGGAAGCTATATTGTCTTAAAATTTAGGACTAATAAGGGATTTAAACCTCAATACACGATGATATTTGTATAGAATTATAATAATTATATTATAATTTAATTGAAATATATTTAAAATTGTCGTCTTTAGATTGTACACAACCTTTACCTGGTCAGACACTTATAGTGACAGAGGTACGGGCATCATTCAATGGATTTATAAATAGACTTCGAATAAATCCATAACTGTATGACCATTTTTTCCACACGCTACAAAAAACTGTTCGAAAACAACTGGTCCACTGATAGTATTGTAGGGTACAAAAATATTCTTAACATTAAAATATGATTTTTGATCACACTCTAATTAATTTCCTTCCATATAAATAATTTTTTATATGATATAAATTTGTCTTACTTTCGTATTGTAAATAAAGGATGTTAATGATTTTTATTGATGTCAAGTGTTTCTTTTTAGGTTATGATTGATTAATAAAATGACTTTTAAATGACATATTGAAGTCGATATTTAATCGATATTTAAAATATTATATATTAAAGAAAATATGTTCAATTTTTATTTTGCTAAGAAAAACAGTATAGTTTTTCTAAATAAAAACAACAACAAGAACAATAACATATTGTGAAATGCTTGTTTTAAAGATTAAATATCGGTGATTAAGTGAATATTTTATATACTTCATTCTATAAAAAAATACCCATATATATATATAAATTGGTTATATACATAATAGTTAGTATGCGACATCAACAAGAAGATGGCGGTGGTAGCAAAAACAACATATTTTTATATACAAAAAAATCTATTTTATAACTGTATATGTAAATATACATATACATATATTTATAAATATTCAAACATATACATCTATTATTTCCATATGTGTAATTCGTTCATATAAATGTGTATTTGTGAGAAGAAGAACAACAACAACAATTGCATGTTTTAGTACATCGTGTACTTGACTACAATATTTAGATTAAATTGCACTAAAAAAACTGCGACGACACTCCATCTCAGCATCATCATCACCATCGTCAATGTTCCTACGAACGCAAAACTAGAAACAAACAAACAAACATTTTATAATCGAAACAAAAACGAAACGAAAACGCTCTATTGAAATAATACACGAAATAATGCTGATGAAAAAAAGAAAAATAAATTGGAGAGACGTAGAGATAAATGTTAATGTTTATAATACAATAACAAAACAATAATGCATTTCACCACATTACACCACTTTTCTGCATACACCACACCATACATAACCACTGTACTATTGCTATTACTGTAAAAAGCATCATGGCAATTTTCACCTTCATAAAAAATAACTTCATTATTATCAGTAGCAGCAACAACATCATCATCATCATCGTTATTGTTATAATCTTGTGAATGGTTGTATAAAGTCTCCCTAGAATTTTGAAAGGCTCCGCAATCATCCACCAGCCCTTAACAACATTGTTATTGTTGTTTTAAAGCTTTAAACCATCATAATATCTTCCCTAAAATTTGAACATGTCTGTTGTGGTTGTTGTAACCACAATTTGCCAAAGTAAACGATAGTACACTACAATACAATGCTACACTACACTTGCAACAAACATTTTTTTGTTAACAATTGCAATACCAATACAAGTACATTCCAAATTGTTGTTGCAAATATTTTCTAGTTGTATGAACATTATTATAATGATGCTGGTGAATATAATAAAACCTTTTCACGTTGTTGTTGTTGTTGTTGTTGGACAAGCATAATTTTATTAAATTGGACATCTTCAGTTTGTCATTGGGGAAAAGTTATCCATTATATTATTCACAATATTAAGAATGTGATCTTTATAAAATGTTTGCAAGTCTGAAATAAAAGAACTATCGCATATTTTCAAGATATAAATAATTCCAATTTCTTCACCATATGGTTTATTTCAGAAGATCTTTCACCATCAATTTGGCAATTTCATACAACATTGAACTCACTCTGTCTAAATAAAAGATTGAACAAATTTGATTACAGCAAAGATATGCGATCTATATAAAGCGAGATTCTCTTCTATCGGATAAAACTATTTTTTAGTGTTAGACAAAAGAAGAGAACCGCATCGCTTTAAAAGTATTAGAAGTATTACTTAAAAACATATGCCATTTTCAAAACGCTTTGATTATATGGGAGCTCTGTTTGAAGATTTCACCTTATAAAGAAAATTGGATTGGAGGTTATAAATTTCAAAATAGAATTGCTACATGGATGGGAAAATTCAAATCTCTTTCGGTAAAGCGCACTGATGTTAACGAAAAAGTTGATTTGCCTATGAAGATTTTTGCCGCTCAAGCGACATATTAATAATATTTTATCCTCAAATTAAAGAAGTTTTCGGCCAAGTCATTGCCTAGAAAAATATTTCTTTTAACTAATTCCTCGAATTGGGGAAGTCAACGGCAATCCAAGATACCTTTCTGCATAAATTCGGGTTTAAAACATAAACCAATAATCGTTTTGGAATTCAAATTAAAAACTCCTTAGGCCCCCTGACAGGCCTAATGAAAGAACGATTTGAAAGACGAAAGCTTGGAAAAAAATCCAAACAAATATTATTTAGCCGTGAATTTTTCTGTAATTGACGTGATATTAAGGAAGAGAATTCCAGAATTTCAACTAAGGATACTTAGCTTGCCAACAGTTGTTGGAAGCTAGGGAGGAGTTCAAAGATATAAAGGCTTGCAAAATCCAATACTTGTTAGCAGAGTAAGGAAGATGTTACAAGTGAATGAAAGCATCAGGTCGATGTAAAATAAAGGAACTAAAAAGATACAGTTTGTTCACACCGAAATGACCCAAAATTCCTCGTTCATGGGGTGTCGTCTCAGCAACCAAAACAGCCGTTACAACAAACATGCTTTAGGAAGATCCAGATGAGAGAAATATATTGAGTATAATGAATTTGAGTAAAAATCAGTTGAATGCTGATAGTATCTCTACTGGACCTTCTACTTTTCAGTCACACTTCAACCTCATTAGAGAGTACATTCACAATTCCTAGATTCCGGAATGTTAGAGATGACACTTTAGCAGACATTACATAACCTAGAATAGTGGAGTTGAATGTATTGAAGAAGTATGTATACGAAACGGAATTGCCATAATAATCAGGTAGTGGTTAATTGTCCTGAGAGCGCACAACACGATCTTATTGTGATTGCACTCATCAGAAATAACATGACAGTCAAAAAATTATTTGGAAACCTGAGAATGGAAAGACTCGATTTTCTTTCATTTGTTTCGATCGTTTCAGAATTCTTTAATTAGAATTTGCTTCACATCGGAATACGTTTTCAAAATTTGGTTTAATTCATTTAAACAAAACCGGAGCAGTTTGTTTGAAATGCTGTCCATGAAGAATATTTCGTTTTCACAATATATTTCTTGAGGAAAACAAATAGATTTCAATATCAAGAGAAACCAAACCGAAGAATTGGGGTCAGTTGAATTCTGGTTATACAAACGAAATATTTAGAATACCCAGATCTTACTCGAAGCAGATAATAAAAATTTGAAGGTTCTACAGTCATTAGTTAAAGGTTCCACATATATTTCATTGAATAACAGTTCATTATCTTCTAATGTCATGATGAATTACAAAAAGAGGGAGTTCACAATTCAATGCCAAATAAATAATTAATTGAAATAATTAAATGTACGTAACAATTAATCATAAATATTTTTGATTAAATTTAATAATTAAAAGAAAAATTGCACTTATTTATGAAATGCAAATCAAATTCTTTTAAATGAACTCTGAGGAGAATCAGAGAGAATAAAAATAATAGAATTTCAAATTTATTTATTTATGTCATTTAATGATCATTTGTTTATCAAATTGTGATTAAACTACGCGAAGGTGCCAATTAGAAAATGCGTTCTCTAAATGCTCTGAGTGTATTTGCAGTTGTTGTTGTTGCTATAGTGATATGATCATTGTTGCCAGATTTAAGATTTTATTGTCCAACTTAATAACTTGAGGAGAAAAAATGATTTGGCGATTTGTGGACAAATTTGACAAGTTCAAAGTCTTATTGAGTTTTTAAACTTAATTGAATTAATTTCTTTAGTTTATTTTCATTTGAAAGATGTAAAATTAATTAAAATATAAATAATTTAAAATTTTTCATTTATGATTTTGCTTCATAAATAATAAATGTTAATTTAACATTGTTTCACAATAAATACAGTTTCTTGAGAATTTTCCATCTTAAAATTTTAGTAAATAAAAGTAATTTTTAAAATTTATCGTTATATAATTTTATATATATTAATATCGATAGATTCTAATATGTACAATATTATTTCAGCACAAGAATTAAAATGTTCAATTTAAACTAAATGAAAAAAAGAATTATTCAATCTTAAATCAACTATGTTCAACGTTGACTTTGCATCATGATTTTTTTTCTGTGTACACAAATGAAATATGATATATTTTTGCTTGATGAATTAATGAATTCATCAGGTCTTGATGAATAAGTTAAATAATTTAAATATTATTTTTTTAATTAAAAATTTAACGATTTTTTACTAAAGTTTATCTGGCAACTATAAATGTCATTGCAATGTCTCCACTTATGTACAGCAACTATATACAATTACATATATATATATGCAGTGCATCATAATGTTGTCATTAATTGTATGAATGCGTATATGTGTGCATATTTATATACATATATAGTTTTAAAATGCAAGTTTCCGCAGCTACTTTATGTGTTCAAGTCTTGTACATACATACATACATACATACATACATACATACATACATACATGCATGCATGCCTACATTTGTTCATACATAAATATTTCTTATTCTGTTGTTCTACAATTCATGACGATGTTGTTGTTATTGTTGTTATTGCATCTATTGTTGTAGTTGCTGTTATCGTTATAGCCAACAACTTGTTCTCTATATATTTTATATATAAATATTCATATATATTTATTTGTATATACATATATTCACTAATATATATGTATGCATGTGTATTAAAATCTATATACATTAATACAACTTTACACTTAAGTCAATAACATACATAAAGACCAATAGACGGACGACGAAAAGAAAAAAATGACATATGAATACAAACAAACGCTAAATGCAATATAGACGTAATCAATGTCTATATGTACATACATGTGTATATAGAAATGTTTGTATGTGTATATAGTTGTATACATTATATAAATTTACTTACGTTGTTATACACGTGTATATATTTTAACAGTTTGTTTCATAACTGTAACGTCACTTAAACGTTTCACGGAATCAATCAGGTGTATTTTTTATTTCTTCTATAAGAAGAGAAATTATCTATAGATTATTTGGAATTCACGTCATCTTATATGAAAAAGGTTATAAGAATCAAGATTTAGATTTAGTTCTTGAAATGAGAATCCAAATCGATACATTATCTGAGCACTTTTTTCGCAAAAGTGTTGCAACTATTTTTTATTACAAAAAATACTTTACAGTTTTAAAAACATCGTTAACTTTCAAACACTAATGTACAATATAACCAGTCTTGCCACATTACCAAATAAAATATTAATTTTTATAATTCATGTTAAAACATTTTTTGTTCTAAGCTTCTAGGAAGATAGAGAACTCATAGATAAAAGTTCTAAATAGGTTAAGATCAGTTAATGCACTGTATGCGTCTAATAATAACAAATCTATGGTCGCCTTTCGTTAAACAGGTTAATGAACTGACCTTGAAAAAGAAGAATTGTACATGATCAAATATGAACAGATGTACTTTAAAGTGAAAAGAAAATGAATTACAGACTAATAGAAGTATTTTAAAAATAAACTTTTACGAAAATGGGGGTTAAAGTCCAAATACATTTCTTGCTCTTCAAAACGTCACCAAAGTTGCCGAAACTCAACCTTAAGAGCCATAACATGTTACGTTCAGATGTGCTCGTACCGGCAAAGGAACACAACCTAATACTTTGCTAAAAGTTCTTAATGAGACGTCATCGAATGAGTTTGAATCTCTCCCGAGTAATGTCAGGAAGGTATAAAGTTATCTTATGAATGTCCGCATATCGCATACAATGAGAAAAATCAGTTAAGGTCTACAAAAGACTTCTGATATTAATGTGAAACAACAGTTTGAACGCCTATTGGTCACGAATTGTCTGCTGAGCTGGATTTAGGCCCTACGTGTGTTATAGGACCACACGAAACAAACCATCAACATCACTAAATCTATTGGATTTCAAGTTGAGGTTGCTTAATTTTAAAATTTAAACTGACACGATTTGAGCCCATTATGAAAGGTGATTTTGCGCAAAATATAAATCAGACCATTTATTACCACGAGAAGAGGACCTGCTTCGAAACAATTGAAGAGATAAATTATGAAATAATTATTTAAACAGAAATTAAGTATGAAAAAGTATTTTTAAACCTGTAGATGGAAATTTTTTAACTTTCCCACCTACAGCCCAGACTTTTCTCATTATCTTGTTTAAATTAGGCAGGCTGATTGCCTTAAGTAAAAAACTTTACGCATTATAAAATTTTTGGGAAATGGGCATCGGGGAGGGGGTATCCACCTTACAAACGAAATATTTTGTATCGCGTAACTTTATAACTAATAATCTTATGTAATGTGGCACATGAATAGTCCTTTGACAACCACCTTATTGTAGACTACAAAATTTGCGAATAGAGCATGGGGGAGTAGTATCTCCCTCTGAAACTGTTGCAGATAATTTAATAAAATTTAGCGCGGGTATAAAGCAATAATCCCATAATAAGACCAATTTTTTTAATGTGTTCCCACAATTATTTCTTAATTGAGCGCGAAAGAGGGCATTGTAGATTTGCCATATCCAAATATAGGACTCACACTTCACTTCTTTCTAAATTTGCCCGATTTTTAAATTATAAAACTCACTGTGCTGATTTTATTTTTAGTAAAATTTTAATTTTCATGTTTTTGTTGTATTTTCTTGGTTGCATTACAATTGGATTGTTGACGCTAACAACAATTGTTGTACCATTGTTGCCAGTTGATAATGCAACAATAATATTATGCATAATAAAAACTAAAGACTCTTCTACTCTGTGGACAATATCAAGTACATTTTCAATATACATTTTTTTGCGCAATTTTCTTTATATTTTTCCTCTCAAATCATATTTATTGATTTTTAAATTTAACGAGTTGAAATGCAATATTCTCCGAATCTTCAATACCCTCTAACACAAATGCGTGTGAAGTAAATACGTTATGTTCGTACATATACACTTACACATACATTCACTAATTTATACAATATTGAAACGTTTTTCTTCAATGTAACAATGGAACACTGAATTAGGCACAGTGATATTTCTTGTGATTTGTCTAGTCATAACTTGTTTTTTTACCAAACCGATTTTGATAATTTTTGGAATGATTATGAAGTACACATAACTTAATATATTATCAAAAATGCATTCGAATTTGTTGATTGATAATTGACAATTTTATGAAAGATCTTTCCTTGAATTTAGAGGTTGCCTCAGATATCTGTCTATATCTTGTAATCTATTCCGCTAATTTTTAAACAGGAAACTTCTCAGGACTTTAACATTTATTTAGGCCAAGTTTCATTGATTTCTATTTATTATTGTGGATGAGAGGGTGCCAACAACAGACATAAACGACTAAAATTTTTATTAGATACTGTTGATGTACAGTTGCGTTCAAAACAATAGATGTATCAATATATAAAAAATCAGAGTATATATTTTTTACGAAAAACTTCATATTGCAAAAACATTTCGTTATCATATTCAAACTGAATTAATGATCGTTTCAGATGGTTGAGAATAAACCCCCCTGCTAAGTTTTTAGTGTATTTCGGATCGTTATATTTTGAAAACCCCTTTTTAAAGGCATATTTTATTTGGGATGGAACAGCACTACATTATTCTTTTACTTAATATAATAGACCAACTCTATACTATTGAAATTCTGTACTCAGCGGTTGCTGAACATATTGTTTGGCTCAAGATCCATCAAATAATACGGATTCATTACCATCTATTCACAATTTATTTTGATATTTTCTTTAAGGCCCATATACATATTTTAAGCATAATGGAGCATGCTTCCTTGTGAGCAATAGTTCTTTTTAGGGAATTGAATAAATTAGTTTCTTTTTAATCTTCTAAAATATATTCGTGCAAATAAAACTTCATTTAGGATGTATTCACGGATCAAGAAAAATTAAATGATGAGTTATTCACATCTGACTTTTTACGTTTAGTGTAACAAGTTTAAAGTTTTTTCCCCAAGTTCAATGTTACCAGTTTCAATTGTATTCTGAATACAATTATATATTCTAATATTTCCATATCTTTACATCCGATATTTTAAATTTTTTATTAAATTTCGTTATTGTTTGCTCGAAAACTCATTATAATAATTTTACATAACCTATTAATACTTAATATTTTAATTAATGTATTAAATTTAAACTTAAATGCATTAAATATTTAAATATTATTTTAAATGCTTTTATTATTTTGATCGATATATATAATCCAAATATAAGTTTTTATGATTGCGATTCTAAAAATTTTAGCTTGGCAAAATATGTGTTACCTTCACTCCTATTATTTTGAACGCAGCTGTATATATTTGGGGTCTGAGATGATTCCTTCTTAGCGTTTAACACGAAATTTCTAAGTCAATATAAAACCCTTCATTACTTGTGGTAGTGAAGGGTATAAAAATATTTAAAAATAACGATTTTTTTTAAATAACGGGACATTCCTTAAACAAAATAATGCAACTGTAATTTTTTTAATTGTTGCCGATAACAGCAAACATTTCAGTTTTATAACTTTTGTTTGAAGAAGTTTCCCACTCAGAGAGTAACTGAAATTGTTCAAATAATCTATTAGACCCTCGTTATGAATCATTAACATGATTAATGGGGAGTCAAAGAAAAAAAGTAATTTAATGCAAATAATGATTATAAAAAAAAAACAAAACTGAAAATAATTTAAAAAAAAATAATATTTTAACACAAATAAGTAATAAACTAAATATAATAAAAAGGAAATTAAAAAAAACAAAAAACGCTTATCAGTTATAAAAAGAATTTGTTTACGACAGGGCCATAAAAGTATAAATAATAAATATAGCATTTACCAGGTGCGCTTTGCTGCACAAAAACTCATCTCAGTCCAAGATCTCGCAAAAAAATTACAAATCATGACGTGTATTAAAAAAAATTCATGCAACAGGCATTTTGCAAAATCCCCCTAAAATGGGCGGAGTCATTCTAAAATTTTACTTAATACTTGCATTGCATGGGGGTTACCCCTTGCTTTGATCCTAATCGTCGTACATTTTGTCCAGTAAAACTGGTTCCTTGAGAGAGTGATAGTTCTTTAGATTTTAGGTAATTAATATTTAATATGTATGGGGAGTACTCCTTCCCCTAGTTTTATCCGCTTAAATTAAAAGTGATTGGGACCAAATTTGAAATATCTCGCTCATATAGATCTTGAGATATTCGATATTAAATATTTGCTTTGTATGGGGGGTAACCCTCCCCTGGTCTATCATACCGACCACCCTCCCCATCCCACATTTTGTCCTGTAAATCAAATCATTGAGAAGGTGATTGAGACCAAATTTAAAAAAATCTCCATAATTAACATTAACTTTGTGTGGAGGATGACTTCTCCCTGGTCCTATTGGGATTTTTTATATCCCATATTACTTTTGGGTATATTGGTATTATGCTGTGAAAATTTTAGCAAATTCGATCAATTAGTTTATCTGTCTCTTTGCCCCAAACAAACACAGATTCATTTTGTTTTGATACACACAGATACAGGAAGGTAAATTGAAAAGTATTTAAAAATAACTACAAAACAGAAAATATTTATTTGTCAATCAATTCCAATGATTGATTATACATTTTCCTCAATAAAAAAATAAATTTAATTTTGTGTAAAATTTATTATAAAAAAATAAATATTTTGTATAAATTAAAAAGCAAAAAACAAAAAAAAATATTTTGTTACTTAGTTCAAGGTTAATAACCCATACTAATACATACACATACATATGTATGAACATGTATACAAATATGCATACAAATGTTCATTCGTTTCGTTTATTTATTTCAATATATACACACGTCCATTAGTGGGTCCATCGTCATCGTGCATATTTTAATAAAAATGCAAGGCCGTTCGTTAAACAGAGCGAAAAAAATACGAACACTTTATATTAAAATACACGATGATGTTTAAAGAAAATAATAAAAAATAATAAAATTATATAAATTTACATTTAATATTGAAGTTGAAAATTTGCGAAAATGTGAAAAAAGAAAATATATATAAGAAAATAATATGAATTTTAGAAATTTTAAATTTTTGCATTCAATTAAATACATTTCGTTTCTTTTTTCGATTCAATAAATATTTGTTAGTATTTGAAAAACAGATCTTTAAAAGAATGAAATCGAAAAATAGATGGGTCCAAAGTTTTCTCTGTTATGATTCGTTAAAGGACTCGATATTCTGTGGCACCACTTACTGGTTTTCTTTACAATGACAGAGGTTCGGATTATAAGGAAGAGTTAACATTCTTAAAATATACACTGAACCAAATGTCATCGGTAATATTAGCGAAAAATTTTCGTAGAACTATAACAAAAAAAATGGATACAAATATACATACAGGAGGAAAATATTTTATAGAAGATCGAAATTAATATTATTGAAATAAATTAAATATTTTGAATAAATTCAAGAAAATGCAAATGGAAGATCAGCTGATCAAGAAATATGTAAGTAGCTTTTCATCAGAAATACAAGCTGATCTCACCACCGCCCCATTGACATTGCAGTATTTTTATCAATAATCTAAAACTATTTTTTACCTGGTGCGTTTTGCTCCACAAAAATTCTTCTCAGTAATAGATCTCGAAAGAAATTTCACTAATCGACCTGTATTAAGAAATATAATTGGGACCGAAAATTCTCGCTGTTGTAGATCTTTAGATATTCGATAATCAATATATGTCTTTTATTTTGTCCTGTAAAACCAATGGAGTGTACTCCTTCCCTTGGCCCTTAATATTTTATGTATTAATTTATAACAACAATTTAACGTGATTCTTTTTTCAATTCTACTGAAATTTCGTAAATTTAACTTAAATTGAATAATCAATATTCATTAATATAAAGAATTTATTTTATTTTTTTATTCAAATTTAATGTATTTTTATCAACGAATTCAAATAGTCATATTTACGATTTTTCGTTAAATTGAAGAATTTACGAAAAACTTAGCAAAAATTTTCGTTATGAAAAAAAAAAAAAATGTTTCGTTGGCTGATATTTAACAAACTTTTCTTCAATTCTATACCCTTTTTCGTTATATTTATTAACTTTGTTGATTCAGTGTAAGTGATTTTGGATTATTATTATACTCTTCAGTTGGATAGCAAATAGTAACATTAGTTAAATATAAAAAAATCCGATAACTGATCAATCAAAATTTAAAGTGTTCAATTTTTCGATTGATAAACTCTCACTTGATCTTCTTTGAAATTCTAATTTCTACGAACGTAATTTGCCGCGGTCTACAAAATGCCACAATTGATGTCACTATGGAACAATAAGTTTAATGCCTACTGGCCTCATATTGACTGTGTCATCTCCGCTACATGCAGAACAAAGGTTTCTTCAACTGCCAGTCTTATCGGGATATTTTCCAAAAATTTGTTTACCATTTCGAAAAACAACCTTTTCTAAATGGTCGAATTAAAAACGGGACGTCAACGGGGTCCATAACTAAACTTCTATAAATGCGAAAGGTTTTTAATGACAGCATTATTGCTGCTGGAACAGTTTAATATTGCAGCTCTCAATTTCATTAAATGGGTAATTGAACGCAGCTTCTTTGTTCTTCACTAAACTTTTGTCATACATAATGTTAAGATCCCAGCCCAGATTAAAGCGTTTTTTGCAATTAATCACAACTTTAGATAAAAGAAGAAATGACGATAGATTTATGTACTTTCAAATGTTTTTTAGAAGTGGGTCTTAATGGGACCTATAGTCATATGTGACTTCTGTATGGGAGCTACCTTAAATACAAGACGATCAAAAAAAGGCATTTTCCTTAAAAATCGTCTGAACCAAACTTCTTCGAAGCATTTATAAACTTGCGGCTTGTAGAATGTTTATAACTTCATAGGGATATGCAAACTTGTTTATTCAGATATCGGTCTATAACTTTTTACCAACTGAATCAAATTTTGGAGAGTTTAAATAGAAACATGTTGTAGGGTCAAACTTTACTGGCTTTTGATAAATAAATTGGATCCGAGCACGCATAAATGATATCAGAATATGTATTTTATGTGATCCTATACGAATCCATCTGAATATTATCAACCATTTGTGCGGGTGCAGAAAAAAAACGTGTTAGCATCACCCATCATTTGTTCAAGAAACCTTTGAAGTCTCATAAACTTACTTGATATTTGCTTTAGTGTTAACAATAAAGTTGAAGTGTTCTTACCTGAAATTAAAGAACAAAATTATTATTTATTAGTTTTTTTCTCTTTTAAAGTTATTAAATTAATATTAACAAATATTAAAAAAAACTTAAATGAAATTTTACCAATAATGTGTTTTGGGAGATAAAAGAAGAAATAAATTCAAAAATATACCAGAAGTGAGATCGAAAAATTCTTAACATACGTATTATGAAATAAAATACAATATAAAAATTTAATTTACAAAAAAACATTTATAATCACAAGTGATGAAATTTTGAACCTTTTTCGGAAATCCTTCCAATAACGTTTTTTTAGTGCTTTCTGTCACTTTGCTCGAACAGGTAATCCATTCCTGTTTGTGTCCACTTATTTTTGGCCTGAAAAATCAGGCCAAAAATAAGTGGACACATTATGAGACATTCCTTGATATTAAGAACCCGTTGTAAAAAATGATTGGCTTTTTTGTCGCAACTGCATGTTACTTGCGATACCAAAAGCTTATTGAATTCTTTTGGGTCTTAAAATTTTTTTGCATTCACTCGAGCATCAGCATTATAAAATTTTTGACGAGGAAATTGAGAAAATCTTCCAAAACATACGTTTCAACATCCATCATACAGCAAGAATTATTATTTATGTTTTAAACTTCACTTCAATTTTCGTGCTCTGTTTTTGACCTCTACATTTTAGCAGCATTCCTGTGAGGAATAGTCCGACCACTGAACTAACTGGGTCACTTTCCTACCGGATGCTTTGGGAGCTCTTTTGAAAAAGCTTTTTATTTTTGGGCTTTAGAAACTTCGTGTGAACCATTTCTTCTACCAGAACCAGGTTTTCGATCGACGGACAAGTTCTCCGGGTACTGTTTAATAACATTGGAAACAGTTTTGAATGAATGTGGCCAACTTTTTGTAGGACTAAGTTGAGATTTAATGAAAATAATATTTGTGCTTTTTTTCATAAAAACGTATGTTGGGAATCTTTCAATCTCACTCCTTATAACACTTAAAATGAAATAAATCACCATATTTAATAATTCCAATAATAATAATAATAATAATAATAATAATAATAATAATAATAATAATAATAATAATAAAAGTACTCATTTTAGGTGACTCTTGTGGCACACATTCGATTGATGTGCAACATGATAAAAAAAACATAATAAAAATAATCTGAAAATAATTAAACAGTAAAAATTCTATAAATGTAACTGTAAAAAAATAAGTGAAAAATAACAGCAAAAGAAAAAAATAAAAATAACAACAGTTAGACAAACATGCAACTTATACAAGAAGTTGCAATAATATGCATTATTACTTTTGTTGTTGTTGTTGTTTTTGATTTTAGTTTTTGTGTGGTATGTATAACATTTCAAAATCATTTATTGTTTTTGTTGTATTTGTTGTATTTAAAACATTTGTAAATAGAGATATTGCTCCACCTAATATTAAACATTAAAAGAAAAACAACAAGAACATGAACATAAACATGAATAGCAACAACAATAATAACAAAAATGAGTGGAAACGGTGGAGACAGACGTAGAACAGCATGTGCGCAATAACATGCCAAAAAATACATACGACTATTATGCACACAAAACAAAATAAAAAAAAATAGCAATAACAACAAAATACCGTTAGCAGCAACAGAAATGATAACAAGAGCAACAACAACAACACCAAAAACTATAAAACCACTCAACCATACCAAAACTAAATATATATCGCCTATTTGATCGTCTGTCCGTTCGTCCTCTTTTACCATCACAATATTAATTGAAATCTCTACAACTATCAAATAATCATCACATAACAGCAACAACAACAACTGCAACAACATTAGGAATCAACAACTTGAAAATTACAACAAAATCTAATATTTATTCATCCATCCGTCCATCCATCCATCTTTCCATTTCGTCCAATAAAACACGCACAAATAATTTATAGACATTATTATTACTTATTGTTGTTGTTGTTGTTATTGTTGTTCTTGGAATATTTAATCAATTAAATAACCATCTAAACAGGTTTAAAATATACAATAAAATATCTACTTATACATACATAAACACACATACATATATATCAACATAGATTCATTATAAATTGCGAAATTATTTTATTGACTCTTTCACTCAGTTCTTTTTTCTCATTATTATTATTATTGACTCTTTCTCCTTTCAAATATCTCTCATTGTTAAATAGTTATAGAGTTTTTGTTTTTGTCATTATTAGGGGAAAAACACCATAAACATCGTGTCACAAATTAATTGAAATTTACTGAAAATTATTGAAACATAAAAAATTATGAAAATCAAATTTGACCTAAAAAAATTTTGCATGAAAAATACAGAAAAACTTTTATTTTTTAAATAAAAAAATAAAAATAAAAATAAAAAAAAATAAAAAATAAAAAAAAGATAAATAAAAAAAAATAAATAAAAAAAAATAAAAATAATAAAAATTATGTTCTTTTTTATGGGAACAAATTACTAGACGAGATTGTTAATTTTAGAGTGAATTATAGTGAAATCTATAGATGGTGTACATTAACTCATAACTTGATTAAATATACGTATATGGAATCCCACTTATAATCTCTGATATATATGCTGTTCGATAGATAATATGCTTTATTGGACCAGAAATATCCAAATGAGATAGTTGCTAGATATAAGGAAAAATATAGATGGTATTATATAGGATACATTGACTCACAATATGCATTCACATGTATGGAATCTCACTTAAGAATTCTGAATGGAATTGCACTTGAGATATTCTAGGCGTTATTATCGGTAGGGAGACATTACGTCTATATATCTGCTAGAATGTAATATGCATGAAATGAACTATGGATCTGTCAATTTTTGTCAATGGCTAATTATAAATGTGCTGCATTCTTCACCGATCAAAACTCATTTCATACTGCTAAATCGCCTTCCTGTTGATCTTATGTGCCATACAATTTTCGTAGGAGTTTCAAAGCCGAAGATGATCGTAATTACATATGTATTGTGATCGTCACCAACTAGGACTCACAGGGTTAAAATCATCTGCTTGTTCTCTCTTGGGAAAAAAACTTCCTATTAAAAGTGGCTCGGGTTTTTCCGGAAGGTATATCCAATTATCGTGGTAACGTAACTCGGTGCTAAGATTATACGCTTTTAATAATAAAATAGTTAAGATTGCGGACATTTACAACTACTCTGTATATGATTTGGTTTTAATTGATAAATATACTCCGAAGTCTTTTTTTGATAAGGCAATTTATCGCTACCCATTAGCTAGAAATTGCAAAGCTAATGCGGATGGCTCCAAATAATATAGAGTAGGTTGTGGATTCTACATAAAGTATTATGGACTCGGGTTTTTTAAATTATATGGCCATTACAGGCACGAATTTAAGCTATCAAGAAAGAAGTTGACTGTTTCTGCAAATAACAGAAATCTGGATAAAACTCTCGAATTTCAGAGAAAGAAAGTGAAAGACTGCCTTTTCAAAATAGGCAAAACGCTCATCGAAAGGGCAAACAAAAACGCCAACCTATTTGCACCAGCAATCAGCAACAGAGGCGGATGTAATTTAATCGACTTCCAAGAGACTACTGGAGGGTCAATTACGAATTCGCCTTGATGAAAAGGCGTGTTTCCGTTTGAAAATTATGAAATTGTTATTAAGAAAATCATCAGTTTTAAACGCCATAACTTAATTTACAAGACTTAGTTTCAACTTATTGTTTATTTAAACTATATATATATTGTCACAATAACTATATCTCAAATAGTGATTAATCAAAGGTTACCTAGATTCGAGCTGGTGTCAATTTTGTACTGACAATGACAATGAGTGACTGTTGATATTTGGGGAGAATGACTTAAAACCTCTCCTAAGTGAAAGCTTAATAAGGAAAATCTATGAAAACACCTTTAATCTCTTGCTTAGAATAGTTAAAAAACATTATTTTTCTCCTCCTCCCATTTTATAACCCGATTGAGAACAATTTCATTTCTTAAGA
Source organism: Cochliomyia hominivorax (assembly GCA_004302925.2). Classification (NCBI taxonomy): domain Eukaryota; kingdom Metazoa; phylum Arthropoda; class Insecta; order Diptera; family Calliphoridae; genus Cochliomyia; species Cochliomyia hominivorax. The sequence continues at coordinate 59,897,230 of PYHX02000413.1, forward strand.
AACTTATTTTTTTTTTGACTCACTTATTGGTATGTTTTTCATAAATAAAGTGACAACGACTGTATTTGACAGTTTTTGTTTATATAACAATATTTTTTCCGAATAATTTTAAAAGCAAATTGTTGTACAAAAGAAAAAAATTATTTAGTTTATCTCAGTTGTATTGTTTCTCTCTATTTAATTTTGTTATAAGAAAAAGAGGATGAAATAACATCCACATAAATTTGTTCGGTTATTAATCCTTTAGGGACAATAAAAATATATATTTTATGTCTTTTTTAATTTAAAATGTTAAAGTTGAGAGAATGTACACGCAAGGAAAAAAGAGCATCATACTATTGTTATTAAATATTGTTAACGTAACTAAAATATTTCTTTATTCACATTGTGATTTCACATTAATAAAGAAGTTATTGTGGTCATCATCAAAAACATTGTTATTCCAAATAAAAAATATTGTTATTGTAATAAAAATTTTGTTTATTTGCATTGTTATTTTGCATTGATAACAATAGTTATTGTTATCGCCACTAAAAATATTGTCCTTCTAATAAAAAATATTGTCAGCTCAATAAAATATTTATTTGTTCTCATTATTTTTTATTGATTAAAAATATTTTCGAATGAAATATATTTTAATTCAGTTCTCATTTTATATACATAACTTTGGAAAATATGTAGACATTATGTGAAATGTCAGTGGTCAGTAAACTGAAAATAATATTTTTAATAATAACAATAGTTTTTTCATAACGAACTGTTTGATAACAATAAATATTGTGATCAGTCAAACATATTTCCAAACAAAAATGAAATTGTTAATAAAATAAAATAAATTCAACAATAAACATATTGGTGATAACAATAAATGTTTGCCTCGAGTATATAATTGTTTGCAACGATCATATTACGAAATGACATTTCTCTGCGTGTAAAAAGAAGAAAAAAAAAGAATTAAATTTAAAAAAATAATTAAAATTTTCTTATTTACTTTAAAATATTTCATTTCTTTCAAATTTCTTAATCGATTTTTAGTTCGATTACAACAACAACTCAAGGTTATTTCGTAATTTTTTTATATCCGGTTTTGTGTGATAAAGATATTTTCCTTGTTTTCATTTTAAAGAGGGTTAAAAAAAGGGACACAACTACAATTCTGTTCTATAATTTCCTTTTCTTCCTCTTTACTGTTCTTCTTGTTGTTGTTTTATTTTAAAGAATTACAAAAGAAGGAAAAAAATGTGAAAGAAAAAAAAAACATGATGAGAATATGGAAGTGTTTACACATAGAAATGTAAACATTCTTGTGTCTGCACTTAATTCACCCTCCTGCATTGTACCCCATTGATTTTTTCCAACTTTTTGTTTTTGTTTCGTGAGCCAACCACCCACCTATTTTTTTGGAAAAATATCTTCTTCTGCCATTTAAAGTATAAATTTTGCGTGTTTTTCTCTTTTTTTTCGCGTTTACTGACATTCGCTTTTTCAAAAGTGTCATCATTGATGTTGTTTTCTTTTTAAATTTATCTGTTTTTCCTTTCTTCTCCTGTGTTCTTTTGTATTCTTTACTTAATATTACTTTATTCGAAAGTTGTTTTAAACATTTTTTCATTTATTATATTTACTCTATTTGTTGTTGCTGTTGTTATTATTGTATAAAAACTCATAAAGAAATGAACGTAAATGTCAGAAGTCAGGAACAGAATTTAAAATTTCTGGTAAATTTTTTTTGTTTTCCTAAATTTTTAAGGAATAATTTTAATAATGTTGGAGTTAATACTTTTAAGGCAAAAAAAAAAAAAAAATAAGATTTTTTTATAAATCGCACCGGATATTACTTTTTACTCGTACTGTATACCAGTAAAGTGACTGGGTGCTAATTTCGAAAGCTCACGCTTTACATTTCATAATATTCTTAAAATTGTAACTCTCCCCTGTATTTTATCACTTAAAAAATAGGTAATTTTCACTTCACTATTTTAATGTAGACCGTAGACTTCAGTCATGCCTTTAGAACTTGTCAAAGAGATGAATGAGGATCATGATTATGGAATTCATCACTAGAATTCTCACTTACAAATTTCACTTCACTATTTTAATGTAGACCGTAGACTTCAGTCATGCCTTTAGAACTTGTCAAAGAGATGAATGAGGATCATGATTATGGAATTCATCACTAGAATTCTCACTTACAAATGAACGGAAGCGAAATAGAAGAAAAATTGAATGTATAAACTCATATAAATACACGGAATAAGAAGAAAGACACCAAAACTAACGAACAGTTTTGAAACTTAGCTTTCGTTGTCATAAGGGGAAATGGGTAGACATAAAGACAATAAGTAGTCATCTTACCAGCGATGAAATGGATTGATATACAATCAAAATGTACAGATCATTGAAGCAACTGACGAAGTGTGTCACGACTTTGCAAAGCTCTCTATTGGAGTAATCTTTCCTTGAAGACATGTGAACATATATGATTTTCGTGAGCAGGGGACTTACTTTAGTATGAGAATTCGACTTCGCTACTAACTTGCAACTAGAAGATCCAATTAAACCGCATACACTCTTAAAATGATGTCTTAGTGGATGATTATTCTCCATAATCTGGCGTACTTTTGACTTTGCAAAGCCAGCAACAACAAATTTAAACATATGGAAGAATCTCAAATCGTAGAATGAATCCTCAAATCATTCCGAGAAAGCAAAGGAACATCCCTGGATGTTACTTTTTTACTTCGAGGGAGTAAACTCACATCCCTTAGTCACATAAGGTGGACTCACATGTGATTGATACTCCTATTAGCAGTCGCCAGCTATTGATTCAATCTCTGCAAAGATTCATACACAAGGAGTCGTAATATATTTACCGAAAAAGTGTCTCACTGTTTCCGTTAAGTGGCTGGTTATTGCTTTGATGTGCATAGTTTTCGGCTATATTTATATGTCTCCGATTATATAAATACAGATTTAAGACTGGAATGGATTCAATTCGAAAACTCAACAATTGACTATAGAATAGTCTACGTGATATTTTGCAGCAATCTGTAGTTGTCTTCTTCACTGTATCTAAGTTTTCGAGACATGGAGAAGGTCTTGAGGTATGAAAAATATCCCTCAAATAGACCTGTGTCCTGTCATCAGTGTTATTCAGTACACAATTCTAAGAGAGCTTTAGAAAACAGTAGACGAATAGTGTAACGACTCTATTAGCAGATATGATGTTTAATATATGAAAGAAGTACCTTATCAAGTACCGGATCAAGCCAAATGGGAGGTATCAAACAATTGTGTTAGCAACGGATGATCGTTTAATTACTTAGTATTTAGAAAAGAAGGTATAGAAACGAGAAATGTACTCTTTTGTGTGAATCCGATACGTAGGCTGGTGATATTAACGATCGAAATAAAGTGGTGATAATAGTAATAAATTGGCCACGAATTGACCATACATCATTATTAATATTGGAGCTGATTAAGCAGTAGTAGAAAAGAAGACCTATTGCCTACACAGATAAGGCAAATTGAGACTGACGTTGGTAGCAATGAAAATTAGAAAGAATGAGAAGAAGTGAATGTGTTGAAACAGAGGCCTTAAGCAAAATTTTTATATATATTTTTCCACTGAAAAAATAATAATTTAACTGACTACATTCTTTAACCCTCTGGACTCTTAATACACATTTTTTCCATTGACATAAGGGTTGCATACCAACAATATGGAAAATGTAATTTTTATTTTTTAAAAATCAATTTCCTATAACTTTTAAGAAAGAAAACTAAAAACAAAATACTTTAAATTTTTAGCACAAATTCATAATTTATATATAATTTTTTTTGGAAAATAAAATATAAACCTTTAATATTGTTATTAAAATATGTGTATAAAACTTTTATAAATTATAAATATCTATTGATATATGTAATTCCGTTTCCGTTTTAAATTTTCAGATTACATATGTGCAGGTGCATGTGAATGTGCATAATACCCTCAGAATATAGATAAGTTAAGGTAACGATTAGAATTTGTCGACAAATATTGAACAAATAATATGATAAATATATTTCAATACAAAACTGCTTACAAATATATATAAATATATATATTTACATATTCACACACAAACACATATACACATACATAAACGCATACGCACTCAAAAACAGCAACTACTCCCTAAACATACACATACACTCTAGGGGTATGATTCTTAAACAAAAATACTCTGACCAAAAACACACACACATACATACACACACAAACAAAACCAAACAAATAATATTACCACCATCATTCTAGTTATCGTCATCTAGGAGACCTCTCATGCTCCAACTACAGTAAAAAATTCTTCTACATCTCCACCACCTCCTCCACTAACAGTGTCAACCACACATAATAATCTCCACGTGCAACTTCCTAAATTCTCTAACTCTTGTTAAAATTTCACTTCCTTCATTTGCCTGCCCGACTTTGTCTCCATTTTAAAGGACCAAATGTTAGTTATCTGCATTTAAAGAGCCTATTTATATATGTGTGTATGTGTTTGTGAGTTTAAATATATAAATGTATGTTTTGTGTGTGTGTGTGTGTGTGTGTGTGTTTGCATATTGTATGAATGTGTAAAGAATTTTGTATTGAATGGATTCCATTGAAACTGTTGTTAGAATTCATAGATTTGTTTCATTAGTTTAGATTGTGTGTGTGTGTTTCAGTGTATTTGTAGTTGTTATATTCGTTGTATGGCGATTGCCATCATATGCTTCCATCTTTTTTTTACCCACCAACCGTCACCCACCTTTTTCCAATCACACTCCACAGCTGGCTGCATATAACGAACAAAGAAACAAACAAACACAAACAAAACTAAAAATTTCGTTAATATAACCCGCTAACATCCGTTGCGATAGAACACACCACTACCACCACCACCACCCACGATCAACTCACCTTCACTCACTTACTATTTCACTAAAACTTATATAAAATGGCAGTTTACATATACATTTATATATACAATATACAATATATATATTTATGTATATAGTGTTTTATATATATTTATACATATATATGTGTGTGTATTTATATATCTGTATGTATATAAAGAAATTCTGTACAAAACATACAATACAACTAAACAAAACAGTGGAATGAAATTATAAAAAGGATTTAATTCATCATTGAAATCATCTTATTTTTTAAAAAATAAATTAATCTTTAACTTTAATTTTGAAATTATGATTAAATAAATTTAAATTCAGTACTTTTTTACTTAAAATCATTTTTTTTATATAAAATGAGCATCAGAGATTTTTCAAAATTTAACCAAAGATTGAGACCATAAATTACTTTCCACATGATTTGTCTTTTATCGTTTCCTAGAAGAAACTTTTTAAATGTCTCTTATTTTTATAAATATTTTCCTTCTAGTTTGATCAAAATGAATGACGAAAAAAACTGAAATTTCTAAAGAAAAATATGGTTCAAACTTATTTAATTGATAAAGAAACTGGTTAAAATTCAGTAGCTTATTTGCTGCGAATGCTTGAAGCCAACTAAACCTTACGATACGAATTGGAGAAGAAGAGTTTCGAAGGTAAAAACTATACGTATCAAACCAAACATCCAAGCTTTTTTTTGTGACCGAAAAGCAAAGGAAATAGAAGACGACAAATAATCTTGGAAGTACTGCACACAGTGTAACCAACGGCACACAGTTTGGAATCTTTAATATAAAAAAACTTTCGGTTGTTACAGCTGTTGCTGAGATTTGGCCGAATGTAAATCGGGTCATTGCGGTCATTCAATTGTCTTGGTAGCGGACAATTTTGGTCGAACCCGTTTTAATTTGAATGATCATTTTGTTTAAACTAGTTTGACCTTTTTTTAAAACGAATCTTAGCAGTTTTTTTTCGCGGCCTTCGGTCCAAATGCTTTAGAAGAAAATTATAAATTTTTAGATACCAACAACTTTACTGCATTTGCTGCATAAAAAAGGAGATTAGATATTTGAACCATTTTATTCCACTTTACATTTCATGTTTAGGTTGAAGAAGGGAGACCAACAACATCAAGAGGTCTCATGGTCATTGGCTTACATCTAAGCCGTTATCTATTTCCACTTGTTGTGCGCTCCCAGTGTAGAAAAATTTACCGTACGATATACTCAGTAGAATTCGGTATAATGTAGGAACTTTCTCAATGCCATACAGTCCTAAGGGGACTAAGGGTGTGTTCTTTTAAGACACCCATCATATTACTTAGCTCACTTTTATGCAACTCTAAAGTATTCATGATTTTCCTTTCATCTGGGTCTCCTCAAAATATCTTCATAATACAGGCAACTGTTTCGTGATTCCACAGCGACCTCCGGCTTATATTTTGGAAACATCAAAAGATTTTGCACGTGATCAATAAACCACAGTCGATATCTTCAGTAAAACGAGGTGTGAATAAAACTATTTTATTACAAAAATAACGAAAAACTTAATATTACAAAATAATTAAGTTATTACTGGTCAAACCCGACTGGGTAATACCCTACACCATAATGAATGTTATAAATGGTAGTTACGAAATTCTTAAGTGTGAAAAACATTATTGTGAAACTTATATTTTTTGTGAAATTTATGCGATTCTCGTATAATTTTACACATAAATTTTTACTTATATTTATCATAAATTATTAACAGCGTTTATGTGAGATTTATGCCATTCAAAGTGATATTTGAAGGGGTCTTGTGTTAGACCTACGAGAAGCCATGGACCAACTGTAACATTATTTGCCACATCGCTTTAGAAAATCATACAATTTCTGACAAATTTCTTTAAAATTTCTTTATATTTAAGACTTTTATGAGCTTAAAACCTCATTATGCGAGGACATTTGTATGGGAATATAATAATAAATTCCAAATTTTCAAATATTCATCAAAATATCTCAAAAGTTTCGACAATACTGCGTTCATAACGTTTACATGGACAGTCAGCCACACGGACAGAGAAACATTGTTAAATCGACTCAAAAATTGATGCTGAGTCAAACCACCATACCAACGTAGGGTACAAATGGGAAATATCATCCTCTTTAAAATCTTATTCACAATTTTAATCAAATTTTAAACAATAATAAAATTAATTTGGCAAAAAAATATAAACATAAATAATTAACTTAATAAATATATAATTTTTTTATTATTTAAACTTTTTGTTAAATCTCAATTAAGACATAAAATTATAATTTAAAATGAAACGTGTGTAAAACAACTCTCACTTCTCTAATGAAAACGTTTTTGAAAAAAATCTCACCACAAAAAAATAAATAAATAAAAACGCAAACAAATGTTTTTTAACATAAAAAGAGAATTAAAAAAAAACAAAAACATGAAAATACAATAAATAAATAATAAATTTATAAAAAATAAGAAAAAAGAATGTTGAATTTGTATCTACATTTGCGACATTCAATACCAAAAATTAAAAAAAAAAAAAAAAAAAAAAAAACAACAACTACAACAACAAAAACAAAACAGAGAAAAACAACATACAAGCAGCCCGTCTCGACAACTTCTCAACTTTCAGTTAAAATCCAACAAAACTTTTTTTCTATTTTATTGTTGAGTGAGTGAGTGAGTGAGTTAGTGAGTGGCTGATTTGTTATTCCCCACTTAAATGGCTTAAAATAAAACATTCGTTCGTTCCTCAGTCTGTTTATCTGTATGTCTGTTTGTCTGCCTGTCTTGTCTTTCTGTCAGTTGAATGTTTTGTTTTTACAAAACTTAAACTTCAAACGATTAAATAAAATTAACTCTCTCTAGCTCTTCTTCTTCTTCTTCTTCTTTGTTATAATGACACTCCATTTAAGTTAGACTCTCATTATATGAATGTATGAATGTAAGTACTTTTTGCAAGTATGAAAAGAGCACAAATTGAGAGACTCTTACCAACAATACAAAAACAAAAACAAAACTTCCTATAAATATTTGTTTAAACAAAATTAAATCAGACAAATTTTCTAATTTGGCTAAAATATTTTTACTCGCATATTTATGTTTATGTTTTTTTTTGTTCTTTATTTGCAAACCAAATCTAATTGACGACGAGTATGTGCTGACATTGTTGGTTATTCTGAATTGAAACCGGCGACATATGAACTTTATAGTTATGGCATAAATATGTCACTGACACTAAACTAACGCACGCTTGTATAGAGTCACATGTGATCTAATACCGATACATCTTGAACAGTGAATTTCTAAAGTAGTGGAATTTTGATGAAACAACTTTTAAATGTTGGGTTAAATTCTTTTGAGAGAGGGACGAAAATATTTTCCAAACTCTGCGTAAACGACTCGATGTATAACTGAAAGATTAGGGTGTCAGAAAGTAGGGTGTCTTAGTTTAACAAATGCTATTACAATTACGCAAAGCGTCAATTTTAATAAAACCTTTTATCATTCAATATAATTGATCAGCAGAATGGATCAAAAAGTTTCCACGAAATGTGATAGTGTGGCATATGGGCTATCAATCCCAACCTTTCATCGTTACAAAATCTCCTATATGTTATGGTCATACCTTCGCATGGTCACACTCTTCCATGTGCACACCTTTCCTCTGTATGTTATTGAAAAAATTCCCCTTTCCGGGCTTAGTTTAGTTTTTAGAATCATGTAAATAAGATCATTCTGATAAATTGGTTATGACATCACAAAAATAATGATTACACCACAACTATATTCTGGTTATGTACTTAACATATTCATCTTTTTATAGTTTACAGATAATACTAATAATTATCCTCGTTTTCTCCCAGTCTAAACAAAATGAAGTTAAAACCAGGTGAAACAAGAACTTGTTTTATCAATGGGGTTATAGGTGATCTATTGAAAAGCTCTATAATACAATGCAAATCGGATAAAAGTATGAATGGGCATTTATACAGACTCAAATGATCCCGCTCATTTATTTTTACGCATATACTGACCCCATATGGGTGCTATGATAATACTGACGATCAAATGAAAATTCTGGAAGACTGAGTTATTAGATGGTGTGCTGACAAAGACACAAAAATAAACATTCTCAAAATGGAGATCTTAACCGATCCTGGCGTAACATCACTATGCTATTGGTAATTAATAATTGCCAAAGGAATATCTAGAAGGACCCCACCGACCCTAAGGCGGTTGATTTTTATTCACCTAAATCTATAATCGATCATATAAACAACTTACGTGTTATCGTTATATTTATGCTTTATAGACTTCGATTAGGATTTCGATAGAGTGAACCATGAGGTTCATAAGATTAATAACGTACCTATAACGTAACACATTCAAAAGAAAAAGACAAGGTGAATTGATGAGCGAAGATGAAAATTGGGATAGACGTACAACAGCACTGTGTTCTATCACCACTTATATATTTAGCAAACTTAAGAATACGATCCTTTAAAGAGTGCTTCATAACGAAAGTGCTACAATATGGGAACTGAAAGAAATCCTCATAACGCAGATGATAATGATGAGAAGGGACAGCTCACAACTTACATGAATGAGGCAAATTGAAGCAGAAATAAATAGTTGGGCTCAAATGAAAGCATAAAGATTTAAGTTTAGGAAAATTTATTGAGATCCAATTCTTCTTATATAAACATTCAGACTTCTTTTGAGAGTTCTTAATACAAGACGGCAGCTATTGCACACATTTATTGTTCTAAATTGTCTTCATCTTTTTTGTCCGCAGCTTGCATGAAACTTAAACAAACGATCACTAAGGAATATAATGTTTGTTAGTTTAAGTTTCATGCATTCAGTAGAATAAGACATGATTAATTACAGGCCGGAGAAGTAAAAGTTGAAATAGGCTTTTGAAGGGAATGTGTTCTATCAGCAAAGTGTTATAATGTGGGAACTGCAAGTTCGCCTTAACATTTTGCATTAAACAAATGATATTTGTCCATGCGAATTAGTACGCAATTGTGAATGATTTTATCATGCGAGAGAAGTATAACTGGAAGCATACGTTTAAGTTTTTATTACTGGGTCTTGATATTTTTGGTCCTTTTACTATGAATACATTTGTACTAATTTTCCTTCATTATTACAGGGTTTTGAAAAAAACTTATCTTCATATTTTGCTACCAAAAAAATCTTTCATCGCCAATGACGTTTTGATAACCTTAAAAGAAATATTGGCAGAAAGAACTATTACAACTGTTCTTTAAAATAGATGATATTTATATAGAAAAACATTTACTGTTTTGCTTTCACAATTCACAATATAAAATTAAGAACTCATACGTAACAAAAAAAAAAGAAAAGTAAGTATGAATTCCATAATCACACACAACAAAATTCTAACCTCAAAAAACAAATTTTTCTCAAAAAAAAATTTTAACAACCAAAAAATATTTCAATAATATTTTCGTAACAAGTGACTAAACTCTATTCAATGTAAGTCTGTCGTCAATAATATTAGCTTGTCCGTCTGTCAAACAGTCAGTAAGTCTGTTATATTGATATCTCTATCTATCTCTTTCTTTTCTGCGTGTAAATAACCTTTTCTTCTTTATACATTTGTGAATGTGTGTGTATTTGTATAAATGTGTTGAAATTTTATTATGTATGTTTGTATGTATGTATGTATGTATGTATGTATGTATGTATGTATGTATGTATGTATCAAGTAAATATGAATTTAGTTTCAATTTATGTTTTTTTTGTTTTGTTTTGTAATGCGATACAACAATTTGAGTTCCTTTTTGTTGTTTTTGCATCTGAAGCCAAATAACAACAACTTGTACATTTTTTACAATTCATCATCATAATGTTGAGGTGCAATTTTGTAAATATTTATAATGAATATGAAAAATTCAATTTTTTATCTTTACATCTTTTAACTTTTTTTTTTTGCTCATTGAACATGTATTTAGTAGGGTGATCGGGTCAGTTTTTAAAAACCGGTTATAACCGGTTATTTTCATTAAATTAATTTCAGTTTTTCCGAAAAGCTTTCACTTCGAACATGAATTTCAATGTATTAAAAGCTATAAAAAAATATTTTCTTTCCAGGTTTTTAACGCTTTCAGAATAAACTTAAGTACTGGAAACTTTTCTGTGGATGATGCAATCATTAATTATCCACTAAAACTTACACGGTAATTTCATGTGCTCATAAAAATGTACAAATTTTTTACTATAACTTTTTTCTACTTATCCGATTTACATGATACTTCGAATAATAATTGAATATATTTTTGCTTTACATCATATTTAAGTTTGATTTAATAGTTTTTGCAAAATTGATTAAATTTCTGTCATAAATTTGAAATTGTTACAGATATCGTTCTACAAATTCTTTATTACCACACCGATTTTTATAGCGAAGGACAAAAAACCAATAATCTGGCTAAATTTTCCTGGATTTCGGTTTATTATTAATGTAACAATAAGAATGTTTTTATCAAACAAACGTTCATGACTAAAATTATTCATATTATGTTATGACGCATGAAAATATACTTTACGAATTTTTAGACGATTTCTTTTTGGCGTTACACATGGAGTGACAAAATTAATATACCCACTTCACCAATTGCGATGGTGAAGGGTATAAAAATCGATATATTCCTAAACATTTTAATAGTGCTTTTCCAGGAAATTATTAAAAAATTAATCAAAACTTTAATAAAAATATTTAAGCGTTTTTAAATTGTTTATTTGTTATAAGAATACGAGTACTGTTTTTGTAATAAATCAAACTTTTTTCTTATTATTTCTGGACGTATAAATATTTTTCTAGACCGGTTATTATAAAATAACCGAAACCGGTTTATTTTAAATTACATTTTTTAAATAAAATATCGAACAATCGTTCCCTCTAGTATTTAGTAAAAAATGAATAATTATAAAATAAGTTACATGTCTTAACATGTTTAACACATTTTGATCTAATGTTTTATATATTTTTTAATTTTTAAATATTTTCTATAATATTGATTAATATTGTTATCAATTTAAATATCTAAATACATTTTGTTATTTGTTTTAATACGAAAAAATAGATATTAAGAATCTCCTTTTTACTTATTCCGTTATTAGATTGACATTTGTAAAGGTCAACAAAATAATGTATTTTCTTTGAAATGAGGTCATGCAAACTTTTCAAAATGTTATGAACAAAGTTTTCGATAATAAATTAAAATGTTGTCATGAAAAGAAAAAAATCTACTTTTCATTCTTTTTGTCTCTTGTTGTTTTTTATTTCAATATTATATATTAGTGATGTCCATCCCGTTGTCTGTCTGATCATTTAACATTATGAAACTGTTTATTATTGTTACTTAAAAAATATCAGGTAAAAATTGGGGTTTTAATTTTATTCCAAAAATATGAATGTGGAATAATATAACAAATCTATATAGGTTTTCTAATGCTTAAGTCAATGTTGGACTTAAATTCCTTTATATACAAGCTATTTGCAATATTTCTATAATTTTACATTCATCAAGTCATTATAAATGAAACATCTAAAGAGGTACAAACATTTTAATTTTTTTTATCAAAAATAATCTCTTTTATACATTTTTGGAACCACCTGGTGTCTTAAAAATGATGGAATATTTTTAAAATAGAAGTTAAAAGTTGAAAAATGTAACTTAACCATAATATGCCATGTTAATCGCAAGTCATTACCTAACATCTTGCTTCAATATTGGACAAATTCAACAATAAAAACATGAACGTCCCTCGTAAATTAATGTCGATTCATTTTATATTTACTTTTTTGTAACCAAATATGAATACAATATTAATGTTTATATGAGAGTTAAGCACTTTAAACTGATATTCAGCACTAGATGTTTTATGCGAATTTTGGGAAAAAAATGGAACGATCCCCATAAAATTTCACGCATCGTTTAAGAATTTTAAAAACTTTATGGGCACAAATACCATTGTTAGGACTGTATAAAATAACTTCCCGAACATAATCAATTTCAATACCCAAGGAGATACATCAAGGTCATAAAGACTTATTTTATCATATGGGAGCCATAGTTGAAAATGGCTTGATATTCTAAAAATTCACCACAATTATTAACTTTAAGTCCAAAGTTATTTTAACCGAATTGAAACACTTTTATTTAAAAGTTTTATAAGCTTAAATTCTTTTTCTGAAAAATTAAGAATAATAAGTGAGCTGTAGTCTAAAAAGAGCCGTTATAAACTTATTCCGAACATGATACTTGTATTGCAGCTGGGTTTGGAATTATCTTCATTTTCTAAAACAAATATATGAGAAATTCGTCATTCAAATTGCGATCTATATTACACTCTGAAATTCCATTAATCCGATTTAGATGAGTTTTCGTATGATGATGTAGAAGAGTTGAATTCTTTCTCAGATGTCATTCTATAACTTTTTTACTGTTGGAATGAAATAGCAGGTTTTAAATAAGAAACTGCTTAAAACAATAACAAACAAACTGGCAAAATTTCTTTGAATTTCGAAAATTTCCGCGATTTACAAAGAATTATTTGCCGCTAAAATACCACACACTTTTTCTCGTGGAGAAACCTGATTTAAACAAAACTTGGATTCTTAAAGTTTATAAAAATTATTAATTATTTTGCTTGTTAATATTTTTTTGATCTCATTTTTAACTACAAACAAAGTAACTATAATGACTATATTAAAATCGACTAATAATAAAAATAACTCCGTAGTTGTCCTAATAAAATCAACAATATCTCTTTTTATATAGTTCATATAAAAATCATTGTGGTTTTCCTAAATAAATATTCTTTGCAATTTCTGTGTAAGAAAAACAAATTTTCGAAAATATTGAAAAATGAAAGAAAAACAAAATACAAATACTAAAGATTATTGACATCAATCCGTTTCGTATAAAAAATTTATTAGTTCAATATTTTTTTTAAATTTATTTTCAGATTTTCTATTTTTTTTTTTTGCATACTGCAAGTGCACTCGAAAATCTAATCGAGTAGAAACAAACCATAAAACAAAGAACAACAACATCTATATAAAAAAGACAACAACAAATATATATAAATATATTTTTATACAGACATTTACAGACTTTAGTTTTCAAACATACAAACAAATTAAGAGGAAAAATGTAAAAAAAAATGCAACAATGCAACGAACAGATGCACGGAATGAATATAAAATAAACTAAAATAAAATATAAAATAAAATAAAAAAGAAGACAATAAAAGAAAGAATAAGAAATATTTTATTTTACAAACAAACGTACATCCTCATACATACGATACGTATGTATGTTGTTATGTTTATATTATTTAAAAAAATACAAGTACAAATACAAAAAAACTACATCATCAGTATATCTAGTAAATACAACAATTGTCACAGTAAAAATAAACAAAAACAACGAAAAAAGTATTCATGTAAGAAACAAAAGTTAAAACTAAAATTACACAATTTCGTCATTTTGTATATAAAAAGAGAATATTTTTTTTTCATATATAAAGAAAATAAAGTGTAAATTTTTATATAGAAACACTGTACAACGTTTGTATACAACACTGTCTGCATAATAAAATTGTCTAAGTATCCTTTCCGGCATTTTGGCTTAGAGTCATGAATAAATGTTTAGATAAAAATGAAGGTAACAAAATTATCCATCGTTGTCCTTTCTAATTTCAAGTCAAATAATGAAATTACATTTAAACAATTTTATTAAAATATAACTTAATCGAAAAGTTATAATATCTCGATTATCAATAGTTTGCGATGATTACAACATATTTACGTTTCCCTAAAGAATATGAAAAATATTTAGATGATTTTCCTCTTTCATATTTGAAACAGAAAAACGATCTTTATTGAAAGTCTTAATTAAACGAATCAGACTTTCAATTTACATTTAAGTCTGATCCGAAACGGAAAGTAAAATATCGCAAAATTCTTAACACACGTTTTTCGTTGAAACTCTTGAATAAAGTATTATTTGATTTCTTATCAAGTTGCCTTTGTAAAACCTGTCAGTTATCATGTTTAATGTCAAACAAATGACTAAATTGTTAATCTGATCATAAATGAGAGCGCGTTCTAAAAATTGTTAAATATTTTCAGAACCTAACTTGGTACTATAAAAAATTGGCCAAGTTGTATCCAATGTTATAAAACAGTACCGGGAAAACTTGTATGTTGAAAGAAAACCTTGAGCAGGCGAAGGGAATGGTCCACATGTCATAAAAATATAAATAATTTTCAAAAGATTTCCCAACACATCCGGTAGATAAGCAGCCTGCTTAGCACACTGCTCAGAATATTTGGTACAAAAGTTACTTGACGGAAATTTAAGTCAAGTTTTGTAAAAAGTAGAAGCAAGAAGCTTCATAATGGATAACGAAAATTGTGGCAAATTTTTCGCAAGTTCCTGGTCAAACATTTTATGATGCTGATAATTGAGAGAATGATGGAAAAAAGTGTAGCATCAAAAGAAGTCATATATTTTCCAACAAGTTCTTGATTTTGCAAGCAATGCGCTGTTGCAGCAAAAGAAGCCAATCATTTCTAACAACGGACTCGAAAAATACTAAAACGTACATCAAGGAATGTTTACAAAAAGTCTGCTTCCATTCTTATGACTTCATAATGTGTTCAATGATTTTTGGCCTGACTTTACATACTGTCACTATGTTAAAAAATCCCTTGAAACGTTTATGAACAATAATGTGTTATTTGTACCAAGAGAAGCAAACCCTTCAAGCATCCTTGTGTAAGATCAGTGGTGAGATATTGGGCTGTTGTTAGAAGAGAATTGAAGAGCACAATTTTTAAAACATCCATTACTATAATACATATACTAAATATTTATTTTATTAATTAAAGATAAGACAACCCATCAATTGAATAAAAAACATTTAAAATTGTATAAACAATTAATAAGTACAGATTTAAAGAATATGAAAAGAAAACAACTTTAATTTAGAAAATCTGTAAAAAATTTAAAAAATGGCAAAAAAATAATTTTGCAAAACAACCGTTTTTTTAATTTTTTATGAATAAATAATGTATATATACAAATATGTTAATGTATGTGTGTAAAAATAACTAAAAATATGCATTTTTATCAGCAACAAGTTTATTAGAATTGTGACAAAAACAAAAACACATTAAATAATTTTATATTATAATTTTATGTCATTTTTTATAATAAAAAATTTAATTATAATTTCTATTTATTAAAAAAACCTGAGTACAGTTAAAAATAAATTAAAAAAATCAAATTCTATAATAATTTTAAACACATTAAACAAAAGTATAAAAAAAGATGGGGTCAATAAAACCCAAAGTTTGAAACAAAAAAAATAAAATGATAATATCGCAACAACAACATAAGAAGAAAAATAACATCAACAATCAACAAAAAAAAACGACAACGAATATAGATGACTAAACGAGTAAAAAAAAATCAAACTACAACAACCAACAATTATGCGAATGCGACTTAGTAAGAGTGTTTTTTCAATAATATGTTTGTTAGTATGAGTATGCATGTGTCGTGTCCAATCCATAGACCAGAGTAGAGGAAAGGAGAGTAATGGTTGATTGTTGGTATCTTTTATTCGTAACAAAAAATGAAATAAAATATAAAAAACGTAAAAATAACAACAATAGTACATACAACAGATTATATACTATAAAATAACCAAATACATACATTTGTACATACCACTATGCTATACATTCAAACAAACGTAGATATTCTTTATTTTTTTATTTTTTTTAATTTTTAGTAAAAATGTGGAGAATGAGGGGGGAGCTGAGCTGTATAAATAACAAGCATGTTTTCTTTTTTTTTTGTTTTTGCTGCTGCTGCTACTTTTGTTTGAATATATCGATGCTGCTCTAGAAATTTCGAGGTTATAAAAGGTATTTAAATGTGATTAAAAGAATATTTATTTAATTATCTTTAAAACAATACAAATTGATACTCAAAAGAAATATATTTCCTATTTATTGTTAATATTTTTAATATTTTTTTAATCCTTCTTTAATAACTTTCACCCACATTCGTAGTATTTTTTTACAATTTATAAACTATAAATATGAATGTTGTGGTTTTAAGATTCAGATTAGTTTTTTATTAATATTTCTATTAATAAATTAGTATTTAGCATTCAAAAGTTTAAGTATGATTTAATTTGCTGTTCGAGTTTACTTTTTCAATTAGCAATTCAATTAAAATGTTATTTTATTTAATTAGTATATATTTTTTCCCAGGTAATAAGTATCAAAGTTCTAAATGTTCTTATTTGCATAATTAGTATTTTAGTTCTAAATTTTTATAGTAAATAATTAAACTGAAGTATTTGAAGCTGATAGTTTATTAATTTTTTAATTCTGTTAGAAATTCTTATTATATAAAAGAACTTGAAGGTCACAAGGGTCTTTATGGAAAATATAAATTTTAAGTAGATGAGTTTAATAAAAGAAAAGAAACATGAAAGAAAAGAAACATCGATACAGACCATAAGCGTACAGAATACATTATCCATTTTGTAATGTACAGATTTTCAAAAAAGGCTAAGAAAATGTTTCTTATTTACAACTTCTACAGAAGTCTTTTTACCTATTAATGACCAGTAGCCAAAATTTATACGTGTAGAATAGAACAATTATCGGAAAGGGATTCCTTTAAGCACCCTTTCCAAATACCCTTATTCAAAGATAAATATCTCTGATACGAAATTTGTCGTAAGACGTATAATTACACTCGAGAAATAACGCCTACCGAGAAGTACTTATGTGAGTTTTGTTTAGATGGCTTTTAGATTTTAGCTACAGCTGAGGCAACATGCTTCAGCATAAAAAAATTATTCAATTTATTGTGTTATTAATGTAAAATAAATCACGTGTTTAATCTTTTATTTAACACAAAATTTTGCGATATTTATAGATATCAAACATGCGTTGTATATTTCCAAATTTCTTAAATATTTAATATGATAATTGACGAGTTATTTTCATTACATACAAGCGGGGCATATCGGGCCAAGATGCCCCGCTAGCTTCCTGCAGTTCGTATGTACAGTATTTCCAGCGTTGAGAAGGAATAAATGAAAATATGATTATTTAACCTTAATGACACTGTATGATGTTCATTATCAAATACTGTAATAGTTGCAGGAAAAAGATGTATTAAAACACGTCATTTGCTACTGTTTTTCACTCTTAAAAATGCATGACCTAGCCCAACTGCTTCTGGTAACAAGATGAACAATTCCATACATTTGAGCTGTAGAGTTGTTTCACCGATACGAATGATTTACAATGATACTTTAATCAAAGAATTCTTGACTTTTACTACTTTGAATCATTTTTTTTTGGATTTTGATAACTAGAAAAAATTAAAACAAAATATTAGTAACCTTTTTAAGGATGATTTCGGGGAAAATCGTTGAAAAAACACTCATCTTTACCACACAAATTTGTTTCTTTATATTTACTTTTTTCATCACTTTCAAAATTGTAGAATATAGAAAAACTAGAAATAATTCATTACAAACATAATCTTTCCTCCACCCCTCTTTCAGAACAAAAGGTCTTTTAGTATTAATAACAACTGAAGGTAATAATTGAATTTAAACAAATTACGTGTTAAATTATAATTTTTATTTTAATAATTAGCCGTAACATTTCGTTTAAATGAATTTTTACTTCAGTAGAGCGAGAATTTGCTTCACATCCAACTCATCTTTATTAACATTATTTATTAAAACAAGTCATATTTATTTATTTAAAACTACGCATGATTTAAATATAAAAATAAAAGAATTTTATTTTAACCAAAAAAAATTAAATATTTTCAATTCAATAAGTTAAATTCTTTAATTCTTTATAATTTTAATAAAAATTCTTCTATAAATGAAAAAAAAGAAAAAACAAATGAAAAATAAATTAAACGTCAAAATACTTTGACGTTAACTGCCAAAAGAAAATAACAACAACGACTACACAACTACAATAAAAGAGAGTCGTTATTATGGGGCAAAAGAGACAGAAAAAAACGTTAAAATTAAAAAGAACGAATAAAAACAAAACACACAAACACTCCAACTGAATTAAAACAGAAAGCGCCAAATGTGTATTTGTGTGTGTGTGTTTGTGCTGTATATGAACGAAACAGCGCAGTTCAAATAGACCGGTTGAAAACACGACACAATATTAAATGAGTACAAATGCAAAAAAAAGCAAAAAAAAAACTGGGAGAGAAAGGAGGGTTTGGTTGGCTATATGTTCAAGTTGTCTGTCTAGAAAATTAATGAATTAAAAAAAGAACTTAAAAATACAAACGCCACATTAAAAACCAATTGGAGCATAATTTAATTTATTTCTATTTTATTCCTATTAAATTGATATATAATTTTAAAGTTTTTTACTTACCCTATTTAAATAAAAAAATTATAATTCTCTAAAGATGAAATCCGCTGTCACACGCTCACACAAAACAATTGCTTTTGAGGCCAATTAAACAGGTTCAATGCTTTTTTGCTGTTTGAAGGAAAAAAATTAACCCTCTTGTTACACAAATTTTAAACACAACAACTTTAAAAGTTTTTTGTTGCACGAAATTTCATAAATTATTTTCATTTGTTTTCTACAATTTTTAATATTTATTATATTTTGATTATGCTTTTTTCTTTTTCTAAATTTTTCACTATTTTTTTTAATATAATTTTTTATTGCCTTTTCACTTTACTTTTTTTCTCACACACACTCACACCGTTACACGATATACTAAATTTTTTTGCACTTTTAGTAGAAGACAAAAATGAAAATTTCCTTTTTTCTTGCTTCTTTTTCATCAACTTTTGTTTGATTATGAAAATTTTATATATTTTTTTGAGAAGAGTGTGGTTTTTCTTTTGTTAATGTTTGTTTTTTAACCGTTTTGTTTTTGGTAATAAAACAACAAACTTTTCTTTTTGTTTATTTATTATTAAACAAAATTATAAAAATGAAAAAAATCCACACCGTCACAACGGATAATCTACGTGAATTTTCTCCGACGAATAAAACTCAACTGCGATTTCTTTTTAACCCCAACACATTTACAACAAAAAGCAGTGTTGCATTTTGTCAGTAGCATCCACAGTTAAAATTATTAAATTATCCTAAACTATAGATGTTTCTAGTCTTTAAATATTATGTTCAATTTGTTTAAATAATTTAATAGATTTAAATTTAAGTTAAATTGTACGAAATTGTTAATGAACTTTTGTTAGAAATTATTTTTTACAACTCTGCTCTCAATTTGTATAGTTGGCTTTGTTTTCCCTCTTGGTTTATGGCTATTTGTCTCTTTTTGTCAAACATGGCGGCATGTGTTGTGACATTTCATTTTTTCTCCAAAATAGAGATGCCAGGTTTGTAATTGCTTGCATAGTAGCTACAACAGAGTTGCAATAATACGTATTTGATTTCTTAAATGCTTATTTCATTTATGTTACATTGATCAATGTCATTAGAAAGACTTTTTCGAATACTTCTAACTTACATCCAAATATAATCCAACACTTTTTCCCACAGATTAACAGCTTAATCCAAAACACCCACGCTATTGAATTCAAACATTTTTCAATATTTTAAAAGTACTTTGAACAAAAATTAAACAAACTACTTTTTCCCGCAGATATATGTACCAAAAGTTTCAATTTACAGATCACTTTTTCTTCTTTAAGAAGGTTTAAAATGGGTACCAAATGATGATTAAAGTTATATCTTGAAGTTTCATTATAAATAAGAATACTGTTAAACCTTTTTTAAAACATTTGTCTTTAAGAAATCACGGTAAAAATTATAAAAAATACCTTGTTCCGGTATGGTTAATACCTTTAATATATTATCGGATGTATTGGCTCATCACGCGATACTTACATTGTTAATGTGTATAATCTATTAAAGGAGAAAAATTAGTCGGTAACTCAAGACTTTTGAACTATATATCTTTATCAGAGAGCGGAAAATTTTTATTTTACTTATTGAACCTTAAATAGTGCTTATGTTTAAAACAAAAAATAGCGTTAATAAAATCGACAGGGTAGGAAATGTCGATTACAACTTCAAGCGCCTATATTTTGAAAACATAGAAGTTAAGAGAATTATGCATACTAAAATAATGATTTTTGTAGGTTTAAAGTAATATACTCAGTATTTTAAGCATCCTATGTATTTTATAACAATTCTGGCACTACTGCATAATGTCATTCAGAGTTGTATTTTACTAGGATAACACTCAGCTTTTGTATATGTCTTTCTTAATACGAAATTTGACAATTATTAACGAAGTTTACACGTCACAACACTTCATCGTTCCCATTGGAAAAAAGTGAAACGTTGATTTGTGAAGCGGCAGTGTGGAGAAAAGTGCAAAGGCTGAAGATTGTTTTTCTATTAATTAAAAAAGTTATTACTTAAATTGTAACAATAATGTAAGTCATAACTGAAAATAATGTTTAAACAATTTCTGTAAAGTTATCTAATAAATAAAACAAGAAAATGTTTAAAAAATATACTTAAAATAGAAAGTCTCCACGTCAACAACTGTAGCGGCATTTATCATCTACTTGCAACTTACAGCGACACGAAGATACTTTTTTGGAATTTCATCTAATTAATGATTTTTATTACTATTGCAGCATGTTCAAATCCCTGTTAATTGCTTGCACCTTATTGGCTGCCGTCAATGTGTGTTTGTCTGATGAAGAAACCTCTGCACGCTTGTTGGTCTCGAAACAAATCTTAAACAAATATTTGGTAGAGAAAAGCGATTTGTTAGTACGTTATACTATTTACAATGTAGGTAATGGCGCTGCCACCAACATTAAGTTGGTCGATAATGGTTTCCATCCGGAAGCTTTTGAAATTGTAGGTGGTCAACCTACCGCTACTGTTGAACGTATTGCTCCTCAAGCCAACTACACTCATGTTTTGGTTGTACGTCCTAAATCTCATGGTTATTTCAATTTCACCGCTGCCGAAGTTTCTTATAAACCTGTAGAAGAAGCTGAAAAGGTATAAAATGTTAATGTTATATATTAATACGTCATCTCTACAATTCTCCTTTAATTTATTTATTACAGTTGCAATTGGCTATTAGCTCTGAACCTGGTGAGGGTGGTATTGTCAACTTGCATGAATTCAACAAACGTTTCTCTTCTCACTTTTTCGATTGGGTTGCTTTTGCCATCATGACCTTACCTTCCTTGGCCATCCCGTTGGCTTTGTGGCACTCATCCAAGAGCAAATACGAACGTTAT
Organism: Cochliomyia hominivorax; assembly: GCA_004302925.2. NCBI lineage: Eukaryota > Metazoa > Arthropoda > Insecta > Diptera > Calliphoridae > Cochliomyia > Cochliomyia hominivorax. The sequence goes on from PYHX02000413.1 coordinate 59,919,553, forward strand.
GGCAAAAACAAAAAGCATTAAATGCTGTTTTAATTTTATAATCTTTTAGGAACATAATATTTTTATACATTTCAAAATTTTTAAAATTCCCTCCTTATTTACGATTTTGGTTCCATTATTATATTATTATTTTTCCTGCTACATACGTTAAAGAATACAGTGCATCATTTATACATACTTTCTTTAGATCACATGAAAGGAAAGTTTTTTTTAGTTTTAGCATGAAAAAATCGTTTTAGATTTATGAGAGAAAACTGAAAGAAGGATGGATGCATCTTTCGATATTTTTAATAAAGTATGATTTACTATATGTTATTACAAAAATTTGTTAAATCTTCACTTTAAATAACGCACTTTTCAGTTATTAACAAAATGTCACACGTTTACATAAATTTTTATTTGTTGTGCGTCGAATTGTAAAACAATGTGAGATTTTTTCTAATAAAAAAAGATAAAAAATAATATTGAGTTTATTATTAATGATGTGTGGGGAAAATATTCAAAAGTGTGATAAGTTGAAAGAAGTTTCACTTACTGTTTTTGCATCTTTCACAACATTTGTAACAGTTTTAAGTACTTAAAATGGGATATAATAGGTGGCATCAGATAAATAGAAAATTTCGATTTCATTTTTTCTGTTTATGGACAGTTTGGCATAGTTTTTATGTAAGAACGTGACATAGTGGTTCCAAACCGTTAGAGATTTTTTAGAATCTTTAACATTAATTGAAAAACTAGAACGACTTTTAAATCTAAATATTAAAAAAGTAAGAAATTTCGCTCTTACCAACATATATATTTATGTAATATGGTAATTTTTAGATTGAACTTTCAAAAGTTAATAACGGTACTTAAAAAATTTGCGTACGACCATTTTATTAAAAAAACTAGTGAAAAAAATGAAGAAACTATAATTGAAGCAAGAATATTTTTTTAACTGCGTACAAACAAAATAAAACGATCCATTTGTGAGTATTTGACAAGAAGTGGGCCTCCAAAAGCACTATCTATTCGGGAAATAGTAAAAATAATTTAAAACTAACCTAAAATTTCTGAAAATAATTCAATGTCAAAAGAAAACATTGACATTTTGTACGTCAAGTGCTAAATTCTAGGAATAAGGTAACAAAGTTCTTTCTTGGGGAAAAATTTGTTTGATAGACCTATCCCTAGGTCGACAATCTTTAGCTGAGTTAGGGTTGTTCAGAAACAAGGATACAATTGCCATGGAAACGAAAGAAAATCTTTAATTCTAATGTTAAACATGATGGTGCTGGTGTCAGGTTATGGGATTGGTGTACTAGTATTTATTGATGAAATAATTAATAAAAATATTTATTTTAATATTCTTAAGTATAATTTGCATAAAAGTGTTCAAAAACTTGACATTGATTTTCACTATTTCTTCCAGCAGGACAAAGGCTGACATTGTCGTATACAGGCGATGGCAATGAATTTGTATTCGGGCACGCAAGTATCCGTAGGATGTGCGATAATGAGATGGAATCAGTCGAACATCTACTTAATAGACAAATTCATGATTTATATATTTCCATGTTAAAAATTTAATATAACCTAGATGTCCAACCTTAGAGGTTCACGACTAAATTTTAGACCAGATACATACCAAAAAGTCATTAGCTCTAATCATGTGAAATTAGGATATCTCAAACGATTCGAAAGATACAGAGTTATTTCCATAAAAGTAGAGTTTTGGAACCACTGTGGGTTAACGATTTAAAATCTCCACAGGTTCTCATTTGTAGACAGAATGCTGAAAGATCCACAATTAAATATATTATTGCCAGTCCCTTTCGTCTAATTTCGGTGAGTTGTTTAAATTTGATTAACAAATATGATCGACATTTATAGCAATATCTAACAGAGATTTATACCATTCAAATAATATTAAAACTTTTGCAAAATAAGAAAATTGATTTTTGTTTTTTTTATTAATTATATATAAAATAAAAAATTCAAATTATTACGGATATCAACAAATAAAAAACTTCTTAAAATTAATAAATGTTAATTACATCAATAATTAAATAATTCAAATAATGAATGTATTGTATTTATTATGTATTTTTGCTTAAAATAACCGCAATTTATTATTTTTTATATATTTTATTTTTGTTTCTATCACATAAAATACTATTTTGTTTAAATATTTTAATAAAAATCTATGTATTTTGTTTTTGTATATAAAATTAACATTTTAACATAAATTCTAAACAGAGTTGTGAATAAAATGTTTTTGGGTGAGGAATGCTCTGTACTCTATAAGCTGTGCTTTAAAAAAAGTTTAAATATCTGACATCTTTTTATATTTAATACATAAATGCTTGTTACTTTTTGTTCTGTTTTAATTTACATATAGTTTTGTTAAAATAAATTGTATTTGTTTTTAATCAGCATAGACTTATAGTAATAATTTGGCCACGGATTTAATGTTTATATTGGCTTGTTCGACATTTAAAGACTGTAATAGTTATGTAGAATGTTTATATATGAAACTTATAATTATAATATCTAAATAGAGGATATAAGAAAATAAGTACAAAAATAGGAAAAGTGTAACAGTCGTATATGACTATATAATACCCTACACCATAACGTAACTGTGAACAAAGTTATTTGAGGGTTCTTGCAAATTAATACAAAATTTTGTGCGGTCATTCCTTGATGTATAAATCTTCAATATGGGGAATTTAATTGTATAAAATTTTATCACATAAATTGTTTGACGACCTTCTTTAAAATTGACATGTAAATTTGGGCTGATGCGTTAAACCTATTTAACATATTTTTATGAGCTTATAAGGTAGCTACATGAAATATTGGACCGATTATGACCAATTTTATTGGCCCAAATTAACATGTACAAAATTTCATAAATATATCTCTTAAATCGGTAAACTTAAAATTGAATGTAACACATTTTTTTCTGTATGTTATAAACCTCAACTAGTGGTGTAGGATATAGAAAGAGATCTTTAAAGTTTGCTTTAAATAATACATCATATATCATAATTAAGTCTAAATGTGTACAATAAAAGCATTTGAAGATAGAAAAGACAAATTTAGTGTCTTTTTTATAGAAGAGCTGTTGTCGAGTATTTTGGTGGATAGTTTGAAAGAGAGAGCGGTTTGTGTTTTTAGTATGAAAATGCAGACGTTAACAATTGCTTAATTTGTATATAAAGGTAGATAAGAGATATTTTCTGGAATATCCATCGCATCCACAATACTTATGTGGAAGTAACACCCTTACGTGCCACTAACATATTTAACACTGGATGCTTTCGTATATAACTTACTGCCTTTTTATGAGTGACCATGGTAAAATCATAGCCGTTGCATTGTAAAATCTTATCATGTATACGTAAACCAGCACGAGCTGCTGGACTACCATCATGTACCTCAGTAACATAAATACCCTAGAAATTGAATTGTTATTAAAAATCATTAACAACACAATATATGGTAATTAAAACCTACATAATCTGTGTAGCCCTGAGGGCTCTTTTTATAATCCTGATCAATGCCCCCACCAATTTTAAATCCACATTTTAATATTTCTCTGCCCTCCTGATCGTAATCCTTTTCTTTGTGCAGTGTTATAGGAATCTAAAGATGAAATAAAACTAATTTTAACTCCACCCATGATGTCATTATATCCTACAACTTACGCTTAAACATTCCATAGCCGTGCCGGCCTGATGTTGAAATGCCATTTTAGCCATGTTTGATTCTTACTTTTTATTTATTTAATAGCAGCAAAAGAATAATTAATGAAAAAAGTTAATTGTTTTCTACTTTTTTAGAAAGTTTTGAAGGTAGAAAATTTTTGCTATATACAAGAGATCTATGGGGAATGTTTTCAATGACGGCGTTATATTTTTTGCGAAATTTATCGGCGTCCAAATTAAAGTTATTTGTTATATGATTTACGTGAAGAAATCAAATCAACAATTTTTAACACCAAAAAATTATTTACTCTGTGTTAATAAAAACATGTAAACAAACCAAAAATAATAATAATAAATAAAATAAATAAAATCCCGAATATATGATAACCTACACTACATTATTGGTTGCAAAAGACTTTACGAAAATTTGGAAGTGTGGTTGTATGGGACCTATAAAAAACCGATCCGACATTTGTATGGGACCTTACCATCTATGGTGGTGCAGAATATAATAAAAATAACCTAACATTTTTGTCAAGATTTCAAATAAAATACTTGTTAATATAATCTTAATGGCAATATTTTCCTATTTCGGACATTTTTCTGCAGGTTAACCCGAAGTGACAATCAAATACTACGATTGATATGTTTTACCTGAAAAACAGAGTTTGGTTTTAACACAAACGGATTTTGGACATTTTCAAGTTTTCCTTAAGTTTTCATCAACGTGGTATCGTTATTTTGGATTCCTAAGATTTTCCTTTATTAAATACTGTTTTTGGTTTTATCGATCAAAGACAAATTCAGATTTGGTGAGTATTTTTTAATTAAGTCCAATTTTGGTCACTTGAGATGTTCTCGAACCGTATGCAAAATAACTCAGTCCTTCCTAAAATAGTACTATTGATCACTGGTGCCTTTAGGGCAACTAGTTGATCCGATGACAATGAAACGATTTCTAACGGCTATTAGGCTGAATACTACGAAAACCTAGAGATATAGCACATGTTGTCATGGGAGTATCTTAGGGAAGATTGATTATATCCCAGACTTCTGATTAGGGCTTATACTTTTACCACTTTAGTGGAATACGAATGTCTCTTAAGAGAGCGCACTGAGCATCTACTCTGATGGCTCGAAAAATAGAGACAAATTTGGAGGTGTCTTCATTGAAAATTCATCACCCGTATGTCTTCTCTTTTCAGGTAACACAAACGCACCTTTAGGACCAGGTGAGTCTTATTTACTAATTAAATCCTTTTATGACAACTTGACGACCTAACCAAACCTTGGTCACCTGTCCCCTAACTTTTATTTTATTTTTGGGAATGTGACAACCATATATTCCAAATGCCATAGCAAGACTGTATCCAATAACTTATTTTTTAATAAATATTTCGATATTGTAGAGATTTGTTTAAGCGTTTCTTGCCAATGCCACCGATACCACATACTGAGCCAGTGAAGTGATGAAAATCTTAATATTTATGAGCAATTTTTATTATTTTTTCAGTGCAAAATTTCATGTTAACATTTTATTGTGATTCATACTGTTATCATCTCCATTTGGGTTTAGAAAAGTGTTATACAAAGCAGAAACAAATCGGGAGAAAAACATTAAAAACGAAAATATAAAGTTAATTTGAAAATTATATTGACTCATAGATTAAATAGATGAATTGGTAAGAATAAAAAGTAGAACACTAAATTAAATATAAAAATGTCTAAACCACCATCATACGAAGAGGCCATGCATGCACCTACAGAGGCCCCTCAAGTTGGTAATTAAGTATATTTGAAATACTACGTATTTTCTTATTTTTTGATATTTTTAACTTATAGGTTTTAAATATCCCAATCCCAATGTAGGTGTCACACAAACGTCTACACTTTATACACAGGCTCAAACACAAAATGTTCCAATACATGGCCATCCAAGTGCAACATCACAAAACGTTCCAATACATGATTATCCAAGTGCACCACCACATCCTTCCAATGTTGGTTATCAGCAGGTACCATCATATGGAGCATTTGAAACCACACCGGTTAATGTTGTCATACAGCCACCGCCAACCGTGCCAAGTGAAATAATTGTTATTGGTGGTTGCCCATCCTGTCGGATTGGTATATTAGAAGATTCTTATCCATGTATTGGTTTGTTATGTGCAATAGCATTCTTTCCCATTGGTATACTATTCTGTCTAGCTATGAAAAATAAACGTTGCTCTAATTGCGGAACAGAATTTTAAAATCGCATGGTTTATAAACGTAAAGCTTTATATATTCTATAACTATTTGCATGAGTATGATAAGGCTTTTTGAAAGCCTTTAAAATCCAAATATTATTAACATATAATTTAATGTTAATATCAAGTTATTATAAGTTTTATAGATATATATGTGTATACCTACTTATATATTACAATTGGGAAATCTTTATTAGGTCAAATGTATGAATGTATGTAAAGTAATAATACATACCTTTGTCCACTTATCATATCAAACAAAAAATACCATTTTATTCTTGTTTTTGTTTCTTTTAAATGTTTTTAGTTACGTTGTTTTTATTTTAAATTTATTATTTTACTGAAGATTTTAGAGAATATTAAAAATATGGGTGTATGCTGGTTAATGGTTTTTATCCTTCAATACACTTTTATTATTTAACAAAAAAATTTATTGTTTTGTATTTTTTATCTATAAATAAAATATAATAAAAACAAATTCTAATCAAGATAATTCCTGTTTTTAGTTTACTAATATTATTAGTAATTTTGTTAGATACGTTTGCATGAAAGGAGTAAAAAAGTGCTACAAACTATGAAATTTTCCAAAATGTTTAGTCAAATGGTTTTGCAACTTAAGTTCTTTGAATATTGTTTTGGAACTAGATCTTGATTGTTGTTGTAAAGGGTATATTAACAATTTTAGTTCATTTTGTTATTCAAATCCAGGTTAAGGAATGTGGCGACCTCGATTGGTTGGGTTTAAATATGTTCAGGATGGATTAGATTGGCAGTTGAATAAATGTCGTGTATCATGTGGTCCTTGTTCACATTCCGAAAATAGGTTTGGAACAGCACGGTCAATTCGAGACCAGAGGGCATTGTGCCTATTACTCCATCCCGATCTCAGCTGTGCCAGAACTACTCCTGTTGACCGCGGCAAAATCTGTTCATTGTCTTCAATGGGCCATTGGCGGTCTCCAAGCACGACATTCATACCGTAACTTGAAACTGCAGAATTTAAGGCGTCTCTGTGTTTGTTGTTCAAAGCTGTAATATACGAATTTTGATCCAAAGCATCTTGTGTATGCTAAGTTCGTATATATAAATATCATTTCTTACATGCCTCGGCGGTAACTTCAATTATATAATATTGAAGTTACGATGGTTTCTTCGATGACATCCTAGAAGGAACTGCTTACTTAACATTTCATTATGTTCCTGTACTTGAAGCATCTTTGTTTCCTCATGTAGATGGTGAATTGAGGACATTTGATTACTGCCCGTTATTGTTCTTAAGGCTGCATTTTGACAACTTTGGATTTTTTTCCACACTAAGAAGCACAATTCGCCACGGACTTGCAAATCGTTTTATATGCAGCCAATAAAGTTTCTTTTTCTATACCCCAAGTACTGCGGCTAATGCTTTGAGGAACTATTTTTAACTAGTAGTGGCGTAAAGCGTAGTGGCATCGATCGTGATGCTTAAATTAAAATTTACCTCTTTTCATTTTTCTATTTCTATTCACAACGGAAGAAATTGTATGTTAAATAATCTTTTGAAGTAAACCATGGTCAATCAAATGTCTCACAATTTTTAGGTAAACGGGTCTACTTTCTGAGGGTCGTTTTAAGATTTCCAAGCTGGTACAAAATCTTGTTGAAAAGTCCATTTTTAGATCTGCTAATAAGATTTACAGCAGATTTCAAAAAACATTGTAAATTTGATCGATGTTACAGAATTGTATATCAGTGAATCCATAATTTATTGAAATTGTTCCCATACATTTTTTTTTGGAAATAAGAATGAAAAAATCCATTCCCGGAATATTTTTTAAGTTTTTAGAGGGATTTGTATGGAAAATATCTTAATTTATTTTGAGGAAACCTAGTTTAGGTTGAATCCAAGGTATCAATTTCTTAACTTAAGGATTAAAATGAGTGACCCGAAAAGGGTGTGTACTAAAATTATTAAATATTTCAAAACCAACTTGGTCCTACAAAATGTAGTCTTGCGTCATACTGTTTACAGTGTGGTAAACAATACAACACTGGAAACCTGGTTCCGGTGGAAGGAATGCTGCACATGATGTTTCTAAAGCCAAAAAATGAGAAGCATTTTCAAAGAGCAGTCCGGTTAGCTCATTTCCCGGACTGTTTGAAGTTAAAGCTAAAGCAGATTAAAAAGACATACAATCTTCAGAAAGTTCCTGACAGGAACGCTGCTAAAAATTTAGAACATGGAAATTTAAGTCAAGTTTTCTAAGAAAATATTATTGAGTATTGTTGTTGCTGATGCTCTGGGGAATGTTGAAAAAAAAATTATGACCCAAAAGTAGTGAAAACTTTCCATAAAATTCTTGGTATGACAATTAATATGCAGTTGCGACGAAAGAGGTTAATCATTTTTAACAACGGGCTCTATAAATATCAAAATTTACTTTAAGGAGCGTTAACAAAAAAGGCTTCTTCCATTCATTACACTTCACAGTAGTACATTTAACGTTAAGCCCCTGTTATAAATAGGCTTTCATAATATCATCACTTGTAGAAAAAGAAAAAATGAGAGCCATTACTATAGCTTTTATATGATTCAATATAGATTCTCTTGAGCACTTAATATGCATGCAAAATTTTATTCACGAGAAGTTTTCGCTTTCACTAAAACAATACTGGTATACATATATAAGAGTAATTAATAACTCGGCTATTTATGGGCCGCTTTCGAAAGTTTAAAAAATCAAAATTAAAAAAAAAAAAACAATTAACAATTTCTGCATCAAAATTTTGTCCATATATCCCATTGCGTTAGAATAAGTTTTCGCCCATATCTCGAAAACCAATCTCAAAAACATTAACGTTATTATTGTTTTCTATAGTTATAAAAAATGACAACCACATGGGACTAAATTTTTAAAGTTGGAATTGACCATATCTCGGTGGTTTATGAACCAATTTAGAAAAATCAAAAAGATTAAATTCGGTAAAAAAATTTAAATCAATTAGTGCCACAGGTCTCATAGAGGTTTTTAAATATAGGAAAATGTGTTTTTGTCTATATCTCAGGAATTAATGGTCTGATTCATTTCATTAATTTAGCGCATAAATAAGAAACTCTTGTAGATTCTTAAAAAATAGGAAAAAGAAGCGAAAATTCTCGAAAGCATTTCCAATCGTTTGATATTCATATCATATATGTTCGGCTTCATAAACTTGATTTCAACCGACACGCGGACGGACGTACCGACGGACATAGCTCAACCAATTTTTTTTCATACAGATCCAGAATATAGATTTTTGGGGTTCTAAGTCGAAAATTGTTTAATTATAACCGGAATGAAAAACTTATATATACCCTTCTGACCTAGTCAGGTGAAGGGTATAAAAAGAAGAAAAAAAATAATAATAATAATAAATAAATAAATAAAAACAAAGCAATAAATTTTGTTTTTGTAATTTTATTAAAATCTTCTAGAGAACTTCCGGATGACACTTCCTTATATACACCAAGAAGACTTAGTGACAATGACATTGTATGTTTTTGTAATTTCTGTAATATCTTCTAAATAACTTGTAGAAGACACTTCTTTAGGAAACTATAATGTATTTTGTTTTTGTAAATCATTTACTATTTTTTAAACAACTTCTGAAAGAGACTTCCTTATATACTCCGAAGAGATCAAGTGGAAATAATATTGTATTTTGATTTTGTTAATTATTTACTATTTTCTAAACAATTTATGAAAGACACTTTCTTATATACTCGGAGAAGATCAAGTGGCGAGTGTAATGCATTTTGTTGTCTACTATCTTCAGAACAACTTCTGGAAGACGCTTACATCTATACACCAAGAAAATGAAATGGCTTTAAGTAATTATATATATATTTTTTTAATTTAACACATAAATAAATGTTTATTAAATATTTATATATATATTTATTTTTTACATTTTTAGTACTTCATATTAAACTCATTTAATAATTCATATTTTCTTTTTTTCATTTAACTTATATTTAGAATATATATTTAAGTATGTTGAGAATATAATAATCAATTTAGAAAATATCTGGTTATAGATAAGTATATTGAATATAGACATATAAATAAAGTAAATGAAATTAACTTAATTATATAAATAAATCAAATTATATATATAAAAAATAAAGAATTTTAACTCAATGTTATTATATATATATATATATATATATATATATATATATATATATATATATATATATATATATATATATATATATATATATATATATATATATATATATATATATATATATATATATATATATATATATATATATATATATATATATATATATATATATATATATATATATATATATATATATATATATATATATATATATATATATATATATATATATATATATATGTTATTATATAAAACCTTGAGGCTTTTTTGCTTAAAAAATTCTTGTAAACTTGTAAATATGTTAAGTGTTTTATATTATAAGTGATAAAATAAATAAATAAATATTATTTTAAAATTCGTTTTTTATATTTATTTAAAACCTTTTTATGATGAAACATTTTTTTATTTTAAACTTTCTACGATTTAGGATTTTTTAATAGTAAAATATTCATTCAAAAATAATAGTAAATTCTTGTTGTTTTTTTTAATGATCAGCATACCAATTAACAATTTTTATGTTTTTTTTTTTTTAAATAATAGATATTTTAAAATAGTTTAACTTCTAGTTATTGTCTTATGAGTTTTTTTTAATTTTATATAGTACGATTATATATTTTTTTTATATTTTCAAAACATTTTTTTGGAGTTTGTAATATTTAAAGATTGTTGTTACGTAAAATATTATATTTATGGATTTGTTAAAGCTTTTAATATGTTTTAAAATAATATTGAAATATTTGCAATAATTTTGAATATTGAAAAATTGTATTTTAAAGTCATACGATAAAAGTTTTTACTTTGTAATCTGTAACTTTCGAATGATTAGTTCAATTTTAATGAAATTTCACATAGTGATAGTAGTAGTAGTGTAGGCGAGTCTTAGTTTTGAAGTTAGACTATGTGGACCCAACACGGTCACAAAGTTGGTAACCTCGTATCATAAAATATTAAAAACAGTCCGAACAAATTTTAAAATTTTACATTATAACTCTTTTACCTAATAATACAAATATAATTTACTAAGAGTTGTAATGCTTCGATCATTGTTTATGAGATAAATTATATATTAATGGCTCGGAAATTATGTCTACTTTTTAAAAATTTATAATCTTTCTGATAATAAAATCGATTGTATACTTTTTGCAAAAAAGTGCCATGAAATTGTTGAAGTATTTTTTTGTTTTTGTAAATTATTAAATTTTGGTCTTCAAATGTTAATCCATCTATCTTAATCGAATTTGGCATATAAATATATTTTTTGATATTAAACTGAAAACTAAATACCGTTATTTCACCAAATTTTTTTTAATTCCGAAAAATTAAGTTGTTTTTTATTTTTGATTCTAGTTTTGCGATTTGAGAAATTAAGCCTAACCCCTGGCTTAATTTGCGAAAACATATTATAAATTTCAGAAACTCTGGTACTCACAAAATTTAAGTTTTTGAAGATTTTTTACATTACACTTAAGCCTATATAGGAGCCTTTAAGAAAAGTGTAAAATCGACGTTTTTCGAAAATTTAAATGTTTATAAATTTAAATTTCATGAAAATATTTCAAAACTTTGTTCTTGCAAAGTATTGTCATTAGTTCTCAATAAAATGAAAAACATTTGAAAATAAATCGGATAAAATTTGCGCTATCTTTAAAATTGTTTCAGATATACGCAACATTTTTATAACCTGAGGTCATCAACAACCGATCCTCGTTAGGTTCACAAAGTCCAAACTCAAAACTTAAACTCGCCTACATTTCTACTATCACTATGTAAAAAGTTATAGATTTATTTCTATTTAATTTTTCTGTGTAGTTTTATCTCTTTTACAATATTGTTTTAAATGCAATAAAATATTTGCATACTTTTAGGGCTTCTGTAATCTTTTAACACAAGGGTGAGTATACAAGTAATTTGAAAAATAGTTGATATTAATTACAGTTGTTAGTAACACATTTAAAAAAAATAATCCATCATTAAACAAACTTCTCAACATGATTCTAGATTTATTATATGTGGAATATTCGATTCAAAAAACAATGTTAGCCAAAATTAATTAATACATTAGTTATTAATTTAGAACATTAAATTCTTTTAATTAAAAAAAAAAAACTTTAAAAATTCGAATTATAACATTTTTTATTATTAAGAATTGTTTTTATATTTTAAGAATTGTTCGAAGTTTATAATATTTAGGAAAATTTAAAATTTATTATATTAAAAAAAGTAATAAATTATATGAAAATAATTAATTTATTTAACATATTAAATGCTAAAACTAATACCGTTTTTGTATGGCTCTAGTTCAAGGAAATTATTACACAATAAATACTCATTAAAAAAATTATTCATTAATTATTATTATAAATTTTTTTTAAATTTCATTTCATCTCAAGTGCAACTAATTGACCATTAAATGTGTATGTATATATATGTATTTAGTTTTATTATAATTATTATTTTTTTTCTTAAAACAATACAATATTTTATAATTTATCAATAATAATATTTAAATAACATATTTTTAAGCATTTTTTTATGTTTTTTGATTTAAATAAATCTAATTTGCAATTTCTAATTGAATGTATTTTTTTTTTCTTTTTTTCTTTTTTAGTTGAAGCTTAAAATGTATAACTAATTTTGCAATAATTTTCTTTTAGTTTTATTATTATAATATAAATAATTAAATAAAACTAAAATATGAGTAATTTCCTTTTGTTTTTGTTGTTGCTAATTAATATATAAATAAAGTAAAGTCTTTCATATTTCGACAAAAAACAATTTTAAAGCTGAATAATTTTGTTTATAAATGTTTAAAAATTAATATGATTAATTTGCCCTTATGGCAACAAAAATATATATAAATTATTAATTTAATCTATTTTTATATAATAAAAAGACTTTACCACAGAATATAATGAGAGAGTGTGAATACGGACATAAAAATCTTTAATAAGATTGAGAAATATTCCAATTTAAACATTTCTAGTGGGATCTATAACACCTCCTGGCCCTGGTAGTCCACTAGGACGGCCGGTAAGATAGCAGTCAATTTGACGAGCAGCCTGACGACCTTCAGTAATGGCCCACACCACCAAAGACTGACCACGGCGACAATCTGCAATGAAGTAGTTTTTATTAATAAAACTGTTATTATCTATTTTTATACCCTCCACCACCACTAATAGTGAAGAAGGCATAGACATATATCTGTCTGCCTGTTGTTGGCACTCTCACATCCACAACAATTGACGGAACTCAATGAAATTTGGCTTGAATAATTGTTATTGCCCAGAGAAGTTTTCTATTTAATAGCAGTAAAATCGGTTTATTATAATGAAAGATAAAGTCCGATATATGAGACAGCCTCTTAATATCATCATTATAATTTTAAATTATAAATTAACAAATTCGAATGAAATTTGCCGAATTATTTGCCGTATATGTGTTAAATATGAGAGTTTGGATGTACGAAACATAACGTATTCATACGCCTTTATGGTGGAGTTTTTTAACTTGTTTTAAATTCTTACCTCCAGCTGCAAATACTTTAGGATTCGAGGTTCCATAATTTCCATTAACGGCTTTAATATTGCCTCTAGGATCTAATTCTAAAGCAAGTTCATTAGGTACAGTTTTTTCAGGTCCCAAAAAGCCCATAGCCAATAATATTAAATCGGCATTGAAATGTTTTTCGGAGCCAGGCACCTCTTTCATGCTCCAGCCTCCATTAGCGGTTTTAGTCCATTCAACTTCAACAGTTTTAACAGCCTTTATATGACCATCTTCGCCAATAAATTCCTTGGTAGTAGTACAATATTGTCTAGGATCATTGCCCCATTTGACACGTACCTCTTCGTGGCCATAATCGACTCTGAAATTTGAAAAAAAAAAAATTATAAAAATTTGTTATTTTAAATAAAATTTCAAACTTACCGGAATACTTTAGGCCATTGTGGCCAGGGATTATCATTGGCTCTGCTCTTGGGTGGTTCAGGCAAAATTTCAAATGTGGTAATACTTTTGGCTCCTTGACGCAATGCTGTGGCTATACAATCGCAACCAGTATCACCGCCACCAATAATAATGACATTTTTACCTTCAGCTGAAATAATATCTTTCTTACCGCCCAATTGTTTCTTTTGTTGGGCTTCCAAGAATTCCATTGCGAAATGTATACCCTTGAGGTCACGATTGGCCAATGGCAAATCACGTGGCCAAGTGGAACCAGTAGTTAGTAAAACAGCATCGTATCTATAACAATAATTTAACAAATACATTTAAACCCTAAAACAATTTATAATTCTCCCCTTAATACTTACTCATTTAATAAAGATTCAGCCTGAATATCTTTGCCAACATGAACATTTGTACGGAATTCTATACCTTCATCAGCCATTAAATCGACACGTCTCTTGACCACATCTTTCGATAGTTTCATAGTGGGAATACCATATTGTAATAAACCGCCAACACGATCATTGCGTTCATAAACGGTTACAAAATGTCCGGCGCGGTTTAGTTGTTGAGCAGCAGCCAGACCCGAAGGACCAGAACCAACAATGGCAACACGTTTGCCACTACGTACCTCAGGTATTTCGGGCTTTATCCAACCCTGTTCAAAAGCATGATCAATTATAGCACATTCAATGTTTTTAATGGTGACGGGAGGTTCAGAAATACCCAAAACACAGGCACCTTCGCAAGGTGCTGGACATACACGTCCTGTGAATTCGGGGAAATTATTTGTTTGCAACAATTGACGCAATGCTTCCTTCCAGTCACCATGGAATACCAAATCATTCCATTTTGGTATAATGTTACCCAATGGACAGCCATGGGCATTCGATTGACAGAATGGTACACCACATTCCATGCAACGGGCTGCTTGTACTTTTAGATTTTTACGTACATGAGGGAAATTATAAACTTCATTCCAGTCCTTTTGACGTTCTTGGGCATCGCGATATGGTGCCATTTCACGCTTGTACTTGACGAAACCACGTGTCTTGTCTAAAATGCGATCAGCTCTCTTTTGTTCCAAAGCTACATCTTGAATGGCTTCTTCGATATCCTTGATGGAGGGTTCAGTGCTCTTTCCATTTTCGATGGCTTTAACATCGGTTTTATTTTGTTGTTCTTCTTTTTCAGCTTCAAGTTCTTTGAGAGCCCTTTGATAATCATAGGGGAACACTTTGACAAATTTGCCTTGTTCCTGAGTCCAATTGTCCAAAATTTCTTTGGCGATTTTAGAACCAGTTTTTTCAATGAAATCTTGTAAGAGCTCTTTGACTAAAGCCACATCATCGGCCAATTCAAGTGGCAAAAGTTCGACCAATTCTGGATTTACTTTGGGCTTGAAAGAACCATCAATATCGTAAACATAAGCTACACCACCAGACATGCCAGCAGCAAAATTGCGGCCAGTTAGACCTAAAATAACAACCGTACCACCAGTCATGTATTCGCAACCATGATCACCTACACCCTCAACG
Source organism: Cochliomyia hominivorax (assembly GCA_004302925.2). Taxonomy (NCBI): domain Eukaryota; kingdom Metazoa; phylum Arthropoda; class Insecta; order Diptera; family Calliphoridae; genus Cochliomyia; species Cochliomyia hominivorax. The sequence goes on from PYHX02000413.1 coordinate 59,935,132, forward strand.
ACAGCAGTTACGCCCGAGTTACGCACACAAAAACGTTCAGCGGCAATACCACGGAAGTAGGCACGACCAGCAGTAGCACCATACAAGCATACATTGCCCACAATTACATTCAAATGCGATTCGAAGGGTGCTGTATCGGGTGGTGTAATAACAATATTTCCACCACATAAACCTTTGCCCACATAATCGTTGGCATCACCCTTCAAAGTGACATTAACACCCTTTGCCAAGAAAGCACAGAAACTCTGACCAGCAGAACCCTCCAAGTAGATATCCATACTTTTGCCTTCAGGAAGACCAGCTTCACCATATTTGCTAAAATCATAAATTTTTATTTTTTAAAATACTGAAGATGTTGGCAAATAAGTCCATAGACTTACCAAGCAATATGATAGCTAAGTGTAGAACCAAACGCTCTTTCTTCATTAGTAATACGCATTTTTAAAGTAATGTTATCCTCTGAACCATTAAAGATGGATTGGACTCTATTGATAAGCTCATTATCGGAACGTTTTTCCAATTGGAAATCTTGTTTTACAGATCCACCCAAGATATTGACACCAGGACGCATTTTAAGAGCATCTTGCAAAAGAAGAGACAAATCCAAAGTGCTGGCTTTTGGCGAAAGTTTATCGGAGACACGTAATAAATCGGTACGACCAATAAGATCTTGGAATTTTCTTATACCCAAACTGGCCATTATTTTACGAATCTATAGAGATGTGGAACATATAGATTACGGTTAGTTTTGGTAACTATTTCAAATGTTATGAAATTAACTTACATCTTCGGCCAACATAAAGAAGAAGTTAATGACATGTTCTGGTTTGCCAGTGAATTTTTTACGCAATACAGGATCTTGAGTAGCAATACCAACTGGACAAGTATTCAAATGACATTTACGCATCATGGTACAACCTAAAAAATTATAATTCAACAAACAAAATATTATTGTACATATTTATGAGAATTAGGAAAATTGAATATAGACTTACCCATAACTATCAATGGAGCGGTACTGAAACCAAATTCATCTGCACCCAAACAAGCAGCTACAGCAACATCGAAACCGGTACGTAATTGACCATCGGCTTGCAATACCACTCTGTTGGTTTGAGGTGAAGTAAAGCAAAGATGGTATTCAGTAATAGGAACAGCAGCGTTCATGATGTTATCGATTCACAAGGTAGCAACACAAAAACATAGAAAATAAAATAGATTATATTAGAAAAACTTCTAAACAGGTCTAAGTAAAGATTGAGACAAAATTACTAATGAAGCCGCTGCAGCAGCTGATGAAGAACGATCAGAACACGAGGGCGACTAGGACGGAAGATGCTAGTGAGCAACTTAGCGAAAGATATCAAAGGGAGTGAGAGATGATTGAATGTGTTTCTTGTATAGTTTTCTAGCAAGTAATGCAATAATAAGCTTTTGGCGATCTTATTTCTATATACATATTGTTATTGGTAAGTAAGTATCTTGATCATTTAGAAAATTGTTCATGCAAACATTTCCTCAACAAATTCTAACGCCCACTTCCAGAGACACAAACACACACAGTAGTCGTAGTAGTGGTAGTAGTAGTAGTAGTAGTTATCCATAATCCAGCCATCTCATTTAGTTTCCCTCATAACTATAGTCCTTTAATTTTAGGCCTGTTCTGATATATCCATTTGGTTCTGAATTTAAGTCTGACAAAGAAAGACTTTCAGTTTCGATATGCATGTGTATGTGTCCATTTCTTAAGCGTTTTGTTTTTTTCAGAAATGTGCAGAAATTCAAATCACTTCTTGTAACCGTTTTAAGATTGTGATTTGTTCTCTCTTTCTAAATGAAACGCGACGCGTGACTTTTGTTTTATTATTTGAGTACGCTCACTTTTCGTTTCTTTCTTTGATAAATTCCTCTCCGACGACAAGGCCGTTGAAGAAGCTCGTTATCTGGATAACCAGGTTTTTTTGTAAGTTATTGTATATTTATATATATTTATATATGTAGTTTGTTCTAAATGGTTAGTGTTGTTTTAGCGAAACATGGAACATTATCTAACTCACCTTGAACGTAAATTATTCAAAACCAAAACTTGATGTGTCTCTGCTATACCCAATTCCCATGGTAGACCAGCACTCTTAATACCTGTCCAAGAACTAGCACCAGTACCGCCATCATGACCCGAAATAACAATGTGTTCAGCTTTTCCCTGTAAACAGCAAATAATTAGTAGTTTGTTTAAAGCGATTCCAGAAAACTTAAATATACCTTAGCAACACCGGAGGCTACAACACCCACACCTACTTCCGAGACTAATTTCACAGAAATACGAGCATTTGGATTAGAACATTTCAAATCGTAAATGAGTTCAGCCAAATCTTCAATTGAGTAAATATCGTGGTGAGGAGGTGGTGAAATGAGACCAACTCCAGGTACTGAATGACGAGTTTTAGCAATATCTTTGGTAACTTTATAGCCAGGCAATTCTCCACCTTCACCAGGTTTGGCACCTTGAGCCATTTTAATTTGCAAATCATCAGCATTAGCCAAATAAGAAGCGGTAACACCAAAACGACCCGAAGCAACTTGTTTAATTGCAGAACGACGGCTATTCTCAGGATCTTGATCTGTATTAAACAACAATTAGTATCCAAATATCTGTTGAGGAGAATGTGATTAAAAATAAACTACTTACTTAAATAACGATCCGAGTCTTCACCACCTTCACCTGTATTACTTTTGCCTCCTATACGATTCATTGTAATGGCCAAAGTTTGATGAGCCTCTAGAGAAATACTACCGAAACTCATGGCACCAGTAGCAAAGCTGTGGAATGACATTATTTAAAGTATTTTTTCTCCCAAGTATTTTCGACGTAAAACTTACCGTTTTACAATTTCACTAGCAGGTTCTACTTCAGAAATATCAATTTTCTCTCGATCAGTGACAAATTCCAATTGACCTCTAAGTGTACATTTCTTAACACTATTAAGTGTGGAAGTTTTAAAGGCTTCAAATGCATTACTATTATTGGAAACAGCTGCTTCTTGGAGACTAGCAATGGATGCTGGTTCATTGATATGCGCTTCGCCGCCATGACGCCAATGATATTGACCAGGATTACGTAAAATACGAGTATCAGCCGATACTTTGCAGTAAGTCATTTGGAAACGTTCTAAACCTTCACGAGCCATAATTTCCAAAGTTACACCACCAATACGAGAAGCAGTGCCACGGAAACATTTGTGGACAATATCACTACCCAAACCCACGGCTTCAAATATTTGAGCACTTTTGTACGATTGCAAAGTACTAATTCCCATTTTGGCCATGACTTTAGCAATGCCAGTATCAATAGCCTGAGCATAAGCCGAATAAATCTGCTTGTCGCTGACATCAGGGCTAATGACACCATCATTGCGCAAGGCTTGAGCCAATTCAAAAGCCAAATAGGGACAAATGGCATCCGCACCATAACCCAATAGCACGCAAATATGATGAACTTCGCGAGCTTCAGCAGTCTCAATTATTATGCCAACCTTCATGCGCAAGTAGGTTTCGATGAGATGATGATGTAGAGCACCTAAAGCTAAAAGAGCAGATACAGGAGCTTTGCCTTCTTGGCCACCATTACGATCAGATAATACTAAAAGTTGGTAGCCAGCGGAGGCAGCAGATGCACCCTCACGACAAATGCGATCAATACAATCAATATAACCTTGAACACCATCTTGAAATGGGAATGTCATGTCCAAGACTTTGGTCTTCCAACCACGATGAGTATTGCGTTTCAAGAGATTTGTATCAGGAATGCTCAAAATTGGATTTGGCAACCAAATGCGATGTACTTGTTCTGCAGAAGGTTTCAAAATATTGCCCTCAGGTCCAATGGGACACTGCATAGACATAACAACCTTCTCACGGAATGGATCAATTGGAGGATTTGTAACTTGGGCGAATAGTTGTTTAAAGTATTCATAAGGTATGGGTTGGAATGTTGAAAGACAAGCCAATGGAGCATCATTACCCATAGAACCAAGAGCCTCTTTCCTATAAGACAAACATTTATTTTAGTAAATAAGAGAGAAAGCTTTCAATATATCTCAAAATATTTACCTATTCTTAAACATGGGTACCAATAACATATTAACAGTTTCGTTTGTATAACCATACAAGGCCAGACGAGGATCCAACATACCTTGTACATTTGGATCAGTTTTAGTTTCAACCAAACCATTAGCATTATCGGTATTAAATACATTAGCATTACGAATTTCATCCAAAGTTATCTAGATTTAGAAATAAAAGAAATATTAAACTGATATGTTGTTCTGAAAGATATTTGAAATAAATCTTACAACATCCAATTAAGCAAATAATTAATCAATAAAATAAAGCTTAAAAATAATATAAATAAAAATAATAATAATAATAATAATAATAATAATAATAATAATAATAATAATAAAATAATAATCAACAGCCAACTTTAGAGCGCAGCGTACCAAAAAGAAATTTTTAAATTTTCAACTCACCATCTTTTAAAGTCCAAAAATTTTATTTTGTTTAATTGAAGCATAAGAAAGGATATACGAGTATTAAATATAGATAACGGTTATTTTAATATTTTAAATAATTAAATTTAATAATTAGAGCTTTGTGTTATTGAGAAGTGTATATTTTTAAACTTAAGGAACACTTTTGGTAGGAAACTTAACCTCACTGCAATAATATTTGTTATTCTAAATAGTGGTATATTTATAACGGATTGTTTACGGAATGCGTCGTTGGAATTCTCGGTCACAAATAATGTGTAAGAAAAATAATATATCTTCTATATTTAAGTTGATGAGCTATTAAACAGCTGAAGCTTTCGAATAATTGCTAAACTATTCCTTCAAAAAATGCAAAGTGGTCAACGGGAAGGAGACACAGATTGAAGGTTACTGAGAAACTCAAAAATTGACTAACAACAAAGCAAATGTCCCTGAGCATCAGGGCAAGGTGTGACTGAACGATTATTGTTCATTGCTTCCGGAGTACCGATTTCACTTCTGAGTTACTCGTGAGTTATTGAAAATGCCCCACCGCTGAAAAGAACGCGAAGTAAGTAAATTCTTATGGAAGCAAATCTAAAGTTATCTCTGTCTAATTTTGGAAATACATTCGTATAGGATTTTCAGAATAATACTGAAAATGCAACTATTGACAGATATCTGATAGGACAATACCAACTTAAGGTAAAAGCAAGCTGGCTAAAGTTTCCATAACTCAACCATCGATCACGTTATCAGGTTGATAAGCTTAACCCTATTAATTGTGGTCTACAGAAAAATCTTCCTTAAAGCATTTACCTCGCAAATATTCTATATTGAAATGAACTTTGTAGGATACAGCATGATAAACAGAGTTGTGTTGTTCCACTATTTCTATTTGATATAGTTTTGGACTTCGAAAGAAGGATAGTGACAAAATCAGCAGCATTGTATATTAAAGCTTTCGACGCCCCACATATGAAACTTGGAACGATACCACTAATGATATTATTGTCTTGACAAGATAAACGTCTATTCTACTCGAGATCCATATCTAATCATACTCAGAAATCCACCTGTGTTAACTATTATAGACTAGAGATACACAATTCATCTATGGAGCAAGGAATTGGAGGCAGCTGTAGTCAGCAACTTTAAGAGAAAGAGAGGGACGATGAGAGTGAGTCACAAAAAAGTAAAGGCAAAAGTGTAAATCAGAGATATGATCAAATAGTTTGTTGAAATTCTATGCTCCTTGTAAATACGAGCTCGCTTGAAATTTGGAATTTTAAAATGGTTTAAGATCTGAAGCTTTTTAACATTTTCGGGAGTTATTAATAGATATTGAGAGTATTGGTGGGATCATCATTTAATTAATTTTGAAATTATTTAGTATTAATATTTAATATATTTTAAAGCTGACGATATGGTCAGTCCAAAACTTAGTCCAAAGCATAAGCATTATTAATGATCTTATGGGTTTAGTATTCCCTGTTATCTAAAATTTAATGTATTAACTAATTTTTGTATAGTTTTTTTTTTTATTAGAAATTATTAATTTTTGATTTTCTCAATTTACCTTTTGTTGTAACCATTCCGAATGAGGACGAGATTTGGCAATATGAGATTTCAGCTCAATATCTTGAATAAATTTCTTCTCTTGAGTATCGACCAACAACATACGACCTGGTTTCAAGCGACTCTTTAAAGTTACTTGTGAAGGATCAACATCATAGACACCAACTTCTGAAGCCATAACCAAAATATTCTCTTTGGTTATATAAAAACGTGAAGGACGTAAACCGTTACGATCCAAAACGGCACCAATATAACGACCATCAGTGAATGAAATTAAAGCAGGACCATCCCAAGGTTCCATAACACAAGAAGCCCATTGATAGAAATCACGTTTCTCTTGAGGCATAGTTTTATCATTTTGCCAAGCCTCTGGTACCATAGTCATGACCGATTCTGGTAAAGTACGATCGCTAGCTTGAGTAAGGAATTCCAAAACACAATCGAATGAGCCAGAATCGGAGAGATTAGGTTCTACCACAGGATAGAGTTTCTTCAAATCTTCACCAAATAATTCGCTCTTCATGACACCTTCACGAGCCTTCATTAGATTGACATTACCACGCAAGGTGTTGATTTCACCATTATGAGCCAAAACACGTAAAGGATGAGCTCTTTCCCAAGAGGGAAAAGTGTTGGTGGAGAAACGTGTATGTACCAAAGCCAAATAGGTTTCAAAATCTGGATCCTTAAGATCAGTATAGTAGTCCCATAATTGATCCGAGGTAAACAAACCCTTGTACACAATAGTTTTGGTAGAAAGGGAACAAATGTAAAAACGACGACCCTCTTTGCTCAATTCGTGAGTAGCACGTTTTCTCAAAACGAAAGTCTTGTGCTTAAAAGTCTCATCATCCATACCAGCCGGACGAACAACAAATACTTGTCGTGAATATGGTTCCGATTTACGAGCGACCACACCAATGGCATTCGTATTCGAGGGCACATCACGCCAGGCTAAAACCTCAACTCCCAAACTTTTGGCTAATGCATTAAACTCTTGCTCAGCTTCCTTGTGAGTTTGATGATCCAAATAAAAAATACCAGTAGCATAATTACCGAGTTCTGGCAATTCAATGCCCTGAGAAGATCTGTAAGAGATTTAGTGAAATAAATTCATGATTAATTCAATGAAATTAAATTAATTAAAATAATTAATTATTATAATAAATTGATTAAGTGTATCAATTACAAAAATAATACTATTTTCTATAATGATTATTGTATCATTATGGTGATTAAGAAGAAATTGGAGAATTAATTTCAGTTCTGAGGTGTTATACAATTTAGAGGAGGAATCAGCATTATTTGCTTAATTTTACATCAATTAAAAAACGACTAAGCATTTTCTAATCGTTACAAATCCTGCAAGTAATGCCAACTCATTATTTAATGCATTTCAAATAATCCTCCATTCTGAAATTATGTAAACTATAATACAGTGCTATTAAATCATGATTACCGATTTTCTATATTTTATTGGAAATAATGTAAAATAATAATAAATGTAACTCGCGAGATAACAAATAAATGATAACTATTGCCACAGACATATATACATAATTGTTTTGTAATTAACCCCCCACCATCATCAAAATGGGTCATACGATGTGACGTAAATTATGGTGATAATTCAATTAATTTAGCAACAAATAATATGGTCATCAGTAAATAACACTTTCAGTTGATTCAATTTAATTTTAAAACCTCATATTTCATTTATTTCAATTATTTGATATTTACTGCACCTCGTGAATTCCTAGAGAACACAATTTTATTAAAAGCTCATCATATCGAATACACACATACACAAAAGATAAAAAAGGAGTGAGATCGCAAAAATTCTTAGTATACATATCGATATATAAAATAGGATGAGTATGTAAGTATGTTTGTAACGTATAGACTATAAAACGGCTGGACCAATTAATGAAATTTTTACAAAATGATCCCAACATACCCGAAGGTATGTATATAAAAACCGATAGGACCAGGGAGAGGGGTACTCTTCATACAAGGCAAATATTGATTATCGAATATCTAAAGAGCGAGCGTTATCAAATTTTGTTCTAACTACTACCTCAAGGAACTTTTTTTATTGGACAAAAAGGTAGGTGGGCTAGGACCAGTGAAAGGGTTACCATTCATACAAAGTAAATATTGATTATCGAATATCTAAAGAATTATACAAGCGAAAGTTTTAAAATTTGGTCTCAATCACTTTCTCAAGTATCCGTTTATAAGATAAAATGTACGACGGAAAGAACCAAGGGTAGGGCTATACCCAAATATTGATATCAGCGAGAATTTTCAAATCTGATACACATCACTTTTTTAATGCACGTCGTGATATGTGGAATTTCTTTTGAGATTCAACAGAGTTTATATTCGATAGAAATTATTATTACAATTTATTTATAGTTTTAATCACAAGTGATGACATATCGAACCTTTTTCGAAAAGTCCTCCATTTACGTTTTTCTACTGCTTTCTGACAATTTGCTCAAACCGGTAGTCCATCTCCGTTTAAAATCTACTACACTTTAAGACACCTTTTTGTGCTCTTCAATTCTAATATCTCTTAATTTTGTCTAAGCTTCGGGAAAAAACACATTATTGTACTTGTACCATTAAGGGTTTGTTCATTAAAATGAAAGGATGTCAAGTCAGGACAAAATTAATTGGACACATTATGAAGTCTTATGAATAGAAGCAGCCTTTTTTCGGTATTTGTAGAGCCCGTTGAAATGATTGGCTTCTTTTACCGCAACTACATATTTCTTGTGATACCAAGAACATCTTAGAAAATTTTGACTACTTTTGGTCCTAGACTTTTCTTCAACATTCCCTCCAGGTCCAGAAATATTTAATTTTTTACACTGAAGTTGCGAAAAATCTGCATGAACAGATCTTTGAATGATTGCCCAACTTTTTATAGAACTAAGTTTGGATTTGTTAAAAATATATGATAAATATGTAAATAATTTTAGTATGCACTTTTTCTGATCACTCATTTTAATCAGATTAACAATGTTTTACATTAAACATAATAAGGTAACTTGACCAAAAAAAAAAAAATCAATTAATACTTTGGTTTTAATGAAAAACTGTGTTAAGAATTTTTTGATCTCAATCTTTAATCCACAAATCAAATAAATGAAGTCACTTCTCCATTTCTCTTAAGACTTTCATTAGATTGATTTTTACAAAAGGGTTTGTTATTTTCTTTTAATTAAATTCAGCTTTATAGGGGGCAGAGTATAAACATATAAATAAATTGAATTATTCCAGTCAACACATTGGAAAGTTTTCATTAGCTGATGTAGTGAGTGAATGAAGTGAGTGTGTTTGCGTAAAATGCATTTCTTATCGCTAAATAAAATTCGCAAGCAGGTTTTAATACAGATGACAAACGGTTCCTTGAACTTCTTACTTAATAATTCAAATAATATTAACTAAATCTTTCAAAGTGATTGTATTTTAATAAATCCACATTGACGTGATTACAAGGAAGTAAACTTTTTTTAAAAAAAATCTTTTGTAATTTAGTGAAAATTTTTAGAAATTTAAAATTTATTCAAAAAAGTTCAGAAATTAATTTTCATACATTTTTTAAAGGTCAAAATAAAATGTGAAAATTTTTTGAGTCATAACAGATATTGAAATTTTTGGACTTTAGATAGATCTTATTATAATTATTACGTAATTAATTTTTTGTAATTTGTGATTATTTTCTATGATATTTTTACAAGTATTTTACGAACTTTTCCATACGAAATATATTTCCCTTTAGCTAAATAGAAGTACATATCTGGTCTAGAATGTGAATAAAAAAACATCTGAGTAATTGAGTTTTTTTTTTGAAAGAACTTTTGAACCCATAAGTGTAAAGCACATTTAAAATGAAATTTAAAAAAATATATATTTTTAAATAACGTAAAATAAAATATAATATAATAATATGTTTAACAAAATAAAATAAAAATAATTATTTTTTCTTATTAATCCATATTTTTGCACTGCAAAAGTGTAGGTACCATCTAAAGATAAAATAAATTTTAAATGAAAAGCTAACCTTAAGGTTAATTACTTCATTACTGAATGTACAGGTTTTTGTATGCTCCGGTGATAATTGCTGTCATTCACTTAAAGACAAGTTTAAGAGGTGATTGTTTTTTGAAATTTAATGGCTACGCATCACATCAGGGGCAGTGTATTTATGATCATTGTCCTGTTGGAAATAATAACCATTAAGAATTTGGTTGAATTTGACAATACTTAATGAAACTATATTTTTCGCAGTTTCCTAAATAAATTCTAAATTGCATCCACCATATGCCGATAAACATATCCAATTTTGGCATAAGTTAATATTATGAAATTCTAAATATCATGCGAAATTATACGAGGATCAGTTTATCATTTCTCAGAGGCCCAAAACAACCCTCCTTCTGAATACCACTTAAAGGGCTTAACGGTGTTGTAATAAGAATTGGTCAAATTAGAACAGATATAATTTCCCTAATTTCTTCTAGTTCTAATTTCGCCAATAATAAATGAATTTTATCATTTTTCAATTTACCGTTATACATGTTTAAAATAATTGCGTAGTTTTAAAACATTTTCGTTAAATATTTTAGGGGTACCTACACTTTTGCAGCTTTATTTTATTTTGTTTTGTTTAATGCATTAAATATTTTAATTTTAATAAAAAAGAAATAAATTTAAAAATATATACGAAAACGTTAAAGTTTTTATAGTATTTCTGTCAGTTTGTTCGAACAGGTAGTTCATCTCCGTCATCTAACCGGACTGTCTCCGGTAGGAGCTCTATTGAAAATGTTTTTAATTTTTTGACTTAAGAAACATCATGTGGACCATTTCTTCTTCCTGAATCAGGTTTTATATCAACGGACAAGTCATCCCGGTACTCTTTAATAACATTGGAAACAGTTTGAATGCTTCAACTTTTTGTAGGTTTGATTTTGTTGAAAAATATTTAATAACTTTAGTATGTATTTTTTGGTCACTCATTTTAATCTATATAACAGTATAATCTGACATGTTTTACAAAGGTAACTTCATCAAGACATAAAAGTTTACATGAAAAATGTGTGTTTACATTTTTTCTCTCTCATTCCTTATTATATTTTTCAATAAATTTTGCCTAAAATTTATAAAGTTGTTTACTTAAATTAAGTTACCAGAAATTATTGTTAACTCTGTATATTCTTCATAGGACCTTTAATAATTCCTTTTTCGTGTTATGAATGAAATGAATGAAAAACAATTTTAACCACTTTCAGTGGTGGGAGGTCACAAAAAAAGGACTAGATATTAAGCGTTTTATTTCATGTTTAGCTTATGAAAGATATGTTTACATTAAATGTTGATTAAAAGATATAAATATTTTCCAATTTATATTAAAATTATTTCTTTCCTTTCGTATCATAAAACATTAATAATTGTAATTATAATTTTGCTGAAAAAAATCAACAAATGAAAGCGTTAACATAACGATTTTTAGAAGTTTATGAAGTCGCCTATATTATCTATTGTTTTCTATCTTTACAGCATTATAACAGTTAATAATATTCCCCCATTAAATGCCATTAAAGAGGCTTAAAATATTATATAGTCTTTAAACACGAACTGGTGATATGTAATCGTAATAATGTGAACATAATGTGAATTTTGAACTCCAATGAGTTTTTATTTGAATTTGTTTTTTATGTAATAAAATGGAGATAAAAAGAACGAAATTCATGAACTTTTAGATTAACCTGGATAAATATTTATAAAATGAAAATATATGCATGAGGTTATTCCTCCCTATTGAACAAAATGTAGAACGGATAGTAGTTCTACATTTTGTTCAATAAAATAGTTCCTTGAGAAAGTGATTGGGACCAAATTTGGGAAATCTCGCTGTAATAGTTCTTTACATATTTGATAATCATTATTTGCTTTATATGGAGAGATATTTTCCCCCGGTCCTATCCGTCCCACATTTTGACCAGTAAAAAATATCCTTGGTAAAGTAGTTGGAACCAATTTGAACACTCCCGATTTTACAGTTCTTTAGATATTTGATAACTAATAACTGATTTGTATGTGAGTACCTTTCCCCTTGCCACTAATGGCCTATATTTTGATCAGTAAAACTAATTCTTGAGAAAGTATTTGGGGTCGAATTTGTGAACTATTGCTGTTATAGTTCTTAAGATTTTCAATAATCAAGCATTTTTCCTCATGATCCCATCCGCCCTTCATTCAGTCCAGTAAAACAGTTACTTGAAAAATTTATTGGGATAAATTTTGAAAATTCTCGGTGTAGTTGTTCTTTAGATATTTGACCATAAACATTTTCTTTCTATGGAGGCTACCACTTCCTCTAATCCTATCCTTCCTTAAATTCCAAATTTGAAAATTCTCGCTGTTAAAGTTCTTTAGATATTCGATGATCAAATATAGCATTCTTACTTGTACTTTACTCGTTTGTCATTTTAACAAACTTTCCAGAATCATTTTAAATTTAAATTCACTTTTATAACCAGAATTTGTTTGAATTTCCATAATTTAATTGAAATATTTAATTAAATTAAATTAAAAAAAAAAACAACTTAAACAAGTTTAATTAATTTCCATAAAAAAATAAGGAATTAACTGTCCAAAAGATTATATTGAGTGTGTGAGTGTGTGCGGGAATATAAATGGGAAATAAATTATAAATTAATTACAATAAAAGTGTTGTCAATTATTTCAAAATATTTTTTTTTAAACAGTGGGTGGATTATAAAAAAGTTATGGACTCTCTGTTTTAAGTACAAAAATTTCTGAATCTGTATCAGAAAACTTAAAGAATAAAATTTGAAAGTTCATAGACCATAAAAAGTTACCCACTTAACTGCTCCGCATGTCCCAAATAGATTTAAGTTTCATAAAAGTTACTTGGCTTGTCATATTGAAAAAGGAGAGTAGTTTTTGTGGATCGATGAGTCTAAAATAATTTTATTTTTGTAAAGAGGACTACTAGCAAGGAATATAGTAAAAATATTACAACAAAATCTTCCAAATACGACGTTTCTAGTGTTATGGTATGAAGGTACTTTTCGTACTATGGAGTTGGACTTATTTATCGTATTAAAGTTAAATGAATGTGTCGCAATATTTGAAAATATTAAACGAAGTAATGCTACCGTATATGTCTAAAGAAATAGTACTGATTTGGACCATGCAACAAGACAACAACCCGAAAATATCAGCAAAATAGCCAAAAAGTGGTTTCAAAATAATGTGAGGAAAAGGCCTTCCCAGTCTTTTGACGTAATCCACGAGATAATTTGTGTGAATACGTATGAAATAAGAGATCGATAATTAAATCGACCAATAATAGTGATCTTTGGACCACTATAGACCCCGGAAAGGTGACAAAATGTAGTAAATTTAATGAGAAGGCGATATTCGTCTGTAATTACTAAGGAAGAAAATACTACAACATTCTAAGAATAAATAGTTAACTCAATTCGATAAAATATCACTAAAAATTTTAACAGCCATTAATTATTTTTGGCTTTTTGTTATAGTTGAAACCGGGTGGTGCTATTATTTCGACACCAATTTTTATCAATACTCCTGAAAAAAAAACTTTATTTAAAGAAGGTTAGTGAATAGAAATATTTCTATTTCTTCTTCACTAACTTTTTTAACTTAATTTTTGATTTTAATAAGAACAACTTTTTATTCAAATGGTTTGAAGAAGACGTATATATGTGGTGCTTTTATTTTGGCAACAGCTGTATGTATGTATGTATGTATGTATGTATGTATGTATGTATGTATGTATGTATGTATGTATATATTACGTTGTAATCTTCTTAATATCTATCTATTCGTTAGCATTCCTTATTTCCATCTAAATCTACACAAATATAAATATTTATTAGCCATAAGTAAATTAGCACAATTCAATATGTAATAAAAATAAATTATAATAATAATTTTCAAGGTCGTGTAAACAAAATATATAAATATGAACTCGTACATACGATGGCTTGCAAAAACAAAAAAAAAGCAACCTATTTATACCTCCCCAAATAAAACTTGAATGAAGTGAAATTGTATGAAATACTTAATTAGTATTTGAAATATATTTTTGTATTTTTTAAATAGAAATAAATTATAGAGAAAATTAAAGTACACAATTAGAAATAATTACAATAAAAATAAGTTTAGACGGTGATCGACGACGAAACGATTGTCATCGTCGTATTTGTCTACATCTGTTGCTTAATTTAGGATATAAATTTATTTAGTCACTTGACTTGAATTGATTGCACTTAATTAAACTTTAAATGAAAGTCATGATACTTTGTTTGTTTGTGTGAATGAATGTTAACATGTGTGTGTGTTTTTTTTAAGGAAAATATTAGAATTAGGTTAAATTTTTATTTAGCACAAACAGGAAGTATATAATTGAGAAAAAGGTGATTTTTCAAATTTACACTTTACCATACTGATATACAGTCATGGGCAAATGGATAGGAACAAATTGAAATTTTTACATATTGCAAAATTCAAATAAATATTTTTCCCAGTAAATGAGATGAAATCTTAATACTCCCACTTAAATAGATTCTTTAGATATATCGATTTATATACAACAAAAAGTCTTAAAAAATATCATTTTTCAATAGAATAAAAATAGGAAAACTCCATATTTTTTCACTGCAAAAGTAAAGGTACCCCCCTAAAGTTTTTTTTCGAAAACGCTTTAGTATATTCTTTAGCATATTTCTAATGACTAGAAAAAATTTGTCTATTGAAGAAAGAAATAGTATAATGAATAACCATAAAGAAGGTAAATCATACTCCGAAAATGCACAAATGCTGAAAAGATGTAAAACATTAATACAATAAATAATTCATCATTTCAAAATGAAAACAGAGTTGAAAACAAATCAAGATTTGGACGATCTAAAAAAAATTCTAAGGAGTAAGATCGAAAAATTCTTAACACACATTTTTTATAAAAAAATTTTTAACCGAAGTATTATTTAATTGTTTTCCATCAAGTTACTAGTGTCAGTTATTAATTTTAATGTCAATCAAATAAATATATTGTTAATCAGATTAAAATGAGTGATCAGAAAAAAGTACTTAAAATATTATTAAATGTTTTCAAGAAAACCCAAATTGGTCCCAAAAAAAGATTGGTCAAGCATTAAAGGTTTTGCCGTCAAACTGTTTCCAAAGTTTTTAAACAGTACCGGGAGAACTTGGCTGTTAATAGAAAACCTTGTTCAGGTAGAAGGAATTCTCCACCCGATGTTTCTTTAGCCAAAAACTAGAAAAAAAGTTCCTGGCAGTAACCCTGCTAAAAATTATGATTTCAAGATGAGAGTACGGAAATTAAATTTAAGTTTTCTAAAAAACCTTTCGCATAAACAGAACCTCCTGGTAAAAATTTATGTTATTTTACTGGAGAGAGGATTAAATGTTTAAAAAATGTCCAAAAGTGTTTTAATTGGATTTGGACTACCTGTTCGAGTGACAGAACTGCTTATTGAACTTTAAAAATATTTTTTTTTTGCAAATTGTAATTAAAAATTATCCATTTCAAAGTGCTTCTGAGGATATTGTAAAGGGAACTACAAACAATGCTGGTTACAATGCTCGCACAGCAAACAAAAGACCTACATTAACGAAAGATATAGTTCATTGTTATTTTTTTTCCAAAATAACAATGAACTAAAAAAAAATACATGGAAATTGTTGTTTAACAGTGTAGTGATATATATCGGCTACAAGGTGTGGGCAATTTTGAATTTATTGAGGGAACAATAAACAGTACAGCATATTTAAATATACTTAACAACCTCAACCAAAGTCCAAAAAAATTGGGAATTCTTAATGATTATTACTTCCAACAGCACAATGATCCTAAAAATTCTTCCGCTGATATTAAGATGTGACTTGCCCACAATACTCCCCACATGCTTAATACTCTGCAAAGTACCGGTGTGAATCCTATTGAGCATTTATGGGATCATTTGAAAAAACGTTTGGAAAGCCATCAAATTTCAATAAAAAATGAACTGAAAACTTCGCTTATGAGCGAATGCCAGCTAATATCACCGGTGTATAAAAAAACTTGTGACTTTTATTTTCTTATTAGATGGTTCCTACACTTTTGCAGTTAAATAGCTTTTTTCCTTATTTTTATTTTATAAACATTTTTCATTTTATTAAAAATTAGAAATAAATTAATAAAATGTATGAAAAATATTATATATTTTTATTTTTAAATTTTTACATACACTAATGTTTTACATTTAATGTCCGAAAGTCTTTTTTAAAATGGAAGATTGTTGTTATAATTAACAGTTACAATTTGTTTCAAAATTTAACGTTTTTTCTTTATAGAGGCCATTTAATAATGTTCTGTCAAATTTAGCAAATTTCAGTTAATTCAAATTAATTATTATTTTGTTTTCGCCAAAAAAATAATAAAAAATAAAAAATAAAATAATATAAAAAATAAAAAATAAAAATAAAATATGAAATTATTTCAAAATTATACTCGTGATATTTGAATAATATATAATTAAATATTATTTCGTTATTTTGTTAATTCAAATTTATTTATTATATTAAATAAATATTATTCAAAATATACAAGAAGTATGTGTGTTTCAAATGTTATTGTTTGTTTGTTATTTTTTTAATTTTTTTAACCAAAAAATGTATAGAATATTTTGATATTGTGCCAACAAAAACAAACACCAACAAAAACAACAAAACATTTTTATTTTTTCTTTCATTTTCATTTTAATATATAAATTGCATTCATAATGAAAAATAAATAGAAAAATACAAAAAAATTATTTTAATTTTTCATATATACAGCAGCGATCAAAACAGTAGCACCACATATATACGTCATAAAAGTCATTTTAATGAAAATTTGTTCCTATTTTTTTAGCGAATCCTTATTTTATTCGTAGGTACACAAATTATCGCGTGGATTACGTCGAAGGAAACCTTTTCTGAACCCTTTTTTTGGATATTTTGCTGGTATGTTTCGGGTTGTTGTCATGTTCCATGGTCCAAATCAATGGTGTTTCTTTAGACATATACGGTAGCATTACTTTGTTTAATATTTTCACATATTGTGACACATTTAGTTTTAGCTTGAATACTATAAATAAGTCCAACTCCATAGTCTTGTTTTAAAGTGTTTGTTGTAATTTTTTGATTATATTCCTTGTTAGGAGGCCTCCTTACAAATAAAAATATATAAGAATCATCGGTCCACAAAAAACTACTCTCCTTTTTCAATAAACCAAGTACCTTTTAGGAAACTTAAATCTATTTGGCACATGCGGAGCAGTAAAGAGGGGACTTTTTATGGCCTATGAACTTTAAAATTTTATTCTCTAAGCCTTCTGATACAGATTCAGTATTTATTGACAGATTTAATTATTTTTTAATCCCCACAGCTGATGTAAATGTCGCCTTCTTTGTTAAACGTAATATACGATAAACCATTAAAGGTGTCGCTACAGTTTTTCATCCACGACTTCCTATTTTTTATTTGTAGGTTATAGTGTTTCTAATCATATAATAATATATCTTATTTCGGCATAAGTTTGCTCATCGGAACCATGAGTTTTAATGGCTTCACGCTTTTCTTAATCACAGTGTTTAGATCAACCCATTATTTAACTTCTAATAACACATATGAATCAATTATACATTTTTTTAACAATTGTTTGAACTGTTTATGGTGTTTTCCAAGTATAATAAAAATGGTGCTATTATTTTGAGAGGTCCCTTTATAATCAAATTTATTGGAATACTTCTTTTAATTTTAAATAAATTTAAATTTTAAATAAATCTTCTCAGAGAATAAAATTTGAATAATGGGACTACAAAATTGTGGATAAAAATATTAATGAACAAAAACACAAATCACCAACGAAGATGTGACATGTGAGTGGTGCTATTATTTTAATCGCAGCTGTATATATTTGTACGTGTCTATAGAATATTGGGGTTTTAGTTTGATCAATAAATTAAATAAATTTAAGCAGTTTTCAATATTTTATTGCATGTTCAGACTACTTACAATGCTTTGGCATATAATCCATGGGGTATAGAAGCCATAACACCAGCACCATCGCCAGTGTCATTATCACAGGCGCAGGCACCACGATGATTCATCCGTTCTGACAAGGTCTGGGCATCACGAAGAATCTGGAAGAAATACGTAAATGAAAAAATTCATATTATTATTGGTTTTTTTATCATTTGATATATAATATATCTTATATATTGGGAAGATGTTTCCAAGAGAAAAACAACTTTTTTTCATAAGCATGTGATTTGCGTAATCCATTTGAAGATATTTTTCTATAAAAATATTTCAACAATATATGGCAATTATGTATATAATCATATAATGATGCTCTTAATATAATAAATATTTATTTAAAGTTAAATAACAGCTTTTTTCCCCTTATTACCAAGCAAACATGCACGTTATAAACAGAAAGCATTTCTGAAATTAAAATTAGTTTATTTAGTTGTTCTTCAAAAGATCTCACATTTTTAGGGGTTTGAACAATGACTTGCTTCGAGATTTCCATTTTGGCATTCTTGTAGAAGATGGAATGGACTTCATCTGGTCTTTCTTTCATAACGTCAAAAAGGAATCATCTTAGAACCAATAAAGTATTCCTGCATCAAATCAAAATCTAATTTGATTTAGTTACGTCGATTGAAAAGAAAAGTAATTATGGACTGATATCTGACACAACCTTTTAAAATTATAGACTTTTTTGATAGGGCACGTGGGTGTGAAAATCCCATTTAAATGAAATTTTTAAAACTATAACTGTAACATTGTGTTACAAACAAGTATATGTATGTGTGTATTATGTATATGTATATAATCTAATATAATCCCATCAGAGGTATTCCTTTTTGGCAGACTGAGAAGGGATGCCTCTATTCACTTTATTTAGCTCCCGACTTCTCCTTGTTTTAAAAATTGTTCACCTCACGAAAGTAGTAAGTCCGATGGAATGATATATAGTTTTAAATAAATTTTATTTTTATAAATTATTTTATTATTTGAAGTAAAATTTTCGATTATGTATTGTATACTTTCTTTTCTTCGGGCCACTATATGAGGCAACATACTGGCTGTATATGTTACACTTTTATATAGTAAAAACAAACATTGTCTAGCAGCGTGTTAAGAATATTTCCCAGGAACCAAAACGTAAAGTAAATGTAATAAATAAGGATTAAACAGGATTCACAAAGTTGAATCGATAAGAAACTTTGTCTTTAAACTACACCCACTGCCTGTCTGAGACCCTATGCTCCTTTTTAGTCCTACTGGAATTTATTTATCTATACATTTTGTATAGGAAATAATAATTAATAAATATATAAACCACAGTTGGTCCAAAAATCCCTTTTACTCAATTTCAATAACTGAATATGAATATGGGTTCCCAATGGGTCAGTTTTAAATATAAATTACTTTTAAATTTAAGATTCCACTTCAATATTATTTAAATTTTTTAAAACATTTTTCTATTGCTTTTAAAAGATCCATTCACTAAAAACTTCAAAAAATACTTTGTCATCGCACAAATGAAGATGATAATGAAGTTAAGAGAAATTGGGTCACTGAACTTGAAACTAGCAAAAATAATTTTTTGGCAAAATTACTTCGTCTAATTTAGGTACAAAATAAAGAAAAAAGTGCTTTAAAGTTTTATTTTATCGAAAGAATGATTTTAAATAACAGATTCTTAGAAAGTCCAATTCTCAAAGTACTTTAAGTTCTAAGAAATTGATTTATAAATTGTCCCCATACAAATGTTCCTCTCAGAATGTGGTCATTAAAGTTTTAATATAAAACGATTTTAAAGAAATCTTGCACATATAAATCTTATAATATTCTTAAACCATAAATCATATTTCCAAATTTTCACTTTGAAGGACTTATATCTCACATGTACATTGGTATTGGAATAAAAATTGGTCAAATTAGAATTATCTTAAGCAAAAAAAAACAAATGTGCAATATTTTAGTATTGAAATAACTTATTGAACTTACCTTGTGAGAGCGTTTGCCATCGATGGCCACAATGAAACCAACGCCACATGCTTCATGCTCATTTTGAGGATCATAGAGTCCTTGTTTTCCGGGAGCTTCCCAGGGCATTTGCTTGCCATTTGGCATAAACAAATCATCAGATTCGGATTTACATTCATTCTTAATATCATTAATATTAAAATTATTCACTTCGTTAACACTATCTTCTTCTTCTTTATCAACAACAACAACACTTTCGTCATTCGAATAGTTGCCAGATGATGATGATGATGACGATGTTTCTTCACTATAAAAAGTTTCACTAATTTGAGCAGCGGTGGAAGTGGTCGTATTGGAATTATCAACAAATTCACATCCTGATTCAATTAAATTGTCAGCAATTATTGGGGCCATTATATGGTTTTCAATAATACGGGGAAATTATTTCTTCGTTTTCTGATTTGCACAGTTTTTTCTTTTTTTCTTTTTTTTTCTGTTAAAAAAGGTTTTTGAACTTGAATTTCTTTGCTTTTTTATACCTTTTTTAGTCGATTTCTTTTTAATTTCTTAGTTTTTTACTTATAATTCTGCTTTTGAGGCGTTTTTCTTTAGATCTTATTTTTTTTAAAACACAGTTTTGTTCGAGAGATTTTTTTGGGGGGAATTCTATTTAGAGAAAAGAAGATAAAAAAGAATTTAGAAAATATTTATTAATTTTTTCAATTTATTTATTTATTTTTTTTTGTAAATGATTTATGATTCTTTTCTTCTCTTAAACAAAAAATTCTTTAAATTTTATTTTTTGCAAAATATTTTTTTGTTTTAAATAAAAATTTGTTAAAAATTTGAATTATTTTTTTATTTACGTTTTTATTTATTTTATTGTCAGAAAAAATTATAATTGAAATAAAATTAAATCACTTTCAAACACAAAAATTATTGTTCTTCTTCTTATTGATGTATTTAAAAAAAAAAAACGTAACGTAGCGTTTTGTAACCGTTAATAGAACCGACTGCGACGAGTGACTCCCGTTGAATGAGCCAACACTCGTTAAATAATTTGCACTATACCCCAACAACATTCTCATGAAAAATAAAAGCAAAAACCATACAACAAACAATCATTCATCCATTCATTCGTAATTAACGAAAATTAAAAAAAAAATATTTTTTTCTCAATTTTTGCCATTTGTTCTTGTTGTTATTGTATTGTAGTTGTTGTTGTTGTCGTCGTCTTCTGATCGTGCGGTTTTCTATATCATCGTTATTATAGAAATACAACAAAACATTTTCCCTCCTCTGATTTTTTTCAAATGCATTTAAAAATGCGTCGTTTGCAAAAAAAAGTAAGAATGCTACATTGGGCTATGCCGAATCTTCAATGCCCTCCGACATAAATGACTATGTTATGTTTCTTACATACACTCATACACTCACTCACAGACGTATAAAATATATAAAAGTTTTTTCTTAAATATAAAACCGGATCACTTAATGAGTCGTAAAATTAGTTATATTTTTGACTATAACCTTATTTCTACTGAGCCGATTTTGATAATTTCGATTTATAATACACAATTTTACGAATGATTTTTGTTTAAGCTTAGTGGTGGCCACAGATCTATATCTTTTAATATATTCAACCGATTAAGCTGGTTCTAAATATCAAACCTCTCAGAACTATTAGAAATTATCAGGCTAGACGGACGGAATATATATGCATTATTGATTCTAAGATTAATCATTCTTAGCGTAACACACATATTGACAAAGTTAATATACCCACTTCAACACTTGTGGTGATTGAGGGTATGAAAAAAAAAACAACTGAAATAAAGATTCTCAATTTAAAATTGTTGTAATTTTTGTTGTTAATAAAGAGTTGCATTTTCTAAAATTTTCTCTTATTTTTATATAAACAAATACAAAAACAACAAATAATTGTAGACACATGTAAAATTAATGTAAAAAAAACATGAAAAAACAAGAAAAAATTGAAAATGTCTGTGTCGCTGTTTTACATAAAATTTTTTCTTTTTTAATTTTAATTCTTTTTCGTAAACGTGCTTGCAGTTTCTTTACACTTGTTTATTGTTAATTTCATTTTATTTAAAATAGCAAATTTTACTTTTTTTATAAAAAAGCACATTGTTTTCAAAATTTTGAAAAAACAAGATTTTTATAAAATTTTATTAAAAATATTTCAAGTTGATTAAAATATTTGCGATTAAGATTCATGTAATAATTAAAGGGAGAATAGAGAATTATTTAATTCATTTCCAATCGAATGATAAAGATTCACTAAAATTCTTCCCAATCTTCACAATTCTTTACATTTAATATTTTTGTATGTATATATGTATGTCTGTATGTCTGTATGTATGTATGTATGTATGTATGTATGTATGTATGTATGTATGTATGTATGTATGTATGTATGTATGTAATGTTTAGACCCTAAAACGGCTGGTCCAATTTTGATGAAATTTCCACAGAATGATCCCAATATACCCGAAAGTATCATCAGCTATAAAAAATTCCGTTAGGACTAAGGTACCGCCCATACAAATTAAATATTGGTTATCGAATATCTAAGAGAAAGAAAAGGGAGAGAAAATTGTTTTTAACAATATTCTCAAGGAACAGTTTTACAGGGCAGAACGTTGGACGAATAGGACCAGGGGGAAGGGTTAAAATTACTAAGCTTTTAGACATATATGACAAAACTCATTTTTATTAATCCATTTCCGGATTATCCTCTCACCTCCAACCTAATTGTTTGGTTCTCGCTCTGTTATTACACGTTATTTGTTTTGTTTTATTTTAAAAAATGCCGGGGGATAAAGATCCTGATTCGTCTTTTTATACCCTACACCAACACAGGTGGTGGGGGTATTATGCGTTTGTGCTACAGTTTTTAACAGGAAAAAATATTATCATACCACCACTTTTAAGTGTACTGTTCAACTCAGAATCTCTTCCTGAGTCGATTTAAGCATATCCGTCCGCTGTTCAAGTAAAGCTTATTCGCAAAGTACATGCCGCAGCTTTGAAGTTTCTTAAAAAAAATTTGGCATACAGTACTATTATGTTGGGGCCTTATAAAGTTAAGAAGCCATTAAAGTTTATTAGTTCTTAGACACATTTGACAAAAATTATTAATACAAAACCATTTACAGTTGTCCCTTTCACCATCAAACTAACTAAATGTTAACTGTTTCTTTATCGCCTCAAGTATGTTTTGAAATTGAAAAGCATTACCTTACAGCAAAACGATCCTAAATGCGATCCATATTCAGTTATTCGGCGACTGTATTAAAACAGACTATAAAGTGAGATTCTTATTTATTCAAGATCGACTATATTATACCCTACAGCACATCTGAGACATGAAAAATTGTAAAGAGTTTTTGTGTTTATAAATCTTAATTGTGCAAAATCACATTATTTACAGTTTTTCGAAATTTATACTCTTTAAAGAGATTTCCCATTGCCGGTCTTATAATGGAGCCAATCTTCATTAGTATGTAGATGGGCGCAATCCGGAAGGATATTTCTACAGGAGTTATCTAAAATATTTACAATTATTACAAAAACAACAAAATATCTGCGAAATATCTTTAAATTGTAGAGTTTATAAGGTCAGCAAATTGGACTGACAGGCAAATAGGCAGACCGACTGACGAGGAACATCGTTAAATCGTCTGAAAGAGTGCGTTGATCGATATATTAAGATTTTTTGCCTGCTACAAACTTATATGAGCAAACTGATTAAACAGATATTCGATATGGAAAAGTACCTTTTCCATATCGGAAAAAAAATTTCATTTAATTTTATTTTATTTATTTTATTTATTGGAAGATTAAAAAATATATATAATATCTCATATACGTTCAGATATTTTTCATATATATTTTTAATTGTATACTCGTTTAAGATCTATAAGGAAATCTGAAGCGATATTGAAAAAACCGATTTCGAAACCGATTAAACATATAATATGATTCCACGGCGATTTCAAACTACAGTTGTTTATCGCTGGCATTAAGGGGAGAAGTATACCCAATACAGATAACTTATTATTATTAAAGATACAAGTAAATCAGTCGTAATTTCTTTAAAGAGAATTTTGAATAACTTTTTAATATTTAAGTCACTTTTGTTTCCTAGAAATTGTAGTGAACGATATTTTATGTAGTATAAAATCAAATCATGGCATTTTCACCAATTTTTATCAATTTTGCGTTTAAGTATTAAATCTAATTTTTATTTTTAATATTTCTTATCACTTTTTAATAAGTTTTTATTTATAAAACTTCAGACTTTTATAGGAAATATAGTAGTTCGTGTTTGGAAATATTTTAAGGTAACAGAATCGATAAAAAACACTGAACTTTAAAATTTAAAATACTAATAGCAGGGGAGATCCCATAGGTGGTCCTCAAAAAATATTGGGGCTTTAAAAAAGACATCTCGGAAATTTGTTAATCGTGTGCTACATTTTTTCTTTTAAAATTGCAAACATTCGAGCATTTTAATGTTTTCTCTCTCTCTGTTTACTGTTTTCTTTAAGATCTAATGTTAATACTTTCATTATAATTTCAGCCGATCTTATTAACAATTGTTCATCTTATTACAGAACTAAATACTGTGTTTGATAACAATTGCAAACATTTTGAAATTTTGCGTTTTTTTAAAGTGTCATTTAATATGAAATCTGCCTGAAAGTTGAAAGTTCTAAGAATTATAAGGTCAAGTTTCGAAACCCTCGAATCCCTTAACCACAATTTTAAAACAGAATACAGTTTTAAAAACCCTAATGTGTTCTTAATTATATGCTAATGGCTTTATTAAGATCTCCAATAAATGAGGAATCAAGAGACGAATTCTCTCTTAATTTTGATTAAACGCCTAATTTGAAAATAATTTCCAATTTTGGCAAATTTAAGTTTGCATACAGTTTTAATAATAAATATATATTTTTTTTCGTTGATGGACAACAATTTTATAAAACTGAATGTTGCAAAAAAAAAGTCCAACTTTCTGAGAAAAATAACTCATTCAGTCTACTTGAATAAAACACCTCAACTTGGACTTGTTTTGAATATTAATTTTTTCTTAATAATTTTATTTAAATTGAATTAATTAAAAGCACTAAATTATACACATAGAAAAAAAAAAACGATAAGTAAAATCGTTGTTGAAAACATAGTTGATTTGAAATTGACAAAAATTTTCCCATTCAATTAAAATAAATTAATATCGAAAGATTTTAATATGTGGAATATTATTTTACTCTGTTTAGTATAACCGAATGATAAAAAAATTAACATTGTTTAAAATCAACTATATTCAACGTTGATTTTACTTAATGATGTTTTTTGTGTTCGATATTCGAATATATAGCATTATTATTCAAATATAAAGACCAGTAAAATTTATGTTCTATTTCTATGTAACGCTGATATTACGAATTATAAATAGAAATTGAATTGAATTGTAAATTCTTCAGCAGAGTACGCGATCTTTAAAAACTCTAATCTTTTTATGGGCTAAGAAGTACTTCTCCTCATGTCTAGTTAAGGTATCTAAACTTTGTATACATTTATTTACTTTATATTAAACAAATTCAGATAATAAATTGGTTATCTGTTTGTATATTTAGGGGTACAATAATATTTCATCTGTTAAAAGGGCTGTATAACTTTTACCTATTTTTGCAGTTTAAAAATGTGCTGTTTTAACCGCCGACATATCGCCGATGAATTGAAAATAAATTCTATATATTTTGCAGATATTTTAGCGAACAGTAAAAACTTCTGCAAGTGCAGTTGGTAAATGAACTTTTGAAAACTTTTTTGATTAGTTTTCAGAATTCTTATTCATTTATTTTCCAGATGTGCTGACGATATATAATAAATTATTAAGATATTTTCGTGTTTAATTATTCCAATAAAATGACGTTTTATTTAAATAAAGTAGAAACTGGAGAAAATAATATATAAATAATAAATCCATATATTAATTCATCAGTATTGGTTACTTTATGATTTATAGAATGATAAACCATTTCACGATTTCATTTGTTAATTTTTTAAAAATCGGTACCATTTGTGTTAGAAGAAACTTGATAATTTTTTAGGATCCTACAGTAGTCTTTTTTGGAAATAAACCTGTAAACTTTTTAATTCTTATTTTTAATTTTGTTTAATTTAGTATGATATGAAACACTTCTGATTCCATAATACCCAAAATATCGATTCGAGAAAACTTGGTACAAACTTGACTTCTTTTCGTTCATTAGTCACATTCACGATATAAAAGATCTGGTCCATTTTTTACATAATCGTTGTACTTTTTTCTTTCTTTCATTGTAAAAACTCACGAAAAAAATTAAAAAATAGACTATTACGACTCTTTAATACCCTCCTGTAGCACGATCACCCTGTGGCTTATTAAAAAATCATGTGCTATATAATTTTATTTTACTTTATCATGTGACTAAATCGACTTTGATAATATTAAAAGTTTAGAATTTTGTTAAGAATTGTAAAAAGTTGAAAAAAATATAAAAAAACTACAGACCCAGCAAACTTCGTTTTGCCTAAGCAAATTTTAAGAGCGTTGTTGGTCCTAAGGAAACAATCGTCGCATAATCATACAATTTAAATTGATTATTAGTAATTTAAAATTGCTTTGAGTTGGGGGAGGTAGCTCCTTGTGGAAGTTGTTGGGACCAAATTTGAGAGCTCTCGCTGTTGTAGTTCTTTAGATATTCGTAAATCAATATTTGCTTTGTAAAGAGGGGACCTCTCCCCCTGTTCCTATCCTTTCTACGTTTTGTTCAGTTAAACAGTTTCTTGATAAAGTTGAGAATATTTGCTTTGTATATCCCTATCGGAATTTTTTATAGCCTATGTCACCATCGAATATACTAGGATCACACTGTAAAATTTCATCTAAATTGGCCCATTCGTTTTGGAGTCATAAATACTCTTAAACTTTATATCACACATAAAAGTTTTAAGAGAATTATAAGCCAAACTTGTAATTAATCGTTCAATACACAAATTTAAAAAAATATCAGAGAAACCAGAATTGAAAATTCATTCCTCATCCCCCATTCTTCAATCTTAATGCAAATATTATTTGTTTGGGAGACTTTCGAAATTTTTGCCCAAATCAAAATTCTATAAAATTTCCGTTACAGAAGACCTATAAATAATGGCAGATATAAAATGTGATGTAATCAGCAAAGTGTAATGTAAAATGTACCGGGAATAAAAGCTGAGAATATAAATAAAAATTAAAGAAATCTAATCCAATTTCTACGGTACTCAGTTATCTATTATTAGATTTGAAAATAAAAAATTGAATCCCAATATGTTATGTAATCTGATACACAAACATACACATTTACATATCTATTTGTCTCAATATTTATATTTCAAATTACGATGAATGAAAATTAATATTTTATTCTTGATTAATTTTTTTCAATTGTTGTAATTGCGTCGTAAGTAAATTAAAAAAAAATTCTAAAAAGTATACAAAATTCTAAAGGTGGCAACTACATACAAACAAACAAACAAACAATTATTTATATTTGTAAATAATTAAATATTTGTATTATTTAGTTATTTTTATAAAAAATACATTTTAAAATGATTATCAACAAGTAGGAATGATATATATTCAGTTATATAGAATTTTTAATACCCTGTTCAAATTACTATTATTATACCCTCCACCACCGCAAGTGATGAAGGATTTATATTAACTTTGTCATTCCATGTGTAACGTTAAGAAGGAATCATCTCAGATCGCATAATATACATATATTCTTGCATCAAATCCAAATCGGAGTCGATTTACGTTCACATACTTAATAATTGACAGAAGTCAATTGAAATTTGGCCTGAGTATTTGCTATAATCCTGCGAACTTGCCTTTCAAAAACATCAAAATCGGTTTAGTATATCAAAAGATATAAATCACCCTGGATTTACCTGCCTCAGATTTCCATTAGAGAGAAGAATTTTAAGAGGAAACTTTTTCTTATATAAGTTTAATACTCGTATTATGACTGTTTTGCTAGATAACAAATCACCCTGAATTTACATTCCCCATATTTTTTAGTAAAGAAATTATTTAGATTTGTTTTACTTAAACACAAGCTAAGAACCGGGGCGCTTTTTTGGTTAGTAAAAAATCCTTGGGAAAGTAATTGGAACCAATTCGAATAATCCCGCTTTTCCCTTGATCCTACCCGTCCTATATTTTGATCAGTAAAACAAACTCTTGAGAAAGTGATTATTGTCGCATTTGTGAACTATTGCTGTTATAGTTCTTAAGATATTCGATATTAAGCTTTTCTTCTCATGATCCTATTCGCCCTTCATTCTGTCTAGTAAAACAGTTACTTGAAAAATTTATTGGGATAAAATTTGAAAATTCTCGGTATAGTGGTTCTTTAGATATTCGACTACAAACATTTTCTTTCTATGGAGGCTACCTCCTCCTCTGATCATATCCATCCTTGATTTCGACGAGTAAGACAGTTCCTTGATCAAGTGGTTGGGACCAAATTTGAAAATTCTCGCTGTTATAGTTCATTAGATATTCGATGACAAAAAATTAATTTGTATGGGGCTGATTCTATCCACCCTACATTTTGTCTTGCAACTAGTTATTGGGACCAAATTTGAAAATTATCCTCCTGGTCCTTTCAAAATTTTTATAGCCTATGTAACTCTCTCTGAGAAAATTTCATTTTCTCTATTATGATCTTAAATTTTTGAAAATTCACTTAGTCTGGCTTTAGCCGCGCCACTGAAAGCGGTGTGTTGTCAGATAATTCTTAAAATACACTGAAAAAAAGTTCAATAAAATAAGGATGTATGACCTTCTGAATATTAATTTCATTATTTCATTAAATTAACGTATTGTTTTTTCATTTCATCTAGAGCAAAGGATATTTTTGTGAACAAATAAGTAAATACTTTTTTCTATGTACTTTAAGCGAAAATTATAAACAGTTTTCACACACACAAGCACGAAATATGGAAATTACTCTTTACCGGTTGCTGATTTAGAGGAAGTGCTACTCATCCTAATTCTATCGAAAAATGCAGAACTTTGTAAAATTCGATTAGGCCGTTTACTAACCAAAAGCATTCTACGATTTTTAGTAACTATTTGAGAAACTATCACATAGTTCCATCTAATTTGATCTTTTCTTTTTCATTTTAGCAACTGACTTATTATAACTTCATTAATTATTTGCGGTGGTGAAGGGCGTAAAAAATAAATCAATCAAAAAAGCCTACTTTAGCTCAAGTAAATTATTTTAGGAACTTTAACTATTACACTGGTGACATTCACTAAGAGCAACAATTCTATATTATTATTTCTTTTTGTTTACTAAAAGATCTCTTATCGGAATGATGTCAATGTTAGACAGCTGCAATAAATTGACAATTTGTTATGTCAAGATTTAAATAAATACAGATGAATATTTCTCTTAGTCTGACAAAATCAAAGTGGCTATCACAGTCCCCATATGAAAGCTTTTACTGTATTTAAAAAAAAAATATTTTTTATATAAATTTTCTCTTAAATGTTTATACAATTTGCGTAAAAATGTTCTATACAAAATTTTAAAAATATTGTTGTTGATAATTTAATTAATTTTCAAGAATTATTTTAAACATTTTAATGGATTTTATAATTAAATGAGAAATGTTATAATATTGACAGAATAAGTATAAAATTTATTATTTTAATTATGTTTTAGAAGAATTTTGTATATAATATAAAGAAGATTTTTGTATATAAAGTTTATAATTATATAGAAAATTTTATGACGGGACCTTAATAAAAAGGCGTTAAGCGTACATATGTCTGTAGCATTTTTATAAATCGTTATTATAATCAAATAAGTTTTTCATTCCAGATTTAAAATAAAAAGGAAATATATACACTACACATATAAACATTTACTTTTCCTTATGGTCCGACTTTAATATAATTTTCTAGAGTATGAATTTAACTGGTTCTAAATAGCGCGCTACACATTAAACTCAGTCTATTGGTATTGAAATTAATTTTTCAGTAACTAAGAGGCAGACGGACAGACAGATGTGTGTTTGAGTTCAAGGTTGGCCTAACCTTTACTGTGGTCTGAATACCGGGTAATTACAATGTGCAAACCAATTCTATAGATATATAGATGTCACAGTATGAACAATAGATTGTGTGGGTATGGTCCGTCCTATATGTGCCACACTTATTTCAACAATTAGACAGATATATCTAGATCGACCCTGAATTAGATTTTTTGAAGGCCTATTAACTTTATGGGCACTAAGATGATTCTATCTTAGTTAGATTAAGTTAGATAATTCAAAACTTGTCGTGTTAGAAATCATAAGAAATATTTGAGATGGAAAAATAGTAAAATAATTGCTACGAAGATTTTTTAGCATATCGCTCACTTGTGCACTTGTCTAACAGTTCATTTCTATCTACATATATGTATATAAACGGATCTGTATTTGTTTGAAACTTTAAGAGAGCTAAATCAATATTCCGATTTTCTTCCATGTGGGATTATTACGTTTCAAAAGTTTTTTTCTGTGAACGTTACATGGGAGCTAGAAAAAGTTATGGATCGACCCTCGCTAAATTTCACACATTGATTTTTGCTTATATTTGTCTTGATTTGACTAATTTTTATTACAATACCAACGTATTTGTAATATTTACGTCCTTCAAAGTGATATTTGAAGGGGGTTGTATGGGACCTATGAGAAATAATGGTCCGATCCTCATATCATTTTGGACACCATTTTAGAATAATATAAAAACAATTT
Organism: Cochliomyia hominivorax; assembly: GCA_004302925.2. Taxonomy (NCBI): domain Eukaryota; kingdom Metazoa; phylum Arthropoda; class Insecta; order Diptera; family Calliphoridae; genus Cochliomyia; species Cochliomyia hominivorax. The sequence goes on from PYHX02000413.1 coordinate 59,966,227, forward strand.
GTGCCAAATTTCATTAAAATGCTTTATATTGAGGACTCTTGTGACCTTAAATACCCATTCCGGGATGAATATTTGTATTGGAGTTAGGTGGACGGACATCGTTAAATCGACTCAGAAAATGATTCTGAATCGAACGGTATACTTAAAAGTGGTGATAGTAATATTTTTTCTGTGTGTTACAAACTTAAGTACAAACGCATTATACTCCAACCACCTATGTGGTGTAGGGTATAAATATATTATTCCCTCAAATGTAAGTACTCTGTAGAAATATGTACATTTATTTCTTTTTAAATATTTGCATCTAAAAATAGCATTCCATTTATGACAAGAAATATTTTCTCGTTTAAGATTAAAAAGATCTTTCAAATACAATTACTCATATGTCCCCCATGTACTCTTTTCATTTCCATTCCGAACACATTAGGGGAGCACGGATTTTAATAAAAAAACGAGAGTTTCCAGCGCTACAGTAAAAGTAATTGAATATTTTTTAATAATATATCTGTATCGTTAAAAACGTTCTTTTCTGTTTTATGTTTAAAATGGAGTTTATCTTTTCCCGATATTTTTTTGTTCCCGGAAATTTAAGAAAAAAATCGTTTATGAGTTTTCCCGGGAATATAATATATTCTATAAAACTAATGTTTTAATAGTTCTTTAAAGAAAAAACACTTAAAATATAGTAAAAACAAGTAGGAGACAAAGCTTTGCCAAAATATCGTTTAATCGATATACATGAAATGCCGGGTCGAATACTTTTATTTTAAATAATTGTATGAACATATTCTAGGTAGTAGTCTTAATTTGAAGCTATCGCTACGGAATTGTTTTATATTGATTATCGAATATATTAAGAACTTTAACAGCGAGAGTTCTCCTTATCCATATCTTCACGCTCGGTTTTACCTAACAAAACTTAGAACGGATAAGACCAGGGAGAGAGGTACCCTCTATTGAAATCAAATTTAAATAATCAATTTAAACCGTATACAACACTAATGTTTGGAACACCCTAAACGAAGTTAACCGGGTCTGCTAGTTATATATATTGTGCGAAACAATTTAAAGTATACTTTCCTATGAGATATGGTTTCCTTTTGTTTGATGTAAAAATTAGTTCACACTCAATTTTTGACTTCGCCCTAATGTTCATGAGTGTTTTTTGTGATGTAGATTTTTATGAATGGAAAATTTTACAAACAACAAAAAAATCATTATTATCAATTTAAGCTTCATTTTGCTGCAGTCCATCGTATTTTTTCTGCTCTTCTTTTTTTTAAATTTTAAATTTCAATATTAAATCAATTTTATGCAAATTTTCAAAAGAAAAATAAAATAATAATTCATCAATCAATTTTAATCTAAACAATTTCACCATATTTGACGTGCAGACGAAAAAAGAAAGAAAAAAAATAATTTTATTTCATTTGATTTTATTTGATTTAATTTTATTTGATTTAAAGATGAACAATAAAGATACGTTTTTTAACGGTTAAATATGACAAAGCAAAAAAATAAATCAAATAATTTAATAATAAAAAATAATAATAAAAAACAAACGAGACAAACAATTTAATAGAATGAATGAATTAAATATTATTTTTGATAACAGAATTCATTTATGTTTATGATAAATTTGTATGTATAGAATGTAAAGGTACAACATATTTGGAGAAATATGCTTTGCCGCCCTTATAAAATAGTCGGTACTCCAACCCAGAGTCCTATCCGTCCTACATTTAGGTCTTCGGAAAGTAATTGACACCAATTTGAATACTCCCGATATTACAGTTCTTTAGATATTCGATAATTAATATTTGCTTTGAGTGGTAGTACTTTTGCCCTTGATCCTACTCGTCCTATATTCTGATCAGTAAAACAAACACTTGGAAAAGTGATCGGGGTCGAATTTGAGAACTATTGCTGTAATAGTTCTTTAGATATTCGATAATCTATATTTGTCTTGTGTGAGGGCTACCTCTCCCCCTTATTCTACCCGCCCCACATTTTGTCTTCTAAAATAGTTCTTTGAAAATTCTTTGAAACGTCTCGAGAGGTACCCCCTTCGAAAATTTTTATAGTCTTTGTTACTTTCGGGTATATGGAGATCATTCTTTTTACATATGTATGCAGATGTACAAATACGATATTATTTTATATAAATCTAAGTTTGTATGTTTATAATAGATTTAGTAAAATGTTTAATATAAATGTCTAAATGATTAATATTAAGTTCTTTTTTGATGTTTCATTTTAATTTTTTTTTTTTTTTTTTTTTTTTTGCACACAAATAGAAGAAAAGGTCCATCAACCTACGTAAAAATTGTTGTACTCTATATTATGCATATTTTGTTTTGGAGCAAATTAATTTTCTTGTACTTTTAAACTATAAAAAATTGTTACAATACATATTGAAATCAGAAGAATATTAAATATAATACATGTATTTAAGATATAATTGTACGAGTCAAATAGAGTTTATGAGCCTAAACCCTATTTCGAGATATAGGACCTTGTATGGGGTCGATCATGAAACATAAAGATGATATTAATTTTAACCCAATTATTTTTTCATAATTTTTTTTGCAAGCTTATTATGGCCCCTATTTCTTTTAATGTGCGACTTGATTTTTAAAACTTTCAGAATATATATTTTTTTCATCAAAGACCTGTCCACAAGCTTTAAACAAAGTTGGTGAATTTAGAAAAAAAACACATTCGATTATGTCGAATTTTAAATACCCTAAAAACGTTTGCATGACAAGCAAATTAAGTAATTTAACGCTTCATCAGTTTAAGCCCCGATTATAATATCAACATTTCACAGCAGGCGGACATTGGTAAATTAACTCAGAATTGATACCCTTGAAGGTAACATAATATTTTTGTGAGTTACAAACTTCTGCCCAACCTGAAAATTTTCCCATACGGTATTTTTAACTAAGATCCTTAAATGATCAATAATACTTATTAGGAAAACAGTATCTATAATAACGTTAAACGGTTACATAAATGCCAAACAACTGGCAAAGCTGGAGTAATTTTTGATATAGAAGAGATTGATTGCAAAAAATATGTATCACAATATGGATAAGATAAATAGTAAAAGTACTTCTATGCTAGAATGCTCTGTCAAAAAAAATTGAGATATAAAATTATTTGTACTTATTAAAACATATAGAACAAGATGTGTCTACCGATACCGATCAGATAAAAGAATGATATATGAAATGGTAAATTGGTAAACTCAAATATAAATTGAAATTATTAACTCCTAAAGGAATTAAACCCTTTTAGAGGATAAATATGTTTAGGAAACTTTTCTATTAATATTCAAAGTCAACATTAAAGAGTACGTGTAAAGTTACTGCGCCGAATATGACTTTTGGAGGAGCTTTAAAAAAGGAAGCAAAACTGGAATTAAATCACCAAATAAATTCTTCTTCAAACATACAAATTATAAAGTACAATTGCAGCTTTATAGTTTTAACGAATATGTCCTCCATGAATGTAAAAGATATATCGCTCATTTTTTTATGAATTATACTATAATGTTCGTTATACAAAAGCTGATATACAATTGGAATAATGTTGTGTTCAAAATAATTAATTATGTAATTTGGACAATACGTGTTTGTTGCAATCATGTCTGATTTATATAGAGTTTGATTTTAAAATATATTCTGTAAATAAAAAAGTAACATTCGCGTGTCATGGTGATCTTGTATCCTTTGATCATTCCAGTGGCCTGATCTTCACTTAAGGAGCCTTTCATATAGTAAAACCTAATATATTCTTCTTATCCCTTAAATCATATCTAAAAATAGGAACTTTAGGATTCAAGTGACACAACATCTACATTTTACATAATTCCTGTCTCTTTCTTCCTGGTAACCTGTCAAAGTTCCCTATTTACTAAATAAGCTATTTTGCTAAAAAATACAAAGAAAGTGTGTATCAAAATTCGTTGTGGACAAACTGTAATTTTATATTATTTTTTATTATTTTTTTGTTGTTGTAGTTTGTAGATTTATTTTGGACAATGATTAAAAGTGTAGGAGCAAAGTCCTCAAGTATATACGACATTTAATACTTATATACATTTTGTTTGAATATGAATATTTATTTTTAATGTTTTTTAAATGATCTTTATATATGTATTTCTTTTGGCGCTTAATGATAACAATAATATAACGGTTGGCGAGCATAAACTGTTTAAGTCCATTGCAAAAAAAACAATGTTTTTTTTTTAAAGAAAATAAAATAACAAATTTGTGTTCGTAATAATAATTTAGAATAAAAAACTTGTTTGTTTTCTTATCAATGGACTTAATCACTTTTACCAAAAATAAAATCATGATTAAATGAATGAATAATTTCTTATAGAAATTCTTCACGTTAAAAGTCATTCTGACGTATTAACATACGTATGAATATATAAACAGGAACAAATTGTTTATAGTTTTTCTTAATTTTATTTTTGTTTTTATTTTTGGATTTTTTTTTGATTTGTGTGTGATAAAGTTCTGAATATTTTACATGATTTTTATTATCATTTTAATGTTTTATTAGATTCAAATTTGATAAAAACAAAAACAATAAGAATTTGAAATTTATAACACATGCAAACGATACGTGTGTTGACCGTGAATGTACGAGAATTTACTGTTATTTCTGATTTATATTCACTTCACTTTATTTTATTTTACCCTACACCACCATAGATGATGGGGGGTATTATGCGTTTGTGCAGATATTTGTTTGAAAGAAAAATTACTTTTAAATATACCGTTTGACTCAGAATCTCTTCCAGAGACGATTTAAGCATGTCCATCCGTCCGGCTGGCTGTCCATGTAAAGCTTGATCGCAAAGTACAAATCGCAGTTTTGAAGATATCAAAGTAAAATTTAGCTTATACTATTATTTTGGCCGAAGGGCGATGCCTATTGAAATTGGTTATGATCGGACCATTATTTCATTTAGATCCCATACAAATGGAGTTTATAGCCCATAAAATTCCTAAATGTAAAACAATTTAGTCCAAATTTTGTGAAAATAAGTCTCATTATATTTTAAAACGATGTACCGAATAATAAAAGGATCGAAACTCATAAATCGCACAAATGCGTGGGTCGTCCATACTTCTTTCAAACTTTTATATAATCCTCTAGAAAAAATTCCTTCACATAAATATCAGTATCATAATAATTTATTGCGCACAGAGACATAAATAAGAAAAACAAATTATACGAGGTCCCTTCATATATTTTCACTTACAACCAACCAAATGCTGTAGGGTATCACATAGTTTGTTTTATTTTGTTTTGTAGGTAAATAGGCTAAATTGATAAGACCTGAGGAAAAAGTAATTTGACTTTGTTTAGATAAATAAAAACAAACATGATTTTTTGACATTCTGAATTTTCTATAGTTTTTATTAATCAATCAAAAACGAACATTATTAATCAAAAACAAGTAAGAATGATATATTCGGCTATGTCGAATCTTCAATATCCTATACCATGCACATACAAACTCACATATACAATCACAAACGCATACGTATTTTATATAATAAGGAAACCTATATTTTTGACTATAACTTGTTTTCTACTGAAGCGATTTTGATGATGATTTCGGGAATAGTAATGAGGTACATATTTTTTGACATTATGGTAATTTATTTTAATTAATATTATTCTAATTTGTCGATTTATAATTGATAATTTTACGAAAGTTCTTCGCTTTAATTTAGAGGTTATTTTCGATATCGGTCTATATCTTTTAACATTCTAAACCAGTTTGCTGATGCGAATGTGAGCGTGCCAACAACAGACAGACGGTCATAGCTATATCGACTTAGATTCGCAAGAATATATTTACACATTATGGGGTTTAAGATGATTCCTTTTTAGCATTACACACGGAATGACAAAGTTAATATACCTTCTTCACCACTTGTGGTGGTGGAGGGTATAACAACAAATTATGAATTTAATTTTAAATTTAAAAAATTTTTGAAGTCGTCAAATCAATTAGGTGAGATTAAATCACTAAAGACTTGTTGTTGCAATTTTTAATGCAAATTCGAAATTTGTTTGTAATGGAATTTTTAATTCTCAATTAAACGCTTATCACCGAATGCACTTGAAGCGAAATAAGTGTTTTTTTTTTATTTCACTGAAAAATAAAAATACAAATATGAAATTGAATATTTGTAAAAATGTAGAATATTAAGTGATTTCAAATTAATCATATCAGAAAATAGCTCAAAAGTGATTTACAATAGGGTAAAGGAGAAATTTGTTCACCCTATAAAGAATTCATGGAAACACAAATGAACAATGGCACCTCCCTTGTTTATCACAACTTATACAAAAGTCGTCGAATGAAAGGTTTATACTCTTAGAATGTTTATATATCGAACAGTAATCACTGAGATAAGTCTACGAGTCTCATTTACGTGAGGCTAAAAGTTTGATCTGATGTGATCATAATGTCCATATAAACAAACATGTTGAAGTGGTAGATTCATTAGGATATTTTTCCTGTGCAAGCATAATTGAGAGTGGCGCATTATTCCAACTGCAAAAATCTATTACAATGATCTGATCACTTCAAAGGAATGTGCTATTTCGAGAGTTAGGTCATGTGTCGCTTCTATTGCAGAAGTCTTGTCTCTGAAGGATTTTCTGAAAATGTAATAGGTTCAATAATCTCTAAAAAAAAAGCGACGCATATCCGTACAAAATGTCCTTAGACAGAAAATGAGTCAGTTACAATTGTAGCGCTATGTTATTCCTTCCTACCTTCTATTAGCTACAGATTAATGAAGTTACATTTAAATCGTTAATTAAAAGATTTGAGGACGCTCATTACGCTCTATATCTTTTTTATATTTTTCTATCACTGATCACTAATACAAATGATTTTGTCCTCCATCGCAATGCCCTTCAGTATAACGAATGGTGATTCGGGGCTAAATAAGGTGACGAAATCATTTTGCAAAAATTTACGCGAAATGATCATGTTGCAATAACTGAAAGTTGTTTTTCTATAACTCTACTTTTCTTAACGATTCTCTCATATAAAGATGAGAAATCTCAGAATGATGAATGACACGGTTTCATATACGCTTTTATGTCAAAAGACCGGTTAACCGGTTTCTGGTTATTTTAAATTAAAAAAAAAATATTATTTAATAGACATTTCTAGTTTAACCAATAAAAACAAATATCGTGTAATGATTTTTATATGGAATGAAAATTTTATTTAAATCCATTATTTCTCCTTTACAGAAACTTTCTTTAATTTCGGATTATGGCTAAATTATAGGTCTATATATCTTTACCTTAAAAGAATATATTGCTATATAAAAAATCTTGTAGAATCGTCTTTATGTCGATTCGATTCATTAGAATTCCATACAGTTGATCTAATTGCGTAACACACGGAATGAAACATTGAAACCGGTCGGTTTTCTGAAATCGGTTTCCGGTTTCGGTTTTTGAATACACTAATAAAGCTGCAATTTGGTCAATTTCAATTTCCATTAGAAATGATGCAAAATGTTTTGCCCTCAATATAATATTTTTTTCTATATTTATGAGTTGTTAATTCATTTAACATTCATTAGAAAATTAGAATTTTCCTAATGACGATTCATGAATAACGAACAAGTACTTGAACCACAATTGCGGTATAAACTAGAAATAGCTCATAATTGATAGAAAACAAAAACAACAAGTAGTTGTAATATATAATAATAATAACATTAACAACGTTTCTTACATAATTAAATAATTACGATTTTTCATTGTTACAATTTGTTTTTTAATTTTCTTTTTTAATTTATTTAATTTATTTTGCGCTTAAATGATTTACGAAATAAAGACGCAATAAAAATGATATTGAAAACCGCTAAAACTTAAAAAATAATAGTAGAAAAATCTATTGATGGATTGAAAAATATATTTTATATCATCAATCTATCAATCTAACAATCGATTAGAAAACCAATTCAAACCCACAAGTTCTCACAAACTTTTAAGATTAATTTCAAATCAAATGTTTTGATAGACAGGAAATGAAGGTAAATAATAATTGATTTCAAATAATAATTTCAAATTTCTCCGATTTCAGTTAAATAAAAAAAGTTGTTTCATAAATTCTTCTTCTTCTTTACACATGTAGATCACATGCAACGTTCGTGTAAAATTGCAATAAAATCGCATTAAAGTGAATTTTATAAGGATTTTTTTTCAAAATTTCAATTGTTATTTTATTATGCGACATTTTATTATGTAGACAGTCATGTGTGCGTGTATGTATGTGTATTTAATGTGAAATTAGTGGAATTACTCATTATCAAGAAATGCGTTGAAAAGCAGCCTAAAAATACATTAAATACATATTTACACTTATAATTACCGCAAAAATCAAAAGTTCACATTTAAATACACTTGAATACTTTTTCAGAAAACGACGCATCTTCATTCAGATTGTGAAATTGATATTGTTGTAGAATTTGACGAGAAATAGCTCATAATAGGAAAGAAATGAAACCCTACATTTTGAATAAAAAAAATTGCAACATTTAGGCTCTAAAAACTTTGCCACTCACTAAAATGGACTCATGAAGGAAAACATGAGGAATATTTTATTATGTTACAAATATCACCTTAAATCTATGACACTTAACAAATGGGTACCGGTTATTAAAAAAAATGTTCTTATCAGTAAACTGGTATTTATAAAAGAATTTATTTAATAAAATTATAAAAGCAAATACCAGACACTTGTGTAGACACACACTTATTTAAGTATAACTACGTAGGAGGTAGACTCTCTTATACAGCGTACACTCCAAGAAATATTGGTAGTTTTAGTCAAATGACAAAATAAATATTTACAAACGTTAAAACGCAATTATAAACGTTATATTATTTTATTGCTTTATCAATATTTTATATTTCAGATTGGTTGAAAACAGATTGGGTGAATCGAATAAGAATTCCCTCTTTAATCGATATATTTTTTACATCCTTATTTACAATTTTTCGGTTTCGAGATTATTGTGGTAATGAAATCGGGTACATAGGGTCACAGCGTGAAACACGTTGTGTATGGAAATATCATCATGATCTACTATAACGATCGACAGTAATGTAAATATTTTCCGGAATTGAATTTATATATGTACTACTAACTTTAAAAAATTACGCTTATTAATTCCCAGGAATTGTTAATACATTTTCTGTGAAGGGGTCAGTAGAACACTGAATCCAATAAAACGGTTTCTTTAATAGATTCAAACAAAATTGGCAAGAATCTCGTCATATTAGAGGTGAAAATTTTTGATTAATAATTGTAGAGTTAAAAACTCTACCATGGTCCTAACAATCTTGCGTTTTTTTCCAAATGGATTCAATATTCTTTTCATATTCAGTATTAAATATTTACTTTATTATCTGTCATCATCTGATTTAACCTGGAAGTTCACTCTTCCCGAGGAACTGAGGTCATACAAGTATTTTTGGAGCGAATAACGTAATTCCAAAACTCATTGAAAAGCACACTTATTGCCTATATCCCATGGGATTGTATTTAGCAACTACACTGATGGCACTTAGAATGGAAACAACGTAAATGGGGGTATCTTCATTGGGAAATTCAACATTCGAATGACATTCAGACTTGAGGATGAATGTAATATTTTTGCAGGCTGTATTCTCAGCTATTCGATATATAATATATAATGGACACAACCTGATGGCTGATGCCCTAACAGTTCTCTCTCGAGAAATACAGTTAATGTAGTATCTGAACATTGTCGCTTTGGAAAACATGCAGCGAGAATGGGTTTTCCTTCATATGATTTTTGAAGAAGTCGCTAGAATGAGGGGGAGGAAACGATTTATTGCTTTCAGAGGCTTACAGATGAGCATCTTTGGCTGCAGAGATACTTAAGGGTTTATTTACTATTGTATATGATTTCACAAGACCGATAAAAAACTATTAGTGAAACAGTAGATGGGAAATATTTGTTTCAGTCGATCAATTTTAAATGCACTTTCATGAGTACGCAAGCTTTTCGTCATGGGTATCAGAAATTATGTCGGGGAATCCCTATTTTACCAGAAATATTGGATTTTTATTGATTTGATTTTTAAAATCCAAACAACCACAAGAGGTGAAGAGGGTATATTTATTATGCATTCCGTTTGTAATGCCAGGAAGAAATCATGTATCAAATATATATATATTCTAACATCCGGCTGTCCGTTGTTGGCACTCTTCAAGAGGAACTGAGGTAATACAAGTATTTTTGGAGCGAATATCGTAATTCCAAAACTCATTGAAAATCACACTTATTACCTATCTCTCATGGGATTGTATTGAGCAACTACACTGATGGAGAAAATGTTTATTATTGTCGTAAGCAGAAAACTGTTTAAAATCAGCAAAATCGAAACAGAAAGTTATAGACTGATATCTGATATAAAATTCCAATGAAGAACTTCTTTTTTTGTGAATTAAAAGCAAATAAAATGTAGTCATTATTATAGTTATATATCGGATCAGTAGTAAAATAGTTATAACCAAAAAAACATTTTATAAATTTCGGAAGTATTAGATGATATGACTTAATGTAATCGATGGTATTTAAGATTTGGAAATCAAAACCCGACAATTTAATGCAATTTATCATTAAATAGTTTAAGCATTTATGATGTTTCAATATTTTAGTACAAACAATCACATGTACAAGTACAAATATGTTTCATAACAAATTTTTTTAATTGAAAATTTTAATCATAACATGATGATGAAAATTTATCAGTGTATTTTTATTTAATTTTATAGAAACAAAATCAAAATGTTAGAAAAATGAATCACAAAATCGAAACAAATTAAATCTGTTTTACTGTCTCTTTTTAATTAAATAAAAACAAGTTAGAATGCTCTATTCGGCTTTGCCGAATCTTTAATATCCTCCACCACAAATGCACTCACACACTTAAAAACTTATAAAACATATACAAATTTTTCCTATATATAACACAGGACCATTTAATAAGTCAAAAAATTAGTTATATTTTCGACTATAACTTTTTTCTACTTAACAGATTTTGAAATTTTTTAGTGCTATTGAAGTGTATATAACCTTATATTATAACAGTTTTACGTAAATTCTTCGCTGGAACTAAGAGGTTGCCTTAGAGATCGGTCTATATCTTTCGATATTCATTGAACTCTGTCAATTATTGGGGATGTGAGCGTGCCAACAACAGATAGACGGACAGTTAGACAGACATATATTTTGATTTTATTTGCAAGAAAGAAATAATATTTTTAAACATAATGGAGTTTATCATGATTCCCTCTTAGCTTTACACATGGACTGACCAAGTTAATATACCCTGTTCACCTCTTATGGTGGTTACGGGTATAAAAATGAGTGCAATTTGTCTTTAAATATTTTTGAGAATCCAGAGGAGAATTTCTCCAGATTTCAAAATGTTAAAATTTATTTCAAATTTCTTTCGAGTTCAATCACTTCTGATTATTATTATTGTCTGAATAAATAGAAGAATTTTTTATTTAAAAACAAAATAAACAAAAATTGAACCTTTTAAAGGTTATTTACCGATATTTAAAGATCAATAACAGAAACAAATATTAAATGAACAGGAACTGATTATTGAAAAGACCCATAAAATTAAAATAAAATTAGGGACTGAAATCGAAAAATTCTTAACACAAGTTTTCCATTAAATCATTAATAAGATTTCATAATGCGTTCACTTGGAATCCTGACACTATGTTAAATAAGTCCTTGAGCACAAGAACAATAAAGTGATATTAATACCAAGAGAGGCAAATTGTCCAAACTACCCGAAACTATATCCAGTGGAGAGATATTGGACTTTTGTTAAAAGACAATTGAACAACACAAAAATGTGGCCAAAAGTGTGATATATTTAAAATTGCGATGGACCATTTGTTCGAGCAATGGTACTAAAATCACCTTAAAAAACTTAAGTAGAAGGGTTTCCGCAAAAGGTTCAGTAATTTCATCACTGGTGATTTAAAATATATATTTTTTGGAAATTGTAATAATAATTTTAATCAAATAAAAAATAAAATTTTAAGTTTTAATTTGGTGTCATTTTTATTAACATATATATGTGTGTAAGAATTTTTCGATCTCACTCCTTTATAAAGTGTTTGTTATAAACCTATTTTGAAATGTTCATAAAATTATCGTTCACTCAACGCACATTAAACGGATGAATGAACAAAATCTAGAATCAACTAGAAAATAAATTATAATTATAAATTAGAAAATTAGTTAAATTAAAGATTAATCAATTTTAGTACGGCCCAAAAGACCTCCCCTAAATAAAGAAAAAGGACACTCTGTTGTTAAAAGTCAGTTTTCGTTTTTTATTATTTCGTAAAATATAAAAATCTTTTTGGGTAATTTTTTTAATAATTTATGAACTTAAAATAAAAAATTAAAATAAAATTATTCCTTTAACATTCAGTTGTAATAACAAAATATTTAATTATTACAATTATTTATTTGTTTACACAATAAGAATCATTAAAGTCCAAACAAAAAATTAATAACAAAACGTATATGTGTATATGTGTAACGCCTTTAACAGATATTTTTACCCTTTTGAAGTCTTATCTTAACTGGCGCCAAGTGGATGTTTTTCAAAAACACTTAAAGTTTGTAAGAAGAAGAGAGAAAATTGTTAAAAATTAAATTTAAAATTTAAGTTGGAAAAAATAAAACTTTAAGTTAAAAAGGGATTTCACGAATATTTTATTGAAAACAAGTATGAGTGTAATAATCCGACTGCATAATACTTTACACCAGGGAGATGTCTACTCCCTGTCTACAAATTATGGACCGAACCTAGTAAATTTTTCTTATACGTTTTGTGATTATGTAAAATGTTTTCTGGATATTCACTTATATGAGATTTTTGTGCCATTTGAGGTGATCTTCGAATTTAGTTTTTTTTGAGAACTATAGGACCGGTCCTATACATCATTTTTGGCTGTATAAATCTTAAATGGATGGAATACTAACACAAAACTAAAATTTATGCACTTTAGAGTGTTTTTTTAAATGGGTGTTTATGGGAGCTTGGTCCTGGTATCTACTTATATTTTCAAATTTGGTGCGTTTTTTCTACTAATTAAACTTATTTATGTCAAATTTATATAAAATGTTTGTATATCTTCGCGCTTTACAATTTCAAAACGCCATCTCAATTCTAATTTCCAATTTCAATAGGCTGCTTCTTTGACCCATACACCCCAAGTTCCCTTAAAATATGTCTAAAATTTTAACCTGTAAGAAACACTTATGATTTAGGTGGCAGTAACAATATTTTTTGTTCTTCCCTTTACGAACGCATGATACCCCAACCTTATATGGTTCTGTAAGGTAATCTGGTTATTAAAGAGGGTTGTAGAGCGACGGATATTTTGCAAAAGAAAACCATTAGGCATCTGCCTTTTAATATATAATGTCTAGTTTTTCAATTACTTTGATTTTATATCCTAAAAGATATTTTCCATTGATTAAAAGTCAAATGAATTCATTTGTGAATTCATTATCACAACCTGTCAATATCACAATCTATAAAATTTACTCGCTCTATAGAATCACATAAACTTGTGGTTGAGGATGAGAGCGTACGACAATTTGAAATAATGTAATGTAGATGTGAGTTCAGACCCAGATCAAATCTAATGATATAAAACGATTTTAGAGGTGAGACTTTTGAACATCTTTGGGTATGAGCTGGGTGCTGAAAATGATCATGTACTGATTTATAATCATTGAGAACCTGTATCTTCACAAGTTCTGTATCTGTATCATTTTCCATAGGGTGGTTTCAATAACTATTATTTCAGATTATCTGATGTTCTCCTTCAGTTTCCTATTTAATCGATTACGTTGAATCATTAACAAAAACAAAAAAGTTAGAAACCATTATCTAACTCATCCTTAAAAATTAAAGAAATAATTTTGGTAATAAATCAATCCATTAATGTTTAAGGATTTTTGTAAAATCCTATCTAGTTTCACACTTATGAAATTTCATCCAAATTGGGCCAAATGTTATAGGCAAAAAATATGTAAAATTTTAACCAGAATATATCCAACATAATTCTATTATAATGGGCTCTTTGCTCATTGATTTCACAAAAATCTGTTCATTTTTGACAGAACATTCCTATCGGATCTCTTCCCGAGATAGAACATAAAACTTAAATAAAAATATAGTTTTATTACAAAACGGGTCAAATGAAATTCATAATGTGGCTGTAATAAAGATGATATCGGTTGATATTTTGTTTAAATATAAGGCGCTACTTAAAGAACAGGATTTAATTCTGATAAATTTTTAAATTATTCTATTGCAAATATTATTTTAAATTTCTTTTTAATTTTTAAAATATAAATGGTAGAGGGTATTTAAGATTCGTTGCAACTGAATAATGTATTCTTACTTCTTGTTAATGAGTACTAATTGAAAAGTATCTCAAGAGTTGTTTGTCACTGTTTTTGTCATTTAAAATTTTATGTCAAAAATTATTATTTTTTTCTTGAAAATTAAGAATAAAAAATAAAATTCTTGTGTTTCAATTGCGTCAAATATTTATGAAGATTCACTCAAAATATTTCTTTAAAAATCAACAAATAATTGTTTTCAAAATAATGAAAGTAAACAATTTCTTAGAATATACAGTGGGACAGAATCGATTTTTTTCATGATAAGAAATGTTCTTCCTTTAGTCACTTGTTTACCTCTTCTGTAAGATTTCTTTACATTGGATCTAATATTCATAGTCTTATATATACAGACAGACCCGTTAGAATTAAACTAAAAATATGAATGAATTTTGAAACAGAACTTTAATAAAAGTGACGTAATTTCAAAAAAATGTATATAACTTCGAGAATTACTGAAAACCTCTTTATAAAAATCAATTATTTTTTTAAAGCTTTTTATTTAAAATGTTAAGTTTTATATTTCCGAAGTTTTTCTCTAAAATCAGTCTTTATATAAAGAATACAATTTTTCATGGTCCACTGTGTCCACTGTAAAGTGATATAAAACAAGTAAAAATGGTCGTTTAACACCGAATATATATTACACTAAAGAAATTAAAAATTATGAACGACCCACAGTGTTTGCAGAACGCTATTTTAGAAATGATTATGTAGCTTTGGAACTCTTGAATATTTTTTACCAAATTTTCACATGAATATTCTCAAAGTGTTTTAAAATTGATTTAGAGTTGGACATGTTTCTAGTATACTTCCAAAGTTAGTCACCTCGTGTTCGTAAACTTTAACAAATATTCAGTAGTTTTAAAATTACATTTCCATAAGAAAGACGTTTTGACACCACGTGGATCGTTTTTAGGGTCTACAGTTAAGTGGGTATGTATTTCCAAATCTGTATATAATAAAAATTTGTTTTAAAATTTTATATAATTCTTAAACAAATTCCAGCTAAAAAAAGAAAATAAAAGCCAAAACCAAATAAGAAGTTATTAAAGAAAAAGAATCCAAATTTGTGACTGATTGTCCATTATTAATTAATTTATTAAAAAAAGAAATTAAATATATTTTTGCCGGCCGGCATTGTCACGCAATATTTACATAAAAGAATCAACCAAAAAAAAAATGAAAAAAAAAAAAAAATAAAAGTCTTCAACAAAAAAGTCTTCAACAAGTATCGCAGATTTTTTTTTTTGTTCAGAATTGAAAAATTGGGACAACAACAAAATTTGTATTTTTATACCCTCCACCACCTCAAGTGGTGAAGAGGGTATAATTACTTTGTCATTAGGTGAGTAAGGCTAAGAAGGAATCATATCAGATTCCATTATGTGTGTATATATATTCTTGCATCAAAACAAAATCTAAGTCGATTTAGCTATGTCCGTCTGTCTGCTTGGCACGCTCATATCCACAGAAATTAAGAGAGTTCAATGAAATTTTGCTTAAGTATTTTAAAATCGGTTCAGTATATTGAAATATATAGACCGATATCTGAGGCATCCCCTAACTTCAAGTAATGAACTTTCGTAAAATTTTCAATATGATGTTTAGTTATATTTTATTAAGTTATATGAACTTCATTCATTACCATTCCAAAAATGTTCAAAATCGGTTCAGTAGCAAAAAAAAGTTATAGCTATAAATATAACTAATTTTATGACTCATTTAATGTTCTCTTGTTATATTTAAGAAAAGGGTCACATAATGTATACGTTTGTGAGTGTGTATGTACGAAACATAACGTAGCTACTTCACACCAATTTGTGGTGGAGGGTATTGAAGATTCGACAAAGCCGAATAGAGTATTCCAAAATAAAATAAAATAAAATGAAACAAACACACAAATTTTGTTTATATTTAATTAAATGTTTATACAAGAAAATTTAGAGAAAAAATAAAATGAAATAAACAATAAAATCGCTTAAATAAAAATTCAACAATTCGTGACTATAATTTTATTTTGGGTAAAAATTCAATATGCCAGTTTCAATTATCCAGAAAATAGGTCTCAGAAATTTATTACGTAAATATTTTTTGAATTTTACTGAATAATAAAATCTTTTTCTTCGAGATGACATCACGATTTTTTGTTAAATATTTATTATTCAATAAAAAAAAACAATTGGTTTTCTCTTTTTTTTTGACAATTTATTTAAGGTTGGAATGAAACGGGCGATATTTCTAAAAACAAAAAAATAATAAAACGTTTCAAAAAGTTAAGTGAAATGTAGTGAACTTGCCGGAAATCGATGATCAAATCAATTACAGTGAACTTGGTGCCCTTAAAGATTTGGATAAATAATAACAACTTGACATTTCAGTATTCAAGCATTTTTTAAATAAATTACTGTTACACGCACAAGACAGACTATACAATATCCAACACAATATTTGAATCAAAGAAGTTTTGAACTGATCACATAGAATATGACTCTGATTTGCATGAAACTCACATGACATCGATTTTAATCATATGTGGCGACTTTCAAAAGTTGGGATTACATATATGTTTGTTATAGGTAATTATGGACTGATCCCCGTCAATTCAGCTTATATAAATCTTAATTGTGCAGATTATCGATACAATAATAACATGTTTATGTGTTCCAAACATATTTTTGGTAATTTGTTTCGTAAAATCCTTTAAATTTGACACATTGTCATAAAATAAAAGTTTTTAGCACGAGATCTTTGTAAATTTGACAATTAGAAATATATCTAAAACCACGTTTAATGGTCGCTTATAAATCCATCTATATATGTAGAGTATATATAGATGGTTTCAAACGTTGCCGCAGAGTATTAAGAGTCTTGGTGTTGAATTCACAATTAGGTTAATCTAAAAGAGGTTTCTATTTTGAATGTATTGGTGCTAAACTTTCCTTTAAGATGACTACTGGTGCAAATATCATCCTTAAAGGGGTGACCAAGTGTTTAAAATATTAGCAGATATCCGGGGATATGAAATTTTTTTCCGATAGTAGACAGGTTGTTAGGAGTACAACAGATGTCTATACGTCATCAATTTTAACAACCGAATGTCGAGTATCTTTGAATAAGATGGAGAGACATTTTATATATGAGTAATCCTAATTTGCGATCACCAATCTTTCAGATACAGATTGATTTTTCTACAGGTACAGATTGATTTTAAGCAGCGGCTATACAGCCGTAAGGGGGGCAACGCTTAACGACTAATGGCAACAGAGTGCGATCCAATAGTGGAACTATGTTTAAATTTCCTTCACATTGCCATTAGTTTCAGAAATAACTTTAGTCGATTCAAGTTCCATAGTAGAATTTCACATACATATTTTTCTACTTCCATGCCCCTCACTTAATGTTTGTATCGCACAGAGAAACATTACTTCTTGCACCAATCGACACTTTCTGAGTCCATTCAAAGATGTTGATTTCTACTTTTTGGAGGTCACAATTTTAAATATTTAACAAAAATTTAAACTCTCATACATGTCCATTTTTCACAGCTCCTATATAAAACCCATATTGTAGTATAGAGCTGATTTTAGGCGACCATAGCTTTATCTCTCTGTTAGTTTATTCCATTTAAATGAATTAATATTTACAATTTGAAGTATAACAATTCAAACAAATTTCAATAGCCCAAGACCAGTGAGATATTTATCTCATTGAAGCAAATGATATATTAAAAAATATTTAATATTTTCCAAGATCATTTAGAAAAAAAAAACAATAACAAACGACGTGAATTTCGTCACATAATCTAAAATCAATATAAATACTTAATAAATAAGAATACTATATTTAGCTATACCGACTTAAAAATATCGCTGCACATACTTATTTGGTATAGCAATGAAGCCGCATTAAAGTAAGTATAAGATCAAATATTGTTTTAAAATTGAGATTGCCTCAGATATCGGCCAGAACTTTTTGCTAATTATATAGCAAAATGTCATGTTAAACAAGAAACAATTTGATTCGGATTATTAGTGATGTTTATCAGATTTAAAAAACGATCCTTAATTAATGTCTTCGTGCTGTTGTGTACGAACTGACAAGCTTAACATACCCTCATTTACAGTTTATTTTGATGTAGCGTATAATAAACTGGCAAATCCATTTAAAATTGTGTGTGACACTGTCTGCTGATACAAAAATACAGTCCGAATTTTTCCTTTTTACGTCAGCATCATATACTTAGATGCTTAAAGTGTAATTGGAATGATACTATTTTTATAAAAAAAAAAATACGTAAGAAAATATACATCTCTTTGCTGTTGTTGTTATCTCCAATTCGTAAACAACTTCGTATATTCCCGACAATAATAAATCCAAATCAATAATTTATTTTTTGATAATTAATAATTATTGATTTATATCATTTTAACGACAATCATTTACGATTACAGATTATAGAGTTATCAGACTGCTGAGTTCTTCTTTTGATTTATGATGAAATGTTAATGCAATTAAAAAAATAGATTACTGTAGTTATAATCTTATCGGATTTTTTATATGGACGTAAATAAAAAAAAAATTGATGACGATAATACTTGTTCTGTAGTCTATATTCTGATGTAAGTCGATTAAAGTCTTTTTGTCTTTTGGCAAATAAAATCAATTATATGAGTTTTAGGTTTAAGGTTTAATTTTGTGTTGGCTTAAATTGATATATTAGTGATAGAGTAATTAATTATATAGTATACAAGTGGCAAAATTTTAACTTATATTTCCTTTTTTTCGCTAGAGGGTTAAATATGTTTACATACCACTCGATATGGTGAAAATCTTTCATTTTATATTTTTAATAAATAAAATAAAAAAGTTCCAATAGATGAGAATCTTATCTAAAGAAAATTATTATTTTAAAAATCCGGGAAGCAGGAGGAGGGGACAAATGGCAAAGTCTAAATAATATTTAATTAAATAATCTAACTTAATTAAGTATTTTATTGTTAACATAACAAAGCAGAACAAAATTATTTACATTTGTAAAATGTTACATATGCGATTGATAATTTTATAAATCATATTACCCATGACATCGGTAACAGAACTGAATGTGCAAATATTCAAAAGACATACTTCTTGAACTTTGAGATACGCCCCATTTGTGAAAAGTTTAGAGGTATTGTTTTTTAAATCCAAGCTTTCTGACAATCACAACGCACTGAAGTGGATCATAACTAGAGATGCAGATAAGACCGCGTTACAGCCTACAAATATCGTGCTAAAGGCTTAAAGGATTATTATTTACTGATTTCGTAAAGACTTTAAAAAAGTCTTTTTACTTTTTACTAATAATATGTCAGTTACTATAATTTTATAGCAACTATATTGTATATGGTTGAACCGATTTTTCCAAATTATGTGATAATTATGATGTTTTGCCGCTTTACAATTCCTCCGCCCTCCGCGCGATAAAAGTAAGACTTTAACATGATGTAAATATCTGATTTGTATTATTATACACTATTCAATAATCAAAGATCAAAATAGTATATAGTAACGTTTGAAACAACATTGAATTTTGTATTATAATTATCTGATGTGTGCGATTCAAAGGTGATGCTGTCAAAAAAAAAGTCAAGGAGCAGCCAGAGCCCTGATTAAGAATTATTACTCGATGAAGATTGTGATCAAATCCAAGAACACAACAAGACATTTCCAGAAGTGTGAAAGTAATGGAAATTTTTCATACATAAATCGACGTTAAATGACGTTGAAACAGGGTTTATACAACGGAAAAGCTGCTTCAATTTTTTAAAGGTAAGTTTTTTTGGTATCTAATTGTTAGAGATAATAAAATGTTGAATACATTTCGAATATCACCGGTGCAAAAGGAGAAAGAGAGTAAGAGAGTTAAATTTTATGTCATTCACATTTCAGCACGATAAAGATCCAAAACAACCAGCTCACGATGCATTGTGAAGATGTCGCTTGGATGTAATACGGTCTATGGGTTGCCACATCTTCTGCAGTTTTCAGACTTTAATCACATCGAGAACTTTTGGAAAAAATTGATTAAAAAAGTGACTTAAAGGCAGTTAGCATTATTAAAAGATTAGAAAAATTGGTGAAGATTCAAAGTTGGTACATTTCATGCCATATAATTAGTTATATTTTTCATTATAAGATTTTTTACTGAACCGATTCTAATTTGTCAATTTGTAATTGACAATTTTATAGAAGTTCTTCTATAATTAAGGGTTGCTTCAGATATCGGTCTATATTTGTTTGAACCGATTTTGTTGATTTTAAAAAGGAAAATTAAAAATACTAAAGCCAAAACTTCATTGATCTCCATCACTTATTGTGAATGTCAGCTGATGATGATGCCTTCTTATCATTTCATATAGAATAAAAAAACTTAATATTATTCCCTTCACATGAGCAATATTTTGAATGATGTTTAGACTGATTATGTTATTATAATGTTTATTCAAAAATTTACCTTATTAACCGAATATTATAGAATTAAAGCGATTATTCTTTGTTTGTTGCAAAAATTTATCTCTTTAAAAATTAAAAATTCTCCAAAATATTAGGGATACACAATCTGAAGGTTATAGATTCAATTCAGCGTGAATTTTTGTTCGGATTACTGGAATTGTTGTTATAATTAATTAATGTTTCTATTATACTTTTAACAAATATTATAATAAGTTACATAAAAGATTGAATGAATTAAAAGAGTGATCTTTTTCTCTCTTGACCCTAAATGAATAGATGAAGCTCATAATAATAAAAAGTCTATTTTAAAAAACCTCTCATTTCATTTATTGATAAAGTGGGACCAGAAAGGACATAAAAACTTTTGCTATGCAAAAAAATAATTATAAAATTTTTTTAATTATAATTCAATGAAAAAAACCCTAATTGTCCTTAATCTGCGTGGTTGGCTATTTCAATGAAGAAAAACTCTTCAATATAATAAATCGTTTTAGGAAGAGATTTATAAATAAAAAAAATACTTAAATGTCAATCGCACACTTGGGAAAATCTAATACAAGGATTTGACTAAAAAGCCACAAAAGTCTGAGAACCATCAGAGCAGTTGAAGGAAATAAAAAAAATTAAATAGAGATTATGTAGCTTTTTTTCTAAGAGGCAACAATCTCTTTAAATGAAAATCCTACATAAATATTTAAATTATCCTAAACATATAAAAAAATAGGAAACCAAACATTTACATACACATACACACATATACATATAACCATCTTAACACATACCCTCTAAAGTGTGTATCTAATAAAATTATTTATTATGAAAACACAATAAAAAAAATATTACATAATGTTGTTGTTGTTGCTGCTGCTGGATATAATATAAAATAATATTATGTATTTACTGTAAAAGTATATATGTATATGTATGTAAAGGATGAAAATTAAATAACAAAAAAACACTCATTATGTAATTGTGAAATAAACATCTGTATGTATGTTTGTATGTGTGTGTGTGTGTGTTTAATATTATGTTTTATATAGAAATAACTACATTGTATTTGTTTTCCTCAGTATCTCGAACATCATTTTCTACACCCACAATCTGCAAAATGTATAACAGAAAACAGGACACTGATGCTTTTTTGTTTTTGCTATTTTCAAATACATAAACAGTTTCCTTTCCATTTTTCATTTGTCTGTGTGGGTGGGTGCTTTTGAAATAGAATGCGGAAGTAAATATTTGTTGTTTTTTTATTTCGAAAACTAGAGAGAGAAAGAGAACAAGAAGAGAGAATATTTTGGGAATTTGTAATTTTAGTGATGCCAGAAAATGTTACATAAATAGAAAACAAAATATTTATGGATTTTTATTACGTTAAAGAAAGTAGGGAATTTGTTGTTATATAACTTTCCGAATTTAGCAATAGAATGGTTGAATTTTGGAAAAAAGTAATCGCAATAAACTTTTTTCATATGAAAAAAAAATAATAATAAAAAAGTTTCGTTAGTTTTTTTCAAAAAGACCAAAAAAACTCATAAATTAACACATTATGACACTTTCAAGCAAGTAAAAAGTCTCTAAATCAGTTCCAAAATTAACATCTTTATACCTTCAACCACCACTAGTAGTGAAGTGGGTATTTTAACTTTGTTATTCCGTATATAATGATAAGAAGGAATCATCTCTGAACCTATATTGTATATATATTCTTGCATCAAATCTGAGTCGGGTTAACTGTGTCCCTTTATTCGACTTAGCTTTGTCCGCCTGTCTGTTTGTTGTTTGGCCTAAGTATTTGCTATTGTCCTAAAAAGTTTCTTATTTAAAACCAGCAAAATCGTTTTAGTATGTTAAAAGATATAGACCGATATCTAAGGCAACATCTAATTTCAAGCAAGAAATTTCCGTAAAATTGTCAATTATCGAAAATATAAATAATTATCAAAAATATAATCAAAAAAATATAACTAATTTTATTACTCATTAAGTGTTCCTGTGTTTTATTTAAGAAAAACGTTGTGTGTGTATGTGCGAAACATATTGTATTTACTTCACACACATTTGTGGCATATTTTTTTAGAGTCCACTACATCAGTCTTTATTGAATAATTTATTTATTGGGTCTTTATAACAAGAGACTTCAATCTAAAACAAACGATCAGATTCTCTTGATTTTTCGTTACGTTAATCTACAAAAGAATTCTAATGTCGCCATCTTTAAAAAAATTTATTTAGTTACTTTTCTCATACATGACTTTAGCGAATTCACGATAATAAAATTTAAATAGCTTTTCCTATAGCCAATTTAAAAGAAGTCATTTCTAGATGCTTTCAACACTAGAAAATGAAACAAAATTTAAACACATCGATTACATGGACAGATTGGCAGATAGCATTCCATCGAATCAGGAAGTAAAAGGTTTATGGACTCCATTACATACATATAAGGCAAGGGCAGAGAATAACAGTCTACTATCAGATAGTCACTATGCCCATCTTGAGGATCAATCTACCCAGAACCTCACTACACAAGGTTGTGAGAATCATGGAGAGATGTCGGTATTTAAACACTAATTATTGGCTTGAACCACCTAAGGACGATTGCAATTTAACAGGCTCTCAATACTAATAAAAGTTATTTCACAAAAACCTATTTACCAAGGTTACGGATGAGTGAAAATGCTTCTTTGGATAACGCAAAGAAATTCTTGACGGGAATTATCTTTGAAACAAAACACTTTGTACAGAGTTATCAAGGAAATAGTGACTTATAGCATCTGCTTTATATATACAGCAATAGTAAGTTCCATTCAAACCTTAGAATCTTTGATTTGGTTGATTGCAACAAAGTAAAAAAATGCTATAGATCAACTATACAGAGTTCAATGTTCCTTCTGCATCATAATAATTAAGACTCAATCATTGCCAGAGGCACTGAAAACTAGTTTATATATTGTTCCTGTTGACCTATACGTCATGTGACAAGTTCACAATTGGTTGGTCTATACAGAGGAGTCTTAACTAAGCTATTTCGGATATCTAACATAAGTCCTGAGAACTGCGCATTAAGATCTCTTTGACAATGAACAGGCTGATGAGCTTGCCAAGAATGTTTGAGCATTTAAGATATTCAATGTGTAAAAACTCCATTTGTGTGTATTAGAAGTATATTTTCTTACTTTCTCAATCAGACCCAGGAGAGATGGTCTTATCTAGATCAATTCAAAGTCACTAGAGAGATGTGGTCTGTTTTGAATCTAGGACAGACTAAAGAACTTTTAAATTACAGTGGTAAGATATATGGAAAATGAGGGAAACCGTGTGATATGAAACTTAAACGAGAGAAATATATGCGAGTGTCAGGAAGAAGGTTTTGTAAGAAATGTGAAAATACCGGTATTGATTGGTCTGTTTTCCGTTTATCACAATGATGTTTTTCGTGGCTGACAGAAAAGTACTTCCCTTGAATCGTAGTATTGGCCAACAGTTGAAAATGTCTTATTTTTAAAAATGGTTGATACAAATTTTGAAACATGATTTTTATTTGTTTTTATACGAGGTTCAATTGATTCATAGGAAATCTACTGACCATTTCAAGCGTAGTAAATATGCCTCGTGCGTTTTGGCTGAACCTCGTTTAATATTTTAAATATTTATCTACCATGAAAATATTTCGAATTAAAATTCTATTGTATGATCATGTAATTACACCGTGCAACAGAAATTGAATAGTTCACTGAATAAATACTGCATTCTCAGATTTACTCAGTAGTTTCGTGTTTCGAGAAGATTATTAAAAAATAGTATGATTCAAGCTCAAGTTATTGAAGCGAAAGAAACTTCCATATCAGCGAGTAGCATCCTTTATGGATGTCCTCTGTTTGTGAGTGTGTGTGTGTGATTTATATATGTTTGTATTTATGTATATATTTGTATATCAAAAACCAAACATTTTTATGACAGCTATTTAACTCGAATAAATAATAACAAAATAGCAACGAACATTACCAACGCCGTCAATGGGTCTACTCCTAAATTTTTAATGTTCAGTCAGAATCCGTATGTTTGATATACGTTTTTTATTATTATTTATTTTATTTTATTTTTTTTTTTTTTTGAAACTTAATTTAATAAGGAATCATTTGCCATAATAACAACAATAATAAATAGAAATAAAAAAGTTAACTTGATTTCAATCAAAAGATTCAAAAATTTAAGCTCAAAATAAGCGACTGTTTGAAATAACCTTGAACTGACCTCTTAGAAAGTAATTGCTCTAATGTTTGTTCCAGATTTATTTTATTTTTTAAAATTAGTTTGTTGTTTTATTTTTATGATATTTATTTTTTAATTTAAGCTATAATTTAATATTTTTATTATTATTTACTATATTTTTTTGCTATTTTACGATTAATTGACAAAAAATAAGTAAAGAACTTTAGCAGCAGAGAAAAATCCCATTTAACAAAATAACAACAACAAAAAGTAATTTTCTGCTTCAACCGGCAAACAATCAACAACAACAACACCATTTGCAGCATTTGCTAGAAGCAACAACAACAAGTCCAAATTATACTCACATTCATTCTTCATCATAAAGAGGGGGTAAAGTTTAGTTACGAAAAATTATCTCACAAAATAAAACAACAAATAATAAAAGTAAAATTTTTGAATTGTAACGCTCACGTAGAACAAAATGAGTATGTGTGTGTGTTTTTTAGAGAATAAAAAGAATTATTATAGAATTAGTAAGAATGTATAGTCGGTGAAGTCTGACTTTCCAATACCTTATGTTAGCTACGAATAATTAATGAACGACACTCGTATAATTTGATTTTTTTTATTGATTTTATCGTGATACTAAGAGTTATGTTAAATTTATAAATTTTAATTATTACAATACCAACGTATATGTGAGATTTTTCATTATGAGAAATAATGAACCCACCCCCGTATATTTTGGCAAATCGTTTTAGAATGTTATAAGACTACGTGTCTTGACCTGAAGAGTATTCACAACGTTAACATGAACAACCGGAAAGACAGACAGGCGGATGGACAGACTTCGTTGAATCGTCTCAGGGAGTGATTCTGAGTCGAACAGTATACTTAAAGATGGGTCTAACGCCCTTTTTTCTACATGTTACAAACATCAGCACAAACGAATAATACCCGAACCACCTTCCGTGGTGTAGGGTATAAAAATAAAGAGTTATTCAGAAGCAGCAACAACAACAACTAAATGGAAATATAAATAGCGAAGTTTGCAAAAAAAGTATCTTAAATTGAAAAGTGTACACATGTACATATGAACATGTATGTATATCTATGTTTGTATGAGTGTAAGTATGTACTCTTCGATAAATATTCACATTAATGATGCGAATTAAATACACAATTTAAGTTATAAATGGTACTTTTTTTGTTTCAATTGGTACTAAAATACAAAATAGAATAAAAAAATCAATAAGAGAAGTAAACTGAATATTTATATATAATCTGTATGTTTGACACTTATATATAGCACGACCTAACATTTCCAGAAGTTCCTAAAACTAAAAAAATGCTTTTCAGAGTTGAGTATTTCCGGGAAGTATATACAAAGCATAACTTCAAAATTTTCTTTAGGCTTTTGATTTTTATACCACCAAAAGCGAAAAATCAAATATTAGGAATTAAATATCATTTAAACGCATTGAAGTCTTAACATCGTTCAGTGCAAATTTCACTAGGTTATGAGAATTTAAAGGTCCATTGGTCATCTATTGGCAAGCACATATAAGTGGGCTATTGCAAATTTTAGTAGTGCATTTTCTGGTTGTATGAATTTCAAACATTCATGATCACAATATATGACACATGATACATATTCTTGAGATTTCTGTACTTAAAAGTAATTTTATCTTGGATTTGGACAGATGTCGAATGTCTTCATATCTGTGAGTTTTAAGAGCTTAAAACCACATTTCGAAAAGACATTTTTATGTGTGCCACGTGAAATACTGAACCGACGAATTCCATTAAGATTTGCCTAAAAATAATACTACACCAAAATAATATATGCAAAATTTTAATAAGATGTCTCTATTATCCCTCTGTGATCTGTAGAGTATTCACAACATTTACATTGACAGTCAGACGGAAATTGTTTATTCGATTTAGATTTAATTAAAAATGTAGCTTAATTTTTCCACCATGATGGAGTAGGTTATAAGACAGATCACTTCATACTTTCCTTTATTACAAGGCTCGTCACGACTTTCAAAGTGATTTTATTAAGAAACTTTATTCTTTTGGTTCTAAAAATGTAGTCTTATTCGATGATTTTCCCTCTCATCTCATCTCTGATTTGAAAATGACAAAAATACTGCGTGCACACATTAAATACGATTAAAACTACTGAGAATAAAATAATGAACGTGATATCTGATTTTTTTGGAAAATAGGTGGGGAAGTACACCAGTTAAAAAATGTGATTAATTTAAGATTAAAAAATGGTTTCCATTGTTTTAAATAGAATGAAGCGATAAACTATTTTATATTTTTATTTTCTTCAATCAATTAAAAAATCATTTTAGAAATTACGATGGTACAATTTTTATATAACATATTTTTGGAGAAGTTAATCAATATTGATATTTAAATAAATTCTAAATTTTATTTTTCGATTCATCTTCAATTTAATTCACGAGTTCCGATTATTTTGCACTACAATTTTAAAATTTCAGATTTTTATTCAAATGACCTCTAAAAGCAGAACTAAACATTTTAAATTTCTTCTGAATAATATAATGAAGTTTAATTTAATAAAAAATTCTGAACACGATAACAAATCAATTAAAGAAATTATTTTGTATTTTCAAAATAAATGCAATTTATTTTATTGTTCAAAACAAAAACCCCAAAAAAAAAAAAAAAAACGTTTTAAGTCTAACGAATAATAAATTGATATGACATTTCAAAAATGTTACGCCATGACACGCCCACAGAATGACATTTTTGGTGATATACATATGTATATTATTTATTTAGTTATTTAAATAACATATTAAATGCAAATTATCACTAATATAATATATGGACTCGGAAATTTCTTTAATTGTGTGTTAAATAGATTTAATTAGAATTTTGGGTGTGATTTTGAAGTTTCTATTATTAAACATTTTTCTAGCTTTTATAGTCATAATTTAGTTAACCGATTTACGTGTTCTTATAGAAAGATAAATGGTAATTATGTCACAATTAAGGAATCATGGTTTAACGGTTCTTTTACAATTAATGATTATTTTAAAAGCTCAGAAATATATAATTATCAGACCCGGCAAACTTTGTTTTGTCCAAAAAAATTTAGGTCGTAGCTGGCCCTAAGCAAACATTAGTTATCATATCATTATCATACGATTTAAATAGATTATTAGTAATTTATATTTGCTTGGTATGGGAGGTACCTCTCCCCCTGGTCCTATCCGTTCAACATTTTGTCTAGTAAAATAGTTCCTTGAGAAATTTGAGCTGTTATAGTTCTTTAGATATTCAATAATTAATATTTGCTTTGTATGGGAGGTACCATTACCACTTTTTTCAAAAATTTGGGATAAAAATTTGTTTATCATCTAACATTTTTGAGCATCAAAAAAATCGATATATCTTTTTTATAAAATTAAAAAAAAAACTTGGATTTGTTTGAAGACAATATCACTGAACCAAGTAAATCATTGGGAATATTCTTTTGGACACAGAGTTTGATTTTAAAAGATCAAAATCGATCGTAAATATTTTTTCTGTTAAAGAAAAATTTAAAGGAATCATTTATACTGTCTTGAACCATTATTGTTATTGTAAACTTTATGCATTAAAAAGTGATTTTAGGAAAAATACTTCATTTAAGACCAATATGACAAAGCTTTACAGAACCTCTAAGTGCATTTGAATAAAATTTTAATTAATTTAACACATACAATACATTCTATTCACGGCTCTTTTAGGAGTGAGAGAGAGCAAGGACTTCATACCTTTAAAATCAGGCGTTTATAGGCCTTTTTTTGACCTTCAATGTCCCTCTGAGCAATAATGCTTCAGCTAAAATATTTTCAGATAATGTGATCCTTGTCATTCCAAAAACAGTAGTACTCGTCCCGTGGATAGTTTTTCACTTATAGTATATCGGATCCAAATTTGATCAGATTTTTCTCAAATATATATTTTATTTTAGTAAATATGAGAATTTTGTAAAGAAAAAAAGTTTTACAGTTACAAAGCGCATTCGCTACCATTATTATTTTCAACGAAATTTGTTCTTAACAGTAGTGGGAAAATTCAGTAAAATTCAGACATTCATTTGAGTCCATTTATTTAACCATTAAAAATTTTAATAGCGTAGATGAATAGTGATTATGTATATTGAGTTGGAAACGAATCTGTTTTCGTTCGTGGAATGTTCTTATTTTTAACATTCCAAAATTGTACTTATTTTAACTCTCTCGTGATTCTTATTAAATATAATTGGAACTATGAATGACTAAGCAACATTTGATTCAATTAATAACATAATTTCAGAACAAAAGTCACCATTAAATCAGATATTAATTTTATGAGATTTTCGTTTTTATTAATTTTATTATCCATAACTAAAGAAAAAGTTACATAAAAATATTATAATTTTTCCTACAAGAAATTTGGAGCCATTTTACATCAAACCTCTCCAATTAAAAAAGAAACCATCCCAAACATTTTCAAAAAATGTTTTCATTCATAAAATAAATAAAAAAGCACGTTTTTGGGGTAAATTTGAAGAAAGTGTGAAGAAAAGGAAAACAAAAACAAACAATTTTAAATATAAATATAACCCATCCCTGTATAATATAAAAAACACATGGTTACTGAGTTGTCCTTCCCCATTTATTTACAAAATTTGTACAAGAATTTTTGTTGTAGATCTATTTTTTACCTTCTTTTTAGTTATGTATAGCGGTATGTATGGTGGTTAGTTAAATGTTGGTATATAAAAAAATGTTGTTGTAAGTATGTGTATATATTTACTTGTAGTTATGTACGCAAAAGTTTATATGTTTGTATGCCAGAAGCTTTAAATGTTTGTTTTTGTATTTAATATTACGGCAGAGATGGCACTACAAGTTTTAGATTATTAAATGCGTCTGTACTGTATGTTTGTTTGTTTGTAGGTTTATATGTTTTGAATTGTCTGTTCTATGTAAAACTGCCACGAATGGATTTAAATACAAGAAAACGGTGGAGAAGACACAAAAAACTAGTAAGAATGATATATGCCGCATCTTGAATACCCTCCATCATAAATGCTTATAAACTCACACATACAGACGTATACAATATATAAAAGTTTTTTTCTAAAATATAATACGGAACACGTATGTGTCATTAAATAAGTTATATTTTTGGCTTTATTTTTTTCTACTGAGCCGATTTTGATGAGTTTTGGAATGGTTATAAAGTCCTAATATTATGGGAAATTTCTAATTTGTCAATTTTTAATTGACAATTTTACGAAAGTTATTGCTTGAACATTGAGGTTGCTTCATATATCGGTCTATATTTTTAATAATACTGAACCGATTTTGCTGGTTTTTAACTTCTCAGGACTATAGCAAATGTTAAGGCTAAATTTCATTGACAGTTAGACAGACTTTGACTCAAAAATATATATACATTATGTGGTCTGAGATGATTTCTACTTAGCGTTACACACGAAATGACAAAGTTGATATACCACAAGTATGAAAAAAAACTGAACAAAAACAAAAAATATGTGGAAATTTATCGATTTTTAAGCAGGCAGAAATAATCACACAGACACACGCATAACACACACACACTGTGGAAAAAATTACCCCCAGCAAAGGGGGTCCTGTTAAAAGCGTCTGTCCATCATTTACTTGAGAAATAAAGTAAAATTTATGTTTTATATTTTTCGTCTATAAATAATTTTTTACATAAACAAAAATAAATAAAAATTTCTTGTTATTTTGCAAAAATTCTGTGTTTAAAGAAAAAATTCTTAAGTAAATTTTCATCTAAAAAAACAGTTTAGAAAATTCTCTATACCATCGGGGGAAAAGAAGAAAAAAATCATTTTTTATTTTATCACAAAAAAACTTAAATTAAATTAATTACTTTGTTTATAAAAAATATAGTTTTTTTTTCACTTTTTTCAATCAATCGATAAATGCAAAAAAAATCTTTTAGATTTTAATTGATTTTAGCTGTTTTTTTCTGTTCTTCACTTTTTGAATTCACACTTTTTCTTTAAACAAAAAGAAATTCTTTATATGGACTTGGATTTTTTCTGTATACAAGTAAAAGATGTGTGTTTTTTATTCCTTTTTAGAATTCACTCTTTTCTTATTATTTCACTGTTTGTAACAATAAAGAACTTTTTGAGGCTTTTAAGAGGATGAAGACGTTTTAAACGACTGATTCCTTCAGAAGACCGAACAAAACTGAGCGATTATTCGCAGCTCTTTATGGAAAAATGCACTCCATACAATTGCGCAAACAGCGTTACCAGCGCTTTTTAATTTTGCTCTCATTAAATGGGGATTTTGCTTGGTGGTCATAACTTTAATGACATTTGGGGTGTTTTCGTTTGAATGTGTAGGAATTTAGTTTTTGTTTAAGTTGTGAACTTTTTTTCATTGTTTTAGTTAAGTTATATACTAATGAGGGGTGCAACTAAGTTTTTATTATGGATTTTCAGTGTTTTACTATTTCTCTATTCACGGACGGGAGAACCTGTCCGTTGATAGAAAACCTAATTTAAGCAGAAGAAATGGCTCATATAATGTTTCTAAAGAGGATTTTTAAAATTGCTCCCAACACATTCGATAGGAAAGCAGCCTGGATAGCTCAGTGCTCGGACTATTTGTTACGATAAATTAGAAAAATATGAAATATTAAAAATTTAGAGGCCAAAACAGAGTATGGGAATTTAAGTTTTCTAAAGAAAATATTCTTAAGCACGTTAATAGAAGGGTTTCCGAAAAAGGTTGAAAACTTATACATATACGTGTGATGCGAATTTTTATGATCTCTCTAGTAAGCGTTTAGTAAGATAAACTAATTTTAATAAAAATACTGGTTACACATGTTAATACGATGACAATTACTAGTATTATTCACACAGGGTAACCAAAGTATAGGTACGATGTATTTTTTCTAATCTGATTTCTAAAAACTTTTCATGATGATTTTTCAATAAATTTTTTTAAGATTTACAAACTCTACTAAAGGAGTATAAAGTTATGTGTCGTTGGTGGAAGCTTACGGTCACAAGTACCTACTCAATAAACTAATAATTGTTACTTGTCGAGAATTATTGCAAACGCAACTTCACGACCATAAGTGGTTGGAATATTGTTAAATGATGTGCCAAATTAAACGTATAAGTCGGTATTGTATTACGAATACGTTATATTTGCGAATTTCCAATAGGTCCATAATTTTCATTTAGCTACCGTATAATCAAGATATTATACAGTTATAAAACAAACATAATATAACTTTATGCTACAATTAACAAAAAAAGTAAATAATGAAAATTATACTTTTAAAACTTTAAGTATTACAAGTGTTTAATTAAAAAGTTTTTTATTTTCATGTGTGGTCTTTAGGTCCCGACAACGCCTTTTCCAAATTCATCGGCCCCTGAAGGTACACAGAAAGAAACATGCAGCAAAATCAACATTGAACATAATTGATTTGAAATTTAATATTTTTTCTTTTAAATATTTTTACATTTGTGGTGAAATAATATTGTACATATTAGAATCTTTCGATCTTAATATATAAAATTATACAACGATAACTTTTAAAAGTTATAATTTTTAAATAGTAAAATTTTAAGAATATTCTCAAGAAACTATATTCAATGTGAAACAATGTTAAATTTACATGAAGCATAAAGTTAAATTATTTCTATTTAATTGACTTTTTTCTGTGTGTATATTTTTAGACACATCTATCCTGTAATGTTTTATGGCAATAGAATCAGAGTATCAGATATACGACGTTTCATCAATTTTATTCCTTTTAACTGGAAAATGCTATTAAATAAAAGTGTAATATAAGTTATTTCAACACTTGAAATAGAATGTAAGACTGGAAATACACTTGATTTAAATTTGAATTACAGAAAAATTGCTGGTTGGATATCTTTGGTATATTGGTATTTTACTAAATGTCATGATGAAATTCCGTATTTAGAAGGTGCCGAACATATTGTCTGAATCAAGATCCATCGATTAATATGGTTTTCTTTCCTGTCTACAATATATTCATGTTCCTATTTTAAGTATATTGGAGCATGCCTCTTTGGGAGCAGTGGTTCGTTCTTTGGAATTTATGCGTTGCATTTGCTTTTAATTAATCTTCTAACATATAATCTGGCCAATCGAACATCTTTTGAAACATATTTAGCAATCCAAATATATCTTTTATCCCATATCTAATTAAGGGACAGTCATACATTGCTGATGTTTGTGTTTTTGATCCCCGAGTTTAGGGTCATTTCGCAAAAAAATTATATATTAACATTTGTTATCATCGATAAGAATACAATAATATCTCCATATTTCCCTGTATCAAAATCAATACATTGTTTATGTAACACAAAAAATTATAAATTTAATATACAAAATGAAGCTGAATAAAATAGTGAAAAGACTTCCATTAAAACCGGTTAACCGATTGAAAAAGAACCGTCATGTAGAATAATTCGAAAATAGAAGTTATTCGAAACCGGTCGGTTTTCTAAAATGCAAAAAAAAAAAAACGGTTAACTGGTTTCCGGTTTCGGTCTTTGAATACACTAGTGAATATCAAAAACCAAAATAAAAGTTTTTAATGTTCCGAACCTAAAAATTTTAGAGAGACAAATTTTGCATTACCACCTCTGATTGTTGCACAATGTAATCAATTCTAATTATAGAATTTTAAAACAGAAAAATTATTAATAGAATAATTTTGTTAATGAAAATTAAAAACTCAAAAAAATATTGGCCATTAAGTGAATTTTACATTATTTACATGAGGTAAATAATGTAAAAGATTGCAAATTATTTTTATTTTATTGTTACTGGTTTCTTAATAACTGTTTGCAAATATTATTAAGAAACCCGTATCTACTTATTATTTACATTCATTAGTCAACTTTTAAATATTCATAATATTTACCTATTGTTTACATAAGGTAAACAATTTAACGTTGAAAATCCTAAATTTATCAATGTTAACTCATTGTAAACACACAGAAAAAATATGAAGCAAAATCAACGTTGAAAATCGTTAATTTGAGATTGAATGATTTTTTTTCATTTTGTTTAAATTAAACGTTTTCACATTTGTGATGAAATAATATTGTACATATTGGAATCTTTCGATATTAATATATAAAATTATATAACGATAAAATAGTAAAATTTAATTTCAAGAAATAACACTTCAAGCATATTTTCAAGAAACTGTATTTACTGCAATACAATGTTAAATTAACATATTTTTATCTATGAAACAAAATCATTACTGAAAAATGTTAAATTATTTTTATTTTAATTAATTTTACATTGACTTTTTTCTATGTGTACGTAACGTAAATAATATAAACTTTTATAAAATTTCATTACACATTTAGAAATAAGTATACATGTTGAAGACTTCATCTATTTTTAGTGTTATTGTTGTAGGGTATTTAAATTACTGCATATTCGAATATAGAATTCTTTCCCTTTTCACAATTCTTTTTGATTCATATTTAAAATTAATACAGAAATAACGAATCAATCAATTGAAATTGCCAATGAAACTTGTGTTCTAACGAATTTGAATTAATTAATTTATTATTTTATTTATTAAAATGGTGTCCTTCAAGCGACATCAAATAGTCAAAAACTTTAGTCAATATTGCAAATTATGATTCTTCTATTTGTGATAAATGAAATTATGCAAATTCACGATATGACACTAATAGCTTTCATTATCGATATAACTTTTTACAAAATTTTAATATTGTAGCAGAACCGACAAACTTCGTTTTGTCAAAACAAATCTCGGTTTTATAGTTATTTAGATATTCGATTATCATTATTTGCTTTGTATTGTACCCCTCCCCCTGGACATACCCGTCCAACGTTTTGTCCAGTAAAACAGTTCCTTGAGGTAGTAGTTGGGAACTCTCCCTGTTAAAGTTCATTAGATATTCGAAAATCAATATTTGTATTGTTTGGGGGAAACCCCTCCCCTTGTCCTATCGGAATTTTTTATTGCCCTTGTTACTTTCAGGTATATTACGATTATTCTGAGAAAGTATCATCAAATTTGGTTCAGCTGTTTTGGAGTCTATACGTTACATACATTCATTCATACAAACTGTTTTGCGAATCGATGTTCGACGAAAATATCTTTTTTGGCAATAATTTTCTATAAGAATAGAGTCGATTTGAAAAGATTTTAAAATAATTACAAATAATATATTCTTTCATCAAATCAAAATCTGAGTCGGAATATGATTTTAAGCTTATAAAACTCTTGAATATAGAGCAATTCTATTGAAATTTATCACAATACGTTTTGTAACTGTCTTGAATATACGATATTACTTTTACCATATTTTGATATAGCTCCCATATAAGGCCCCTTCTTTAAAAACGGTTTTAAACTTATAAAACTTTTCAACATGAACCCATCGGTCCACATTTGGCTATATATTGCACTTACATATTTCCACTATTTTACACTTTTATGGGCTAAACCGCGTAGCCTATAAAAGTGTAAAATTTGAACTAATTTTATTGAAATTTATTCACAATTATTTTTCATTTAACTATATATCTAATTTGATAATTATCGTGCTATATACTCTTATAACTTTCCGGTTTTATGTTAAAGAGGTTTTAAATTATGGACCAATTTCAATTTCAATTTCATTTGCTTATGTATATGAAGCCTTTTTTAACTCACGCAAAAGTTTCGATAATGTAAATGGTGGAGGGTATTTAAATTCGGCACAGCCGAATATAGCATTCTTATTTGCTTACATTTATAGTTATTGTCACTTAAAGTTATTTTTAACAGTTATTTTATATTATTACGAAAATGCTCAATACTATAACCATTTTATCGCTTAAAATATTAAGTTTTAATTGAAGGATTTTTTAATTGAAGGATTTGATATCAATCTATAACTTTTCCTATTCAATCGATTTTGTTGGTTTTGAACAACAGTTTGTTGTACGCCAAAATGTAGAAACGGTTAAGGCTAAATCAATTCACATATTAAGTAGTCTGATGTTTACTCTTCTTGATGTTACATAAGGAATGAGAATGTTCTTCAGGGGATTAGTTATTCTTATTTTGATTTTTGCAAGATTTTCAACATGTTTTTCTTTCTTAAGGTTCAGGATTTTGGATTTTTAAAATTATAGGTATAAATCAAAATTTTTGATAATAATTGTCACAGTCGAGAGGGTTTTTTTAATATAAAATTTAAAATTTTCTTTCGTCCTCCATTATACATTACCTACCGGATGTGTTGGCAGCTGTTTGAAAATGCTCATTCCTTACTTTAGAAGTTCTTTAGAGTCTTTTTTATAGTTCGTCTGCTGTCAACTATTATAGTAATCCAAATAAAATTGCTTGATCCAATTTGTGAAGAATTATCTAAAGAGATGATTCTTTATGAATTAACAAAATATGTTCATTTATTTTAATAAATAATATATCATATAATACACATAATGGATCAATTCTTATTTTCTTAATTATTTTCAATTGCAAGTATAAACGTTTATATACAAAAGAAACTTTAATTCCCGATTTATATTAAAATTATATTTAGTCTTATAAATATTTTAAAAAGTGTCTAATTTTAAATTTAACGTTTCTTGACGTTTACTATTTTTTAAAACGTTTACCAACACTGAACACAATATTTGATATTAAACAATGTTGTGGTAACTTAGCAACCCTGCTTTCTTTATTTACTTTTTTTAATCGTTTGACGGTTGTCATAACAAATGTTTTCAAAACAGATGACAAATCGAAAAAAATAGATTTTTTGCACGTTTCTTTTAATTTCCATACCGGTGTGAGGAGAACAAACACTGAAACTACAACATTTGTAGATAATTTCTAGAAAAATCTTCAAATTTATAAAATAAAATTAAGAAAAATAATTGAATTTTTCAAGAAAAAATAATAAATCAACCAAAATGTCCAGCCAAGAAGAGCAATATGATAATATTTTATTGGCCATGGCCCAAAAGCATCCCGGTGGTATGCCTGATGTAAGTGTGATTTCATTTATAATACATTTATTTAGGATTAACTTCATAATTATTTCGAATTTTAGTTCTTGAGAACTTTTGCTGGTTTCTTAAGACGTAGAAGTGATTTCTATGTGGGCGATTGGGAAAAACTTATTATGGATATTTTACGCAAAGAAGCTGAAATTGCAATGGGTGAACACAAAGAAAAAATGAAAAAGCAGGAACAAGCACAAAAGGCAAAAGAAGAAAAAGAACGTGAACAAAGAGCTGCCCGTGAAAAAGAAATGTCTGAAAGTAAAATTTGTGATATCACAGATGAGGAAGCTGCTCAGATTATCAAAGAGGAAGAAGACAAGTATGTGTTTATTAATAGCATTTTATAGGCGGTTAATTTGTATTAAATATAAATTGTCTGTTTAGAAAACGTCAAAAACTTTTGGAAGCTGCTGCTGCTGAAGGCAATACTCCTGTAGCTATTGACGAAGAAATATCAAAACCTATTGAAAACGTAGAAGATGAATCTGAGAAGAGTGAAGTTGGTAAATTGTTACCAAATTCTGGCAATGGTTGTACTCTTGACAAATACATTTGGACACAAACTTTAGGTGAAGTTGAGGTAAGTGGTAATTTTATTTATTTCCGAAAATATATTAAATCAAAGGGAAAGAAGGGGAATAAAATGAAAATGTATATTTTTCAAAAACGATGCAGATGGTGAATATATACATTAAGGGTGTTTTTTCAAAAAACTTTCTTTATTCTAATTGAGATTCCCAGATAGTTGTATTAAGTCCTTTTAAAAAAAGAACAACACTTTTTAAAATTATTTAATTGAAAATTTGTAATTGGAGTTAATTTTCCAATAAATTGCTCGCATTGGAATTGGAATCTGTGTTTCTAATTTCTCTATTTATTTTATTCTTCATTGAAGTTGATCTTTTCTTATTGAAATTATAACTAGGAGAGTTACCAAATTAATAATGATGTTTAAAATTGTTTAATATTTATGTACATGATATTTGTAGACAATTTCAGTCTGTTGTAAATATAACGTTTTTATCAGAAAATTCAGCATAATTCCATAGAAAATTTAAATAGAAATTGTAATGACGACTTCTGTCCTCATGGATCTATTTCAGTAAAGAGTAATAATTATTCAACAGATCGATTAAAATAATTTCGTCCTATATAAACCATTTATAATGAAAACTTCGAAAACTTGGGATCTGAAACTAGTAGGCATGAGCTTTTTATTCCATTCCAACACCGACTGTCAGAACTACTGTTGTAGTCCATGGCAGTTTAATAAAAAATATCTGTCAAATAGTAAACTGTCCTTTTAACTTTACCAATTCAAATTTCCCTGGTATTTGTTATAATAAAGAACTGATATTTATGATTCCTTATAATTCCATTTAGATTTTTTTGACATTTTATTTATAATTTCCTTTCCACAAAAATCCGTTTGAAGTTTAATTGTATGAGTGTTTTAATTTTTTATTTATTTTGAAAAAACAAACTCTTAAAAAGTAATACAAATCGAACAAAACCTTCGAGAAATAGTTCTATTTTTCCACAGTTAGAGATAAGAAAATGGTCGACATTGAAAATTCGTTTTAGATGTCTATTTTACATTTTTATAAAGGAAATAATATGTTCGTTGTGAAGGAAATATCAGTTGACATTTTATTAAAATATCATTATATATCTTTATAGATAAACATTTCAGACCGCAATTAATTCGATACCAAATTCAATATCCTATATTATTCATAAAATCTGAAAAAATACATATTTTTATACCCCCACCACCACAAATGTTGAAGAGGGCATATATTTACAACATGCATCAAATCGAGATCTGAGTGGATTCGTCTGTCTGTTTGTTGTTGACATACTCACATCCTCAATAATAGACAAAGATCACTGAAAAATT
Source organism: Cochliomyia hominivorax (assembly GCA_004302925.2). NCBI lineage: Eukaryota > Metazoa > Arthropoda > Insecta > Diptera > Calliphoridae > Cochliomyia > Cochliomyia hominivorax. Next base: position 60,005,502 of record PYHX02000413.1, read on the forward strand.
GGCCTGTAAGAAGTTTCCTTTTAAAGCCAACAAAATCGGTTCAGTGTACAAAAAGATCATTCCAAAAATTATTAAAATTGGTTCAGTAGAAAAAAGTTGAAGCCAAAAATATAACTAATTTTATGACTCATTAAGTGTTTCGTGTTATATTTAAAGAAAATTTTATTTATTATGTATTTTTGCAAGTGTATGTGTGAGTGTGTACGAAACATAACGTTTTTAGTTCCACTCACTTTTGGTGGAGAGTATTGAAGATTCGGCATAGCTAAATAAGGTATTTTTAAATTTTCTGATTAATATTTAAAATTCATTCGAATCATTTATAATTTAAATTGTCTTTTGCAAATTCCTTTAATTATAAAAAGTTACACAAAATGAGACATTTCATTTCCTAAATATGTTTTGAAAATTTTGAGATTATTGAATACCATTTCGGCTGGGGCATTTGGGGTCATACATTATTGCAAGGACATTTTATTTTAAAAACAATATGATAGAATATGCTATCTTCACTACAGTCATGATGTTTGCAAATTTATTTAGAATAATTGAAACCTTTATTATATGAGAAAAATGTCGTTGGTTTGGATTTACATCACCTGCAATGGAATAAATTTTCTTAACAAAATTTTAACTAAACTTTATTTGATGTAAAAGTCTCTGCGATTTTTGTAATCACTATGATATATTTATATTGTTAATTTTTATCAGATTCGATACTTTGTCCTACATTTTTGGGTTAAATTTTTAGTTTTATAAAAAATTGGCTTTTCTGCTTTTAAAATGCGTATGTGTCAATAATAAGACTTTTTATGATCAATGAAAGTTGTTCAAAACTACAAGATAGTTGAACTGAGGGACTTGCTTTATTTCATATGATTATAAATACTATGTGAAATGTTTGTATTTCACATATGATACAAAAAAAATTCTTTCACTGTTTATATGGCTGCCAAAACTGACAACAAAATTTAAATATTTTAAATATTAAAAAATTGTGGTTTACAAATACTGTGGAAAACAAATAACTTAAAAATCCCAATATTGTGATTAAGTAGAATGATCATAAGTTATTCAAAACTTCCAAGTAGTGAGGAAGTCACTTCAACATTTTTAAAGTATAATTTATTTTAGAAAATTTAGCTTGATTTTTGTTGTGAAAACAACAATCCATTGATCATTAATAAAGTGGAATATACATTTTTTGTAGGGGATTTCTTTTCTTGACATTTTCTAATAAATGTCGAATGTTTTTTTGTTTAAATTGTAATTAAACGAAGTTTTAATTTATTAATATTCATTTTTAATATTTATAATTTTTTGAATATCAAGTGGGAAAATTGTTTTATTATTTATTCTGCTTTTGCTCTGTCATTATCACACAATATTTATGTTCTTAAGGTGATTTTTTTCCTAAGTCCATTCACTTGTTTTTATGATACATAATTAGATATTATTTATTACCCCCAATATTTATAGGCGACATATTATTTTCAGAAATGTTATGAATATAGAAAAAGAATATTTATGTATTTCGATTAAATTATATTCATTAATTTAGTTAAATGAGAAAAATATAAGTTTTAATTGTGTGAATTTTTTGTGGGTTAAACTAAATTAAATCATGTTTAATTAATAAAAACGTAAATCTTAGGTATTTATTTAAATTGACGATTTAAATATATTTATGGGGTGGATGGCTGCATGGCAGTCTCTTTATGTAACTTTATTTATAAACTACATATCAGAGTTATGATCTGTTTTGATATTCTATTTTGATTTGATTTGAAGTTCGGGTGGTAGTTAAACATAAGTGATAATTATCTTCTAAACCAAATACATAACATTAACTTATTTTCCATTGAAGACTATATTTTATATAGCAGGAATGCTATATAATTTATTATCCAATAATTGATGTATTTATCCAATACCAATCGATTTTTTTTTGAAAATCCTCTCATATTTTTTCACAAGATCCTCAGCATCGGCCCATTTTTAAAGGTGTTAAAAATATGTTACTTATTAAAACACGCCAGAATTTTCTTATTATAATGAAAATTTGTTTGCAAATAATTCATTGGTCCTATCAAGGCAAAGGTTGCTTATCGAAGACGCTTGAAGCGGTTAGACTTTGATTCTTCATTCAATTGAATCTTGTTGGTATATGATTGAACATTTTTTAATGTTAATGTAATGTTTTCGATTTTTTGATGCGTTCTATTCTAGATATAGACATAATTTTTTTGCTAGCAGTTCGGAAATAATTAAGAGAATTTGAAAACATCACAGTAATCGTTCCTTCAACTTCCGTGTTATAAGCAAAAAGTCATTTTCCGATATTTTGAAACTCCTACAAGAATTATGGACAAAATATTGATGCAGAAAAAGTGCTAATTTTTTTCTAAATTTTCATTTTTTTAATTTTCGAAATCGAGTTATTAATTACTCTTATATATTTATTTATATTTATACTAGTAATGTTTGTTGACTCATATAAAATCTATAATATTGACTGCCATTTTCACCTTCTTCTACAAATTCTCTATAAGCAAAGGCGAAGGGTATACTATACCCTTCGCGGCTGAATTTAACACTTTAACTTGTTATCTTTAACAATTTCCCGAGCATTAGCATTATTAATCTGCGAAAATTAGTTAATATCAAACAGGTATTTTAAATAAAATTCAAGATCGGATTTGGATTTTATCGATCTCACTCAAAAAGACTTTAAAGATCTTAATTGTTGGCTTAATTTTGATCTTAAATGAATAATTAGGAGAGAAATCTGATTAATATCATGTTTTTCATTTAAAAAGGCAAAAATAATTTGGTGCGGCAAGCAAATATAAATGTATATCCATTTTCACAAAGAGCGGCATTTGGGTCTAATATGATAATTATAATAAGTTTACAAATTTTTTCGGATCCTTTACTTAGGTTTGGTTATAAGGATAAATTGATTGATATCCATAGGGATATTTTGGTCCATTATGGTTCCTTTTTTCGCTCCTCTCGCTCTATATGTTTCATAAGTTGTTTACGCCCTTCAGTTAGCCGCCCTAATTAGTAATGGTTTGAAAGAAAGATTCAAGTATTTTTAATCTTCTATCAGACGGGACATTCACATAAAAATGAAAACAAATATCTTCTTTAAAACATAATTAGTTAATTCCTCTTCACTCTAAGTAGAATAAAGTTGTATGCAAATTTTTTCATTCCATATATTACTTGTCCGTAAATAACCATCTATTAAGTTAATCAATTCTTGATTTTTGTCCGAAAAATGACAGATAAGGGAGGAAAGAGAAACGTTTCCACCAAGTCCGAAGGAAGAGCTGTACCTTTATATAACCACAACCAGTTTCTTCAGTTGTTTTAGACCCATTCATGTAAACATAAATTTTGGAGTATTTAATCAAAACTTCACCAAGACTCGGAAAAGACCTCCATACATATTTGTGTCCAAATATGTTCTAGAAAATTTCTCTAGTTTAAAATAAAATCTTTTTTAATCTAAGATGTTTTTTCTATCGATCAAAAAGGAACTCAAATGCTATTTAATTGATTGAAATTGAAAAGAGAGTTTTATTAAAACCGTCATTAATTATTTAATGTCATAAAATCATAATCGCTAATCTGACTTTAATAATGTTTTTGAATAAAATTTAAACTTCATATATTTCAAAAATTCTTATTTGGCATTTATTTGCTGAAGATTCAACATTCGATTTCAGATCGAATCAGTTGCATACTTACATTTCACTTCATTAACTTTATTGTTTCTTAAAAAATAAAAAAAATGTTTTAATTTTTTTTGTAAAATTCTATATATGAATTGATTTATTTAAACATATCACAGGGATAAAGATTTATAATTAAAATTAATGTTTTTTGTTGTTATTAAATAATACATAATTTTGTTGTTGTTTTGCTTTTTTGAAGCAATTAAGACGCATAATAATTATAAATGTAATGATTTTCATCTATTCTACTAATTAAAATAAAATTAAACACATTCATACAATTACAAAGATAAAAAATTAAATAATGAACAAATTTTTTTAATATAAATTAACAAAAAATTATTCGATAATATGAAAATTACAATTAATTATTTAATTTTTTTAACAAAATAAACAATTAAGAAAATGTTAAAAAATTTTATTTGTTTCTTATGTTCACAAACAAAATGTGCGTGACTCTGGGGGATTTTTTAATTAAATAAGAAAATTAGAAAAATAATTAAAATTAAAATAATAAAAAATTGTTGTTAATAAAAACTAATAAATTAAATAATTGTATGTATGTGTATGTATGTATGTATAAATGTGTTGTGTATTTTGTGAAGTGTATGTGAAGTTTATGTAGGCAGATGTGTTTCACGTGTTTCATTTAAAACTAATTAACTTAAAATTAATTAAACGATTTTTTGAGAATATTTTTTTTTCAATTTTTTTTGTTTTGGAATAAAATTTTTTGCTTAATTAATAAAAAGAAATGTAATTTAAACTAAATTGATAAATTAAATTATTTTGAGTGTTTTCTTGAGTGTTTTCTTGAAAGAACACGGCATTTTTTCTGTTTTTTATGTTGATTTTTGTTTATAGATTTTAAAAGTGATTTTTGTTCGATGACATAGAATGTGTATTGTTTAATGTGTTTAATTCATGTTTTTCATCTAAAATAAAATAAATAATCTTAAAAACTAATTTTCATTAATTAACAATTGTATGGATGTGTATGTGTTTGTTTTTTTTAAGAATTTTTGTTTCAAAAATAATTTGATGTAAAAAATATATGAATTGATGTATGCGATAATTTTTTAACATGACTGTAAAACGAACTCTCCAATTTAAATACTCTTTATATAAAACTCTCTTTGACTTCTCTTTTTCTCTGAAAACTTTGCTCTTAAGAGTAAATATGTTTAAATGCTCTTAAATTATATTTAAATGTTAAAAAGGGAAACTAGAGGTTGGTTTTGTGAATTTGTTTGTTTGATTTTGATTTTATGTTGTTAAAAAAAAAGTATTGTTAACTTTGAGGCATTTCACGGGCACGCACTGTAGTTAAATAAAAAAAAAATAGAAATTAGTTTTAGTTTAATGCTTTTTTATTAAATAAAAAAATAGAAGATTCACTTACTTTCCAGTGCATACACCATTCCTATGATGAGCAATAAAAATATTGTACTCATTGTGACTATTAAAACTGTCACCTGTCTGCCACGATCACATAAACCTTTTTTGGTTTTCTTATTTGATCCGGCCTCACCATTGACCATAGTAAAATGCATTGAACTTGCTATGGATACAGTATCTAAATCTTTGGTTTTAATAAAATTCAAATTGGGATCAATATTAATGACAGCATCATTTCTATTAATTGTTTGATCTTGATGATTAATTTTTCCTCTACCATCTGTTTGTTGTTGTTGAGGTTGAGCTGCCATTTGATAATCTCTAGAGGCTTGAACCAAATTTGCATTATAAGTTGAAGAGGCTGTACGATGATTTTGTTGTTTTTTATGTATCTCAGCCATGCGTTCTAAATTCGCTGCTGTCAAAAGCAAAGAACCAGAAGCGGCACTCTATAGAGAATTTATAAAAAAAAAAAAAATAAAATATTTTTTATTTTATTTAGAATAGAATTTTTCTTTAAAACTTACTCTTGTACTATTGTTACTATCATTGCTACCCTGTGATGATCTGGAACCTCTTTTGGCTGCGGCCAATACTGCTGCTGCAGCAGCTGCTGTTACTGCTGCATTAGTTGTAGCACTCATTTCACTATCACGTCTACCACCGGTTCCTCCTATAACCGCCACACCACCACTAGACGTTTGTTGTTGTTGTCTATAGTGTGTGGGCGTTAGCTTTTGCTTATTTTGCGAGCGATTGCTGCGCTGTGTTGATGATGCTGACGATACAGCCGAAGATGCGGAGGATGGTGAGAGCGATGCTCTAGGTATATGCCAGTAATCATTCATCTACAAATAAATATAAGAAAAAAAAAACAATTTAATAAGAAATAATTCCGATCAAAAACATTTTTTATTGTATGTAAATTAATATCTTAAATTTCAAGAATCTTTATTTTAATGGCATTTTAAGTGAAAGGAATATTTGTATTTTTTGTTGCTTTTTTTCTTGTTTTTGGTTTTAAATACAAGTTTAAAATTGAATTAAATAATTTTGAATATCTCGATTTTAGGGAAACAAGAATCATTTATTTTAATAGATTTTTTTGAATTTAATTCTCTTGGAATCTCTTAAATTTCAAAATATTTTTAATGAATTTAAATTATTTGGCCCTTTTTCAAGCGTATGATATATTATTAGTTCTGGAAGTGTATCTGTCTGTCTGTCTTTCTGTTTTTGTACAGCCTACAGGTCGCAACTTTAAAGATACCTCAATCAAATATGTGATTTTTTTAAGTCAAGGATAAAACCTTTTGGAACTTATAATTATTTATCTAATATTACAGCCATCTCCCATATAAAGGTGCTTCCGAAATAGGGTCTTTAAATCAGTTGTCTTTTTAAAAAATTGTTTATAAAAAACAAAAGACTTAAGACACAAACTTTTTGAAAATAGTCCAAATCATCGAAAAAAAAAAATAAAAAAAACAAACTTTTTGATTTTTTTAATAAACAAAAGACTTATAACACAAACTGTTTTTTTATTTATTTTTTGATTTTTTAAACATTTTAATTTTATACCAAATTTATTCTTTTTAATATAAAACGATCACACATTTATGGACGTAAAGTGGCAAATTTAAAACAATTAAATTAAATAAAAAAGAAACTTTTTCGAGATTAAATTAAAATGTTTAATAAATTTTTGTGGATTTTATTTTATGTTAACATATTTTCTAATTCTATACCTTTTACAAATATCTAAATTAAATTGTAAATAAATTCTGTTTATTCAAATTTCTTAATTAACGACATAAAAGATAAAAATGCTACCAAATTTGTTTAAACATTTATTTATCACTTTCTAAATTAAATTTTATTAATTTATGTAAACGAACGCCTAAATAAGATGCTTTTAAAACAATATATGCTCTAATTTAAATTACAACCTTATTTGTCAATTAATTTCCTTAAAAGAAGCGTTAAAAACAGTTAAATCAATTTTATGTGATTTTTTTAACAAAAAAAAAAAAATCTAAAACATTTTGCTTTTTTCTTTTGTTTTATTTATTATTTTTGATTTTGTTTTCAATATTTTATTCTCTTTTGAGTATTTTTGTTATTAGCTCTCTTTAAGAATTTATATATTTAATTCTAAAAATCTTCTACATTTTTTGCTTGAAATAATTTTATTCTAAAGGTGTTTTAAGAAAAAAAAACTAGTTTTTTTTGTCGTAAATCTTTCTGGATTTTTATAAAATAAATTTATGTATTTTTTATTTTATTTTTGGTTTTTAAAGTATAACATCATTCTTTTAAGAATTAGTGACTTCTTTTTAAACACACCTTTCTCTTGGTTTAATTATTTTTTTATTTAAATATAAATTTTAGAAAAATTATTTAAAATTAAAATGATTAGAATTTTGTGGAAAAATATGTCGATTTTAATTAGGTTTTAGTTAATTTGTTTTAAGTTTTTTAACATAAATTTAAAATTTAAGAACAAAACAAGTTCTTAAATTTTCGAGAAATATTTGGATTATAAAGATGCTTACAAAAATTATTTAATCGGAATAATACTGGGTTTAAAAATGTAAATAATTTTTTATATTTAATTAAATTAATTCTAATTTAGTTATATTTAAAATTATTTTAGAACAAAATTTGTTTTAATAAAAATTTGTTTCACTTAAATCTTTTTTTAATATTCCTTTTAATTAACTTGAACCGAGTTTAGAAATAAATAAATAAATAAATAAATAAATAAATAAAGTCTTATGACACACATTTATGTAAAGAATTAATATTTAATTAAAAATTCTTAAATTTCAAATTTCTTGAATATTGAAATTAGATTTTTTTTTTTTTTTTTTTAATTTATTTTTTTTAGATTTTTTTAATTGAAAAAAGTTTAAACGATTTTCGGGTCCCAATTATTTTCTGTTTTGTTTTCCTTGTAATACAAAATGGAAAAAAGAAATGTGTGTTTTTAAATTTCAATTTAATCAATTAAATTTTAAATATTAATTAATCTTTTAAATTGCTTTAAATATAAAATTTTCAATTTATGCATAAAACCGTTTAAATATTTTCAAAAATGTATTTTAAATAAAAAAATGAAATAAAAATCATTTTAAACGGTTTTAAGTTAATAATTTTGCTTAATGAAGTAATTTGGGCTTTAAGTCTTTCGTTTAGAGAACATAAAACATCCAAATTGTATTTCTGAATTTTAATTACAAAAAAAAAGGTAAAATAATAAAAATTGTCTTGAATAAATTTTAAATTGAAAGAATTTAAAAAGTCACTTAAAAAGTTTTTATATTTTAAAAGTTTGTGTCTTAAGACTTTCGTTTAGTAAACTTCAAAATTTGAATTTTAAATACAGAAAAACTTAAGAATGAAATAATTAATTTCCTTAAATAAATTTTTAACTCAAAAGGAGTTGAGATTAAAAAAAAAAATAAAATAAAAAATTATACTAAATAAAAAAATTTGTGTCTTAAGTCATTCGTTTAGAAAACTTCAAATTTTGGAAAAAATGAAAAAAAAACTTAAAAATAAAATATTAAACACTTTTCAAAGAAATCAATACTAAGGTTTGTGTCTAAAGTCTTTTGTTTGAACTGTGATTTCGAAAACAAATAATGTCCTAACTAAATCTCTTGAATTAATTATTTTTCACAGTTTCTATTTTATGGAAATCAATTAAAGTTTTTAAAGTTTTATATACTTTTTTGTGCTTTTTTATTTATTTACATTTTCCATTATCTACAAAATATTCTGATTGTGTTTTTTGTTTTATTAGTTTTGATTTTTTGAAAAATTATTAAAAATTGATCTTGCACTTTTGTTTTTCTTTTCTAAATTTAGTTTTTATTTTTTCAAACACATTTTGAAATATTTATTTTTTGTTTAATTTCTGTTTACTTTTTCCATTTTTTAAAAATGTTCGCTTCTTAAGTCTTTTGTTTTTTAATTTAGAAACCAAAAATTGATAATTTTCTTTTGCTTTTAATTGAGTTTTTGCTTTCACAAAAATTTTCTTATATTCTTAGATAAAGTTTGTGTCTTTAATCTTTTGTTTCTGTAATGACAATTTCAATTTCAAGTTAATTTCTTTGTGAAATATTTTTCTTTTGATTTAAAAAAAAGTTTGTGTCTTCAGCCTTTTGTTATTTGTTACACTTTCATTTACAAAATAAAACATTCATTCACAAATATTTTTAAAAGTTTTTTAAATATTTATTGATTTAAAGTTTTAACAAATTTTTATGATCCCGTTGTTCCATAAAATTTATGGTTTTAAGTTTTTTTCAACAGTTTTGCACTAAATTTTATAACTTTTTTACTCATTATTATTACGTTTTTTTTCAATTTTATAACTTTATTTTTGTTAATAGAAAAATTTTGTAAATTCAAGATAATTTTTGGTCATTAATTAAAAATATGTTAATAATATTCACCAACTGTTTTTGTTTTTTAGTTATTTTTGGAGACGGAAGTCTTTGTGATGTTAAAAAATGTTTGTTACTTAAGTCTTTTGTTTATTAAGCACCAAATTCAACTGATTTCGTTATTTTGTAACTCAATTCTTAATTTTATGAAAAAATTATACTCCGAATGTAAAAAAAAAAATAATTTAAAATTATGACTGAATTTTACGGAAGTTTTAAGGAATTTTTGAGATTCTTTGTTTTATTTTTTACATTTTATTTAATTTAATTTCACTTGTTAATTTGAATTTTTATTTTTCAATTTAATTTCAAGATTTTTTTTGTTAACAAAAGGGAGATTTAATATTTATTTACTTACTTTGGGAAGTGGTTTGATTTAAATTTGTTATTAAAAGTTATAAATAAATTAAAAAGTAAAATATCACAATTGTTTTTTGTTAAAATTTTTAATTAAATTAAAATTTTGTTTTTTTTTGCTTTTATTATTTTTGTTTTATTAAAATTAAACAGTTGCTTTTGATTTGGAAAATTATCGTATCCTTTTTATTCTGAGATAAGGGATTTTTGTCGTTATTTTTTCTGTTTATTACTAATTTAATTAATAAACAACAACACTTTTTTAGTTTTCTTTTACAAAAATTTATTGTAATTCAAGAAAAAATTAAAATAACTATTGTAAAATATTTTGTGTTATTTTTAGAAAAAAGTGTTCTTTGCTTTTATTTTTTAATAATTAAATCGTTCGTTGACTTGTTGTATGAGTTTGTGTTTGAGTTTCAAACAACAACCGTATCTAGAACCGATCTATCCAACATCAAGAATCAAACTGAAATCTCTAAATAACAAATGTTTGCTCATTTCTTCATGTTAAAAGCAAAAAAATCTCTAGTTTTTATATATTTTTTTGTGAATTTTTTTGTTGTTCGAAATTGTGTGTGAGTGTGTGAGATTTCTTAGCGAAAAAATCCAAAACAACAACAAAAAACCTAATAAAGGTTGTTTTAGCTGTTTAGCTGTTAAGTTGTTGTTATTATTGCTGTTTTTGACGTATCACTCTGGTAACTGGCGTTGGATGGTAGCACTGTAATGCTAAAGCTTAGATCAAACGTTCGTTCTGTCTTTAAGTCAATCGGTCGATTGGTCGGACGTTTGTCTGTATTGATTTTGGTTGTTTAACTTTATGCTGCTGTCGCTGCTGCTGCTGTTTGCTGGTAATGTCGTTGTTGTATGAACTTGTTGTCAACAGGTTGTTAATGTTGGTGGTTTTACTATTGCTGTTCATGTTGTTGTTGTTTTTAGATTGCCGGATTTTGGTTCCTACACATACATACACTTATACATTTTTAGCTTAAATGTTTTTTGCCGATTCTATTTAGTGTTTTTATTTTTATTTTTAATTTGGATTTAGATTTTTTGTTTTAATTTATAAGTACGTAGACGTGTGTGTTTTTATATTTTGAAAATCTTTCATTATTTTTATTTAAGATTTTTGCCAATATTGTTTTTTATTTTTATTTTTTATATATTTCTCAACTCATTATTAGAATATTTTGAAATGTGTTGTGTGTGTTTCTTAAATTTATTTCAGCTTCTTCTTTTGATATTTTTGTTATAATTGTTTATGATGTGATAAGTAACGCACGCCATGCACGATTTTTCGTTCATCTTTTTTTTTTTTTTTTGCTAATAAATGCGTGCTGTATTTATTAAGTATTTTTTTTAATTTTAGAATTTTAATTTAAATATTAAATTAACAGCAGCAGCTTCCCTGCGAAAAATGTCGTGCATTATGATTTTTTAATATTTTTTGTTTCATCTGTTTTTTTTTAATGATTTTTGTTTTGTATGATCGTGTGATCATATTTTTTTTGTTTTGGTTCTATTTTAAAGTGACAGTCAGTGACTAGTTGATAAATGTTTTTTTCGTTTATTTGTTTTGTTCTAATTTTAACTTCTTAAATATTTTCTTTTAATATTTATTTAATGTTAATCTTTTTAAAGACATTAATACGGTATAATTTATTTTCTTAATTTATTCAAATATTTAGATTTTTAAATAAAAATTCCAAATTTTTTTTCTTTGAATTTAATAATGTTTCATTTTTTGCCAGCTGTGGGCAAATAAAAAAACTCACACTTGCATTTTCTTTAAAAACAAATGTAGGAAACACACCCCTTTTGCCAAAAAAAAAAAAAAAAAAAAAGACAAAAATGAATAAATTTAGGTCAAGAATGTTTAAAAGTTGGAAAACAATTAAAAAAGATTAAACAATATTTTTTGTTTAAGAAAATATTGCAAAATACGGAAATTCTTAAAATTTGCATTTTAAAAATTATGACACATGACTTGACATGATTATGCAATAAATACTTGAAAAGTGCTTAAGATATAAAATAATGACAACTTCTTGTTAATGAAAAAAATATATAAAAAATAAAATAATCTAAACAAACAGAATGTAATACAATCAAGGATATAAATGTAGGCACAAAATGAAAATTCAGATTTTCGATTTTTTGGCACGGAATGTATCAACTTTGTTGTTATAACGTCACCAATTTGTTCAATCTTCTAGTAAAGCTGTTGCTTGATACTTTACTAATTTGCAATCGTTGTTTCAATTCTTCCTTAATTCTTGTTTGGGATTTAGGTATTCAGACTGCGATGTATGTGGCAAGATAGATGCCATATTATATGCAAGCCACATGTTCATGTTAAGAGCTGAATGTTTCGGATTAGTTTCGTACTCAAATATGGCTGACTGTGTTAAATTCATCTTCTTCTCACTCTTCTTAACATTTTCCTTTAAAATATTAAGATAAACATTTGGATTCATTATTCTACCAATAAAGATAAATTCTTTAACCCCCGCTACGGACATGCAGCCTCCAGGCTTCTAATCCTCCGTCACCTTATAAGATGCAGGCTTTTTCCATACTCTTAAATGTTCATCTCATCTGAGAAGAGTACCTGATTCCAGAAGAAGCTTCCTCTTCGATTAATAGAAGATCAATCAATGTTTTTTTCAGGTTATTCTTGAATTGATATGCTTTACAGTTTAAAGATTAATTTAGCTTTTTAACTATTTAGATCACCCGAAAGGTATAAATGTCACGATTCACTAGTGCTCCAATCTCTGCTCTTGTTTTTCGGTTAAATTTAGCTTAGTTTTTTAACCGTAGTGTCATAAGCCCAAATCAATATATATATATGCATTTTCTCAAATATTGTATTAAAATCACTTCCTCACTTCATTCAAACATGTCTGACTGATGATAAAGCTTGTAATCAAAGTGCAGGCAGGTGTTTGAAGATATCATAACTAAATTTAATTTGAAGATATCTTAATTAATTTGTAGTATTATTTGGCCTAAGGACGAAGCCCATTTTAATTTTCTCATATTTTATGGGCACCGGTCCATTATTTTTCCATAGCTCTCATGCAACCTCCACTTTTGGACATCGTTTTAAAGATATAAACAATATTCCCTCATCTTATTTTAATATTAAATTGTTTATTTATTCAAGAATTTATTCCCAAAATACAATTGAGCGATATTTTATTATTTATTTAAAACTTGTTAATAATATTAAATAAATAGCACATATCAAAAACAACAACCACTTATGGAAAAAATAATAAAATAAACACAAACATTTTTTAATATTTCAAAAATATTTTGTATTACATTGCAAACAAAAAAAACAATAACAACGAAATTCGGCTATGACGAATCTTTAATACCCTTCAACACAAATACCTGTGAATTTAATACGTTATGTTTCATACATACAACACACTCACACATTTACTCATAAACCTATAAATAATACAGGAATATACTTAATGATTTATAAAATTAGTAATATTTTTGGCTATAACATTTTTTCTACTGAACCGATTTTGATAATTTTGGAATGGTAATGAAGTACATATGGCTTAATATTATGGCAAAATTTCATTCATATTTGTTAATTTATAATTGACCATTTCACAAGGATTTTTACTTGAACTTAGAGTTTGTCCAGATATCGGTCTATATCTTTTAATATCTTTAATAAATAGGAAACTTCCCAGAACTATTAGAAATACTCAGACCAAATTTCATTATACTCTGTCAATTATTGTGTTGATGTGAGAGTACCACTTTTGGGTGATGGAGGGTATAAAAATTATATATTTTTTTATTTGACTTTAAGTATGGTGTTCTCGCCTTATAAGTGCCTTAAGTGCTTTTTTTTCATTTTTTTGATTCCTTTGTTTTCAAACTGAAAACTGTATTGAATTCAACCAAACACATGTTGCTATTTTCTGAATTTTATTTAAATATTTTTTATATAATTTACAATATTCACTCTAGACTCCATTCAATGTTTTTTATATGGAATTGACTTACTGACTGATTATTTTTACGGAGAATTTTTAAAGGTAAAGTTTTTTTCACTTAATGTAAATAGTAAACTTAAAGTAGATTTTTTTCTGAATATTTAAATTAAAAAAATAATTAGAAGTTGTTGTTTAAACATTTTGAAGTATCTAAATAAACTATAGAAGAGGGACATCATTGATCCAACCATTTTTAGGTTGCTTCTTCAGACTTTTTTTGAGATTGAGATTTTTTGGGTGCCAGACACGAATTGTTACCAACATAAAAATGTTGATATTTTTGAAATCATTTAATTTTTAAAGTGATAATAATGTTTGTAGTTATATGTTGTCTGTTAGTCATTCAGTCAGTCAGTCATCCAGTTGTATAAACGTCCGTCTACTTAAAGTGTTAAGGTTTCTACGTCATAGACGAACTTCTTGTGATGTTTTTTTCCATGTTTTAACATTAAATCTGACTTGCAAAAAAAAAAAAATAATAATTTAAAGTTTTGTTTTTGTTGATTTAATTTATACAAAATTTTTACTAAATTTAATAAATATTTTCTTTATTCCCACTTATGTTTTACAATGTGATTAGTTGTTGTTGTATTGTTATTTTTATTTAAAATTTTATGTTTTTCAAATTGTCAATGAATTTAAATTGGAAGATTTTGTTTCAAAGTTTTATTTACCAAAGACTTTTGCTATTTTATGTATGTTGAGGTCAATATCTGAATAATCGTAAATGTTTTTTTTAATATTTAGCTTTTTTTTAATTATAAGAAATTATTTCATAAATTTTGAAATCACTTTTAATCTAAGAATCTCTACAGATAAGGAAATATATACAATATTTTTTTTCATTTTCATTTGAAATATCAATATTTTTAATATTTTATTTTATTTCAAGAAACGTTTATATTTAACCTTTCTTGATATGAAAATGTCATTCGTGTGATTTATTATCATATAGACATAAAATATGATGATAAGTGCGAGGATGGTGCCATTTATTTTTTAATGTCCTATACCACACTGTTGCTTTAGGAAATTATAGGCCAACCAATTCCAATTTCTATTTTTCTTTTTTTAGTCAAATATGAATATAATATCAATGTATAATTGTACCGATCCTCATCCGAACGGACGAAAATTGTTAAATCGGCTCAGGAAGTGATTCTAAGTCAAACGATATACTTAAAAGTGGTGGGTGGTAGCATTACTTTTTCTACCCGTTACAAACATGTGATCAATGCAATCGCCCTAATGTGTCCACAATCAGATGAATTATGTGAATATTTTGACTAATCAGGTCTTTAGGAAATGTCAAATGGTTGTTAGTGTGTTTCATCGATAACCATCTGTTTCTTCACATAAACTAATTGTTATACTTTTGAAATTAGAGATTTTAGAGAAAAAATTTCATTTTCTGTTAAATCTGTCGTAGTCTACAAGAATTATTTTGGAATAACTAGGGAAACGAAGATTCTACTGTTTAAGGAATAAAATATAATGCTTTGCTTCTGGTATAATAGAAGTCATCACTGCTTCAACTTCCCACAGTTGGATTTCTTCTTGACGATGTTAGGAAGTGTCTTCTTCTATTCGAAGTAATCATAATAATTTATTGTAGTACTTGGTGACCGCTCAACGTCCTCTACTGACAGTGTGAAGAATCTGCCGGTGAAGTTCAGATGTAGCAACAGACACAACACATATTGGTAATGCGTAGAACGGGCTAAGTTCGTCGAGCCTTGTGAATGTATAATGTGAAATTTTAATTCAAAATTTATCTCTGTGACAAATGGCATTACTTTTTAAGAGGTATGAATACAAGACTGGAAGTCTAAGAACCATAAAAAATAAATATTTTCCAATAACATTTTTCTTGTAATATTCTAGATAATCCCAATAGATAATTTTAATATTTTGTAATGATTTTTATCTATTATTTGATATCCATATTGCAATTATAATTTGTATATTTTGAAAGTTAAATATTCTTTCATATGATGAAGTTCATTTAAGAAAATGAACTAAAAATACGTAAAATATTTTTACGTATTTTGAACGTTGTAAATCCTCTTAAATTTGAAAGTCCAATTGAAAAAAAATCTATTCCGATTTAAGAAAAATTGAAAAAAACATTTTGAATCAGTGTTGTCTCTAATTTTATTTGTTTTAATTAATCTCAAATTGAACGATTTTACGTGATTCTGAAAAGATAAGTTATAATTAAATTTCTATATATGGGCGTGGTAACTATATTATTTATTATTTCTATTTAATATTTAATTTATGTTAAAATTTGCTTATATAACAAGTTATTTTTCCAATTTTTTTTGTTTATTACATTTTAAAAAGCCTAAAAACGAGTTTAAAACATAAATTTATTTCAAATAAAACCCATAAAAATTAAACAATAAAATATTTCTAACTATAAAATCAATTGGAATTTCATAGGAAGCCACAAGTTTTAACGATTACTCACTCAAAATAAACTTTAATTCAAGAACATGAAATGTCATTAAACAAATTTTAAAATAAATTAAATAAATAAATGCAAAAATATATAAAATGAGGAAAATCTACATGACTCAACTCAGGAATTGAATTCCTCAGTTTGAAGTAAACGAACAACAACTACAACAAAATTAAAAAAAAAATACTTCAAGCTACTAAGAACTAATTAACATAAGAAGAAGAAATAAACATTTTTGTGGAAAAAAATTAAAATGTATAATAAATGAGAAACCCAGGTGATGGTGACGATAATGATCTTCAAAGATGACGATCATGATGAGTTGAGTTAAGTTTATTAACCTTTTTTTTCTTCTTCATTGCTTTTTATGTATTTTTAAAATAGAATTTAGGTTGAAATGAAAAAATATTATGAGAGAATTATTATTTATCTATAATTAAAAGTATAAATGGTGTGAAATAGAGGGATACATTCCCCCTCCACCATTAAAAACATTTACTTTAGAAAGTCATTAATTAGTTTTAGCAGCCAGACTAATGGTCGTCAGTATGATTATTTAACCCAGGGCCTTCTTCCATATATTTATGTATGTAAATTAAGTCAAATCAAATGACATGTCATTTGAGTGAGCTAAAACTCACACTCTCTGTAAACGCTAAACGCTAATTTAAACAATTTTAAAATATTCATTTTAAAAATTTTTGAACATTATTTTCTTCATTTCTTTGTTAAATCTTAAGTCAAAAATTAATTATTAATTCACCGAAAATAATAAAAAAACTTTCTGCAGATATTAAAAATTATAGATTTCATCCCATTTCTTTGTTTTTGAACCAGACCAAAAATCTTTCCATTGTTATTTTAAGAAATGCTTTCGTTTTATAGGCGTGATTCCCCATAAGACGTCAAATTTAAAATAAAACAAAATAAGAGACAACTTTTTTGTTAAATCACTAATTTGCATAAAAAATAGATTAAGAAACCTGCAAAAATAGCAAAGAAATATTATTTAATTCTTAAAAAAAAAACAAAAACGAAAGACTCAACAAAATTAAATTTTTATTTCAAATAAAAAAATTATAAGAGAAATTTAAAAAAGAAGAAGCATTTTGAATTGAATTTGACAAAATAAGATTTCAATAAATATTTTAAACATTTCGGAAATTCTTATTAAAGATTTTAATTGAACAGAAAACATTTTTACATGATTCTTACAAAATTTATATAAAAAACCAGATTGATAATCTTTTTGCCATTAATTGGAGATAATTTGAATAACAATTCAATGAAATTCACTAAAATGAAAAAAAAAAAAAAAAAGCTGAACAACGAACTTTTTAATATAAATTATATTGAAATACAGATTTAAGTCATTACCCTCTTTCTAGTTATTATATGAAAATATTGATCTGAGAATTTAAAATATCGGAGAATTAAGAAAAAAACATTCTTCAATTTGTAATTCATTCAAAACTTTATTTGTGATCAGATTGACACATAAATTTGTTTATATTTTCAAAACTCTTGCAAATTTCTTACAATTCTGGTTTATTTTTAGGAACAACTTTATGAAATTTAATAGTTTAACAGTCTGTTAACAGTTTGATACAGTGAAGGTGTTTCTAACATTCTACTGGTTCCTTTAGTCTGAAAGATGATATGAAATGTTTTGTTTTGATTGTCTGGTCAGGCTTTAATATGATGTTGATGTTTGAGCGAGTAATCGATTATTTTGTTATCAGAAGCATCGATCCAATTATTTCCAGTTACGATGCCTTACTTTACGTCCTGATAGTCAGATATTATAATTTTAAGATTCTGATACTAAAATTAGTATTAAAAACTTCACGACAGTTTATATGACTCCTCCGATGACCTCCAAGGGAAAAGTATTTCGGTATTTTGCTTGTGCTTATAAGACTACTTTCACTTACTTATGTATATTGTGTTATGATATGGCAATCATATAACGGTTCTCAAGGTTTCGATTCTTGAACTACACTGAAGCAGCTCAGATCAATATATGGATTTATATGTGACTTATAAGGTTTCTTCATCTGGACTCCAAGTGCTTCTGATTTAGTTTACCACCAACCAACAGCTCATAAGGTTTCTCAATCTTGACTCCAAGTGATTCAGTCTAGTGATTCAAACACTTTATTCTGCTTCGTTAAATGTTAACCGAATGTGACTACGGAGATATTCGGGTGTTTTACTTTAGGAATTTGAATTCATTGTTTGAGTCACATTTTGGTAATTCGGTAATTTTTTTTCAAAAGGATGCAATAAATATCACATGTATCTTGGAAAATAAACTATGTTTTGGTTAAAGTATCAATCCAGGGCTTCTTTCAGTAGTCATATGATGCTAAATCGGATTAAAAATATGTTGTATTCTTCTAGAAGATATTTATAGAACTAATTTTAATTCTAAAATGTATTCCTTAATTACAAGCCTTATAATTAATGCTTTCTTCTATTTCTATTCCAAATTATTTCTCTACTTTTTCCAATTGGGTCGTCTTATAATTCTTATATAACTAACTCACGGACGTCAACCAATAATTTATGCCAAAATAACACGAGTTTTTTACTATTTTAACATTAAACATGAACAATTTCTAATATTTTATTTATGTCATAATTTATTCGACTAAAACACACGATTAGTTTTTTTCCGATTAAAACAATAAAACAAAAATTCTTTACATTATTCATAATTTCTTTGATATTTTTGCCGAAACTTTTTAACAGATTTAAACTACGAAAAAAATTCATTTGCATAAATTTTGGATTTGACAGACAATCAAGCGGCATTTTAACATTTTTGTTGGAATCAGTGAAATTTATAGAGATAAAGTTGAATGATAGAAGAGGAGGAAGGTACTTTACAATTTCCAATTTATTTGAAAAAATTTGATATGAAATTTGAATTTTCGATAGAACAAGTGAAAGGGAAGAATAGAGAAGTAATAAATACATATTATACATATTTAAATTATGGAATTTTTATCATTTCATTATTTAAATCTTTAAACTTTAGTAAAATAAGTGATTAATTTTATAAAAATATTTGTTTCGACAACGTTTACTCAGTAGTGGATCAATTTATTCTCCCAACTGTCTCCAAAGTAACCCGATCACTTTGTTTTGCCTACTGGTTTAATCATCTCTATTACTGCTGCCCCAAATCTTATAAGACGTCTGATAATTATCGTATGAGTACTTTAAAATATTGTCCTATATTTCGCAATGGCATCCAGTCCGATATCAAAAATTAAGTCGATTTAACTATGCTCGTCTGTCTGATTTTTGATACTCTCACATTCGCAATAATTGACAGATCTCAATGAAATTTTGCATGAGTATTTTTTATTGTTCTAAGAAGTTTTCTATTTAAAACCAGTATAAATATATAGACCGATATATGAGACAACCTTTAAATGCAAGAGAATGTCATCCGTATAATTATCCGTAGAATTTAAAAATTGATAAATTATAAATTGAAAACTTGTCGTAATATAAAGCTACCTCACTTACCATATAACTTAATATTCCTGTGTTATTTAAAAAAACTATGTATGAAACATAACGTATTTACTTCATACGCATTCTTGGTGCAGGGGTTTGAAGCTTCGGCATAGCCAAATAAGACATTCTCATTTGTTTGTACTAATTTCTTGACAAAATTAAAATACCTGTTCTCTCGGTGTATTCACATTTTAACAATTAAAATAATTTATATTTATAATATTACTACTTTCTAATAAATAATTTTAATTAAATTCTACAACAACACACCCCCCACAAATGCTTAGTAGATACAAACGAAAAGGATGAAAAAACTTTAATGTGAATTTAATGAAAGATCGTTTATTAAGCTTTTTTATGATCTTAAGAAAACGGGTTTAAATTAAATCTATAATTCAATATTTCTTTTATTTCTAATAATTTAAATATTTCTAATAAATAATAATAATAAAAAATAATAAAACCAAACAAATCTACAGATTAAGAATTGGTCACGTAGACAATTCAAATTCTAAATAATCATCATTTAACATTTTATTTATTTTGGACAATAATTATTAAAATGAGACATCATTTTAAATCAAATTTTTAATAAATTTTTCTAAAATGCTGAAAAGTTTCTCATCAAAACTCAACAAATTTAAATTAAACAAAAAAGAAGAGAAGAGTCACGCGTTTTCTTAAAAAAAACATTTCTGAATCAATTTTATGAATTTGCTGCCTCTGGTCTTTCATGAAAGGAACCGATATTAAACAAAAGAAAAAAAGAAATGTTACGTTTTATAAAACGACTTTTATTTTTATGTTAAATATTTTTTTTAACTTTTATTTAGAAAGAAATGAAAGAAAAAAAGAAAGAAACTAACGTTAATTTGTAGAAAAAAATCCATAAAAAAATTTTATATTGATTTTTTGACCAAAACTGTCAATAACATTTTGATAAAGTATTTTGTTTGTATAATTGTTTGCTATTTAATTTTTTCTGTATTTCTAATTTTATTGATTTTTTCTGAATTTAAAATAAAATTAAAGATTTAAGCATATGAATTAATTAAATATGTAGAAAATTTTGAATAATATATTCGAAAAAAATAAAATAAAATAAAAAAAAAAAACAGATATCGTAGACTGGTACCAATTAGAGTTGTAGAGTATTGATTTTCAAATCATCTCTCTGAAAACAAAATAGCAAAAACAATAACAATAAAAAAAATGGTACCAAAAGACTCTGAAATTCTGAAAAAAACAAACAAACAAAAATTTTAAATTTATACAGAATCTTATCAACTAAATTGGTAACAGAAACAACAACAAGAACAATTTCAGACAAAAATAAAATTATAATTATTTGATCACAAATTTTGAAAAAAAAACTCTATTAAGACAGAGAGAGAAAGAGACAAAGAAAGAGAGAAAGAGAGAGAACCAAAAAATCTATATATTTTGCCAAAATATTTAGCCATTCACTAAGTGAGTTGACAAAATTGTTTTAAAATCCTACAAAAAATCCAAAAATATTATTATTAAACAAACAAAGTAACGTTTATGTTTAATAATCGAAAAATATAGAATAAAAATTCAAGTCTCCCCTTCAGCAAGTCGTACTTATAACAGAATATTTTGGAATTTTTAATTTTATTCTAATTTTTATTTATTTTACTATTTTAAGTGAGAATTTTTTTATGGCCCCATAAAGTTTTATCTTAGCATATTTTTGTTGGATTATAACACGTGATAAGGAACAAAATTAAAACGTTTTTTTATGGTAGTGGGTTTTTTGGAATTATTCTAAAAATAATTTGTGAAATAATGGGGCATTCACTAATAGTGTTTTTCAAGTGAGTGAGTTCTTTTTGAGAACTTTTTATAAACCCTTCTAACGAGGGTACTAACTGAAAAAGACCAAATAAAAAATATAAATTACTAAAGGTCCCTCAAAAATTTAAATTAATACAATAAAATTTTGGGCAATTCGGAATAGAATACATAAAGGAAAATAAATAATTTTAAAATTAAAAAAAAAAAATTAAATAAATTTAATAATTTATTGTACTCAAGAGAGGAATTCCATAATAAATTAAAGAGATTAAAGTGATTGCATAAGTGTTTAAAACTTATATTGTTGATATTCGTGATATAGCCGAAAAACTTCGGCTCCTGAGGACAATTTGGCTGTCATGGCTTTCGACAATTATAATTCTTATTTATTTTACATTATTATTTTTAAAATCTTTAATATTTTGGTATAACTTTTTGTGTTTCCCAATTATTATCAATAATTCAGATTTTACTTTTAATACGGATCTTTACTTAAAACAATATGAAGGATTCTTGGTACTAAAATTATGTTATCGTTTTGGGTGCCACTTTATTATTTTTTCTTATTGATTTTATTTCATATTTAATTTTATGAAAACGGAAATTTCTGCGATTAACCTATTTTGGATCTCACCTTATCCCAATAAGATAAAGAAATGAAATTTTGTATAGTGAATATTTTAGGTTTTTTTCATGTATTGTGATTTATATAAAATAAATCCATTTAAAAATTTTGTCTAATTTGTGTTTTTTGATTTGTAAAATTTTGAAAAAGGACTCTACGGAACTTTTTATGAATTTTGGAGAAGTTTTAAATATTTAAAAACAAAGATATCTGTCTGAAATTTTCAGGAAATGTTGATCTTGTAATTCTGACTAAAGATCTTGCAAAAATTTGAAAGTTTTTAATTCAAATAACTCAAAAACTATTAATGTTAAATAACATATGTTGGCATGCTTTTTAAGGTCTCGATTCAGCTCATAAAAAGTTACAGATTTAAAAAAAATCGATTATGCCCCAGTGTGCAGCGTTGATCATAAAACTATAAGAAAATACTTCCAAAAAAAGTTTGTTAAACGTTTTTCGGTCTCATTCTAAGAAGAATTCAAAATGTTTTGTAGGGTATTTTTAATTCGTCTTCAGTAAAATAATTTTTAAAAACCCGCATAAACATGTTTTTTTCCTCAATTAATATCGATTAGAAACTAATTTATTTTTAATATATTTGTTGTTTTTCCCATTCAAGTTGTTGTACAACTTCTCATAAAATTCTTTAAATAATAAAACAATAAGAATTTGTTTAAGAAAAAGAAAAAATACAATAAAATCATGTTAATAATATTACACTTTAAATCTACTGATTACTTCTATTTTGAATATAAACAAGATAACGAAAATTCATCATTTTGTTTTTTGGAGGGAAATAAAAAACAAGTTCCATTTGATCGTCATATCAGACAAATAATGCAAATTATTATTTGTTTTTTTGTTTATTTAAAAAAATATTTTTTGTCAAAATAATTTTGGAGTTTAAAATTAATAATTTTGCAGATTTTCTTAAGAGTGAATGAGTGAGAAAGAGAGAGAGAGGGATATAGATAGAGATTAGCGAGAGAAGGGGATTTACTTTTCCTATTTTGTTGGTTTATTAAAAATAAACATTTCAATTTTTGGTTTAATTGGAAATTTAGAAAAAAAAACTTGTTTATTTATGGCAACATTTTTATTTTTATTATTATATTAACTGATAACTTAATAGTTGGACAATAACGGCGTCTAGATTTAAATATTTGAAATAGAGGGATCAACAGATGGTTGGGTCTATGGATGGGGTAGGGGGGGTGTAGAGTTATAGTAGAAATTAAAAAATAGATTTGTGTGTAATAACGTAAATGTGTGTGGAATATTTAAATTTATTTTGTTCATTTATTAATGAGATTTTTGTGGTTTTAATTAATAGAATTTATAAATGTTGATGATTTGAGCTTTAAGAACATGAATTATTTAACTTAATTTTTTACTGTTTTGTAGAAGACATATTTATTAGTTTTTTATGCTTTTATAATTTATGGTTTATAATAAAACTGATTTTCTTAAATTAAAATGTCTTTATTGTTGTTGTTATTTATTTTATAAAAAAAAAAAAACAAAACAGTTACATGAGTTTTCCGCATCTTCTTTAACTGTGATCTTGGAGATGAAAGTTGAGAGCTAAACTATTTGGGTTAATTTTGATTTCATAAATTTGAATAAATATTTCCATGTAAAAAAAGTTCATCGCCTTTTAAAGGATTTTTCTTTTTTTCTCCTAATAATGATGTCATTTTCAGCGTAAATGTGAATGTCCGCTTCTAATTTGAATTTCAATTAAAAAAAAAAAAAAAAAAAAAAAAAAAAACATTTTATTGTTTTTTATGTGAATCTTCACACAAACGACCCAATTTAATAAAAATTTATTAGTTTAATAGAAAAAATAACATCTAAATCTAAAAGAGAATTTAATAAATTTATTGTTTTCAAACTTTTGTAAAACTTTAACATTTAAATTTATCAGAAAGTCATCAATTCATCAAATAGAAATCTTTTATTTAAATAAATCCATCCAACCATCAATCTGTCTTTTTTATTTATCGCATTTATTATAAAAAGCTTAGATTTCATCTGTCATTGTAAGATTTTTTATACCCTATAACACTTAAGGCAGTTAAAGCATTATGGATTTGCATTATGGCAACAAAAGTCGAAGTTTTGCTTTTTCTTTTTTTTTCTTGCTTCACATTTGGAAATACCAAAAATTTAGCTTTCTCCAGTGTTTTATTGTCCAATATTGCATTGGGTGTTATTTCAGATCATTCTGATGAAGTAATCCTTAATCTTACCCTTGTATTCCAAAAAGTCTTGTGATTTCATGCCCTTTACTGTTTTAAAACCCTTTTAAAAGTCGTCTGTAGCCCACAACACCATTTGAATTTTTTTAATTTTAATTATTTGTTATTTTATTTATTTATTTATTTACTTACTTATTTATTTATTTATTTATTTATTTATTTATTTATTTGGAGCATATTTAACATTATTGGTTTTTCCATATTTAGCGATGTAATTTTTATTTTATTTAGCGCCATTTAGTTTTCAGTTACCTTCTTAAGTAATAAACATCTGTTTTAAATACATCCCTGCGCATTGATTATATAAGAACTACGAAATCCGGGGTACAGAATGAAAGCTGGTGACCAAATTTATAAATTTTAAAACTATTTTTAAAGGATTTGGGAAGCTGAAGGTATATACATATCAAAGACCTCTACAATTTATTATTGCAATGTAAACAAAGAGGAATAGACTTTAATGTTCTGAATTTATTACTAATCATTGTTATTACTGTTCATGAATATAACGGAAAATATGAGATATATTATTTTAGTCTCTAAGCTAATGATATTAGAGGTTACTTTGGCAGTTAATATACGATTGAACTGCAAACTAGCGTTAAATAGTTCTCATACAAATCGTAATATAGTGCGAGTTATCAGTAAAATCTTACATAAATCCTTTCGCAGTGAGATGTATCAATAGATATTTATCAATGATATTCAAGTTTATAGGTGCCCAGAAATCTTCTTTTGATTGTCACAGTCGAGCTTTTTCAGAAGATATGAAAATGGTTTCTTTTTATATGTTTTTGAAAATAACGATCATTTGCCAAATGCTTAATCAATCCTTATGCTGTGAACTACCTCAAGAGATCATTTGATGCTTCTCAGAGAAACTTATGCTTATATTTGCACAGAAGTCTGTTGATAGACAGAGTCTGTCATTCTTATAAGATAACAAAAAATATTTAATATGTCTCTCTTGAGAAAAGTAATCCGAATCTATGTAAAGTCTTGTGAGTACTGAAAGCAATGACCATAGACTTCTTAGAGAAATGTGGTAATAACGGTACAGAAAACGCATAGAGATGCATACAATGATAAAACTTGTTTCAGATTTTTATCTCAGTCCATTGAAGATATCCGACTGTTAATGTAAATTTTGTCAACAAATTACAAATTAAAAGTTGGATCGAAGGACTTTAGCAACTATATACAAGATTCGAAATTTAAATTTAATTAGTAAGAATATTTTTCGGCTATGCTGATTCTTAACACCCTACATCACGATACATTTTCAAAATTTATGTAGTCTAGAATATTTCCTATTTTTGATTCATCGATGGGCCAAAACTCATTGAATTTTCTGTAACTGGTTTAATAACATGCGATATTAAAAATTTCGTTTATAAAGAAAATTCACACCCCCGTGCATTATCCAAAATTTAGTTAGCATTTACGATGTTTTTTGTTATGAAAACTTCATCCACGTGTCTAATTTCAAGAAATTTATTTAAAAGCTTCGGTTTTTGTGGGGGGTTGTTTCTGGTGGCCAAAAGTTTCTCAACAAGAATCTGTTATCAGAACACTATTCATGTGCCAAATTTTGTGAAATTTTCTATGTTATTAATAGAGATATGGATATTAAATATTATTTTGTAAATATATTATGAGGTTGTCACAGATATCGGTCTAAGCTAAATTTTGTATAAAATAGAGTACCATATGATCCGGATTCGATGACTTAAAACGTTCTTATTTTTTTAATAAATTCAAAACTTCTTAAGATTTAAGAAGGAGATTAAAATTTTGAATATCTCTTTTGTCAAAAAAATATCTATTTTGTTTTATTTACTTGTTTATTTCATTTGTTTTCTATTAGAAATTATTTTTTTTTAATAAAAATATCTTTAATAAAATTTTAATATCATTCAATAATATTATTTTTGTTTAACGATTTCATTGATCTTTAACTATTGTTGTGTTAATTAATTTTGTTTTAAATATTTTTTATTTTTGCCAAATAAAATATTTGTTTGTCACAACTTGTATTGTTTTCAAAAAGTCTCATAAATAGATTTATGAGATAGATTTGCCCATCTCTATATTTTTTATAAAAAATATATATAAAAGAAATTTCTTTAAGAATATTTTCGAAAATAACAAAACTTTTATTTATTTTAAAATGAATAAATTTTTTTGTTGTGGCAATTAAACGTTTATTTGACTTAAATAAATTATTCATATTCTTTTAACTTTTTTTGAAAATTTATTTATGTTCTTTATGGTGATTATGAAGGGAACATGATAATTTCCATATTTTTTTAAAATGTATTTTAATATTTATTCATTTATTGTTTTTTATTGTGAATAAAATAATTAATTCTCAATTAGTTTGAAGACGTCATAGACGTCTTGTTCTTAATGGCGACAAATTTTGTTTAAATCAAAATAATAAATTGATTAATTTTGATAGATTTGTTTTTGATTAAAGTATTATAAAATTATATAGTAACTTTTAAAATAATATATATTTATATAAACATATATATAAGGTAAGTGTTGTTGCTATAAACCTATAATTTTTTAATTAAAATATACTTTTATTAAAAAAAATATATGATTTGAATGGTCTAAGAAAGCTAAAGAGAAAAGTTAAGAAATCTCAGATAAAAGTCATTGAGTTTTATTATATCGGGTCAGATAGATTTTTAAATTGATTTTAAAACTTCAAGTGATATGCAATTTTGAAGACATTTATAAGGCCAATTTTATAAGTTACAGGCTGCGCTTGCGCCCTTCCAAAGTGAAAACGAAAATTTATATGTAAAAATGTAACATTTGCTTTGCCAGGAGTTTACTCTCCCGCTAATTCTATCCCTCCTTTATTTTGTCCAATTAAAGTGTTTCTTGATAAAGTAATTGAGTTAAAATTCTAATTCTCTTACTTAAAAGGGAAACATCTAAAAATGTTTAATAATTTATATTTGCATTTAAAGGGGGCAAACACAGATTCATTTTCATATATAAGAGAAAATAGTTTATACAAAAATAAATAATTTTAATAAATTCTAGAGACTTATCTGATCCGATCTTACAAAAGCAGTTGTAGTTTATTGCTTCGTTCCTGTTAATTTCTTTAATTGTTCATAAAAATGTAAAGCATATCTTAATCGGATTCAACTACATCCGGCGGAAAAGCCTTCCAGTTGGAACAGTACTCGTATCATTTGGTAAAAAAATTTGAAGCTAATTTTAGCTTGAAAACAAATTGAGTCCAAAAACTTGTAGGACATAATTCTGCAAAAAAATATTAAACCAGGAATCGGTCACCGGAATTTAAACTAAACTTCATACATCGGTACAAGCAGATCCGGGTCAATAACTTTATTATTTATTATTATACAATACAATATACAATATTAAATCAACTGGAAATGTTGCCAAAAATATATATTAATTTCAAATTTTGTTATGTTTTTCTCCGATTTTTCGTTATTATTTAACATTATTTTATTGCAAGTGGAATCACGTTATTGACATACTGTATGTTGACAACTAGAAAAGAAACACATTTGAGAAATATCAATAGAATAATAACATTCATTTCCTTTAAATCTAAAATATTTAAGTTCAGTTAATATGATATAATCAGGCATAATCATTCCCAATAAAAACGACTGACAACCTATTAATAACTTTACCTACATTCAATCAATTTCTCCTTACAGACAATAGGAATTATCAGAGTATAGAAAATATAATAAAAACAATGATCATGTTAATTGTTTCAATTGTTTCGAACGTTATATAGTTAATCACAACACATCTCATCTCACCTCATCAGATCATACCGTATCCAATTCTAAGCAATTAGCGGTAAATACGGCAGCCAACAGTTGGACAGCATCATTTAAGATCATGACACATGTTAACAAATATACGATCCTCATCTAATCTGCCATCTATTTTTTTATTCAGACATTAACTACTCTGCTATTCCCAGCATTCTAACGATAATGAACCCTAAGTAATTGACTTTTAATTACTTTATTACGTATGAATGCATTCACATTCACATTTTTTAAACAATTGATTTGATGGGAATTAATGAATAAGAATGATCATGAATAAAAATTATATAGACAAAATACAAATATTAGAAGTGTATATTTTTTATAGTTACAATTAAAGTTTATAAAGGAAATGTGATCAATTCTCTTTGGGGTTAAAATTTAAATAATTTTTTTACTTTTTCCTTTTTTTCTTTAGGGGAATTTGTTATTAATTTGTCTAATTTAATATTAATTGGTTTAGCATTTTAGGAGGGATTAAAATACAATTTTTTGTTTATAATAATTTATATGAAAAGATTTTGAACAGAAAAAAATATCAAATTTAGCGATCGAACATGATTTTAATTTAAAAAATAAATATTTCTTTCTGATTTATGCAAATTTTATAATTTTTGGCAAGAATTTTCAAAAGGAAGCGACAAAAAATTTTATATAAATTTTGTAATTTATAACGGTCATTAAAAAATCATTGCTTTGAACACAATAAAAGCGATCGCGATATTAATTCTATTAAAAGTGAGATCGAACCAAAACATGATTTTGACTTTATAACTTTTTTGTGAAACAATATTTGAATATTTTTGTAATCGATTTATATTGACAAGAAGATTTCTTATTTTTTTAATTAAGTTTGTTCAAAATGAAGGCCAAAGAGAAGTGCGTGCTTAAATGTTAAAAAATTTAAGAAGAAAACAAATTGGTCCTACAAAGAAATAAAAATCTGTTGAATTAGGACATTCAATGGAAATCTGATACTTGCAAAAATAGGAGGAGGTCCTTATGATATGGAGAAGACAAAGTGAAACGAAAACATTTTTAAAAGAGGACCAATTATAATTGGTTGAAGAGTAGACCGGTTACTACAATGTTTTCAATATTTGGTGTGAAAAGTTAAAGGCAGTACTGTTTTTTTTTCACTGTTGAAAATAATTATAGAACCACACAATTTGATAGATATTATTGATGTGTCAAACTTTAGATATAAATATCAAAAGATTTTACTTTTATAAAAGAATCTAATGGATTCACATTTTTTGATCCGATTTGGCAACATGTTACTTCTCTAAAAAAAACTCTGGAGAGAAATCGGGATTCGGAAATGAGAGAATTGAAGAGTACAAAATAATAGAACGATGACTTTTTTGACGATAGAAGAAGTCGAAAGCTTATTAAAAGGCCTTAAAAAACTTTATTTTAACCAAGGATTCAAGGACCCCTCCTTCCTATACGAAGGTGTAGGTCGTGATTTGGAGTAACTGAAATAATCGTGATATACCACAGCTTTTAGCGAGAGCCCTTGCCATCAAACTTCAAAATCCAAAAAAAGAAGAATTGTGAAAATAAATTTGTCATGAAGTTTCTACCAAATTCAATTGGGTGAGGGATGTGGAACTTAGCAGCGTATAAAAATTTTTTAATGTTACGAAGAAGGATTTCTAATCCTTCTGGAATTTAATTGTTAAATTATTTAAAAACTCTCTTGTAATCCATAAAACATCTAAAATTCTAATGGATAATAAACCTTGAACGTTGACACTTGTACTATGGAAAGTATAAAAATTTTCCTGAACCACTTTCTCTGAAATATTCTACCCAAGAATCGTATTTAATTATGAGTTTGGTTTAAGACTAAACTAGTCGTGATCTATCTTTCTTTCACATCATTGATGCAAATTTTGAACGAAAATTTAAATTTACATGCGTACAAGCTTCAATCGAATCAATCGCAGAAGCCGATATACCATTTTAGTTGTAGATTTATCACTTTAATTCAAAAACATTCTAAATTTTAAGGTCAAATAGATCCAGTGTATAATTTACACCACCTCGCCATATACATTCAAAATTTTCAAGTCACAAGCTAAAGATTGAAAAGGGATTATTTCTGTTTTTATTTCATTAACAATTAATCACAAATTAAAGAATTTCTTGAAATAAATATCATTTACAAAATATCCTTGATTTCTCCACTATAATTTAATATTATTGTTGTTGTTGTTTTGTTTGATGTTCAACATAAACAATTATTTATTTGCAAACAATTAAGTTAAAAATAAAAACAAATTTAAATGATAAATTAAAATCTGTCTAATGGCGCTGGTGATTAAAATAGTTTAGTAGCAAATTATTTATTTGATGGCATCGATGAGGTGTTTAAATGATTAATAATTCTTTATTCAAATTATATTTCTTTTAGTTTTTTTCCTTTTCAATTTTAATTTTAATAATTATAATTATAAATGAAATATTTATATTTATTTACGGGTTATAATTAATTCTTTTTTTTTCGTTTACATTTCGTATGAGGAGGATTTAAAAATTTTTGTTTACAAATTCTAAATGATTTATGGGAATCAAAATGAATGAATTAATGAAGAATTATGAAATTATATTGAAATCGATCTGAACAATTAACAAAAATGAAGAAATTTGCTATTTTTAAAATCTATTTTAATTATTTAAATCGATAATGGAATATTTAGAAGAATATTTGCGACTTTAGTTAATTGAATACATAAATGAAGACCAACTGTTTGTGAGTTAAGGGAACTTAGATTGATTAAGATTGTGAAGGCATTTGTAATGTTCAAAATGGAGGTCAAAATGTTAAAGTTCTATAATTTCATTTTTATGTTTTTATTATTATTTATCAAATTTTAAAATGTAATTTTATTATTCTAGAAAATTGTGGGAAATTTTTTCTTACTTAAATATTTATTTTTATACAAATTTTAACTAGAGAATAATTTTTTAATTTGATCGCAATAACCTTATTATCTACGAAGTTTAATGTCTAAATTAGGCGACATTGACATATAATTTTGTCCGTTTTTATCTAATGATTTGTTTTTCAATTTGAAATAATTGATTTTCTGGCATTTAGGACTGAAAAACGTTACTGTTCTTTTTAGAAAGTTTGGAGCATTGGCAAAAGCTTTTTCTTCTATGCACTTTTGTCAAATCAGGTCAAATATATGTGGCACGTATTGTACTCTCGCTGGCTGACTGTTTTAAAGACGATTTTTCGGATTTTGTTTTACTTTTACCTCTAAATATATTTAGACCATTTTCTGAGCCTTAGCAAAATAAAAATTTAAAATATACTGTTAAAGACACATCTCCCAAACTGTTATGTCATAAATCTGTGTCAGATAATTGGCCAGTTATCCTGTTGGTTATTTTTCTAAATCGTGTCCGTTTCTACCATTGAGATATAAACTGATCGAATTTTTAACTCATTTCATTAATAGCTTTCTTGCCACTGTGTTACAATCTACAGTGAAGATAATCGGTGTATCTATACATTATATAGTTCCAAGAACATGGAAGATAATGACAAAAAAGATAAATTTGGAAAATGTATACATTAATTATTATTAAATTAATATTAATTTTGGATTTTATTATTTTTGGACTGTAAAAAGATCGACAAATAGAATACGTAGGAACTTATATGAGAAAGGAATCATAATAATGCAGGCTTTTAGAATATGGATACTAGATATCAATAATCGGTATCATAATTAAAGCCAAAACTATCTAAAGTATTCAAATAATATTTATCATGACTTAAAATAATTCAGATCTGAGTCTGCAATATTTTACCATTGGGGTTTTTTTATTTGTTCTGTATTTTGGTTATATTACCATTATCAAGAACTATCTAAAGAGAGCAAAACGGAGATGGATAAATATATACACATGCAATGGTGCTAGACTACTTTTGACAAGAACGGAGCAAGGCAACTCATGAACTATAGCCATATGGACATATCTAGATTGTTCACTATACTCGTGCGTAAGTTAGTTCAACATTCGGGTATAAGAAAACGACCTACTTAGATGTTTGAATTTCTGTTCCGGAAAGACGCGAGTTATAATTTACCAAATAGTGACAGACAGTGGTAACTGTACCTAATTGACAGTACAGGCGTAAATGAAATACGGAAATCTTCATTCCGGAACGTCCCGAGTCACATTCGGTCAAAAATTGTCTGCGACCGCTTTATCAGATGAAATTTTGTTCCCCCAGATAGATTTATCGTCTACAGCTGATACGTTACAACAACCATTGTAACCTAAGCTGTATTATGTGGACCGTTTGGTAAAACTCAACGATGGATTTCAATGAAAAATAAATTAAAATTTATTCCAGAAAATAGAAAAGTACTACTTTTTATTTTCTCTTCTCCTAAACAAAAAAAAAACTTAATTTGCTCTTTTTTTAAACGCCTGTTTTAAGTTCAACATAAATATTTTTTAACTACAATGATCTTAAAATAACCATTTTATATCTTGGAATGTAATTTTTATGAAGTTATAGACTTTTGGCGCCCTTTTTGAAAATGTAAAATCAAAGTTTTTTTTACTTTAATGGTTATTTGAGATTTTTTATGTAAAAAGGAAAAAAAACTTAAACTTCATTAATAAAGATATTTTACATTAATTTTATACTAATTGAAGAGTTTGATTAATTACATTAAACATTAAAATGGCCTCAGCCCAATAACAGTTATTGACTTTAATGAGCGTTTTTATTTGAAATTCTATTTCCGGCTTTTATATAAATACGAATAATTAATGTTTATTTTAGTAATTTTGTTAAAACATGTATTATATAGTTATAGTTTAGTTGGTGTAACAATTACATGGTTCTACTCAATGATACACACTTTATGTCGATTTTACTAAATGTATCTGTTTGCTGAAGTAATTCTGGTAAGACTGGCAACACTGGGTAATATAAACGTGATATGTAAATTACTAAAAAACTATTTATTTCTCAATTTGAAGATGGAGGAAAGTGATTTTCACCTATACTACTACTACTAGACTATAAATTATATACTATAAACTAGATTCTGTTTGTAAAGTACCACAGGACAAACAAAACGATATACTTA
The DNA here is from genome assembly GCA_004302925.2 of Cochliomyia hominivorax. Taxonomy (NCBI): domain Eukaryota; kingdom Metazoa; phylum Arthropoda; class Insecta; order Diptera; family Calliphoridae; genus Cochliomyia; species Cochliomyia hominivorax. Next base: position 60,039,158 of record PYHX02000413.1, read on the forward strand.
GATACTTTACAGTGATGTATGGATCTATAAATTCAACTAATGACAGATGTACATGTTGTATAGTCATGTCTGACTCTGGATATTCGTATGGCGTATGAATGTCCTTTTTGTTAGTTTTTTTTTACAATTTCTGAAGTGTAATCGTTGAAGGGTATTTATGATTCGGCTTAAGAGGGAGCTGTTTGAATATTCCTTTATAATTTTCCTGGTATTTAAGTTAGGTCAAGATCTTCCATTTAAGTTTCTCTTTTGTTTCGTATGCCAAATAAGAAATCTTAATTTTAGTGTTTATTTTTATACCTCAAATTTTTGTCTCATTTATACGTTATTTTTTCCTTTTTATATTCAGAACAAGTCACACTGCATTCTTTAGGAAATTGAAAAAAAAAAAAACACACAGAAATACTGAAAGAAACAAAAACGGACATAAACAACAAAGTTACTGACTTAAAGTTCAAAACATCATTATCTGCATCTTCTCGTTAAGTGTTATCTCGGAAGAGTTATCATCATCATCACCATCGCCAACCACTTGCAATGACCTTGAAATGTTGTGGCCAATTAAACTATAAAATACCGTTTGTTCACATTGCAAACGATGATGATGATGAACAAGATGGCACAACGCATCTCTTATTTACTTTGTTCGTCAGTCTGTCTTCTGACTTACCCTCCTCTCAATGGTTTGACTGAAGATCAACAATACGTGTTGAAGAAGTAGAAACAAAAAATGGCCAATTGGTCATAAAAATAAAAAAACAAAAACAATAAAAAAAACACAAAATAATAAAAATAACCTTGACAAAGGGAAAAACAATACTGGACAGTGACTTTAACGTGACCGGCCCCAAAACACGCAATAACAACAACTATTATAACTTCTTCTTCTTCATATAATAAAAATGATGATGATGATCATGCTTAATGATGATTATACTTAATTTTTTTAAGTTTATTAGTGTGTGTATGTTTTACACACTCAAAACAAAAACTAAATAATCATGTCATTAACATGATTTTGAGAATAACAATTGTGGCGATCACTGATGACCATGCAAAACAAACCAACAGCAAAACAAAACAAAAAATTATATAGAACTTAATTACATGATCATGTTTAGGAATTGTGTTCCCCCAGTTAAATAAGATTCATGCATAGAATAACACTCTCAATTGCAATTAGCAAGTTAATTTTTATTTCAGAAAAAAATATATATGTTTTTATTTCAGCTTTAAAAAGAATATATATGTATATGGATACAGTCATTTGATCGCAACATTAGTACGCATGACAAAATACTAAACCGTAATTAGTATAAATACAAAAACATTATTCTTATTCTTATTATTTTGATTGTTTAGTATGAAAATCTTGAATTTCTTTGAAAGGGAAACTTTTTTGTTTGTATGACTAGAATTTTGTTTTCGTCAATGAAAGTAAATCTTTTTTTCGGAATAGTTTAATGAACTTTAATAGGAAAAATCATGGATCATACGATCATTGAAATCAAATCTCGTTACTGAAATCAGGGTCTCATTTTTATACCCTATACCGCCATAGGGGAATTATGCTTTTATACTTAAGTTTGTAACTCGAAGTAATTAAGTATACCGTTCGACTCATTCGATTAACAATGTCCGTCCATCTGGCTGGCTTGCTGGCTGACCATATAAACTTTGTGAACAAAATGCAACTCGCAGTTTTAAAGATATTTTAATGAAATTTGGCTTTTGCCATTATTTTGTCCTAAGAATGATGCCTATTGAAATTGGTGATGATGCGTCCATTATTTCACCTATTCCCCATACAAATATGAATTACGGAATGAATATTTAAGGTCACAAAAGTCCTAAATATAAAGCAATTTTATTGTAATTTGACACAAATTAGTGGGGGTTGTATTCCCATATCACTTTGAAGAGTTTAAATCTCACAAATACGTTGGTATTATAATTAGAAAAATTCAAATTAAGACAAGTATAAGCAAAAATCAATGTGCGAAATTTTACGAGGGTCGGTCCATAAATTCTTTTAGAACGTAGTAATCCCACATGGAAGTTGGTGCCAGTGTAATATAATGTACACTTAAGCATAAATTAAAAAAGACTTTATACGAGGATGGTTCATTAATTTTTGGTAGCTATCACTTAGTGGTGTAGGATATTAAATAGTCGGGCTTGACCGAGTACAACTTCTTACTTGTTTAATGTAAATTTCGGGTTAAAATTGCAATTAAAAGAATTTCAAGATGATTATCTTGACTAAAGGACAATGTTTATTGAAATTTGTGATGATCAGTTCATCATTACATCAATTACTATTGCAAAATAGTCGCTAATGAATGCACACACATCTTAATAAAATTTGATATTAATAACATAGAGGGTATCTCGTGATCATTCTCAGAAATTAGGCAATTATGAAAATCAATAATTATGAAAATAATAATTCAATGACAGTTATTGGCTTAATAAACGTTTTTATTTGAAATTCGATATCCGGTTAATTTAAGTACTTTTGTTAAAACATTTATTGCATTTCTATTTAACGTTCGTTCTTAGATTTTTAAACTTGATCTGAGAAAATGCGTGTACATTGTACACATTATCGAATATCGGTTCATTATTTCTTTTTTAATTGAAATATCTCAATATGTCAACAAAACCTAAATCGGTTTCGTTAGAAATAATTCACAAAAAATATTGTATTTTGTAGAAAAGATTCATTGGAAATTATTTGCGGAAAGATATTAAAGGATAAAGGATGTAATTATGTATGTGTAGATTTCAAAAGTTTGGAGTCAGTTATTTTCCCGGAATTTTTCATTTTACCTCTGCGATTCGATATTAGATATTTCGACGAGATTTCAATTATAGTTTCGTGATATTACAAATATCTGGGAATGTCATGGGATTTTTTTACCGAACAAAGACTGCACTTGTATAACCACATGCACATGTTTTTTAACGTAATGTTACTGGTTAAGACTATAAAATTACTTAAGATTTTAACAAGTATTTAAGACCCGCTCCTTCCAATGAGAATATTTGCAGCGCATGTTTTGCGAAAATGATATTATAAATATCGAAGAAGTAACGATTCAACATTGCTTCAATTTTGTTTTAAACTGCATATTAAACAAATATTATTTCTAAGTGATACATTTATTTACAACCAAAAAATCAACAGTTTTTAATGTTAATTTTACATTGTTTTCTTTGCACATATTTTTGTATGTGTACCAATAATTGAAACTTCATACTGTAATTTTAAAACTGTAGACCAATGGAAAAAAGAAAGGCATCTTCTTAAGAGTATAACAACAGAATAAGGAACTGAGCATAAGATGATGCAAAAAATGATGTAAAAGATTTTTATAGCAAAAAGTGTTTCTTTTCTTATTAATTCCAGCAATTGGAATGGAATGATTTTAGTTTTTTTATCCAAACCACATGATGTAAAGAATAAAAAGAAGAACTTTTATTCATAAGTCAAGGTTTTTCAGTTATTTTTTTGAAACTGACGTTTCTGTTTTTTTTTATAACTGAAGAAGTTTATTATTTTTTCATAATTTTTAAATTTATCTACTTATTTATTTCTTATAATCTTATAATTTCTTTGTGTTCATCTGAGATTGATGCTTGGGAATTTTATATATTTTATATACTTCTGTAGAAATCTAAATATAAGTTACAAACATAAAACAAAAACAAAGTTATTATTTGTTGTGTTTTTCTCTTTTTTTCAGATTAAAATTCCATTTACTGTAACATTCAATTTGAGAGCTCGTGACTTAGTGGTGGACATACAAAAGAAAACTCTCAAGGTGGGCCTTAAAGGTCAGGAGCCCATTATCAATGGACAATTGTGTGCCGAGGTTAAGGTGGAGGAATGCCTTTGGGTGTTGCAAGATAGTAAAACTGTACAAATAACCTTGGAAAAGGTAAAATGTTTATATTAAAAAAAAAAATAAATAAATAAAAACATTAAATAATAACTATTTTATTCTATTTCTTTCTTACAGATTAATAAAATGAATTGGTGGGATCGTTTGGTAATGACAGATCCACCAATTTCTACACGTAAAATTAATCCAGAACCTTCAAAACTTTCCGATTTGGAAGGTGAAACCAGAAGTTTAGTAGAGAAAATGATGTATGATCAACGTCAAAAGGAATTGGGTCTGCCCACCAGTGAAGATCAAAAGAAACTAGAGATATTGGAAAAGTATGCATGAAACTTTATTTCAATTAATTACACACTGATTGATTACATTCCATTTCTTTTTATTTTATTTCTACAGATTCAAACAACAACATCCCGAATTGGATTTCTCTAAATGTAAATTTAATTAGATAAATTTCAATACCCTGATCGTAAACTTCCTTGCAAATATTGATAAGTTGCAGTTTTTAACTGTGACCACTCAATTTAATTTATCTATACAAATTAACAACAACAGCATTCTTTATTTAAGATTTTCTTACATATTCATTATTCTCTTAATTTTTATAGTATTTTTTTATTATTAAAAAAAAAAACAAAAACATATATTAAAATTTTTATGATCAATAATTTATCTGTCTTTTGCAGTTTTCTTATATGGAGAAATATTAGCATTTCTTTTATTATTGTAAACTGAAATATATTTTTTAATAAATAATTTAAATATATATTTAAATTACTTAAATTTTATTGTTTTATTTGTTGCAACTCGTAAAACTATAAATTTTGTTTTAAATTTTCAATAATAAATAATTAATTAATATTTCTAAATACTTCTAAGATATTGAATAATTGATTTAAAAAGTCCCCTTTTACCAAAAAGTTAGGGAATTTTTTAAATTTCATCTATATTTTTTAAAGATTTATTTGAATTTCAATATTTTCCTATATTAGCTGTTTTAGGACCGTATTGAAATATTGACAACCCCGGTAAAGTCCCCAATTCGTTTCAAAAATATAAATTAAAATATGAAGTGCAGCAATTTCAATATCAGAATTTCCTATAAGGGATCTGTATTAGGGTTTCTTCACTGGAAAACGTTCCTGGGATTTTCTTAGGAAATTCATTTTTGCAAATCCCGAGAAATTTCAAATGGGAATTTTCTGGAAGTAATTGAGGTAAAGAAGGTATATTGCCTCCACAAAGATTCATTTGTAAATTCAATGAAATTTGGCCCGACCCTCGTAAAATCTCGCACATTGATTTTTGTTAAATAGTTGTAGAATAAAATAAGACTAATTTGATGGAAATTTCATTAAATTGTGACCTTAAATCTCCATTTCGGGAGGAACATTTGCTAGGTGAAATAATGGGCTCATCGCAACCAATTTACAATAAAAATCATCATCCATTTGCCAAAATAATTACACACGCCAAATTTCATAAGGATATATTTAAAACTACGGCCTGCATTTTGTTCACATGGACAGCCAACGATCCTGCCAGACAGACTCTACCATACTAAAATTCATCTAATGGAATATATGTGTGTAATAAAGTTTGCAGTTTTAATAAATTTCTGAATTTTCAATTATACATTTATTTTAGTAAAAGAATATAACCTTAAAAAAACCTTTTAAGTATATAAAACTCTATCTTTATAGAAAAGCTCTATTTTAATTCAACAAACTTATTTTTCTCACTGTCTTTAATTTATGTTATTAATTTAATGAATATTTGTTTCATATTTGATTTTAGGTCCTACATAAAGCCCTCTCCCGGAAAAATTATCAAAAAAAAGAGATTCACGTTAAGTTTCAAATCTGTTTAAAATTCCATTCAAATTGATTAAGCGTTTTTGGCATTATTGCGTCATAAACAAACATATACCCACTTGACACTATAATTTTTTAATAAAGATCTATAAAGACTTCATTATCAATAATATAATTCGATATTAATTTTAAACACGTAATATTTTTAGTAGATTTCGCAATTCGCACTTATGATTTAATACAATTGATTAGCTTTAATAAACATTGAATCCCATATGGGTTAACACCATTTTTAAAATCGTCATTATCATTAAAATTGAAAGATTAAGATTTATGAATTACGCAAATATGTTCTCGCACTTAATTTATATTCTAAATTTAAACTAGAATTTTGTTTTTATTTCATTGGGGGTGTTTTTTTAAGTTATTTTAATTTGGTTTTTTTGCACATTAAGCACAGTGGGATCATTTATAGAAAAATTTGGAAACAAGAGACTAAACTGATAAAAAGGGTGTTTTCAATTTCTAATATCGGGTCAGCTTTTTTGGAAATTGTGTCCCACCGAAAACTGATTTTTTTTAATTTTTAATTATTGTTTTTCTCTTAAGATGAAAATATATTTTTTATTATATGAAGTATATACATTATATAAACAGATAGACAAAAGTCACCCCCATCTGCCTTAATGGGTTCTTTGGAGGACCCCTGCACCTTTAAAACAAATTATACAAGAAAGTTGTTCAATTCCAAATAAAATATTACAGTCATTTCAAGTGCATACAAACAAAAAAACGATCAGGGATATATGAATATTGGTTAACAGTCCACGTACCTCCATTGCTGAAATTATAGAACAGTTTAAATACGATCAAAAAAGTGAGTATCAGACCCTCAGTACTATCTGTTTGGCTGAAGAGGGTGATAATACAAATAATGATATTTGCTGTATAATGTGAAATGAAACCTTCCTTCACACATAATGGGAAAAAAGTAATAAGGAATGAGATCAAAAAATTCTTAACACGTTATTCATTAAGTTTTAATGAATATATTGATAAACTGATTACAATGAGTGTCTAAAATTATTAAATATTTTCAATAAAACCCAACTTGGTCTGAAAAGAAGTTGGCCACGCATTCTAAGGTCTGCCGGCAAAGAAGAACTTGTCCTTTGATAGAAAACCCGGTTCAGGAATGGTCTACGTAATGTTTCTAAAGCTAAAAAATAGGGCTCCCAATACATTTAGTAGGAAAGCTTATAGCGCGGACTATTTGGTACGAAAAGTTGCAGCTAATGGAGATTGAAAAACATGCAAGACTCAAAAAATTCCTTACAGGAACGCCTCTTATGCCGAAGTTACATAATGGAATGTTTACAAAAAATGATGCTTGAATTTATAACACTTCTAACGTGTCCACTTATTTTTGGCCTGACTTGGCATCCTGTCACTGTGGAAAACAAGCCTTTGAGTGGTACAAAACTAATAACGTGGTATTTATACCAAGAGAGGCAAATCTTATCTTAGAGTGACAGATTTTAAATGGTGATGGACTACCTGTTCGAGCAAAATTAGGGAAAACAATGTAAAAACGTTAAGGGTTTCCGCAAAAGTTTCAAAATTTAAAACTTGCGATATATGTATGTTAAGAATTTTTTGATCTTACTCCTTATTTTTATTTTAAGCTTTTAAGTAATATATAAATAAAAATGTGAACCGATATGCATTTTTGTGTTATAAAGTATTTATTTTCTTGTTTTTGAATTTTATTTTCAATCTTCTCGTTAAGATTAAAACGTGTTGAAAAATATTTTTTAATTATTTTTTTTTACTTAATTTTATTTTTATTATTTTTTTGATAATTGAAATCAAATATTTACAACCATGTTTTTACAATCAAAATTTCATTGTGCAATCAATTCGTTGTTGATAAAAAATTCCAAATCGCCCGACATTTTTTTAATTCTCTGATTTGGAAAAATAAAAATAAATAGTAAACTAATTTATTTTAATAAATTGTATATGAAATTTAATTTAGATAAAATACTAATTAATTTTTTTTGGAAGGGAATTAAAAATAACGAAATTTCACTTTATTTGGAATTGCCGATGGCATTTATGATGCCATAACATAACAATTTTATATTACGGCCTTTTGCGAAATCTTTCTTTCATAAAGTTTTTCTTCTTAAGATCCAGAAAAAAATCAATTTAAATCATTTAACACAAATTAACCAAACAAAAACTAATTATTAATTTATAATCCGGTATAAATATAATTAATTATTTAGTTTTTGGACAAAAAAACTCCATCAACCATAAAATAGGAATTATTCTTTTGACGAGTTTTAATCAAAATAAAAATATCTCCTTTTAAAGAAATTTATGGCTGACATTCTATTTTTATACCCTCCACCACCGACAATGGTGATGAGGGTATATTAACATTTTCATTCTGTGTGTAACATCAAAATGGAATCATTTAAGACTCCATAAAGTAAATAAAAGTCTACGTAGATTTAGTTATGTCCACCTATCTGTCAGTCATTGACACGTTCACATCCAAAATATTTGACAGAGCTCTGTGAAATTTGGCCTGAGTATTTGTTGTTGTCCTGAGAAGTTATTTATTTAAAACCCGCAAATTCGATTTGGTATATTAAAAAATATAGGCTGATTTATCAAATGTGATCAAAGTCGGTTCAGTAGAAAAAGAAGTTAAAGCCGTAAATATAAATAATTTTAGGATTCATTCACCACAAATGGTGAAGAGGGTATATAACTTTGTTATTCCGTGTATATCGCTAAGAAGGTAACATTTAAGACCTTATAATGTATATATGTTCATGCATCAAATCAAAATCTGAGTTGATTTAGTTATGTCCGCCTATCTGTTCGTCTGTTTGCCGATTGTTGGCACGCTTTCATCCACAGTAATTGATAGAGCACAATGAAATTTGACCTGAGACTTTTTTAACCCTGAGAAATTTTCTAATTCAATCTGTCTAGGATATTAAAAGTTATAGATCGAAATCTGATGCAACCTCTAAAATCAAACAAAGAACTTTAGTAAAATTATTAATTATCGCCAAATCAAAGTGAAATAATAATATTAAGCTTTATGTACTGTTGTAATATTAAGTTATATTTACTTCATTACCATTCCAAAATCGGTTCAGTAGAAAAAAGTTACAACCATAAATATAACTAATTAAATGACTCAGCGTTATATTTAAGAAAAACTTGTGTGCATGTACGAAACATTTCGTATTTGTGGTGGAGGGTATTGCCGATTCGGTATGGTCGAATATATCATTTTCCTTGTTTTTTTTATTAGACTTATCATAAAAAGTATTGATGCCCTTTTTACTATTTCTGGCCACAATTAATTCAATTTAAAAGTTATAAATACATTTTTAGAACTTCGAAAACGCTATTAATTTGATTCTTTTTATCGAACTTAAGGTTTTGTGATCCATTAATAAGAAGTAATAAACCTTCATTAAACTGATTTTTTCTAGGGACAAAAATAGTTTTTTTCTTAAAATTTTTGCTAAAAATAAATTAGTGATTTATTTAAACGTTATTTAACAAAAATATAACTTTATATAAGACTTCATTAGTTTTTCGCTTTTGTTTTAAAAAACTTAATTAATTATTAATAAATAAAAGTTTTTTGATTGCTGAGAGTTTCGGACATTTAAAAGGTTTTTGAATAAAAAGTATAAATTTAAATGATTAATTTAAAAGAAAGACTTTTTCTTTTAAAGTGTTTTAAATCACATTTTTGTTAAAATTTCAGCAAAACTGCCAAAACTTATCAACAAAAACTATTAAATTTTAGGAAATCCCCCCAAAAAAAAATCAACTTTTTTCAAATTCTGTTCGCCTAATACTTTCTGCTTAATGAATGGGAGCTAATCTCCCTCTCTCTCTCTCTCTTTAAATTTAAATGATCGTTTTATTTTTGTATTAAAAACATATTTCAAATACATCAATAATTATCATATTTTTTGTCGCCATTCGCCATTTTTAATTAATTTTTTCTTCAATATCGCAATTTTTCTTAATTAATAAAATATTTGAAAAAATCTAAATTTGTAAAGAAATTAATGTTTATTATAACTTTCACTGTTTGTCACATTTTTACGCTTAATTTTTATTTTTTATCTCATTCTTCATCTCTTTCGTTTCCTACATTTAAAAAAAGTGACGGTTTTGGAGTATATTTTTTAAAGTATCTTCTAGTGTTAAAGAAGGGTCAAAACTTAAAGATTCTTTGAATAAATTATGATTCATTGGTTATGAATTTTTCCTGTGATTGTATGTGTTTTTAACAGTTTAAAAGGTCACGTTTTAAAAAAATTATTATTACTGTTTTAATATTCTAAATTTAATTAAGACAAAAGAAGAGTTATTAAGAAGTGTTTGTGTAAAAGGGATTTATGGGTTGATTTTGCAATTTACTTGATTCTGAATATATCGTTAGAAATTGTGTGAGTAGAAATATAAAAACATAAATTTCTAATAATATTTAGAATGTTAAAATCGGTCTAGTTCAATCATATTTTACCTCACATAACCTATAAGTTCATCCTAAAGATGGTCTTACATAAAATTCGTAAAACAATTGTGGATATCTTCACAACAAATCCCACCACTTAACTTTAAACATAATCCATAAGTGTATAGAAGCATTAATCCTTTTTATAAACTTCGACGAAAAACTTTTTTAAATTTTTCTATAAAATTTTGAGTTCGGATTAATTGCAAAAAAATTGCCATATTCAATTATTTTGCTTAGAAAACCTCCAAACAATTTTATATGCTGGGGTCATCATTTTACTTAACTCCCAGATAAGCTTCTTCCCGCAATGTCGACTTAAGTTTATAAAACTCAGTTTTCTGCTTCAAGTAAATGCAACTAAATTCACAAATATAGATCCATATTTGGTCTCATATAAGACCAATTTTTTTAAAGTTAAATATGAACAAATATCTGGTCGGCCAGCCAGCCGGCCAAGCGGACGGACATCATTAAATCGGATCAGAAAGTGATTCTTAGTCGAACGGTAAACTTATACGCATTATACCCCAACCACCTATGTTTGTGTAGGGTATTAAAACTAATACAGGTTGACCACCTTTAAGATATATTGACAGCGAAGCTATAGGTGATTATTCAGAGATGCTTTTGAAGCGATTAGCAACTTTAAAGATGTCCAGTAAACTTCAGAGTCAATTGAACCTAATAAGCAAACACTTAAATTGAAAAAATCACTAAGAGCACGAAATGCCGTTAATGTATGACAAAAAATTGGCGCACCTTATAAAAACATTTTGTGAAAAATATAAAAGATATCAAGGGAAGTTAGTTTCGTTGACAAATCTTCATTAATTTTTAATAAATATTGTAGGGGATGTCCATTAATATAATGGGCCGACTATATATACCGAAGACACCCATAATTCGATGTAAAATGATCTGTCCATTTTAACAAAAATATCTTTTCTGGTCACACTGACTGGAGTAATTTAAACAAAACGTTAAAACAAATTGATTCAGATTATTGTATGTTAAGAAGCTTATCTGATGCTGTTATGTAATCAAACTGAAAAATTCGCAAGGGATAGAAATTGCATCATTATGATATCGACCAAATATAAAATATAAATAGCTGCATTTTCAAAATCAAAACTGTGTTTGTAGGAATTTAAGTGAGAAACTAAAACGATAAAGAGGAATATATAAAGTTTGTTCTCCTCTTTATCGTTTATATTAAATGAACTAAAAATATGTTACTTTTTTGATTTTATTCAATTAATTTCGCCCTTAAATCTTAATCTGTAAGAGGTGTGTCACTCAGTGACATTGGCAAATTATTTGATTGATTTTAATAAACATAAATTTAAATCAATTAATGTTTCACTTGTAAAAATGTATGTGATTGTTATACAATCTCCACTTGAAACTCATTAAATTTAATTTTGATCAGTTAACGAGATCTTTTCAGTTTTTTTTTTCAATTGTAAATCAAAAACAAGTAAGAATGCTATATATACGGCTATGGCGAATCTTCAACACTCTCCACCACTAACACGTGTACTCTTAATACGTTATGTATCTTACATACACACCTACACATACACTCACAGACGTATATAATATATAAAAGGTTTTCTTAAATATAACACAGGAACACTTAAAGATATACAAATGATACCTAAATTTTTAGCTATAATTTTTTTCTACTGAACCGATTTGGATTATTTTTGAATGGTAATGAAGTATATATAACTTAATATTATTTTATTTTATTCTATTTTGTTTTATAATAATTGACAATTTTACAAAAGTTCTTCCCTTGAACTAAGAGTTTGAATCAGATATCGGTCTATATCTCTTAATATACTAAACGAATTTTGTTGGTTTTTAAAAGTAACCTTCTTATGGGGTCCTAAGATAATTTCTTCTTATTGTTATACACGGAATGACAAAGTTAATATACCCCCTTTATCACTTGTAGTGGTGGAGGGTATAAAAATTTAATTGACAAAATCTGTTGCCGAGAGATGCAAATATAAGTGAAAGGATTATTCTGAAATAAAAAATGTTTATTTAAATTTTAAGTTTAAAAATAATTAAATAATCAATAAAATTTTATTATTATATACTTTTTTTGAAATGTTTAAAATTAAATTTATTTAAATTAAGTTTTTATTTAAATTAATTCCTTGTTAACAATTTCAATTAAGAAAAAAAGAATAATTAAATTTAAATCAAATTAAATGATTTATTATAATGCAGGATATTTTAAAATATTATACACAAACATGTTAAATATTATTATGTAATAAAAAATTTAAACAATATAATTTATTCGTTAAAAAAAACAAAACAAAATTTAAATATTTGACGTCAATTTTAGAAAAAAATATTAGAAAGAACCCAAAAAATAAAAACAAAAACAAAGAAAAAAAAATAATAATTAAAATTAACATTTTGAACAAATTTTATTTAGAAATAATTTTAGAAAAAAAGAAACAATATTGAATAAAAGCTTTAAAATTAACAAAAAATCTATATTTAAATTGAATAAAATTTGTATTGAAATCAATATTTATTAATAATTAAATTAAACACTGAAATAATAAAATTAAAAATGATTTTAAATTTTAAAACAAATAATTTTTAATTTTATTTGTTATTTTTTATTTGCAATGTATTTAACTTTTTAACACTTATTTTACTATTGTTAAGAATTTAATATTTATTTAGTTGAATAATGTTAAAAGGTATTTCAAATATTAGAATTTTCTTTTAATACCCTCCACCACCACAAGTGATGAAGTGGGTACATGCACTCTGTCATTCCGTGTGTAAGGCTAAGAAGGAAACATCTTAGACTCTATATTTATATATTCTTGAATCAAATCAAAATCTGAATCGATTTAGTTGTGTCCATCTTTTTGTATTTCCTATAGTCGGTTCAGTGTATCAAAATATATAGACTTATATCTGAGGCAACCTCTAAGTTCCAGCAAAGAATTTGTGTAAAACTGTCAATTAGAAATCAACAGGGATTTTGTCATAATATAAAGTTGAATGTACTTTATTATTGATCCTAAAATCATCAATATCGGTTCAGTAGAAAAAAAGTTATAGCTAAAAATATAACTAATTTTATGACTTGTTAAGTGTTCCAGTGCTGCATTAAGGAAAAACGTTTATATTTTGCATACATTTGTGAGTGTTTATGTACGATGGAGTGAATTGAAGATTCGGCATAGCCGAATATTACATTCTTACTTATTTTTTTCTGTAGTTTTTTCTTGTCGCCATAAATAAATAAATTCCTTGATCATTCATGCGTGTGTGTTTATATATAAATTTGCGTTTAAACTCACGTGCTGTTATCAGCTGTTTCGAGTGAATCAATCGCATAAATTCATTTAATCCGGGAGTGACACAACATTTTATTGTATTTTTTATTATTTTTTTATTTTGAATATAGATTTTTTTCTATTTTATTTATTAGTTGCATAATATTGTTTTTATTTAAATATTGTCATTTGTGGATAATTACTATTTTTATATGCGTCATAAAATTACTGCCCACTTTAGAGTTATTATAATTTTTTTTTCAAATGGGAAGGATTCCTTAATTAGATTTTAAAAAATTAAAAATGTTGATTAAAAAAAAGGTTTATTTTGATCGAGCATGAAGAGCGATAAATCAGCATTCACTTTCTGAATAGACTTTATGATGTCTCTTCCTGTTGAAAACACTATACAGGTCGTGATTAAACAGATATTTATTTGGTACAGATATTTTTTTTGTTTCAAGGAGTTTTTAAAATATCAGAAAATAAAATAAGCTTTATAACTTTTCATTAAAATGAAGTTATTCGATTGTCTAGTTACGTTCTTTTCAATAAATTTTTTTAAAATATAATCATGATAGAAACTGATTATCGTCAATCAGTCTTTCCTTCCGTCTGGGTGGTTGGTGGTTATGAAAACTATGCTTAATTTAAGAATTATTTTGATTAAATTTGAGCCAAAGGTGAAGCCAATGGAAACTAGTGATGTTCCATCCATTATTTTAGGTTTCTCTTATACAAATGTTTCCTCGTATTTATTTCCTTTAAAAGCAGTTTTAGGTCCCAAACAACTACCCTTCTAAATATCGCACATACACTTGAGTATTGTAAAAATAGAATAATATAAGCCAAAACTGTTTTGTGAAATTATACGAAGGTCAGTCCGTAATATTTTCAAACTCTTATATAATAAATTTCACATAATTGTTAGTATCGAATAATCAATTGCATACGTAAGCTTAAATAAGAAAAATAAATTATACGAGGGCCGTTCAACAATGTGATTAAAGTGGAAACACAAAATACTTCTTAAGATTGTAGTTTTATTTTAAATGTTTTATTTTTTCCTAAAGAAATCTTAATAGAAATTTGTGTAAACCAAATGAGAATCAGATTGGGACAAATGTTTGCCTACAAGACCTATCTGAAGTCCGTCAATTTCGAAAACAAAAATATTTTTTTAAATATTGCTACATTTTTTTTAGTCCAACGGCTTTTATATGGACAAGATTATAATTTCCATGAAAAAATTTTAAATACGCTTTATACATATTGCAAATTGACAAATTTTGATTTGGTCTTGGGGCAAATATTTGTCCTAAGCTCATACGGATTGATTTTAAATAAATTTTCGTTAAAATTTTCTTGGAAAAAATTAAAAATAATTTTTTCATCAGCGAAAAAATGTTGTTGACTTTTTCGAAAACAAGAAAAAAATTAGTTGATTCATATAATGAATTCATATATTTAGAGTCATTTAAGTAAAAATTTGGTAAGGAACCTGGCACATATTTTTAACAATTTTTTAAGTCATATTTAACCTTCAAAGTTATGGATACTAAGAAAAAACTGGGGGTAAAAAATTATTTCGGCTTAAGTTTCTTGGAAACTACAAGAGTATTTTGTAGAGTTTTTAAAGGACTATGAATATAATGAACTTTGGAAGGACAAACTTGAACTTCTCGAGTTGTTATCCTCCAAGACCAATCAATAGTACGTCAGCTAAATTTTATAAAAAAACATCTATAACGTTTCAAACTTTATATAATCGTTTCCAAAAACGTTTTTAGAACAGCCGTACTCTGTAGTTTTGGCGATAATTCTGCAGTTGAAGATTAAAAAGTATATTATTTTATTGGTAAACACCATCATTAGCGCAACTTATTCTGTTAGGTATCATTCCCTCATAAAATGCATTTAATCATAATTTATTCTCTGTAATTTTTCATTCGACTTGTGATACAATGAAATTTATTATATTTTTAGATTTTGTTCCTTTTTTATGCAACAAAAAAAGCTGCAATTTCATAATCATGATATAAGAACGAATTTATCGTTTTATTATAGAAAAATAAAACTACTTTTATCAGCGTGTGAAACTGAAAATTTCTCTAAGAAAAATGTGAATTAAAAAAATTGAACTTGTTTTCAAGAATTTTTATCACAAATTATTTTATGAATATTGATAATAATTTATTTTTATTAGAAAATAATAGAAAGAAACAAAATAATAAATTAAAAAAATATAATAAATAAAACAAAACAAAATAAATAAATATTTGAATTAAACAAAACAAAACTGCTGTTAAAATAAACTGAATGCTGAAGCGCATTAAAAATTCATAGTAAAACAAGTAACAATGTTAATGTTGGTCAAGCCCGACTAGTACATTTGTACATTGTTGGTTGTAAATGATTTCTACGGCCCTCGTATAATTTGCTTTTGTTATTTTTGCTTATGTGTGCAATAGATTATTATGATACTGACATTTATGTACAATTTTGGGTTTTAAAATTATTTTTTCTGTAGGGTTACATGGGAGTTAGAAAAAATTATGGACCGACACTCGTTAAATTTCACACAGACGTTTTTGGCTTATATTTATCTCTAATATGACTAAATATTTTAACAATATCCATGTATATGTGCGATTTATGTGTTTCAAAGCGATATTTGGAAGGATGTTTGTATGTAACTTATGAGAAATAATGGATCGATCCTCGAATAATTCAGCACATAGTTGTAGAATAAAATAAGACTTATTTTTGTCAAATTTGGTTGACATAGTTTTATATATATAGGAATTTTATAGATTAAAAACCCCATTCCGTGGAGACATTTGTATGGGAATAATGATACGATCACAACCAATTTCAGTAGGCATCATCCTTGGACCAAAATTATAGTACGTTTCAATTTTTATTATATACATTATGGGGTCTAAGATGATTCCTTCTTAGTATGACACACATAATGACAAAGTAAAAATAACACTTGTGGTGGTGGAGGGTATAAAACCGTAATTTTGTATAGAAAAAACATTTATTTTTTTGAGTTAAAGAAGAAAAAGAATAAGAAATCAGTGTTGTTTATAAAATTATATTTAATTCCACATGTAATAAATTAAATTATGTTTTTTTTTAATTTGCTAAACAAAGAATTTTATGGAATAATTTATAAATTACCACAAAATTTTTAATTTAAGAAGCCAAATTGTTTTAATATGTGATTAATTAGATTAATTATTAATTAGGGATTAACAATAATAATTAAAGAGTTGTAAAGTTTTTGCGTATTAATGAGATTTGGGATTGTAATTTTATGCATTTTTACTAAAACTTGAAATAAAAGAGATTTGTTAACTGAAAAACAAGACAGTGGTTCCAAAACAATATTTTTGGATCCTTTGTAAATATAAAAAATGAATCTGTATTTGTTGGTTTGTTTGGAATTTATAGACAGCTAAACTGCCGAACCGATTGTGTTAAAGTTTTTACCGGACAAAATGAAGGTCTGATTGTATCAGATACAAAGTCAAATTTAATTATTCAATATCTTAAGAAATACTACAGCGAAATTTTTTTGACCAAATGTCGTACGGATCAGGGGGAGATGCAGAGGGTTAAGTAATTTTGTTCTAATCACTTTTTTTTAAAAATTGCTGTGAAAATATATAGGTCATAGGGTCAGGTACTGTTCATACAACTTTTATAGATAGAATTCATATTGCATATTCCAGTAATATAATGCAGCGGTACATGTGTCAGAGAAGTCTAAATTATGGTTAAAAGAATACAGTATACACTGTTGAACTGACCGGCTACATGATCCATAAAGTTTATTCAAATAATGCCTAAAACGAAAACGGAGCTAAAGATAAAATAAGTTTGATTCTTCTTATGAAATGAGTGGAATCAATGAAAGACCATATTGTTTAAGATAATCCACAATAAAGGACCATCCACTCATTGGTAATAATGCTAATGCGACTGATAAAATTAAGTGCATTTATAGCAAAATACTTTTGACAGTATTTTCCTATAAAGTTAAACTCTAAAATTAAGTTAAATATTAAATGGAAATGTAATTAAAGATTTTAATTAAGAATATTTGCTCACTTAATATTTTGTTGTTTAATTCTTATTTAATTATTTAAAAATGTTATATGCCCTTATAAGAACACGCGCAAGTGTACTTGTTTAATTAAATTTTTTCCTTTTTAATTAAAATCTGATGGCGTTGAAAGCGAATACAAAAATACTGAGAAACTGAAGCATGACAAATTTAAAAATGATAATTTTTTTACATCACTTAGTCTGGAACAACCCGAATCAATCAATTTCATTAAGGAACCCTAAAAAAATCATTAATAATTAATATTTTTTATTTGTCTGTAACATTTTTGATTTCATCATTTATAAGTAACAAATTTCTCACCTAAAAAGTTAATTAACGTGATTTCATAACTCCAATCTTTCAATCATTTTATTTTTTTGGAAGGTAAAATTAATTTTAAATATGGAGTGAAAAAAAAGCTAAAAAGCAAATTACCGATAAATGAAATCTTAAATCTGAACATTTTCTAGATTTCTTTTGAAAATAAAAAGAAATTCCCAAAAATTTCAAATATTGGGATTTTCCAAATCTCATATTCTGTTTTTTTGTACCCCCAAAACAAATAAAAGTCATAAACAGATTTAAACTTTAATGAAATTAAAAATATTCTCAAAATAAACCCACTTTTTTACAGAAAATAATTAAATTTAATGTAAAAAAACACCATGAATTAATATCTCTTTCTAACAATCAGTCATGAAATGAAGGTATAAATTTCTTTTTTATGTTTATTTTTTTGATGTAAGAATTAAGATAAGAATAATTCCAAAAAAACCCATAATATATCATCTGGTCTTGTATTCATGCGATCAATTCATTTTAATGAAAAGATCAGACAAAATTGGAACAAAATTTCATTTGACGTACGAATGTTATTTTTAGAAATCTTTAGCTAAAGTTAAGTGGATGGAAAAAATGAGGTAAAAAGATCCGGGATCTTACACAGAACTTGAAACACTATTGGTATAAAGAAATCCAAAAACAAAGCAAAAAAAGAAAAAATAAGAAATAACAAATAAGAACTTCGTACGTACGCAAAAGCAGCAAAAGAACTAGACAAGATTGAAAAGACGTCATAAGAAACAAAGATTGAAAAGAATTAAATCGTCAGTTCTTTAAAATACTTTCAGTATTTTAGATGAAAAGAGTAGAATGAAAATTTATAACAAATTTAAAAATATGCAACGATAACGTTTTATTCTTATTTAAGTCTATTAAAGATTTTTGGATCTGGATTTTAAATTATGATGTGATATCTGATGTATGAAGTGATGAATACACTTAAAAGGTTTTATTAACTTTGCCAGCTAAATTTTAATATCTTATTGTGTTTTTCTTTAAAGAATTCATTCCTTTAAATATCTTAAAACATTACACAATAACATGTTTCAGGTAACTAGTACCATTTAATTATATGCCACAATCATTTACACTAATTCTCAAAATATTGTAAACAATTTCAATTTTTTTCTCTCCCGCTTTTTTTACGAAACGGACGTGATTGTTTCACAAACAGAACATTTTATGGGACAAAACAAAAAAAGACAAAAAACGCATTGGAATTCCAAAACGGAACAGTTTTAACAATTTAAACCACAAAAACCAAAAATTGATAATCACGAAAGGGTATCTTGATTTGTTATACTAAAAACAGATATATTTATACAATTTAGTCGGACAGACAGACAGGTATTTGTACATTTTAACTTATTTTTAGAAATTTCAAAAAACTCTGATTTGAAATAAGGAGTTACAAAAATAATGAATTTTTTATAAAAATTTGGAATTTATGAATGAAGTTTTAATTGTTTTAATAAAAATAAAAAATTAGTCATCGTTTAAAGAGAAAATTTTTTGAATGTTTTTTTGAGAAGTTTATTGAAGTTTTATAAATTATTTTTATATCCTCCACGACCACAAGTGGTGATTATATTAACTTTATCTTTCCGTGTTTAACAGCAAAAATCAATCATCTAAGACCAAATAAAAATTCAATGAAATTCTACCTGAATATTTGTTATTGTCCTAAGCAGCTTCTTATTTATAACCAGCAATATCGATTCAGTAACAACATCTAAGAAAACCCCAAAATTTCGAAAAAGAACTTTTCTAATTATTTTTCAACAAAAAAATTTATGTGCCTTATAGGTCGCAATTATAAGGTAATCTTATAAAATCCGCCATATATATTTATTTTGATACAATAATAATATCAAATAAAAAAGCTTGGATGGGGTCACTAATGGAACTAGCTGCCATAGCTTTCCCGGAATATGATTTATAGTTTCTAAAACTATTAAATATGAACTGTTAAATATGTCTTGAATATGTGTTATTAATTCGACCTCTATTTTTTCTAACTATCTTTAATATATATTTTTAATTAAGCCAATCTCGCTCCATATTTTGCTATAGTTCCCATTGAAGACCTATATAAGGCTCCTTCACGGAAAAAGAGTTTGAACTCTTAAATAAACCCAAATTCTGTTAAATTTCGGCAGAAATATTTTTCAACTACCTTTAATATATATTTTTAATTAAGCCAATCTCACTCTATATTTTGCCATGACTCCCATATAAGGCCCCTTCACGGAAAACGGGCTTAAGCTTAAAACTATTTAATAAACCTCATTAATATTGAAGTTAAAAATTAAATAAAATATCTTAATTAACCAACTTTTATGTACATTGTTAATTTGGTCAATCTTGGTCCATATTTTGCTATAGCTTTCATATAAGACCCCTTCCCGTTTAAGGTATATAAAACAAGTTAATAATGATTAAACTATTTTATGTATATTAACCATTTTTTTATTTAAAAATTTTAATGTTTTGAATATGTCTTACTTTCATAACAAATATCGGTCCATATTTTGATATAATCTCATAACCGAAGAAAACTTTTCACTTATAAGACTTTTAAACATAAAACAATTTTATTAAAAATGACCAGAATTATTGATCTAACTCTTTTAAATATATGTTACTTATTTGACAAATGTCGGTCCATATTTTTCTATAGTTCCTATTGAAGACCTCATCAAAGAAAAGACTTTTAAATTTTATCCAAATTTTATTGGAGTTTGTAATTATAATTCCAGGAATATTATTTTAGGCTCAAAAGGTTTTTAAATATGGACCAATCCTATCAAAATTTAGACATTTATCTAAATTTGTTTAATAGATGCAACTAATTTGATTGATATCGCAACATCTTCAACTCATGCTAATTTTTGCATAACATTAGTGGTGGAGGGTATTTAAAATTCGGCATAGCCAAATATAGAACCATTTCTTGTTTTTGATTCAAATTTATGATTAAAAATTAAATTTTTTAAATCATTTTATTACTTACGATGAAAGATGAAATAATACAAAAATATTATTTCTATTTAAATTTAATGTTAATAAAACTTCTTACCTGAAAAAAGAAAAGAGAAAAAGAAGAAATTATATTTAAATTTATTACTTTAAAGAGAATTTATTTTAATCTTAAGATCAATTAAATAAGTCATTTTCTAAATAATATTAAGAACAAATAAAGAATAAATTTAGTCGACCTGTGACTTCCTAACATTTTACGAAGAGATGAAAACACAAAACGAAAGAGGCCTTGGTGTAAGCCATACTCAAACAAGTAAAAATGTTATAAATGGTCAAGCTCGATTATTTAATACCCTACACCACATGCTGATTGTAAATGTCTTATGTGTGCAATATATTATTCTGATATAAACATTTATGTGAAATTTATGCGTTTTAATGGGAATTCTTCTTATATGGTTACATGGGAATTAAAAAAAATTATGGAATGAATTTCGCACAACGATTTTGGCTTTTATTAATCTCTTATTTGTTAAAATATTTAACAATACTTACGTATATGTGCGATTTAGGAGTTTCAAAGTGATATTTGGGAGAGTGGTTGTTTTGGACCTATAAGAAATAATAGATCGATACTCATTTTCTTAGAGACTTAGTTTTGTAAATTTTGGGTAAAATCGTTTTATATTTAGGAATTTTATGGGCTAAAAACTACATTCCGGGGGAACATTTAGGTTCCATACCTAAATGAAATAATAGACCGATCATAACCAATTTCAATTGGCATCCTTCATATGCCAAAATAATAGTACGTGTCAAATTGCTTTAAGAGATCTTCTTTGCAAACAATCTTGACATTGATAGCTAGCCGGACGGACATAATTTAATAGAATGTGATTCTGAGGCGAAAGGTATACTTAAAGAGGTGGTAGGACTATTTCTTTCTGCCCATTTCAGACATCTGCTCAAATGCATAATACCCTCTCCCTACACACCTATGGTGGTGTAGGGTATGAAAACAGCATAAAGAAATTCGTCTAACAGTTCAACCGAAAATATATGAAACTAGTTTTTACCCGGTGCGCTTTGTGGCACAAACATTCTCCTCAGTTCGAGATCTCGAAAGAAATTTCACAAACCTCAAAAAATTTTATGTAATGGACATTTTGTCAAATGTCCCTGGCCCTGTCCGTTCTAAAATTTAATTTAATATTTACATTGCATGGGAGCTACCTGATCCTAATCGTCCTAAACTTTGTCCAGTAAAACTGTTTAGAACCAAATTTTATTACTTTCGCTGTTATGGTTTCTTAACTATTCGATTATCAACATTTCCTTTATATGGCGGTTACCTCTCCCCCTGAACTTTTCCGTCCTACATTTTGTCAAGTTAAACAGTTTTTTGAAGAAGTGATTGAAACAAAGTTTGAAAATTCTGGCTGTTATATTTCTTAAGATATTCGATAATCAATGTTGTAACGTTTTCTGGAAGATAACGATTTGAAGGACGCCGTTCTTTCTTTTATGGATAAAATTAAAAGTTCTTAAGTACTTGATATATAAAATTATAAGGATTTTCTACATATAATTTTTGTTCAATCACATCACAAATAAGGTTTTGACAATGTTAAAACTTTGAAGATCCACTTCCCGTGTTTGAGACCAACTAAGAACATGTGGTCCTCGAAGTCAATTTCCATGTTAAATTCCATTGAGTAATTTGCAGTAGTTCTACAGTTCCATAATTATCTTCCAAAATTAAATGTGTCAACATTGCGTATGATTAATTTTAAATATTTAAAAAATATCACTCATACAGATACAAATTTTTATATAAAATAACTAAATCACGTAAGTTTTTGACAAAGTTTTCTCATAATTTATATTAAATTTTGACTAAAATTGAGGATAAAAATACAAATAAATAATGAATTAAATATATTTTTAAAAACAAAAACATATTGTTTTCATGTTATTTCATTATTTAAACTTTTATTGTAAAAAAAAAGAAGCACAACCTTCAAACAAAAGTGTCACACAATTGAAACAAAGAAGAAATTAAATTTTACCCTGAACCAATAAAAACCAAACAAAAAGATCTCACACCTGAAGACATTTAATTTTTAAAATGTATTTCTTTTTTAAACATTTGATATTTTTGCATAAGAAAATGTCAAAAAAATAAAATGAAGTCAAAAGAAAAACTTAAATAAAAACAAAAGCAAAGTGACTTTTAAACTAAAAAAACACACACACAACAGAAGTGACAAGAACAAACACCAACCAACGTGTCTACGAAAAACAAATAGAAAACCATGATCTTTTCATAAATCAAGAAATAAATTAAATTAAATAATACGAAACATAATAAAAAATCAACAACAAAAACAAAAAATCACACGGTTTATGACAACTGGAAGTGAAAAAAATTATTATAAATAATAAACAGTGGTTCCAAATGATTTTTTGGATATAATTGTAAATCTTTTGAAACGTCATAAAAATTTAAGACAGTTAAAGCCGAGGTATTATTGAGTTGAGTCTGAGGAGTAGTGGGGGCTTTCAATGTTAGATACCATGGGGAAGTTAAGTTTATCAATTTGTACATTCCATAGAAACTTCTAAATAAAGGAAAATACGTTGATGCCAATATCGCGAAAAATACTGAATATATTTTAAAATTCTTCTTAAAAAGTCTAAAACATTTTACGATTATAATTAGCATTGTTTTCATCACAATATCCAAGAAAGCTTATGTTTTTGAAATCCAACTGCAAAAAACAAAATCCTTAGATCTCATAGAACCTTCAAAAATTAAAATAATATTTTGTAAACTGCAATATCTCCGCTTCTTATGAACCTATTTTTGAAAAGCTTTCCCTTCGTTTATATATATTCATTATACATTTTCGGTATAAGTCGGTTTCGTAAACTTGATTTCAACCGATATACAGACGGGGTAATGGGCAGACTTAATAAATTTCTCTTCTCATACTGATTCAGAATGTTTGTGTGGGGATGTAAATGAAAATAGTCATTTGTACCTTACAAATGTAAGTTTGTACATTTGTAAGGTACAAATGACCTCGGAAAAAATACCCAAAAATTTACTTCTGGCAAAATTTATGTTTAAAATTGAATTTTTTCAGTAAGTTTGTCTCAAAGAAACGAATTTAAAATTAACGATATTCTGATAAGACTGGCGGTAAAAGTATTTCACCTAATGTCCTTGGAATTGTTTTATAGACATAAAACTTAAGAATTCCTTCAAAATTAGAACAAACTAGAATAGTCCAGAGGAAAACTATAGTATTTTAAAGTTAAGAAAAAGTTTCCAATTTTATGAAAAATCACAAAAATCATTTTCTTGTTTTTTTTTTTAATTTCTATTTATGAATATTATACGTTTTAGTTGCACCCACAGAAATATGCTCCTTTCACAGAAATTGTTGGAATTTTTGTGCAGAATCCAGGCGATACTTTAGAAAAATTGGATCTAAATTATATTAAAAAACTAAAAAAGGAATATGCCCCCCATTAACGCATATAACTTTTTTAAATAATTAGAAATTATTAAAATAAAAGTTCGATTTTACTTTTCTCTCAAACTTGCTTTACATTTAATTTAAGCTCAAATAAACTTCAAGGGTCATGTATATCCACAGCAATATGACTGGATGTCACAGGAAAATTTAGTAAAAAAAATTCTTACGGGTTGATTCTTGTTTTATAAGATTAATCTGTCTCTTTGTTAGTTTTGTATTTTCTTTGGAAGATTCTCGAACACTCTAATTCCGACTTTCCTTTAAAAAAATTATGCACCACACTTTTGGACGTTTAATTTTGCGACAAATTTCTCTATTGGAACATTTTTGGCAATTAAAATATTAATTTATATCTTTCTTGATCTTTAAACGTTTTGAAATATATTAATTGATATAGAAAATTTTGCAGTAAGAGATACTCTCAAAACATAGCTTCATTTAAGATTTTTTTATAATTTTTCAAAAACAATTTTACGTCTGCGTTTATGGAAATATTCCACATAAAATATCGTCAAAACAAGACTGAGAAAAAATATCTTGTTTAATTTTAAAAAGTACCGTTAAATTTTATCTCATTAAAAAACTTCCTCTTTACTTTAAACCAATTTTGGAACCAGAGGTAGTTCTTATGACTCAGTAAGAACCAAAGCTCAAATCATATTGAAAAACAGCTTAAAAATATTTCTGCGTAATTTTATTAAAAATATTGTGTTTAGTTCCAAAGTTGCTGAATTATTTCCGAAAAAAACACTGTTTTAAGAAAAATAACTTGAAATTCTCAGCAAATTTTCTGCAAAATACATGTCAAGATTCAAAAAATGACAAAAAAAGGAATTATAATACAAATAATAAAATCATAGAAAACATAGAAGAATAACGACAACAAAAAAGTGCAGTTAAAATGACATAAAAAACTTGTTATTAAAGTTGTGGGGGGAATTAAACAACAAATTACTACAACATTACAACAAATAAATCCATTTATGAAAACTCACCACTCACCACTCACCCAAAACACTAGACCAGATTATTTATATACAACAAAAAAGCAATAAAACAAATTGCAACAACTTTACAACTAATACAATGACAATAAGTCATACGAATGTATGTATGTATGTATGTATGTATGTATGTATGTATTATTGTATGTATGTATGTATGTATGTATGTATGTATGTATGTATGTATGTATGTGTATAAACATGCAAGCGGGTGTTTATATGCAATTAAATGTTTATATGCATTTTTATACTCTACACCACCATACGTGTTTGGGGTATTATGCGTTTGTTAAACAAATTGTTACGGACAGAACAAAAATTGTACTTCAACCACTTTTAAGTACATCGTTCGGCTCAGTATCATTTTCGATGCCATTATTAATTTATTAAGCCCCCATATAAATGTTCCTCCCGGAATGGGGATTTAAGGTCACAAAAAGTCCTAAATATAAAGCGATTTAATAGAAATTTGGCAATTTGTTTTATGATATTCTAAAACGATGTGCCAATTTATATGGTCTATTATTTTTCATAGGTACCATACAACCCCAACTAAAATCACCAACTATCACTTTAATATTGTAATAAGTACTGCTATGATATATTATCAAAGAACGATGTGGGAAATTTTACTATGATCGGTCCATAATTTGTTCTAGCGCCCACAGAAAAAATTCTTTTATAATGCACCAACTGTTTTTATAAGCACAAATTAAAAAAAAATACCTTCATACGAGGATGGTTTATTAATTTTCGGTAGCTACCAACTATATGTCTTTGGGTATTTAATAGTCGGGCTTGACCGACTATGACTTCTTACTTGTTTTGTTTAAAAATCAATGAAATAACATTATTTACCGTTATAAGGTTGTTTAGTATTATTTTCCTCTACTCTCTGCTTCCCTCTCTCACTCTCTCTCTGTCGCTCTTTGTTTATGTTATTAAATTACAAAGTATTATTCGTTATGCTCAATTATATGCAATAATTTAACTCACTCACATGCATACAAACATATTTATATGGAATTTAATGAAATAATAGCAACAACAACAACAAGAATAACAACAACAGTAATTTTTAGCCTAAAATTGAATGCAATTTTTAATTGTTGTAAGAGAGTTTCTTTTCATTATTGTTTATCATTAATTTAAGTTAATTTGAATGTGTGTGTGATTTCTTTTTATTGTTGGCAATTAAACATGTTTTGAGAGCATAACAAACATTCAAACAAACGAATAAATTAATAAATAAATAATTATGACCTTCACCTCACTTTTTCTCTCAGATGTATTACATGAGACTTGTATAACTTTTTATTGGATTTTAATTAATTTTTCGCTATCAGATTTAGTACTTTTATTAGAATTTTTTCTTTTGTTGTTGTTGTTGCTATTGTTTATATAAAAAAGCAATGTATTTAAAAAAAATATTGTTTGTATTTGTATAATTAATGAAACAAGTTTATTTCATAAGTTTTTTTTTTTGCTTGTTCGTTCACTTTTTTATTTTAATTGTCGTCTTTTTTTAAAAAGGAGTAAAAAATAAAGAAATTAAATAACCATATAATTAATTATGGTTAAGATGAAATGGTTTTAACACATAATAATAATAATAAAATAATAGTGACAAAAACAAAAAAATGTGAAAGGAAACTATGAGTGCACAGTGGAGGACAAAAGTAGAATGTGTCATAATTTAGAATAATTTTTTCCATATAAATATTTGGTAACTATTTGATTATCTTTAAATTTATTATATGCTTCTAAAGATTATCGTTTGTGGTATTAAGATTTTTTTTAACTCAGCTTGGTATTAAATGTTGTATATAAATAGTTCCTAAAAATATCTACTTAAAATATGCATACTAAAATTCATCGAGTGATCTCCAAAATTGAAGATGGTTCACTGATTGGATTCTGCTTACACACTTTGTTTTTACATGCAAATGTTATTTTTACATAATGAGTGTTTTTGTTTCAATCATTTGTCGCAAAAAGATATGGACAATAATTAAATTTTGCTGGAGGAAGACTAGATTTATGTGGATTTTCAGCCAATTTTTAAAGATGTTAAAACTCATTTACTTGGTATCTATAAAACTTGCAGATTTAAAGAAAGGAAATAGGAAACTGTGTCTCACAGTAGAATAATTGTTAAAAAATTTAAGACTCTCATTATAGTTCTTTAGATTTCAATAATCAACATTTGCTTTGTATGGGTGTACCCCTCCTCCTGTAAGGGGTACCCCCTCCCCCTGGACGTTTTGTGCTATAAAACAGTTACTTGAGGAAATTATTGGTACCAAATTTTAGGAATATCACTATTACAGTTCTCTAGATATTCGATAACCAATATTTACTTTGTATGAGGGGTACTTTTTTCCAATTGTTCTATCGAAATTTTTACAGTCTACGTTACTTTCTCGTATATTGAGATCATTCTACATACATACATACATACATACATACATACATACATACATACATACATACATACGTACGTACATACATACATATATACATTCATACATACATATATATATATACATTCATACATACAAATATATATACATTCATACATACATATATACATCCTATTTTATAACTTATCTATTTTTCATTCGAAAATGCCCAAAATTCTTTTCTTTCTTTCTGTGATCTGAGCTTTGCTGTTTGAGAACTTAACAAAAAGGTATTTTTTTTTCCAAAATTGATCAAGTTTGGATAGGGTTTGTGGGCATGCGTCTGCACCAATGGCGTCCAGTTTTAGTTTACATGCATTCTGATTAAGATTTCTTTATAAAGCAATAAAAAGATATGAAACACTGAATAAAAAAAATATTAAATAAGTGAAAAAACTCCCAATAAAATATAAATTTTTTAAAGTTTCAAATTCAGATTAATACAATTTTTTAACGGATTCATATAAAGGAATTTGGCACAAGATCGCTAACTTAAAGGAAATAAATGATAGAAATAAATAGAATTTGCTAATAATTGTGTGTGAGGTGGTAAATTTTAGAGGGACCATATAATGGCTTGTGTTCCTCCAAATCAACTCAAAAACATCTCATCAACATCTATGACTACGTAAAATTTCATATATTTAAGAAACTGATTTAGATACACACTGCATAGGTGATTATGAGATGCACAGTGTTACATTGTAAGGTAAACAGAGAAAGTTAAAAGAAAATTTTGAATTTTTGAAATACGCAATATTTTGATTAGGAGAAGTTGCAAATATCATATTTTATTGTTAAAGTTTACATATTATTTTTATTAAACAACATAAAAAGGAGTTTTTAATGAAATTCTAATACTGAAATATGTTTCAATTCCTATAATAACATACATGGAATTCAAATACTTATGTGAGAAATTGATATATTTACGTAAATTCTGAACTTAAAGGTTTCTTATATAACAAAATTGAACTATTTATACTGTACACCGACATAGGGGTTTAGGAATTATACTTTGTTTAGATGTTCATAACGGGCAGGTAATGAAGTGCTGGCACTTCTTCTATATCTACGGATCGACTTAGAAATTCTTTCCGAGTCGTACATATAAAGTTTAAGTTAAAGAAAAAATGAGGGTTGCAGTTTTCAAGATGCATAATTTGAAGAAATTTTACGATATCTCGTATAAGTTGGTATTATATTTATATACATATAAGTTGGTATTATATTTATATTTGGTTTATATATACAACAAACAAAATAAACAAAAATCAAACAAAATAAACAAAAATCGATGCCTTGAGCTTAACAAGGCATTCAAAGTTTTCCATTATACAAGGACGATTTTAGAAAAATATAGTTCTATTCAAGAATATAAAAAAATCGACAAACGATTGATGAGTTCACATCGAAATTCTCTTAAACTCTGCTACAACTTAGAAGTATATATTTTCATTGTTGCAAAAAAAAAAAAAAAAAAATTAAAAATTAAAAATAATTTTTATTTTTTTTAAATTGTATTAACCTCAATAATGTTTTTATTATATTTTATGTCTAAAAGTATTAAACATTTAATAACTTTTTATTAAAGATCATTTAAATTATTAAATAAAGTTCTAAAAAATGTAATAAAGTCATTATTTCAATATTAAAAACCACACAAATAAATAAATGTAATCGTTTTGAAATTAAACAATTATTTAAAATGTTAAATTGATCATAATCAAATTACCCCAATTAATCATTTTTTTTAAATAATTTGTTGTTAATAAAAACAAAAAACTGAAAACTTAAACAATTAAAAAAAATGTATATGTCAAAAAAAGTTTGTTGCTTAAGTCTTTTGTTTTAGTACAATTAAATTGAAATTAAATTCAATAATGAAAACTAATAAATTAAAATTGAATATAATTTTTGCAAAAAAAAAAAATAATAAAAAAAAAATAAGTTAAAAATACAATTGAAAACAAGTGCAACCAGAATATTTATTATCAAAAATTAATAATAATGAAATAATAATAAAACAAATAAATATAGAAATAATAAAATAATGATAAAAAACAAAATACATCATTTAATGTGGCAATGAAACACAAAATAATAAGAAAAATGTTATTAAACAAAATATTTTAAAAAATTAAACTTTTATGTAAATTTTTATTTATTTAATAATGTTTTTTATTGTTAAACAATAATTTTAAAAATTTAAATTTGTTTAAATGCAAATTTGTTGCTCACTTTTTTGTAACCCATTTTTTCTTAAATATTTTATTTATTTTTATTATTTTTGACTTTATTTGTTAATATTTTCTCAGCAATAACAATAAAAGCCGCAATAATTAAAATTAAGTAGCAAAAGCGTCTTAAACAATAAATAAATGTTAAATATTGTTTTTTTTTTTGTAATTTTAGTATGAGAATTTTATTTTCGATTTTCGTTAAACAAAAATTTGTTCTCATCATTAAGAATTTCTGTCGTTTTTTTGGTTTTTAAATTTTATGCGAATTTCGGTTTTTATCTGAGAAACTAAATACTGAAATGCTAAAAGAAGTAGAAAAAAATAAGAAGCAAAACCTGAGTATTA
Source organism: Cochliomyia hominivorax (assembly GCA_004302925.2). Taxonomy (NCBI): domain Eukaryota; kingdom Metazoa; phylum Arthropoda; class Insecta; order Diptera; family Calliphoridae; genus Cochliomyia; species Cochliomyia hominivorax. The sequence goes on from PYHX02000413.1 coordinate 60,069,804, forward strand.
TTTGTAAATTAGTACGTTGCATGTCTGAAGAAACAACAATTTTCGTATAATTTTTCAATAACGTAACAGAAAACAGACATCGGAATATTTGAAAAAAGATGGAAATATGAAGTTATAAAATATTATTTATAATATTTAAAAATAGAGACTAAAAGACTATTTGAAATATAAAAGATGACATTGGTAAAAATTATACGTAAACTAGAATTTTATTCGCTACTTTATCAAGAGTACGATTTTTGTTAATTGTTATGAAAAAAAAAATAAAGTAAAAAATTTGTTTCATGATTTTAGGTTTCAAGTTCCCAATGGTTAACTTTTAACTATTTCGGACAATGCATCTTTAATTCAAAGCGTTCAAATTATTTATTACCCACAATGCAGGAGGTACATTTGCAAATTCCAAAAAGTACCATAAAATCCCATATCCCAAAGCACAATATATTACCATTAGAAGATCCAAAACCCTTTTAGGGTTTTACATATAACAAAAAATTCAAAAAGTATAATTGGAAATTCACTGTCACTGTTTTAAAGGAAAGTGATTTAAATATCACTGTCACTGGCAATGATGTTATTCAAAAATTACGGTATGATTATTACATATCTATTTAAGTTTAAGAAATATAAGGTTGGTTTTTACTCATTTTATCCTTTAATATATCACCTAGTGAAAATATCTTCATATCAGTTTTAAAAGCCTAAAATCTAATTCAAGAATAACTTTTATATGGGAGCTATCTGAAATATTGAACTGAAGATAACCAATTTCAAAATGATCTGTACCAAGTTTCATAGTCCTACAAGGCATGCAAACGGATGAACGGCCTTATTAAACCGACTTAGATAGTGATTTTGAGTCGAATACATTGTAACTGGGTTATATCCTTCTCATCATAGGGCGTTGCAATGTTAAGCATTTCAAACTTATCTTTTCATAATAACTTGTTACGGATACGGTTCCATATAGGGTTCCATAAAAATATTATTTCTTTTGGTCAAGATCGACAATATGAAACCGTAAACAATATCAAGGGTTTTATATGGGAGTTATTAAAAGTTAAGGAACGAGCAACGTGTGATTTGATTTTGGCACGTAAATGAACCTATAACTTATATTTAGGACCATTATCTGGAAATAATATACCTATCATATGCTCAAAATTTTCAAGATTCTTTCACTTTTCAAAACACAATGGATACACACGATCACTACCAGAAGAGGTTTAATAAATTTTATTTTTTCGGTAAACCGACGGAAAAAATTGAAGTCGAATTATCCGTCCCAGACCGCATTTTTAAAATGCAAATCGAGACCTGTGTCTAAAAACTAAATACGGACTACTTTGTGCATTTGTCTGTAACGAACAGATATCATTGCAATTTTTAGTATACTGTTCAGCTCCTGATCTAACTAACGTTCGTCTTGCTGTTCATGTAATTTGGATAGGAAGAAGCCTCTCGAAATATGTTCATAATTATTAAATTTCTTCAATTTATTTTTTTAATAATTTTAAACTTTAAGCCAAGTTTGACGACAATCGGCCATAAAAGCTTTCATATAAAAAACACTTCCGACAATTATTATAACCTTCACCACCGTAGGCGCTTAGGGTATTATGCGTTTGTGATAATGTCTGTAAAATACAGTTATAATGATGTTCGACTCAGAATCATTTTTTTGAGCCAACCTGTAGAGTGTGGACCAATTTCATTTGGCAAGGACTATGCCTATTGAATTGGTACCTCCTATAAGAATATCCTCCCGGAATGGGGTTTTAGCTCATAAAAGTCCTAACTGTGAAGCGATTTTATCTAAATTTGGCAAGAATAAGTGTTATAATATTCTTAATGATGCGCCAGGATCAGTTCTCTACTTTTCATAGGTCCCATATCACTTTGAAGGGCATTTATCTCAGATATACTTTGATATTTCAATAACTGGTCACATTAATATAAATATAAGCAAAAATTGATGTGCAAAACATAACGAGGGTTGGTATATAATTTCTGGTAGGTACGAAATAACCATCCCCCCAAGAATTCATTTTAAAACTCCTAAATTTTACATAAATGTTAATTTCACCATAATATACTGTACACTTAAGAATAAATCGAAGTATAAAATTATACGAGGGTCGTTCATTAATTTGCTGTTTATAACCAACATGGAGGTGTAACGTATTACGTAGCGGGCTTGACCGACTATAATATTTTTACTTGTTTTAAATTGTAATTCTTTGAAAAATATATTTATTTTCTCCAAGTGTAAGAGTTAAATGTACAATAACTAAATAATCTTTTGACTCAATTTAATATCTATCTAAGTTGTTTAATTAGATTTTTGTTGCATTTCATTTTATTTTATCTGTCCGAAGCGATCGATCGATCGATCTTTAAAACTTTTATTCATTTTTATTTTCGCCACCTGATGAAAAAAATACTTACGAGTACAAGTGAATTTTTGTATTTATTTTATTGTTGTTTTTTTTTGTTTAAGTTTTGTTTTCTCAATTTATTATGAAATTTATATGAAAATGATGTCAAGGTCAAATTTGCATGAACATGTTAATACAACAACAACAACAACATCATCAACAATGATGTAGCAAAAGAGCATGTTAAATATTAAATATTTTGTATGAATGAACGAATGAATAGTAAATGAAATAAATGAGAGAAAAGAAAACAAAGATAAATTAAAAAAAAAACTAAACTCTCTTCAACCATTGTAAACTACATTTACAAACAAACTTAGTATATATATACAATGACATACATTATCACATAGATACAAACGTACATACATGTACGTACATCAAAACATAAAGTGTCATTTGAAGTAAATAGAGTTGTGTATTATATATCAAAAGTGTAAATAGCCGACATCTACAGGTGTTTTACATTGATATCTTGCCATATATTCTTTATATATATATTCATATTAATGTTGTATGTTTGTGTTGTATTATTAATTTTTATGTGGGCTTTTTGTAGTGTGTGTTTGTTGTGTGAGTTTGTTATCAATGTCTACCGGCTTTTTTTGCACAAGTTAGTTTTTTTATTTTTTATTTTTTTATTTTTTATTGTTAATTCAATTTTTTTTGTCTGAATAAATAAATTATAACAATAATAAACATTTAAATGTCCTCTATTTGTAAATATTAAATGTTAAACATTTATTTTTGCAATTAGTATGTGAATAATAAATGAATTTAAATTAAGTGTTAATACCCTCCACCGCCACAAGTGGTGAAGAGGGTATATTATCTTTGTCGTTCCGTGTGTAACGCTAAGATGAAATCACCTAAGACCACATAATGTATATACATATAGGAAAAACGTAATGTAAAATTAACTTTGAAAAATGTTAATTTTTTAAAATGTTGATTTCGCAATATTTTATTAATTTTGTAATATTTAAGAGTTTAAATATAATTAGACAATATTGAATTAACGCTTGATATAGTTTAATAAATAATGAATTAATTTTAAAAACACCTGGGACCTGTATCCGAAGATATATCCGAAAGCAATATCCGAATATATATCCGTCTGTCTATCTATATGTTATAGGTTTAGTATATTAATAGATATAGACCGACATCTAAGGCAACATCTAAATTCAAGAAAAACTCTTTTGTAAAATTTTTAATTAAATTTATCTCATTAATATTTTCAAAAATCACAAAAATCGGTTCAGTAGAAAAAAGTTAAAGCCAAAAATATAAACAATTTGATGAGTCATTACATGTTCCTGTGTTTTATATAAGAAAAACGTTTATATACTAAATGGCGTATATATGATGTCTATGTATGCGTGTGAATTTGTGTTGGAGGGTATTAAATATTCGTCATAGCCGAATATAGTATTCTTACCTGTTTTTTATTTATTTACTATATTTGGCTTAAGCACATGGCTGCATTGAAAAAGAGTTGAATCCAAGGGATTTCCCACAGACATATTATTTGATTTAAATATTTTTTTTGTTAAATTTAGTTAATAAATTTGGTGCAAAATTTAAATTTTATTCAATAAATTTTAAAAAAGACTTTAAATGATTTTTAATATCAAAATCACACATTTAGGCCGACCTTTAGAAAAAGGTGTTAAATAAATAATAAATTAAATGTCATGAATTAATATTATAAGTTTGTTTAGTGTTTATTGTTTCTTTTTATTAATGCAACAAAAAAAACGATTTTTATGGGTTTGCAGATTTTTTTGTAACCTTGTCATAAAATCATAATATGAAATTTATTATTATGGAAAAATCTAAATTAATATTTGCATAAATTTGAAAATAAAAGAAAAAGAGTATTAAAAATACTCAATAGTTTTGGAAGGTTAATACTTCGCTATGGAAATCTTTTACATCTGACTGACTAACTTACTGATGGGGATGTCAAATGGGAATGGTTTTTTAAATCTTGGGATTTGGGATCAAAGAAATCCAAATCCCAGGATTTCGATTTCTTTGATACCGAAGTCGATTTCTTTGATTCGAAGTGGAAAACGGTAATTTTCAGTTTTCCCCCTTTCAAATCATTATAATAAATTTGACTTTAAATGGGATCAAGTCATTAATTTTGAGGAGTTTATGTTTATAGGGAACCAAAATTAAATTGTTTGGATCATATCAGCAGTATAGACATTTAAGCCTTTCGAAAATTTCAGTCAAAGAGTGCTTTTCTAGGGACAAATAAAAATTGCTACTTATATATGGATTCCAAATTTTACTATTTTTTATAAATTTGGAATCTTCTTATGGTACTTTTTGAATTCATTGTCATAAGTAACTAAAAAATTTGAAATAAAAAAGCATAGACCCATACAGACAAAAGTCATTTGATTAATTACATGGTTCTTTTTGGAATTAATGTACAAACATATGATCCCTATATGGTTCCAATTGAGTGAAATTCAACAATATGATACATTATGGTACATTTTGAAAAAACAAGTTCTAAAGGAACTTTTTGTAAAAGGTCAACTTAAAAATTTATTGTATAAAATAGATAAAAATTAAAAAGGGAATTTTATGGTTCTTAGTTAATCCAATGTCTGTCTAAGATGTAGATAATTTTTTTCGGAAAATTTTATAATGAGGAGAATTTGACATAATTGGTCAGGTTCACTATCTAACACATTGAAACAATAGAACATATTTTCTGAAATCGATTTCAGAAACATATCCACATGTTGATTTGTACTATATTAAAATTGAGATTTCGACACTAAAACCATGGAGAGGCCTGCTTATCCAAAGCAGTTTAAAGATGAGAAACTGGTGGAATAACTTGACTAAGATTCATGTAAATGAAAAATGTATTATTATTGCGAGACATATAACAAGCAATTTCGCCGTATTTAAAATCATTGAAATACATTCAAAAACAAGGAAATTTGGTTCCAAAGCCCAATTCCAAGGTAATGTTTTGTTTATTGGTGAAATCAGAAGTGTATTTTGTATTATTTGTTGCTGAAATCGGTGCAATAGAAAACATTTCATTCATTTGAAAAGAGCAATTAAGAACTGACTAGATCTCAGGATGATGTATCTTCCATAGTTATAACGCTAAGCCACATATTACAATGCATAGACTGGACAATACTGGATGGAAAGTTTTAATTTAGATTCCTCATAGTCCAAGACTTATTTCTAGTGATAACTATTTTCTTAGATCGATATGAGACCTTCTGTGTGGAAGGTCTCATGAAAACGAAACGTCCTGTAATTTTAGGATAAACCACAAGGGAATAATGTCCACCTGACAAACGAAACTTTTAATAGCGCATATCTCTGTAATGTTAAAAGCTAATTTCTTGAAATTGGATACGTAGATAAAGCTTTAATAACGAAAACTTAAGGACTAACAAAATGTTCTTAAGTGTTTTTTCCGTCGAAGCAAAGTTTTTTTTTGTATTTTAAATTTATTTCATACTACCAGACCTGGCAAACTTCGTTTTGCCAAAAAAAAATATTGCTTTGTATGGACGATATCCCTCCCTCTGGTCTTATCCCTCCTACGTTTTGTCCAATAAAACAGTTCCTTGAGTAAGTTGCCGGGAACCAATTTGAGAACTCTCACTGTATAAGTTCTTAAGATATTTGATAATCAATATTTTCTCTTTTCCTATCGGACTTTTTTATAGCTTGAGTTACTTTCGGGGGTTTTGGGATCATTCTGTGAAAATTTAATAAAATTTTGTTCACCTGTTTTAGAGTCTATACGTTATAAACATACATACATATATACATACATACATACATACATACATACATACATACATACATACATACATATATACATACATATATACACACTTTCTATTTTATATATAGATTTTTTTCATAACTAATTATATTATGTGATTAACGTAATATCTTCTACAACAATAAATTCACTTTATTATGGTCCGAAGTATCAAAAACTTCAAAAATTTTAGCATATTTTAATTTTTCATTTAAAAAAAATACTGAAATTTATTCGAAAAAAGATATAAAATTTCAAATTAATTTTAACAAGAAATCACCTGCTGAGACAAATATTTCATTTTGGCACTTTTCCTAATAATAAACGTTAAATTCAGAAATATGAGCTGTTAAAAAGTTTTCACGTGCCCGAAAAAAGTTTTAACAGGATTTGAAAAAAAAATAATTTTTAATTTTTTGCAAATACAACACGTTTTTGATTTAAATATTTATTCTCCCTTAAAAAAAGTAATTAATTTTATTCCCACTTTAAAATAAAAGTTAATTTATTTGGATAATTTGTGTTTTTTTGCTCAAATATTGATTTAAATTTTGATCTTAAATAACAAATTAAAGCCTAAAGATATTTTATGTCCAATTTTGAAGTTAAATGATTTTGTAATTTTATTTAATCATTAATCTAAATTTTCTATTAAGAACTGTTCGACAACTATTTTTTTTTGGTTTAAAATAAATATTTTATACCCTCCACCACCACAAGTGGTGAAAAGGGTATATTAACTTAATCATTCTGTGTGTAACGCTAAGAATGAATCATCTAAGATCCCATAATTTATATATATTCTTGCATCAAATCAAAATCTGAGTCGATTTAGCTATGCTCGTCTGCCTGCCCGTCTATCTGTCCTGAAAAGTTTGCTATTTAAATCTATCGTAAAATTATGAATTATAAATTGACAAATTAGAATAAAACTTTTCCATAATATCAAGAAATATGTACCTCATTTGTATTCGAAAAATTATCAAAATCGGATCAATAGAAAAAATTCATAGCTAAAAATATAACTTATTTTATGACTCACTAAGATTTCTTTGTTATATAAAGAAATGATTTCAGATGTTGTATGCGTTTGAGAGTGTATGTGTGTATATGTATGTATAATGTAATGTATAATGAAACATAATGTATTTATTTCTGAGATATTTGTGGTGGAGGGTATTGAAGATTCGGCATTGCCGAATAAAGCATTCTTAGTTAATTTGTATTAAAGTTTAAATTGAGTTAATTTAAAGACCTAAAAGGGATTTCTATTTTAAATAATCAAAACTAATTTAAGAACATGAATTGGCACTTTTTTGTTTATTTTAAGTGATAAGAGTTTTAGCGGAATGAGATAAATTTTGAAAATATTAATCATTATTTTAACTTATTTAATGAATAATTATTTATATTTTTGAGGGTTTGTTAATTAACTGAAAAGACCAGAAGGAGTCTAATTTCTAGAGTTATTTACAATATTTCTTTTTGTATTTAACATTTACTAAAGAGTTATTTCCGAAATAGTTTATAAAATATATATATTTTTAAATGGACTAAAACTATAAAACATAATTTATTTGTAGCAAACAAGAAGTTATAGCCGATTAAGTCCGATACAATATTCGGAAATTTGATTTTAAGATGTATGTTTCAGAGTGTCTTCACATAATTATTATGGTTTTTATATCAATGTGGGTTTTTGGCGCTTTAAAAGGATCTCTTTTCTAGTGGGTGATAATGGAGCTATAAAAAATTATACACCGATCGTTGTAAAATCATTGAATATTATTTATATTTATCTTAAATTAACCAAATATTATTATGTTATCAACATTATCATATGAGATTTTTTGCCGATCCTCGTATATGTGCAAAATTTCGTTAAAACAATTTTACTTTCATGAACTAAAAATCTCTGTCCAGGAGAACATTTGTGTGGTGACTAAATGAAGTAATGGATCCATCATCACTAATTTCAATATTTCGATTTTCATCAAGCATTAGCTTAAGAAAGTCTATATTTAGTCTGTATCATTAAAATCATTATCTGTTTTGTTACCAAGGGTTGGTCAAATAATATGTTCGTTCGGTTTGATTTCGCAAATTGCAGATGTTTTATTAGCATTATAATTATTCGGCTTTGGACCGAATAATTATGATGCGGGCTTTAAAATAAATTTTTGCACTTGGGATTTATTCGATGTTAACTTTTAAATCATATGTTCCGACATGTAAAATCGTATTTGAACATCTTTCAGATTCAGATCATAATTCATAATTTCCTTGCCTCTAAATTTATTTGAATTAACTTTAACGTGAGGTCATAGATTTTTGAGTGATGGTCAAGTTGAAATCAATACTTTTGATTCAAAACTTTTACAATTTTTTCGAGTGGGTCCTTAAGCTTATTTCTACAATCAATAACTTTCAACCGCCATTTTTATTAAATGAAGAAATTTATCAGACTTTCCTGCAAAATAAATCTTTTTAGGAATAAAATTCGTGATTATAAGAGTGATTGGAAAAATATGTGTGTTTACATTTTGACGTGTAATGATGATATTGTTCGAAATAGTATGGTATAGGAGCATTCATCCTCGTGCTAAAGAAATGAGTACATCACACAAAATTCACTGAAATCACCGAATTAATACTTGAATTTTCACATGTAAAAGATTCAATTGTTTCAGAAGCTTAAGTTAACTGATCTGTTGAAGAATCATTTATATGACTAAAACATTTTGCTTAGACATTTACACTTTATAATATTTTATACTTTTTTATCCTATTGATTTCTTTAATTCTTATATTGCCCTTTTGCTGCAAAATCGTTATAACTCAAAAATCACTATTATAACTAAAAAAACTGTTTTCTTAATTGACAAGGTTTTGGAACCAAAATATTTAATTAAACAAAAAATAAATTCACAGAAAGATTCCCCACTTTAAAAGCTTAAAATGTCTTTCATGATAAAAATAATTTCTTAAGTTATGATGATCTTGCAGCAATTACGATCCAAAAGCTTTAAAATATTTGTTTTAACCAAATATTAGAATGTCTTTATTTAAATTTTGTTCATCGCATTTGTTACGATTTAAAGTTTCGATTTTTATTATTTCCAATATTTTGTAAATAAAATTGTAATTATTACCAACCCCCCCCACCCGGCAAAACAAATCCACTTCATTACACGTGTCTGTTTCTAAATAAATCTATTTTTATTCTTTTCACACTCATTTTTATTATACAATCTTTTTTTCCATTGTATAAACGTTGTTATTCTTTCATGTTATATTTTTTTCTTGATCGCCAATCCACAAGTTATTGACACTTGTAAAACAACTTTCAGTTTTAAACTGTATTAAATGTCAAACACGATGAAGCCGTCAAATATAAATAAAAAAAACTTTATATTTTCTTAAAGATCTCAGTTAAAAACTAAAATAATATTTTTGGGTTTGGTGTTCGATTATACCTTCCAACAGACTTCAAATGCCGGCTCTTATATAATAAAAGGTCAGTGTTTTTTTCCTTTTTTTTTTTGACTTATCATCAACACCCATGGAATCATTATTAGCACTATCATCACCGTAGGTGTAATAATAATTACAACATTCATATATTCACACAATACTTATTTTGAGTATTAATTAAGATTATTTTTTCAAAAGTTCTGGAATATTTTTCTTTTTTCTGTAAAATGAACTGAAATGAGAATTATGAATATTCATCATGAGATTGTGGACACGTGCCATTTAATGAATATTTATTTTAGCATATAAATTACACAAAAAACATAATTTTTTGTTTATAATTTAGTTGTCTTTTGTTTATAAATATTTTTAGTTTTAATTCTTGTATAAATTATATATTTATTTCATATAAAATATGAAAGATTTTTTTGTTTTTGTTTTACAAAAATGTAAAAATAAACTCGGTAAATAAATATTTATAGGCCAGTGTAAAATTAGAATTCCTTATGGATTTTATATAAGAACTTTATTATGACTCAACTATTTTATTTTTAATTAAAAAAAATATACGGAATTCCCAATTGTCTGAAGTAATTGAATATTTTGGACTTCCGTTGTAATAACTTTAAAGGGAGAGAAGAGTGAACACTTACGACATATAATAATTTATTATAATTTTCTTATCAAAGAATTTTTAAAATAATAATCAAAGTCTATCATAATGGTCGGTTCAATAGCCCAGGTATATATTTTGGTATATTCCATAGTGAGTAGAATAGGTGAAAGTAATTAATTCTAAAATTACGGGGGCAAGACAGTATTTGCAGTTTTAAGTCAAAGCACCAGTATAACAATTTTTAATTAGGTTGCTTCACCAGCTCAGTTATTTTTCGAATCATTTTGGGATGATGGTTCATATATTACTATTTATTTAAGTTTTTACTTTTATACCCTCCACCACCACAAGTGATCCATTTGATACAGGAATATATATTCATTATGGGATCCGAGATGATTCTTTCTTAGCGTTACACATGAAATGACAAAGTTAATATACCCTCTTATATTAACTTTGCGAAAACTATTAGAGAACAAAAATGTCCATGCATATTGAGTGCTCTAGAGAATCTATGTTGACTCATATAAAAGCTATGATAATGGCTCTCATTTTTTTCTTTTTCTACAAGTGATGATATTATGGAAGCCTTTTTATAACAGGGACTTAACGTTAAATGATAAGTCCGTTACTTAATAAAAACAAAAAATTCCATATAAGCAAAGGTGAAGGATGTAGAACACTTAAGCTTGTGTTTTTTTACACTTTAACTTGTTTATTTTAAAATATCTTATATCGTTCGAAAACTCATAGGCAATAGTGAAAGCTATCATTTGATTCAGAATAATACAATAAAAAACTTCTTTTTAATATTTTTATTGAAATTCTCAAACTCTTTAAATCAGTTGATATTAAAAATGTTTGTTTTATCTGTTAAGTCTTGAAAGTCATATATATGTCGGTATATGGACTTAAATTCTATAATAAATAATTTTGGATTTTCTTTAATTTAATTTATTTAAAAGAGTTGTCATTCTCGCCGTTTTCTATGAAAATCGTACAACTTTTTATTCCTATTGAAATTTGAAATCTTGAAATATTTATTTTGAAAATATCAGATTTTAATTCATACATATTTTTTGGGTGATTAAACAATTTTGTCTTGTCACCAACTAAAATAAATAAAAAAAAATTATATTTTCTCATGGAATTTGTGCAGACGAATAAATAATAATGTCTTCTTCTTAAATTTGTTGGTTTATTTCGAATTCAGTCATTCAAATGTCTTATTACAATTGCAAATATAATTGTAAACTTGACCATAATTATTTGTAAATTCATTTTTTTGAGGGAAAATTTGTTTGTCATTTAGTAGTTTAACGTATTGCACAGTGGAGCAAAAAATATTTTTGGATATAAATATGTAATTTATAGGAAAAGCAGTGCAACACTATTAAGTATACCCATCGACTCTGAATCACTCCCTAAGTTGGTACATTAGTGCATTAATTTAAGCGATATCTCTATAAAATTAAATAATACATGACTTTTTTACCCATAATCGAAATAACCCTAAAATAGCAAAAATCTTCTCCATATTTGAGTATTGTGAAATTTTATATAAGTTTTTTTTATGCAAGTACTGATCGTAGAATGTTATCTTATAAAGGTGGGTCCATAATTTGTCTGGTCTAAAAATCTATATAACTAAGTAAATTAGTTTGCAATGTAAGTATTTTCTGAAACTGAAACCCTAATTTTTTCTTACACATTTGGTAATGAATTCCAGACCACCGTTAATTGTATGAATCAAAATCATTCAAATTCAGGTTTTAAGGTTATATCTTTATATATTTGGGAATATAAAAAAAAATCTTTCATAAAAATTCGTAATATTAACTTTTTGAGTAGATTTTATGATGTCCCGTCGTCGGTCTTACTTACTGCCCATATAAACTTTGTGTGCACTCTACAGTTTGCAATTTTAGAGATATCATGAAGAAATTTTAGGTAGCTCCTATACAATAGTCTTCCCGGAATATTGTTTTATGCTTATAAATTAAAGTTGACCCAAATAACTTCCTTTCAGATCCACTTCCAATAATCACTTTAAATTGCATTAAGCAAGAAAATTTTGAGATTGTACGTTTATGATTTATACAAAAAGAAAAACATCCTACCGAAATTCACCTCTAATGGCATAAAACTCTCTCATATTAGTAAATATAATGAACATATTTAAGATAAATATGTTTGATAAAAAACAAGAAAAATCATAAAAACAAATATAACGAAGGCCGATCAAATGATCAAGATTTTCTGAAAATTTCATGCAAATTTTGAAGCTATTGGAGTCCTAGGAGTGAGGGGAATTTTTTTATAGAAAAGCGCTCCGGGTAAAAGATCGTTCTAAATAAATTTCATTTTATAGAGATAAAATTTTCGATTATTTACACAAAAATGTACTTTCAAAATCTTTCTTATTTTTGTGAATTCGGGACGGGCTTAGTTTTAACTGATAAAACATTCAAAGTCCTAAATTTCCATTAAACATTTATAATATGCCATAATATGTCATATTTGATTAAGGGCCTCAAATAGCCTCATTTCTCTAAATAGAAAGCTGAGACCATGAAAGAAATTTTTTTTGTTCATACATTTTTCATTATCATATTTGTATTAACGAAAAACTCGTTAAACGTTCAGATTTTCAAAATACAGATATAAAATTTGGAATATCTCGAAAACCGATTATTTGTTAATATTGTTTATTCTTAGTTTCACGATTTTAATTAAGAAAAAACAATATTTCACACCACCTTTTATTTTGTGTGAAAATTTAAATTATCGGGGTTATCAAACGAAAAATAAAAATTGTATATAAAAAAGATCATTATCATATTTGTAATGATCATTATAAATTGTTAATAATGATGTTTATCTATTTTTTAAGATTAAATAAATGTCATGAATTATGATTATTTTTTTAAGTTTTTTTTCGTAAAAAATATAAAGGTCGCAAGTATTTCTGAGGAAAAAAATATGTATTTTTAATAAAAATTTTGACAACTATTAATTCATACCTGCTGTTGCTGCTGCTGTTGTTTTTGTTGCTTAAGGGAATCCATCATTTGTAATTATGTTGTTATTTTTAAACAATTTAAAGCTGAAATTGTGGTAACACTTTTTTTTAATTTTCGAAATTTACAAACGATTTCTGACGGCTTTTGAGCTTGAAAAAAATTATGACAAATTTATAATTATTTTTTATTAATTAATTTTTGTATACAATTAATAAAATGATAAAGATCTGTTTCTTATCTTTTTTTGAGAAATTATGTCAAATATATTTTAAAATTGTTTTTTGTTATTTTTGGTTTGAAGAAATTGGGCTAAATATCACTAATAAAAACATTAAGACACTTAAATTGGCTTTTTTGCTTTAAAATTTCATTCATCAATTTTTTTCTTTTTTTTTTGTTTTTGGTTGGGGGGGGTTGGATTTTTTGAAGGGCACTTGTAAACATAGATTTAAAATTTATTTTCAGTTTCTTTTCTTATTTTCTTTTGAAACTTTTTTCCTTTGAATTTAAGCGGCAATTTTTTTTATTTTGTTTACTTTTATTTTATTTTTTTATTTTTGTTACAATTTTTCTTATTTTTTTAAAAGGGAAATTTTTTCAAAAATTTTTATGATTTTGAAAATTAATTTTATGATTTTTTAGTTTTATGGGATTTTAAAAATTTAAGGCCAAACTTTGTAACTTGTCGAGTGGGCGGTTTTGCAACTCTTTGACTTGGGTTTTTTTTTTGTATTTTGGTCTAAACAAAAAGATCAACCAATAATAACAACAACAATACCAAGCTTGTCTTTTAATCTTTTCATATACAAATTTATATATTTTTTCAATATTTTTTCTTAAACGTTTACTTTATTTGTCTCAACTAGTTTTTTTTTGGTTTAAGCAAACAAAAACTTAAGTTTTTTTTTCTGTTTATTTTGGAGTTTTAATTTGTTTTTAAATGTAAAAATGTAAGTATTTTTTTACAAATAATATTGTTGTAATTGTTGCTATTATTTAACTTCCATATAGTCAGTTTTTGTTGTTGTTGCTACAAAAATAGTTGTATTGAATAAAGTTGAGTTTTTGTTGTTGGTTTTCTTTTGTCTGTCTACTTTATGCTTTATAACTTTATTTTTTCTGTTAACTTTTTTTGGATTCACTTTATTTTTCGCGTGCACACTCCAATGCGGCTGTGCTGGGACTGACTTCGGTGTCTGATCAATGCCGGCTCAAGTATTAAAAAAATTTACTACTAAATACTTCGTTCGAAAAATAAAAACAAAATTTTTGTATGATTTTCGTTTTATTTTTTATATTTTGAGGTTATTTTTGTTTATGTCGTTGTTGTTATTATTGTTTTTGTTTTTATTGTTGTTGCCTTATAAGTTTAGTTAGTTTTGTATCTTGTAGTTTGTATATTTATTTGTTTTCTTTTGTATTGTTTTTCTTCTTCTTTTTTAAGTGTGAGTTATAGCCGGCGCACAATGGGCTCCATATATTGCAGTTTTATTAGTTTTTTGTCAAAATTATTTTAATATAATTAAATCATTTTAATGACAACAGTTATACATATATTTTATATAAAATTGCCTAAAAATTGTTATCAATTTTATTGAGATAAATATTTTATAGTTACTGTGAACATAACCTAACACCCACTTAAAATACTATTTTGGTGTGAAACATATAGATAAATGACTTTTAAATCAAGTTTTATTATTTATTTGAGTGTCATCTGAAATGCAATGGTTATCATATCATAAAATCATTAAAAATCAATTTAAATAATTTGTTGCACACCCTCTATCCAAATATGGATAAACATTTTGAATATAATAAAAAGTTTTACAATTCCTACCCGGTCATATGATAACCTATCTTATTACATATAATGGCCTCAATTATTTCTAGAAGGTCTAATTAGGACAACATTTTCATATTGTTTTCATTATGTCATTAAAACATCAAAATACTTCTTTTTAAAACTTCGTTTGGAATTTCAAAATTAGACTGAAATTTTCTTTCAACAGCCGTTACTAAATGTCCATAACTTATTACCACAGTCATCGATTACTTGGCCGCAAACATTGATACTACAACTTTGAATATCGAATATTGAATGGTGTTTAAAATTTACTATGTCGGTCCAAAACTTTTCTGTGGATTCTATGTACTTCTATTTCAACCTTCATATTCTTCTATAATTCTACTGCTTAAATTAAAAAAAAACGATAATGATACAAACGCGCTTTTTAGAGTAGAAAACAATTTCTTTAAAGTTTGCAGCTATTCACCAATAATACTTTATATCGGAAAATTACGAATATGATTTCACAATCTGTATTTTTTTTGTAGAACAAAAAATAAATATTAAATATCACGTATCTCAAGATGTAATATAGCTACAGGATAATTTGGCCTAGATTAGACCAACTGTGAATATTCAGATTCAATGACATGAGCAGCATAGATACTTAGTTTCATCATCACCTTTCCCTTTAGCAAATAGGGGCCCACATCTTTTACGATTAGCCCCTCCCAATGACAGAACTAAAGCTACTACCGTATTTTTTCTTCCTCTTCACTCTACTCCGCTTCCTTTCTTACTTTACTATATGCGATTTTTACCATCCTTTTCATGCATCTTTACACTTTGGACTTTTTTTATATAATTCATAAGGTACCCAAGTGGTGCTCATCAACTATGTTAACATTACTATAAGGGAAATTATATTGGAAAATTGGCCAGATAGATTTTTCCCATGGAAATTGATATATAAAGAACCGTACAGCAAAAGCTTACTTATCATAAAAGAAGAATCACTAGGCAAATATGAAACAGATAGAATAGGGGATTGTAGTAGATCCGCCCCTAATCAGCTGATATTGATTATATGATATCTAATGACATATTAAAAATTTAATCTCAAAATGTTGATTGTTTGAATGATTCACTGAAAGATTCCTTTTTACAGCACCGCTGAGGGTAAATGAAATTTGTCATTTCAATTTTTAATATTCGTGAACCATATAAAAATCTTCTGAGGTTTAGCTACGTCTGTCTGTCTAACTGCCAGCCCTCCTTATTGGTCTAAAAATTAATATAAATTACGGGTATACAAAACCTAAACTCAGTCAACCTTTTCTTGAATATGAAAGATAATATCTCTGGTAGCATGAGAGTCAGTAGCTTCTGAAAATTCAAAACCTACCCGATTTTAAAGCATTGTTCGAGTGTTTCATGCTGCACAGTGTTTCCAAATAGATTATTTTTGGAAGAATTACCAAAAAAAGTTCACAAATGAATGAAATTATTGTTTTTTTTTTTAACATAAACAACCCATTGTGCAATGTAAATAATTGTATGTACAGAAGACTCTTTAAAGCATTAGAGGTCTTGCATTGTTCAATTACAAATTTAAACACTCACACACATTTAAAACATTTAAAGATGTTTGAATAATTCCCAGCAAACTAAAAGTTATAACCATTGAAATCTAACGATGACTTCATTTAATTTAATAAATTGATATTTAAAAAATCTTTTTTTTTTTTCATTTTTTTGAAAAGTTTCAAAGGTCAAGAGTTCAGGTATTTCGAAATCATTATCAAGATCTAAATGATTAAGAGGTATAGATGTTTGCTGGGAAATGCAATACGAATTCTAAAAGAATATAGAATTATTAGACTTGTTGCATTTGTATGTATTTGTGGTTTATAAATGTGTGTATATTTGTTTTTGTTTTTGTAACCATTAAGAGCGGGTGTTCAATATGATTTTGATTGTTGTTATATTTTGTGTGTTTTGGTTTATTGAAAATTATTATTATTTATTAATATTTTTTGTCATTTAATTTGAAATTTTCCTCTTGTGTTTTAAAGTTTTGGTTGCAATTTAATTTTGAATTCAGTTTCATTTTTTTTTCAATAAAATTTATGTTCTGCCAATAAAATTTTGACAATTTGTCAATGTTTAACTAATCTGTGGTTTAATATTTTTCTATTAATTTATTATTCGTTAATAATAATATTGTTATTGTCTTTATATTTATTGTTATTGCTGTTGGTTTTTTTAATGTCTCAAATGACTTGTTTGTCATGGTTTTGGTTGATTTTTTTCTATTATTTCTTCTGGAGTTGTTTCTTCTATTTTCTTAACACTGATGAAGTTTTTCTTAAAAAAAATAATATTATTTATTTATTTGTTTAAATATTTGACTTTTTATTTGAATGCAATTAGTTAAGCTTAAATTCCATTTGATATTTTAGTGTTTAGAAAACAAAAAAAACATAATAAAACTAAATACAATTTTATGGGATAAAATCAAAAATAAAAAATGCTAAAAAATATTTTATTTAAAAAAACTATCAAATGTGAGAGAAATCTTTTTACAAAAAAAAGAGAGAAAAAATTTGCATTCAATTTTTTCTTTTTTATTAGTTTTTTTTGGGTTTTTTTCAGTAGTTGATTTTGGCTGCTTTTATCTTTCAGTTAAATGTTATAAGGTCATTTATACGGGACTAAGTTGAAATACAATATTTAGCAAGTTGACATATGTAAATAAATGTTTAATCATTATTTTGAAATTAAAAATTTTTGAAAATTTTAAAATATTTTGTTTTTCTTTTCGATGATGACTTTAGCAAATTTTAAATTCAAAATGTCAAATTGTTGATATTTTAGATGTTTTTTGGTTTAGTTTTTATATTTTGCTTTATTTTTTATTATTTTATATTTTTATTAATGATTTTTGTTTATAAAAATGACATAAGAATTAAGCATTTACGTAAAATTTCTTGTTTGCTATCAATATAAAAACAAAAGACTTAAGAAGCAAACATGATGCTAATTATTCTTAGTGTTTTGGAATTTTAGACATTAATCTAAATGAAGCATTTCAATAAAATATCGTATTCCAAAACAATTGTACAAATGAAGAAATCGATACCATTTGAGCTTCCAAAAAACACTTATTTAAAATATTATCTGATATACACTGCTATTATTTCATGGACTTCAGGAAAGCCTTCGCCGCCATCAGACGGACTTCAATATTGAAAAAAAAATTGAGAAAAAGGGAATATTTAATTCCTTACAATGACAGTGTCAACCAATCATTAAATACAAACTGTGGAGCAAAACACCTCAGCTATTTACCGTCGTCCTAATAATACAATTAACAAATTCCGTACAGAGAGAAAAGGAATCTTGCGCAAGAAATCCAAAATGCTAGTAAAATAGGAAGCTTTAAGAAAGTTAAAGTGACATTTGGCCGAATACACTTAATATGGATTAACTCACAAATATCCATGTGTATAATCATCTCTATTGTATGGAAGTGAAAACAGGTTAATACCAAACACCATGACATAAAAATTACAGGTCTTCATCAAGAAGTGTCTTATTTTTATTATTATTTTTATAATATTCTGGCCTAATAACATAGACGTCTTCAAGGAACCTATAAATCAAATTGAAGATGGTTTGACCATACTATTAAAAAACACCCTGAAAGTATAACCAGAATGGAACTTGAGTTAAATCTTCAAGGTTCCAGTTTAGAAATACCTGAAGACATTTGATACTCCAAAATCTGGACAACGCAATCTTACAGAGAAAGACATGAAAAAACTGCAACAAATCGTGTAAGATGCAGATAATTTGTGGAAGACATATGTTCCCAAGAGATGCAATGGAAAGAAAAAAAATTGTGAGATATTAATCCCGATTGAGATGGTTTTTAAAAGGTCAGTTTATGAGCGCTATATAAAATTATGGTTCAATCCAAGTGTAATTTCATAATAATATTTATTGTCGTACGTTATCGGTCGCAAACAAATGTCCCGCGGAATGAGGTTTTTGGCCCATAAAATTCCTAAATATAAAACTATATTAACCAAAGTTTACAAAGTCATATTCTAAAACGATGTACCAATTATACGAGGTCCGGTCAGTTATTTCTTATAGGTCCCAAATCGCACATATACGTGGGTATTGTAAAAATATTTAGTCAAATAAGAGATAAATATAGGCCAAATCTGCAGAAAAAATCCTTTTAAAACGCATAAATATCATATGAATGACAGTATCATAATATAATAAGGATAATAAGGAAAGCTAATTATATGGAGTTCGTTCATGAATTATTCATAGCAGATATTTACAATCAACAATATGGTGTAGGGTATTAAATAGTCGGGCATCACCGACTATAACATTTTTACTTGTTTTTATTATTTTTTGTTGTTTTTACTAATAAATAAATTAATATGAACAAGATCGGAGCAATATTTTTGAATATATATTGACTGATTATCTTGAAAAAATTTCAAAGTTTAAAATTCAAATACAAATAACTCGAAAATTATGAGATCTCACTTATAAGCATGTTTTTCAAAGGTCTGAGATGGTAGATTTATTTTTTAAATTAAATTTATCAAGCAGTTAAAACATAATCTAATGATCCAAAATGAGCATTATCCACATTATTACTGCTATTTAATAGTGGAATCTCCAATATTACCTTCAGTTTTGAAAAAATATTACATAATATTTCTTTCTTCATTACAAAACTAATTAAAATTATGTCCATTTTCTTAAATTTATTAACATTTTAACAATTATGTGGTAATAAATAATTAAAATTAATGATCGAATTGTTAGTTATTTTATAAATAACAATAATAATTATGAAATCAACTTGTAAACTAGAATTGTGGGTGGATTTAAAATAAATGAATAAATATTAATTAACTCTGTATGAATTAATGAAAAATAAAAATATTTAATTAGTGGAAAGTTTTCTTAACAAAAATATTAAATAATTATATTTGAGAATTTCAAAACCCAAATTTGAAATTCTTGGATTCATTTAACCTAAATAATGAAATAAATAATATTCATTATCTTAAAATTGATGAGAAAAAATTGAAACTTTTAAATTGAGAAAAAAGCAGCAAATAATTTTCGGAAATTGATCTTTATGACAGCTAAGATCATTTGTAAAGCGATCAATTTGGAGGTTGACCTTTGGATTAGAAGAAAATTTATTTGGGCTAAACTTTATTAAAATATGTTTATATCTATGAGCTTAATGCTGCTTGAAATATTGGACCGACCATCAATGTGAATCGCCCTTCACTTAAAATATACATATGTACCAAATTTCATGAACATAATTCTTAAATTTTTTACTTGTTTAGTGTTATCCTCTTCGGATTCGGTTCAGATCGACTTAATTTTTTCAGTAGGTTAAACGCATAAGGGGAAGCTATAGCAAATGGTCTTTGGTTAATAGTCTCAAAATTAATTATGACTCAAGGAAAACTTAAGTAAAAATAAATATATTATAAACACTCTATGGGTCACAAACTTAGAGGTAACTCAATGATATTTGTCATACGCTAAACTTAAACAACCACAAATTGCTTTACCAAATTATACGAGAGGACCCTTTAATTTTTAATATATAAATCAAAAAAATTATGTTCCAATCGATTTTTTTGGAAATAACTTATGAACCGTTAGAGATATCTGAATGAAATTTCACATTATTGGATGTGTGTTATTTTGGAGTTAATTTATAGAGTTAAATTGCTTATGTGCGGTGACATTTTTGTGGCCAAAGATGTGCCCACAAGCTACATCCAATGTTGGTAAATTCTAACAAAAACATTTTTCTCAATTCACAAAACTGGAATAATCCTTAAATTATCATTAAAAGTATTTTCTGCGGATGTCTATTATAATGACAGGGCGTCCATTAAAGTGAAAAAAGTCAAATTTAAAAATAATTTTCAAGTATTGAGAATTTGGTTGTTTCCATATAGAAAAGTGATAAATAAAGTGAATCATGCATTTTAGTCCACAAAATTTGGCGTTAAAACCGGGAGATTGGCATCCTCTTTAAAAGCGAAACATTTGATAAGTTGTGAAGATCAATTACATTATGAAACATTAAAAATCGGTTCATACTAAAAACTTTTCTCACTTGTTTTTATTTTGTTACATTTTTTGTGTGAAAAATGCAATTTCCTACCCTTTTCTATCTGCATTTAATTTTCCGAGAAAATTGCCTCAAAAAGAAAAATTTCCTTCATCTAACATCACTGCTTTTGTTAGCGAACAGCAAAAAAATTTGCTCACCAAATTCATTTTATCTTTAAACCATAAATAATAAAGTTAATTACATATTTATGACTAAAAAGGTCATAATTATGAAGGAATTTTTATTAAACGTTAATTTATATAATTTTAATTTTATAAAATAAATCAAACGATTAAATTGTTTTCTGTTCTTTTTTAATTTTAATTTTAATTTTAATTTTAATTTAATTGTCTTTCGTGTTCGACAACAGAAAATAGGAATTCTTAAATAGTTTAAAGAATTTAACAAACGACATGACACATTTATGTGATTTTAGATAAAATACTTAAATGTGTTAATTTAATAATAATTGCAATTGAAATTTTAATTAAAACAAAATCCGTTGGCTTTTAAAAACACCTTTCATATTTGAAACACCTGTTAAAAGCCCTTGACAACACGACAAATTTTTCTTTAAGAAAATCTCATAATCAAAGAAATTATATAAGAATGTTATATTTGGCTTTGCCGAATATGTAATACCCTACACAAAAAATGCGTGTGAAGTTAATACTTTAATACGTTTCGTATATGTGATTGCATTCACAAACGTGTATAATACATAAAATGAATCATAAAAATTGTCTATAACATTTTTTGTACTAAAGTACATATAACCCATATTAGGTCAATTAATAATTAACAATTTTACGAAAGTTCGCTTTTGACGTTGCCTCGAATATCGCTCTTTATCTGTTAATATACTGAACCGATTTCAAATAGAAAACTTCTCAGTAATACATATCATATGCTCAGGCAAAATTTCATTAAGCTTTGCCATTTTTTTTGGATCTGAGCGTGCCAAAAACAGACAGAAAGACGGACATAGTTATAACGACTCGGACTTTAATTTGATGCAAGAACATATATACATTATGAGATTATTTCTTCTTAGGGTTACACACGGAATGAAAAAGTCAATATACCTTCTTCACAACTTGTGGTGGTGAAACAACAACAAATAGAAATTAATAAATTCTAGTAACGAAGTAGAAACAATTAAATCAAAATTTATATATTTCTAGATTTTATATATAAAGTTGTTCCATGGAAACACATAAATTAATATTTAATTGATGTTTAAGTTAAACTGACTAATGGATGTAAAGATTAATAGATAAACAGACAGACAGACAGACAGACAGACAGATAGAGAGGATGGATATACAGACAGACGCATATTTAATATCTTTTCAATAAAACTTTTAATTGAAATCACACATTTATATTCATAGTTCGTTCTTATTTAAAATATTAATAACTGATCAAACAAAATGTAAATGTGATGTGAAAGATCTTTAGTGTGACTGAAAATTAAAACACAACTTAAGATAAAAACAAATTAGAAGTTAAAGTACCCTACACCAGATTGTTAGTTAAAAATTGTAGCTATCAAAATATTAATGAGCGACCTTCGTATAAAGATATTTTTAAATTTATGATTAAGAGTGCAATGTATAATGGTACTAATATTTACGAGCGTTATGTGCGTTTTAAGAAGACTTATCCGGAAGAGGGGACCAATCCGCGTATAATTTCACACAACGGTTTTTGCTTATATTTATTTTTATTTGACCAATTTTTATCAGTATACCTACGTATACGTAAGATTTAAGCCCTTCAAAGTGATAATTTTTAATTTTATGAGAAATAATGTAACGGTCCTCGTATATTTAAGCACATCATTTTAACATATTATAATACTTATTTTATGTCTTTAAAACCCCATTATGGAATAATGAATCCATAATCATTAATTCCTATAGTCAAGTTTCATCAAGAGATCTCTAAAACTACGACTTGCATTTTGTCAACAAGATTTATATGGACTGGCAGCCAGATCGATTCTGATTTTGAGGTAGAAGTGTTTTTTTTTTGCCCGTTACAAACATCTGCACAAACGCATAACAACCCAACCACCTTTTGGTGGTGTAGAGTATAAAAATATAGAAAAATTATACAAAATGTAGAAGAAAAATTAAAAGTAAAAATTAATAGATTTAATTTTATTGCTTAACAGATGTACAAAATAATGCCACTGTTATGGAAACCCACTTTTGGACCAGATGTTTATTTTTATTTCTTTATTTGAATTTTCAATTTTTAATTTTAATTATTGGGTGGTGCATTTGGTTCTGTTGGTTTAGTTTCAGTTTTATTTCAATCTCTATAATTAACTTGTTGCATTAATCTGTAACTAAACTAGTAATTTACTATATAATTAAACTACACACAACTATAACAACAACTTGATTATGAATTATTAATTTTCTTGAAAATTACAAATTTTAATTTCAATCAGTTATTGAAATAGAAAATATGGAACAGAAAAAGTTATAATTGAATCATTAACGGTATAAATAAGTGGTATTTTATGCCAAACCCTTAAAGGGTCTTGAATTAACAATATAAAATATATATTTTATAGTTATCATGTAGATATTTAAGTGGTTTGATATTTAATTTAAAAAACAGTCGTTAGAAATAAAAAACTTGTTGAAATCAGATTGACAACTTGTTAATTCAAGAATTTAAAAATCAATATAAAAAAAAATATAAAAGTTATATGTATTTCTAATGTCACAAATAATTAATTAAGCTGTATTTGCAGACATCTAAATGACTATAAAGATTAACAGCCTTTAAGGGCATGAATCAAAGGGTGTTTGTGACTAAATAACTTTATATAATTATTTTGTGACATATATAAAGTCCATTGAAATTTTGTTCATTTATTATTTTAGGAAGCACCCATAAATCTATATGTGTATAAAAGAGTAACGTTGCTGACAGTTCATCGTCCCATAACTTAACAGCTGAACAACTTAAACAAAAATATGTACTAAAAACATCTGTACTAATAATGGTTAAGTACTTCATGAAATTTGAATTATTTACAGCCAATTTTGATATTTTTGGCACCCGATCATTTTAACCAGCACAATTGAGTTGGTGCGTTTGGTAACCGTTGGTGCGATAATTTCAACGACGTGTGACTTTTTGTGTACTTTTTCAAATTTTGTATTTTCGGCATAGAACTTCATGACATTTTACTCTACGAAATACATATTGGAAATCGAAATAATTCTAAATTAAACGGTATATTAAACGGGATACAGAGCAAATTTATAATATAAAACTATTTAAAAAGTGTTAATTTTTGGTAAATTAAACTTTTTGTGTATTTTATACTAAAAAAATCGGAAAAGGTTCTAACAAGAGTGCAAAAATTGGATCTATTTTAAAATAGTTGTAGAAATTTATTTAAAATTTCGTGTATAAAAGGGATATCACTTCTCCGTGTCCTATCCAAAATTTTTTATAACCTAAAATATTTTATTGTTAAAACACTATATTTGCGCTAAGTTTCCTGTATTAGTTATAGAGATACGCGATATTAAATATATATTTTTTGTATTAGAGTTACCCATACCCAATTTTTCAGTTTTAGGATGTTGTTTCAGATATCGATATATAGATCTTTTTCTACTGAGTCGATTTTAAGAAGAAAACTTTTCAAGACAATAACAAATACTTTGTCAAAATTTCCTTAAGCTCGGTTAAAAATTGTGGAGGTGAGTTTGCCAACAACAAACAAACGAATATTGATAAATCGATTCAGGTTTTTGATTACAGATTTAATGCAATAATATGTATTTCATAGGATCTAAATGATGCCTTCTTGACTTTAAAAACATAATTACACAAATTACAAATTCTCACCACCACTTATTGTGTTAATAATTTTATTTTTGAACGCTTTTCACCAAATTCGAGTAATAACATGGTACTTTTTTAGAGGAAATATATTTTAGGATTTTGAAGAAGATTTGTTTGTATTTAGATCTATAAAAAAGACAATAAATTAGTTCCCTATTTTTATATTAGAAAACATTTATTATTAGTGAATTCTCACCATGGAAAAAAGGTTTCCAAAATTAAAGTTTTTTTAATATCCTTAAAAAAGGACGAATATTGACACCGTTTTTGGAAAACTTTAGTTAATCGGCATTTAGTGGACTCCAATTTTTTAAATCTGATTGCTGCTGTGGAAACTTTATAAAATTCTAGTAAAAGTGTGTGGAACAAAATTCAAAAAGTGGAACTTTAAAACGCATTTATGTTCAGAACTCTTTGCCCATTTTAAATTTTTATATAAACTTAAATTTTGTGTTGATACAATCAAAACAATAATTTTTAAGTTCCAGAAATTTAAAAAAAATTCAACAGAAGTTAATAAAATCTTCTTCAAAAAGTAATTTTGACTCCATTAATATTATTTCCAAAGCACCAGATTTTTGATTTTAGATTTTCAAACTTCTGTTTGGTTTGATTTAAAACGTTTTCTATCTGTTTCATCTCAAACTTTGTCAAATGGATATTTGTCATTATATTTAGTGATTTATTGCTTAAACATGACTGACAATCTGATGACTTAAATGCCAGCTCCATCACCAGAATAAGGTTAATTAACAAAATCTCCTGTTTCCTTATAGAAAACAATGAGAACTTTTGCTTTAAAAGTTCACAACTGTTCTGAAAATAATTGTTCCTAATATTTTTAGAATTAATTTCCGTTTAGTTAAAAATTCTTGTCATTTAAATGAAATTAATAATTATTTATTGAAAAAGTCGATATAAAAATAAAATCATTTATGTAAATACACAAAAGCAATTAACAAAATGGCTTAATGAGACCACTGTCATAATTAATTTCCTTTGCATTATTTAAATATTATTTAAATAAAAACAAAACAGTCACCTGAACAGCTTGACTGTCAGCATTTCAATCCGACAATCAACAACAACCTCCTCCATGTTTAAATTTATAGAACCCCAACCTAGAAATCTTAAAAAAAATGTTCTTAAACAACATCTGTTACTACACAAGAAACAGAAAATAAGTTAAGATCTAAATAAGAAAGATAAAATCGGTCAAAACCGATCGTTTTATACCCGACACCATGAAATGATTATGGAAAAAACATCATCAGATTTATGGACTGTATGGGAGATATGATAAACCGATAATTAAAAAAATTTCCTCATATAAAAATAAATTGCTTCTGCTAAATATTTTCATTATACATAAAATGATTTTTGGAATAGGCCCAATGTGGGACCATTAAAAAATCATATCGTGCATCTAATCTATCATTAGTCGAATTAGATGCACGATACATTATTAACTATGACATTTTTCTGGGAAAAACTTTTGATAGATCTAAATCTGCAAATAGATCAAGTGCCACTAAATCCAAAATAATCATAACTCCTTATGAAGTTTATCCACATCGGGCCAAATTTGGCTGTTGCATGTTGTCACAATTATCTTTACACAGATTGTGTTTAAAGAAATAAAAGGAGAAATTCTGATTCTAATAAAAAATATTGAAGGTGATATTTTCCTATGGACTATTCTTCAGAAATGAACCGATCCTCTCCTGCAATAAGTGGGGATGAGGGTATATTTATTTTATCATTCCATGTGTATCGTGTCAATCTTGTATTAAAATTTGAGTCGATTTAGGTATTAAATCCATTTATCCGTTAATTTGCAAAAATGTAACAGATCGCTATCTGAGACAACCTCAAAATCCCGAAAAAGAACTTTAATGAAATTTAAAAAAAAAAAGAAAATTGACTTTATAAAAAATTTATCTATATGTGTTTCATTATCGCAAAAAATCATCAAAATTGGGTCAATAGAAAAAAGTTATGGGCTAAATCACGCAAAATTTTGATGCATCCCAAAATCAAACTGTCATAATTTTGAATATATAGAATTTTCTGAAAATTGTCACTTATTTTTAAAAAGATTGTACTGGAAACAATATATGACCTCACTGCTATATAAGGCCCCTTCCCGGAATTGACTCCTTGACTTCATGAAGACTTAAGCGATTTTTTGTTGTCTCATGCGATACGACAAATTTAACATTCAAATTAAAAACAATTTTGTGAGACGGATCGATTAAGTCCACAAGTTAGTAAATGATTAAATGAATATATTATTATAACCATGTGTTTTTGGTATTGTTGTTGTATTCGTAAACGAATGAAGTCAATGTAACTGATTGACTTAAATGCATTTGGCTTGCAATGACAGGTGAGTCAAGATTCAAGTGCATGATTTAACAACAATAATTGTTTGTATTTAAATTTTAGTGTGAAGATGACACTCATAATGTGTAGGAAATATGCGTTTACACTAGAGAGACAATAACTTAATTAAGGGATTTTTTAAATAAAGATTTCCAACTTAAATATCCGCTTAAACTTTTGAATATATAATTGCTTACTTTACTGATGACCAGTAATTGAAAGAGGGAAATAACAATGAATAGTAAATGATGATAATGCATTCCAGTTTGCTTATAGGTAAGCGGTGATCTATCTTACTGATATGACAAACATAATGCAATCCAACATGCTACTGATGACCAGTAATTTAAAAGGAGATCTATAATAATACAAAATGCTTACAATTCCTCAATCGTTGCTAGTGTGTTAGTTTATGTAACATCGATATAAGTTCACGAGTTTATTACTCTGTTCTAATGTTTTCTTTTTTTTTTTGTAGTTTTTTCATTAAGATTTCGTTTGATGCACTTGTAATAATTATTAGTTTTTTTATCTGTCTTTCGATTTTATTGGTTACGGCGGCAATGAGTTGTTTGTCGGTGATGAAGCTGATGAATACAATTGTGAAGACTTGACTTGTGTTGATGATGATGATTTTTAATGTTGATGATCTTAGAATGCATTGAGCTCATTTTTGTGTGCAGGAAATGCATTTAATTGCCTTTTGCCATTGAATTTGTAATTGTTCTTGTTGAGGTTACGAAGATTCATTTTGATGTTTTGTATTTGTTGTTGTTGGTTTTTAGTTTATTGTATTTCAAAATGAATTTGCTTTTAATAATTTTTAAACATGCAGGTATTTACGGTTGCACGTGTTAAACAAATATTACTACTAATTGTTGCAACCTTGAAATATCTATTTTTTTTCGATTATCTAAAATTACAACAAAAAACTATAAAAATTAGAAATAAAATTGTTAAATACATCTGCTGCAAACCATAAGTATGTAACTAATTTTTAGATGAACAAAATTACACTTACATATCTGAATTGAAAAGTTTTTGAGTTCCAAGAATTAATATTGTTTCATTCATTGAGAAAATCGATGTAAATAAATTGCATAAGATTTTTTGAGTGATGTTCCTGGTATTCGCCAAATTTTTTAAAGATTCAAAGATTGATTTAAATATGACTCATTATGAGTTTATTTATTGAACTAAGATGACAAGTCCATTATCTGAGACTTTATTTCCTTACATTAAAATCTAACGGTTTATCGAATTTGAGTCCCCTTTTCCTCTCTTAAATCGACCTACTGATAAAAACTCATACGCTTTTTTGAAAATAATTCTTTAACTTCGGAACTCAATTTGGATTCAAAAGATTCTAAAATATTATTTGGATTTTGTTCAAATTTCTAAATAATTTTTTGAAAACATTTAACTATTCGACCTTAAATAAAAATATAAATAAATTTAGAAAACGACAGTGAAATATAAACAAAGTTGTTTATATTTCACTGGAACTATAAACAGATTCCTACTTTTTTATTCCAAAATACCCAAAATTATAACTCGGAAAAAATTTTTGTCAAAAGTTGTTTTTTCAATAAATTAAACAATTCGTCAATATTAGAGGGTTATATCATAAGCGATATTTTGAGTATATAGCGCAAATATGTATGTTATCAATCTTTTCTTTACTGAAGAAAAACATTTTTTCTTTGATAAAATTCTGATAGGGCGATGAAGCTGTTTTCACCTTATGTCCACGAATTCACTAAACATTAATTTGCGTTAAGAATTTTTAAGATTTTATCAAGTAAATTCTTGATTTAATGTTCATTATGTCAAAGATTTCAAAAGAATCCAAAAGTAAAAAAATCTCATAATGATGATTATCACTCTTAATTTCGATTTTCTTTTTTAAATTAATATTGGAATATTGGAAAAATTTTCATCAGTAGATCTCAAAATTACCTTAAAATCTTATAATGACAATTCTTTTCTAATTGAAATATATATCGAATCTCTTAAAATCCCATTTTATATAAAAAAGTATCATGGTATTACCCGATTGTAGTACTTTTTAGGATTTGGTGAACACCTTACAATAGTAAATTTATTAACTCATTTAATATGACTAAATAACACAGTTTAATGATCTTTTTTTTAATTTGAATTTTTGATACCTTTTGTCGACCCAAATTTAGTTCTTTTAATTAACTTAAAAATTATATTGCGATCCCATATTAAAATGGAACAATTTTGTTCATGAAAAAGAAATTTTTTATAAATTTGCGAATAAAATTTATTTTTATTTATTTTTTATTTGAACTGGCCAAAAATTTGCCAATTAAAAGATGCAAATTATAGTTTTCAACCTTTTCTCCCTAAATACTACCAAACTCTTACCGATTTCACACATTTCTACTCCTTTCCCCAGAATTTTAGAAATCCCCTCAGAAAATCTAAAAATCTTAGTGAATCCACTTGGAGAGAAAGAATTCTTAATACAAATTTCAGTTTACTGCTGTGGGTGTGTGAGTAACATTACTTTTTTATATTTCTATAGATTGAATTCATTTAAATCTTATTCATGATAAAATTCTCCTCAAAACTTTTCAATCCCCCTAATAATTCATGTAACCACTTCTATATGATTTTTCGTGTGAATTATGAGAGTTTTTTTTTTGTAATTTTTAGTTTGTAGAACGTTTTCATCATTTATATAAGAACACAAATACAAATAAACATTTTGTTCTTAAAGTTAGTTGTATTAGTATTAGTTGTAACAAAAGGTGTCACATAACATCCTATTGTTTTTGTATATAAAAAAAAGATATTTATTAATTTTTTTGCTTAATTTTAATGAAACTTTGTATTGCAATAAATTAACAACAAACAACAACAATAATAATAAAAAATAATATAAATGATACAGATGGTTTAATTATCTTCATAACTAATAATTAATTTTAATAAGTTTTATTGTATAAACATTTTAATATGTTTTAGTAGAAATAAATTTGTTGCATAAATGTGTCAAGTGTTTTTGTGAACAAATCAAAAAAAAAAAAAAAAAAAAAAACTAGTTGGAATGTTGCATGTACATCCTCCAGCTTATTAAAATGACACTGCATGAATGACTTATGACTTAAAATGTAATCGTCAATAAAAAAAACGAAATAAATGGAATCTGTTATATAATAATTAGTTCTAATAAAAATATCGATATTTTTCTTTAAATTATGAGAATTTTTTGAAGATGATGTTAAATAATCATCCGACTATCATAATGTCATTTTATGATTATATAATTGAATATAATATGAACATTAAGAGTTTCTTTCGATAACAGAAATTCCTTTTAAAAATCATAATTTCTTGTGATATAGAAATTTTATTTTAACTTTTTTACGAAAGTTCTTCACACGAACTTAGAGCTTATCTCAGATATCGATCTATATCTATTTACATACTGAAACTTGTCAAGATTGTAAATAAACTCAGGCGAAATTTCATTAACCTCAGTTAGTTTTTGTGGATATGAGCGTGTCAACAACAGACTAATGGACATACCTTAATCGATTCAGATTTTGATTTTACGCAAGATTATATACACATTGTAGGTCTTAGATGATTCCTTCTTGAATGACAAAGTTATATATATTCTTTACAACTTGTGGTTGTGGAGGGTGTAAAAATTATTACATAAGTACATTAATTATGGATCTTTTACTAATATGCATCTTATTAAAACCATATAATTTCGTGGCATTTTTTATATCAACCTTACAATTTAGGTCAACACTTTTAGTTTATTAGTAAATGAAACTTATTTGTCCACAAAGACTTAAAAAAGTTACATATAAAAAGGGGCAATAAATAACTTAGTCTATAAATTTTTATAGAAAATTAATCTAACATATTCTCAATAAACTACAATATAATTCTCATTTAGTTTATTTATAAATTAATGTAAATGTCTGATTACGATCAGCGCAATTGATACGAGACAAAAACTCTCCAATCAATTTAATTTCAAACTATATTTTGCGAAAGCAAGATTAAGTTGAATTTTTTGCACAACCTTTGACCTTGGTTAAGTGTTAATAAATGCACTAACGTCTATCCTTTTCTCACGATCAGCTTCGGTTGAGCCGTTCCCACGAGTAGCTTTGACTATGCCGTTTTCATGAGCAGCTTCGGCTGTTATTGTAACAGCTGGAAAGAATAAGTATATTTATCAATTTTGGTTCATATTGTTGTTCAAGTCCAGGCCAAGTAATCTGGCAACCTCGATTGGTTGGGCACATGGATCTTCAGGATAGAGTAAGGTTGGTTTGGACTGCCAGTTGAATAAATGTGGTGTATCATATGGTCCTTGACCACATGCAGGATAAAGGTTTGGGACGGCAAGATCAATACGTGACAAAAAGCATTGAACCTGTTGCTCCATACGATCTCAGTTGCGCCAGAACTACCTTCTCGCGACAGCCTGTTTTTCATACCGGAATAACCCGAAATTCTTCGGTCAAGGGCTGTCACCCCAGCAACGCAAGAGAGAAGCTTCGGTCGTGATGCTATCACTAGCAGCTTTGGCTGTTACTTTCCCTCGAGTGGCCTCGGTCACTTGTACATTAACAAGAATAGTAATCCGCTAAACCCCGAACCTATCAACCTCCGACCATAAGGAACTCGGTTTTGAGTACAATCATACTGAGCTTTCTCTACTATTAACCAACAAAGTCTACTCTTAACCAATAGATAGAACCGAAAAAGTCAATCAAGGCTAAGAAATTAATACTTAATTAAGAAGATAATTATTTAATTTAATTTATTTATTATTTGTTGTTGCTTAGAAGAGGTGAAATGTGTACACGTGCTATATTGTGAATACTCTTGTAATTTCGGAAATGTTGACTATTTAAAGTGATGTTGATTGGTCTAATATTTGAGATATCTCTAGAGTATTCAATTTTAGTTACAGATCTTTTGGAAACTTGTTCCAGAACTCGTAGTCTATGCTAAATAAACTGTTTTAAGAATTTATTCACAGGAAAAATCTATTAAATTGTACAAAATTTTTTTCGAGTTGTTTAATTTAAGGATCCATCTCTGCTTCTACTATACATTATATCATTTATGGTTCAAAAGTTACAGAATAATTTTCGATTTGAACACACTGTGCATCACTATAATTTTATGTAAAAAGTTTATTTTTTAAAATTTTTAAAATAATTAAAATATTGTTAATTTAAAATTAAAGAAATAGTTAATCGACCAAAATTGATCGAATAACCGATAGAAAAGCTTCCATGCAAATGTCTTCCTGGAATGAGGCTTTAAGCTCACAAAATACAAATAAATATTTTATAAGTTGACATCTACAAGTCGTATTTCATAAAAAGTTGGGTATATAACTGACCTTAGATCTATAAAGACCCACTTTTTAAAATCACCTTAAAGTGTATAACTCTCCATATGTTAGTATTGGAATAATACTGCATTCTTTTAAGATCTATACAACAAGAAAATACTGAGGTAAATTTAAAGAAGATCTTTCCTATATCTCACATATAATCCCCATTTCCAAAACCATATCAAAGCATCTTCAACATTTGAGTTTTAATTGTATGTGATTTATTCAAACACAAACAATTTAATCAAATTCTGCGAGACACGATTCATGCTTAAAACTATAATTTAGTTTTTAATTAATGTCTTTTACATATGAATGTTATTAATTAGTGAAAAAATTAAAATAAATAATTATGATTAAATATTTAATTATGGCATAAATTATGTACGTTTGTATGTTTCAACCAAGATAAGAATTTCCTTTTTATAATAAAAAACAAAAAAAATTCTTAGAAATCTCCAAAAAAAAAAAAATAATAAATTTGTTAAATTCCATGTTAAAACATTTTAGTTAATTAAGAGTCATAAAAATTTATATGATTCATAGCCGGATTCTTTAACGCTGCAAATGGAAATCACTTTAAATAAGTTTTATTAACATTTTATTTATTTTAGTCAGTTTCTTTATGATTTTAAAAATATTTACCAAAATTATGTAAAAATATTAAAAACAATAAAGAACTTAAATTTTCAAAACATTTTTAAGAATTCATCTATATGTATATATGAATGAATCTGTATTTGTCTGTTACTGAACAAAACCTTCGAGTCACTTCCTTAAAGAATTGATGTGGGCAAAAAATATAGGAAGGATGGGACCATGGTACTTTTGCAGCTAGAATTCATAAATTTAGCCCCAATTATGTTCCGGTTAAACAGTAGATGTGGACAATCAAAGAAAAAAGAGAGTCAACCCTATATATATATACCAGTTATTAATTTTTAAATATCTAAAGAGTTATTTCACCAAATTTTATCACTTTCCTACGAATTTATTGCAAATTTTATAATGGATTTGTGGAATTTTTTTTACCCTACACCATCGAAGGTGGTTGGGTAAGTATACGGATTTACGGCCGTAAATCGCACATATATGTTGGTATTGTAGTAAAAATTCACAATTTCTTTTAGCACCCATATAACAAACCCTCACCCCCCTCTCTCATTAGAAAAATTAATTTTAAAACTAATAAATTTCATATAAAATAAATTTCATAAATAAATATAAATTTCATATCTTAGTTTCAAAATAATGTACTACACACTTAAAAAAAATCAAAAAATCAAATTATACGAGGGTTGTTAATTAGTTTTTCGTAACTTAACAAAGATGTGGTGTAGTACATTAAATAGTAGGGCCTTACCGACTTTACGTTCTAATTTGTTTTTTCTTTATGAAATCTAGGACTGAAGAGAATTTTTGAGCAGCAAAGCGCACCGGACAAAAGCTAATTTAAAATAAAATTAAAAAAAACTTAGAAAATATTGCAAAACTTAATAAAATATTCTCTAAAAGTTTAAATTGAATTTAATTTTTATTTAGTTTTCGTTAATTTTTATTTCAGTTTCATTTAATTTACATTAAATTTAACCTTGTATTTTGGGCTTAGGAAATCATTGGTTCAATTCAATTCACCTTTAAAAATTCACATTAAAATGTTCATTGCTGATGTTGTTGTTTTTGTTACTATTGTTATTGTTGTTATTATATTTGTTGTAGCAAAACCATTAAATTCATCATTAATTCTGCCCACGTTAAAAATGCGGAATTGAATTTACTTATTTTTCAATTTCATTTAAAGTGAATTAGAATCACTTTGTACTCGTAATTCGTTTATTGTTTTCTATTTTTGTTGTTGTTGAAACAAGTTCACTTACAACAAGATCGAACATTAACAAATAATTATTGACTTTAATGAGTTGTTCACATCAATGGGTGACTGAATGAATAAGTGAAATAGTGAGTGAATAAAAATGTATAAAAAATCACTTAAAATTTATTAATGCGTTTTTTCCTTGTAAGTTTTTTTGTTGTTGTTAATTTGTTACATTTTGATGTAATACAACACAATTATTAACAAAAAAAATCATCAATGTTATTAATAAAAATAAAATAGACTTTGATTTGATTGTAAAGTATGGGCAAAAAATAATAATTTTAATATTTTATAATTGATAGAAAATCTCATTCATATTAATCCCAACTTGATACCTTAGGGATTTATGGTTCCAAAATGTATTTTTGGCAATAATTATGTAATTTTGAAACTACCGAATATTTGTAATGAAATTTAATGAAATTTTACAGAAACCTTCTTGAGGTCTTTCCAATTGTTAAAGAAAGATAGATGGATGTCCAGCAGATGGGGGATGAACCTCTCAAATTGGAGAACTTTGGTATTGAAATTTTAAATATCTCAAAATTTTAGATTATTTTAGTGTATACGTATATATGTGGTAGTTATCATAAATTAATGAACGACCCTCATATAAAGTTATTTTTAATTTATGCTTAAGATTGAAATATACTATAATTGTATATTTATGAGGGATAAATACTTTCTGGGGGCGTTAATGTGCCGAACCTCGTAAAATTTTTCACATCTATGTTTGCTTATATTTATCTTAATTTTACTAATTCTTATTACAATACCAATGTATATGTGAGATTTAAGCCCTTCAAAACGATATTTTGAAGAGGATTTCTTTGGGACCTATGAGAAATAATGAATAATGAATCTTTAAAACTGTGACCTGCATTTTGGTTTAAATGTTTAGTCAGCCAGCAAACGTGATCCTGAGTCGAAAGATATAGTTTAAAATGGTCTTAGCACAATTTTTCTGTTCGTTACAATTTTTGCACAAACATATAATACATCAACCACCTACGGTGGTGTAGGGTATAAAAGGGTGTCTTGATTACATACCAAAAAAAGTACCAAAATATAATTTTCACCCTTAAGTGGTCCGAATTTATAAAAAAGCAAATATTGGGTTAGTGGGCCAATTGGAGGGAAGGAATCGGTAGCCCAAATATAACTATATCTTCAGCTAAATGGCTGAGGGATGATGATCTGTTGGTCCACATAGGTCTTTTGTGATAAGAAACTTAAATAGATGAATTTTCATTATAACCGCCATATTTTTTTTTATTTTTTCCCCAATTTTTTTTGCCCATACATTTTATATAAATCAATTCTTTTGTTAATTTTGTGTTCATAACTTTTTTTTGTTGTTATTAATTTCTCATTTGACACTTGTTTCATTGAATGAAGTGCTGATTTTGTGTGAGTGTTTGTTCTTAATAGATTAATAATTTTTATAATTAATTATTTAATTTTAATTAATGTAACTACAATTAATTAAAATTTTGTTAATTTTCATTATTTCTTTTGTCTCGTTGTTTGTTTTAATAGTTTCATCACCTGTTCAATCACGTAAAACACCTTAAGGTTTCTTATTATTTAAACCAAAACAAACAACAACAAAAAAAGATGTTACTTCCGTTTTTAAGATGTAAAAAAGTGTTGCGAGTGTTTTTTTTTCAAGTGTGTTCGAGTTAAGTATTTTAAAACAAAAGACTTAAGAAACAAACGTTCTTGAAAAATTTTTTTTAAGGTTTGTGGTAAAATTTAATGAATTTTGTGTACAACTTCCAGGAAAAATGTTTTTTTATTAAAAAATATGTTTTATTAAGAAAATATTTTGTTAAATTGTTTATTAAAATATGAATTTGGTTTAATGAAAAGTTATTCATATTTTAATTAGCGAAATAAACAAAATAGCTTCTGGTTTTAATTTTTAGACATTCTATCGACACAAGTGAACTTATCATTGGGTGAGCAACACCAAGAAGATAATATTTAAGACTTGTTATATATTTTAGGACGGTGTCAAATTTTTAAATTGAAATATAGAAAAATTACTATGTTCTTACTTATAATCCGAATTCAATCTAAACTGATCACATTCTTTGTAATTCTCTCAAGGGATATGATAGTTAAAATTATCCATATGGTCCAATAACAATTGTTTTTTCTTAAAAATTAAACTAATTATATGCTATATCGATATGATGCACTAAAGTCCATAAAATCCATAACTAATTTCCTTAAACAAATAAATTTAATAATTTATTTTTTAATATTCACCATTTAATGTTTATGCGGGCATTGACTTAATTCACTTAATTTGATAATAAATTCCTTTTGTTTTGGTTTAATTGAAAATTAGTGTATAAATTTCAGTGTTAATAATTAAACAAAAATAATTAATAATAAAAATTAAAAAATAAAATTAAATAAATTAACATGTTTTTGTTGATTTTTAAATTAAACATTCATAAATCTAAAAAACAACAAGATTTTTCTTATTCACTAAATCAGTTTAATCGATCATTAGATACAATAATCGTTTTGCTAAACAATAAGAAAATAATAATAAATAAAACAAAAAGCTACAACAACTAAATATAACAACAAAGCATAACAAAAAAACAGCAAGAATATCTAAATAATATTTATAATCCAACAAAATCATATTCAAAATCAATGTCATTCATAGTTATCGGTCATTGACCAAGAGAGAAAAAACAAATTCACACTGTCATCATCATCATCATCGTACGCAGCATAGTGACGCCACAACAACAACAACAAAAATAACAAGAAATTTTCAAAGAACAACAAATATTTCAACTACATTGACCACAACAGCAACAACAACAACATCGACCACTTTAAACTACTTTTATAAACGTTACTGTTTAAACGTATTCACTTTTAGTCAGTCACCTGCAGGTGAATTCAATTTTTGTTGTTTTTTATACCCTCCACGACCACAAGTGATGAACAGGGTATATTAAATTTGTCGTTCCATGTGTAACGATAAGAAAGAAACCCCATAATGAATATATATTCTTGCATTTAATCAGTATCTATCTGTCTGTTGGCACTTTCACATTCGCAATAATTGAGAGAACTCAATTAATTTTAGCTTAAATGTTTGCATTTTCCTGAGCAGTTTCCTATTTAAAACCAGCAAAATCAGTTCAGTATGTTAAGAGATATAGAACGATGCCTGAGACAACCTTCAAATTCAATCGAAGAACGCAAAATTGTCAATTATAAAACGACAGAGAAGAATAAAATTCCATAATATCAAGAAATACGTACCTCATTACCATTCCAAAAATTATCAATATCGGTTCAGTACAAAAAAGTTATAGCTAAAAATATAAATATTATAACTTTCATATATTGTATGCGTTTGTGTGTGTATGTGTGAGTG
Source organism: Cochliomyia hominivorax (assembly GCA_004302925.2). Lineage (NCBI taxonomy): Eukaryota > Metazoa > Arthropoda > Insecta > Diptera > Calliphoridae > Cochliomyia > Cochliomyia hominivorax. The sequence continues at coordinate 60,108,101 of PYHX02000413.1, forward strand.
TACTGTACATGTAAAAAACGTAATGTTTTTATTTCTCAGTCATTTGTGGTAGAGGGTATTGAAGATTCTGCATTGCCCAATTTAGCATTCTTACTTGTTTTTGGTGCTTTTTACACACACACACAATTACTCAAGTGTTAATAAATGTTAATAAATGAAGAAGAATAAATTTACTGACTTCGTGTGACTAAAAATAGTGTAGTAACTAATTTTAAATTGAATAAAATAAATTGCAAAAACAATTGTTAACGCATACAAATTAGAATTTTATTGTTAACAAGTTTTTTTGTTTTTCTATTTTTTTTTAATAAATAAATTAACAATATAAACAATTAATTAAATAACTTCGAAATTCCTCCTCATTCAAGTTTTGAATGCGTCTTAGAATGAAATACACTATAATAGTTCGTTGAAGAGAAAAATGAAATAAATAAGTATTAAGTCAGAATTCAAAGGAGTGAGATCGAAAAATAATTTCTAGATACTTCACATAACTAACTTTTTGAGATTTATAAACTTTAGAACGATTTTCAGAAGTGGATTTATGTGGAAGCTAAAGTTTTTGTAGACCGATCTTTGTGAATTTTATCTGAAAGGTCATTTGTATTAAAACAACCTGAAATGTAAGACCAATCATCACTAACAGACGGACATTATTAAATTGATTCAGGAAATGAATCTGAGTTGGTCGATATTATGCATACAGATATCAGTATGCCAAATACTGCTGGAAATTATATTGCTAGAAATTACAAACTTAATCTAAACCCATTTAAAAGTCTGATTCGATTTAGTAATTTTTTAAAAAAATAATTCCTAATGATTCCGAAAGTGGATGCTTTAATTTCTGAATTTTTCCTCATTTGTTCATTGACAATATAATAAAGGGAAAATGACTAATTTATTAATGGTGTTTAAATTTCTCTCACAAGCAAGACTTTCTTTATAATACCCTACACCAACACAAGTGGTAAAGAGGGTTGTCATTCCGCAAGTAACTCTTAAACCGATATCTAAGGTAACATCTAAATTTAAGCAAAGAGCTTTCGTATATTTTGGCCAGTAAGAAAGATCTTTTGGAAAGTTATTGGAAGCAATTTAAATACTTCCGCTTTTGCAGTTCTTTAGATATACGATAATTAATATTTGTGTTATATGGGAGTACTCTTCCTGTTGATCCTACCCCTATATCCTTTATTTTAATCAGTAAAACAAGTTCCTGAGTAAGTGATTGGGGTAGATTTGATAGTTTTTGCTGTTAAACTTTTTAGATATTTTATATTCAAAATTTTCTTTATATGGGGGATACTTCTCCCCATGATTCTATCTGTTATTCAGTTTGTTTAGTAAAACAGTTCCTTGATAAAGTGGTTAGGGCCAAATTCGAAAATGCTCGCTGCTATAGTTCTTTGAATATTCGGCGATCAAAATTTGCTTTGTATGAGATTTACCTCTTCCCCTGATCATATCCATCTAAAATTTGAAATTTGAAACCCATCATCTTTTCAAGGAACTGTTTTAGTGGGAACCATTTAGGTCGGGTAGGACCAGGGGGAAGGGTATTCTGAAACGAAGCAAATATCCAAAATACAAAGAAAATATTCAAAACTTAATAGAAAAGGAATCCGAATTTGCAATTTGAGAACAAAAGAAAAAATTTCAAATATTTTTATAAAATTATCAACTTTAAATAGGGATTGCGAATGGACTCAAAACTTTGTTGCAATTTAAAATTACATTAAAAAAATTAATCGTTTTGTAATTAACCTTCATTTATTAAGTGTTAAATTTTAAAAAATTTTTTTATTTTTTTTTTTACAAAATATTTAACAATTTAAAATGTTTCACATTTTTTATTATTTCACTGCCACTTAACGAATCGAAAATAAAACAAAAACAATAACAAATTTATAAATTTACCCTTTACATGTGATAATACACATTAATACATAAATACATACAGCTGCGGTCAAAATAATAGTACCACATATATAAGTCTTCTTTAATAAGTCATAAAAATTGGCTAAAAAGATGATGAAGAAGAAACATAAACACTTTTATTCGTTATCTTTTTTTGAATTATTTTTTTGCAGAAGTATTAATAAATGTAGGTTCAAGATGATAGCTCCACCCGGTTTTAACTATAACAAACAGCCGAATATCGTCTTTCCATTGAATTTACTACATTCTGGTACATTTCCAGTTTCAAAGTTTCTTGCCTGCTCTATGGTGGCGCAAAGATCCATATTATTGATCGCTTTAAGTACCAACCCTTATTTTATACGTATATTCACAATTTTTTGATTAGATTTAGATCTGCAGTCTATTTATTACAGTGACTCCAGTTATTTTGCTGGTAACTTTCGGTTTGTTGTCTTGTTGAATGGCCCAAATCAGCGGCATTTCTTCAGATCTATGAGGTAGCATTACTTCGTCTAATATTGTCACATATTCTGACACATCAAATTAGTCCAACACCATTGTACGGAAAGCATCTCCATACCGTAACACTAGAATTATATTATATTATATTCCTTGATAAGAGTCCTCCACACAAGTAAAAATATTTTAGCATCACCGGTCCACATAATACTGCTCTCCTTTTCAAACTGATACAGTTTCAGTACTTATTAATTGACTTAATTGTTTTTAAACCCCCACAGCTGAGATAAATGTCACCTTTTTTATTTATTTATCGTATATTAGATGAACCATTAAAGGTGTCGCTACAGTTTTACGCCCATTACTCCCTTCTTTTAAATTGAAGATTATGGTATTTCTAATAATTATATTTGATTTGATTGTTTGGCCTGTTTATATTTTTTAAAGTATAATAGAAATGGTACTATTATTTTGAAAGATCTGAATCTGATATTTTGTCTTTATAATCAAATTTATTGGAACACTCGTGTTAATTAAAAATAAATGGATTAATTTTCTCAAAGAATTTACTTTGAATAACGAGACTGCAAAGTTGTGCATAAAAATATTCATGAACAAAAACACAAATCAGAAAACGAAGATGTATTATGTGAGTGGTGCTATTATTTTAACCGCAACTGTTTTTATGTATATAAACTTCCACGCAAATTGGCTTCGAATGCAATATTTATTACTTTCTTGGAATCGTTTAAAAAAAATATTTTATTTTTTATTAAAATAAATTTATTTCATAATTTTGCATAATTTACCGGCATAATGAACTTCAGACTTTATTTGTAGTTTTATATGTTTGTTTGTTTTTTTGTAGTTTTTGTTTATATTTTAGTTTTAAAATGTTGTTTTTGTTTATTATGTTTATGATGATGAAGTTATTGTTGTTTTGTTTTGTTTTTTTTTTTTTTTTTTGTAAACGATTTATCGATTAATAGCTGATAGTGACGGATTGTTCGTAATGGTCGTTTGGTTGGACGGTCGATGTGCTTTAAATCACGTGACTATAAATTTTATAAACACTATTAATGATGATGGACAATAATAACAACAACAATATGATGAGGAATGTAACACAATTTGTTTTGTTAAAAAAAACTTCATTCATATTTTTTTCTAGTTTCAGTACCAGTCACTCTAAATGTCCGTCCGTCCATCTGTCTCTCTCCCCCTATATCATATGTATATACATAGTTTTTTTTGTTTTTGTTTTGAGAGTACAAGTATTAACTTCATTTTCCAACCAGATTTTAACCAGGTTTAAATCATTTTTTTGTTTTGTTTATGATTTGTATTTCTGTTCATTTCTTATTTTCAATGTCAACTGAAATTGCAAGTGCTTTTTATGATTTTTTTTACTGAACTGAATTTAGATTTGTGTGTCATGAGTGTTGTGTGATGATGTAAAAATGTGTAAATAAAAATGTAATAAAATAAAAAAATATACAAAAATAATAAGAAAATATACAAAAAATGCGGTAAATGCGGGATTTTTTCTTCTTCTGAAATTGTGTTAACTTTATTGGAATTTTTATTTAAATCGTAACTTTAACGTGAATAGAGGACTGAATGTGAATAATAAAAGTTAATTGATTTGATTTAACTGTAATCTGAAATCGTTTAACAAAATAAAACAAATTAAGAGGAAATTAAAACTGTAATTTTTAAATATTTTTGTTGTTGTATTTAACACAAAGAAAACGCAACAAAATAAAATGCTTGTTTCTTAAGTCTTTTGTTTAGTGCATGAAATATTTTTTTCAATGGGACAATAAGAGGAAATTCGTCATATTGGTAATATTGAAGAGGAATTTACTTTTTAAAAATAAACAAAGAAGAAAAATTGGGAAAAAAATTAAATAAAAAGAGATCAATGAGTGTCAGTTTGATGAGAGAGAGAGAGGGAGATAGAGGCAAAGAAATGTAATGTTGCAAATTATAAATAAGATCAACACGGAATTTGTAAGAAGATGTGATAGAAGTGTTATGCTTATTTAATAAAGTTAAATTTGTGATTTAGGCCTTTTTAGCTATTTGAGAACTTAACAAAAAAAATGTTTTTTTTTTTTCTAAGATTAAGAAAGTTTGAATAGTGTAATAGAAATATTTTTACCCCAATCTCATCCGGAGTCAATTTTCCTTCATTTTTGCAATGATTTTTTCTTTTTTTAAAAACATCAAAAAACTTTTCTAATTCGGAATATTTTTTTAAACAAAAGAAAAAATGCATTTTATTACAAGTTTGCTCTCAGATTTATATAACCTTTTAAGGTTTTTTTATATTTATAAGGTTCCATCAGCAGGGATTTATACAGAATATGACATATATTTCCGTAAAATTTTATTACTTTATTATGCCCAATAAGCATATTTCCTGGAATTCCATTATAAGAACAATGGGTTTCCAGCAACAAATGTATCCCCGTGGACTAAAATAATCACGAAATAACCAAATTATTCTCAGCTCAGGAGTAACAAATTCTATCAATATTTATACGGATATAAATATTTTGAATGCCTTCTACGAAATAAGTCTTTTCTATTAAACTAAATTAAAAACAAGGAAGTCGAATTTAACTTATGCAACAGAATCCATTCCAAATACCAACTTACATTTCTTTTTTTCTAGTTCATAATTAATTAAATTCATTTTGAAAAAGCTCGTGTTATAAATTCTTTGAATATTAATTGAGGATTTCCCTTTAAAAAATGTATCCGTTTTGAAAACCCACTTTTAATATGGAACACATACACACAACAATGAAACTCGTGTTAATTTCAAAATTATACAATAATTGAAAAAGAAAAATAAAAAATAAATCAAATGATTTATTTTATTTTTTATGTAAATTACGTAAAATCCCTGAATAAAATTGATTCTGTTTTATAAATAATTTGTTTTTACTTTTGTTACATTATTTACTTAACATTTAAATAGTTAATAACAATTATTTTTATGTCACATATAAACTAGTTTATTCTAACAAACGGAGTGGGAAAATCATATTTTTTTAGATTTTTCTCAAAGTTTAGCTTTGAAGAGAGTTTAATTTTAATTACTGAAAATAAAGTTTATAAAATACGAAAACAATACAAAAATTGTTAAAAATCTAAAAAGATCGATATTTATTCAATTTATTTCCCTCTATTAGTGAACGATAATAATCACAATACAAAATAGTTTATTCATAATAACAGACTGGGAAGATTTAATTTTTGATTATATTTTTTGAAATTATTACTAAAATTTGATATAAATTTAGATATTTATAAATGGTTATAAATGGTTTTGTTTGCCAAACCAAGAACTTTTTGAATAATTTTGACTGCTTTTGGGTAATAAACTTTTCTTCACGTTCCTTCGATCATAAACAACTTAAATTGTTTACCACAAAATTGTAAAAAATCTTTCAGAACAAAGAATTCGTCATCAGCAAGAATATTTTTTTATAAAACTTGACTCTGTGCTCTGTATCAGGAATGTATCAAATAGTCCGAATATCCTATCAGAAACGTATCAAATAGTTCGAGCACTGAACTAATTTGGCTGAGTTGGGAGATTTCTACCTGAACCAGGTTTTCTATGAACGAACAAGTTTTCTCGGTACTATTTAATTGCATTGGAAACAGTTTGACTACAGAACTTTGAATGCTTGGTCAACTTTTGGAGGATCAAGTTTGGGTTTGTTAAAAATACTTAATAATTTCTGAACGCATTTTTTCTAGTCACTCACCTTAAACATATTAGACTTACGTTTGATATTAAACATAATAACTGCCATTTTTACAAAGTAAAAAAGAATCAATTAATAATTGGATTAAAAGTTTTAAACGTGTGTTTAGAATTTTTTTATCTTACTCCTTAGTTAATATGAAGATCGTTTCTTGTTCAGATTTTACTTCGAGTTTAGTTTTGCAGAGATCGATTTTTACCAGGTCGCGTACAGATTTCAAATTTCGAAATATTTAAATTTTAATTTAACTTAACTTGTGGTGGTGAAAGGGGTATATTAACTTTTTCATTTCGTGTGTAACGCTAGGAAGGATATATATATTCTTAACTATGTCTATCTGCCTACCTATTTATCCGTCTGCCTGTCCGTTGTTGGCACGCTCACATCGACATTAATTGACATGGATCAATGAAATTGGATCTGAGTATTTTTTATAGCCCTGAGAAGTTTCCTATTTAAAATCAGCAAAATCGGTTTAATATATCAAAAGATCTAAACCGATATTTTAGCCAACTCTAAGTTTCAACAAAGAATTTTCGTAAAACTGTCAATTAGAAATCGAAAAATTAGAATAAGATTTTGGCGTGATATGAAATTATATGTACTTTATTATCAAAATCGTTCAGTAGAAAAAAAGTTATAGCCAAAAATATAATAAATTTTATGACTCATTTAGTAACATATTTACTTACATGCTTTTGTGGTGGAGGGCATTAAACATTCGGCATAGCATTCTTATTTGTTTTTTTAATCGCTCGGTGTAAAGAATATAATTTCAAAGGTAATAAAAATGGAATGTAACCAAATAACCTTTCTTCGCCTCTTAGTGAACATTTAAAAAAAAAAACATTTTTTTAGATTATGGTCTTGATCATAAATTAAAAAATGAAAATAACATTAAAAAAATGATCTTTAATTTTCAAACACGATTCTAAAAAAGAAGATTTTACTCCGATTTTTTCCGTACTTTGCTTGGAAATCCTTTGTTTTATTTTTATATATATTTCTTCAAAGAATTTTATCTTTGAATTTAATTATTATCTAAATAATTAGTATTATTTATTTGTGCAGTATTAAATGTTTTTCATAAATTTAATTTTTATTATTAAACTCGATAAACGTTTTCAGAGTTTGTAAATCAATTGCATTTTGCCTTCATTTAGTTGAAATGCTACAATTAAATAAATTTGCATTTATTAAAATAAAAATATAAATAATTTACACCATTTCCAATTAAAATAATAAAAGAGAAAATTGATTTATTTATAATTATTTTCAAAACTTAACTCGGAAATTGTTTAAATCTAAAAATAAATTAATTAAAATTATTCAAGTTAAACTTTGTTAAAATATTGCACGATTTGTGTGTCATCCGTGATTTAAAATCACAAAATTGTTGCTTCCAGTACAAATGCAAATTATTTTCAAACCGTCTGTCTGTCTGTCTGCCTGATTGTCTGTCTTCTGTTTTATTAGTCAGTTGGGTTCCATTGGTCACTATATAAATGATATTTTTATTAACATCACTAATTATTTAATATCATCATTATTATAATTATTTTATTTTAATTATTATTTTTTTTCATTTAATAACGTATAAATACGTTTAGTGCATTTAATTATTTCATGAATTTAAATAAAAAGTTTTTTCTTTTTTTGAAAACCGTGTTCACGTATAAAAAGGTGTTGATTTGATCGTTCGCTCGTTTGTTTGATCAAGAAAGTTCAAGTGCATTGAACTCTTGATTTATGTTTATTTCTTTTGATATTTTTTATCGGGTTTTGTGTGAAAATTTTATTTAATGAATTTTAATTTTAATTTATGCTAAAATAGAAGTAGGATTTTGAGTGAAATGGAGACATCATATTTTGACTGCACCCAAAAAAATATAAAATGTATATAAAAAGAGGGACAATTTATAGCCTGTAAGAGTTCTATATTATTCTATGGTAAATAATGGTATATTAAGATTGTCATTGCCAGGGTTCAATTCAATTTGACCTGATGTCGAAGTTAAAAGTTATAGAATTATATCTGAGTCATTTTTCTATGAAATGAAACAAATCCAAAAGGAATAAAATCTATTAAATTTTTTTGATTCGATTTCAGCTTTAAAAAATGTTTAATCTTATGATGGGAAAGAATTTTACACACTTTTTTAGTAAATGTAAATTGATATCGACAAGCTTTTGAAATGACATATGTACATATATCTGCAGTTCAGTAGAAAAAATGCTATAACCAATAATGTGACAAATATTATAACTCTCGTGGAAATGTGCTTTCTCTATTAGTAGAGAAAGCTTAGTTTAAGTTGGATTTTAGGCGAAGCTATAAATTTTTAATTCAAATATTTGATATTCGCGAAAAGGAAGATTCATAGTTTTTTTTAGAAAAAGTTAAAAAAATGTCACTTCATAAAAAAATGTATGAAAAGCGTAGAATTACGAGTTTTGCTAAAATTGATATTTGAACTTTAATAAAATTTTGACAAATAACGAAATATAGTTCAAATTTTGATATAACGAATATTAACTTGTCTATAAATCACCTTCCATTCAGAAATAACTAAAATCCCAATCCATATTAAATGCATTAAAAATCTCTTAAAATGCTCCTGGAATAACATAGATTTTTATATGAAAAACATGAAAGAATGTATAGTCGGTGAAGCCCGACTATGTAATACCCTACACCACAATGTCGGCAACATGTAACAGTTACGAAAAATTAATGAACAACCCTGGTATAATTTTATTCTTTGATTAATTCTTAAGTGCGCAGAATATTACGTTGAATTTTTCTGGGGAATTATATGGTACCTAGAAGAAATTATGGACCGACCCTCGTATAATTTTGCACATCAGTTTTTGCCTTTATTTATATTAATTTGACCAGTTACAATTGCAATACCAAAGTATATTCGAGATTAATGCCCTTCAAATTGATATTTGGAAGGGATGTTGTATGGGACCTATGAAAAGTAGTGGACCGACCATCACAAAATCAGGCGCATGTTAAAAATATCATAACACTTATTTTTGCGAAATTCCGTTCAAATCGCTTTTTATGACTTTTATGAACTAAAACCTCATTCCGGGAGTACATTTGCATGGTAGGAATCCGAAGTATTGGACCTAACATGACTATAATAACATGCCAAATTTCATCAAGATATCTCCAAATTGCGACCTGTGGAGTGTTCACAACGTTTACATGGACAGTCAGCTGAACGGACAGATAGAGAGACAGGCGGACGGACATCGTTAAATCGACTCAGAAAATGATTCTGAGTCGGTTTAATAAAAGGTATATGTTACACCTGTATGTTTAGGCGAATGTAAGTTTTGAGTTTCGACTTTGTGAACCTAACAGAGCCGCTCCACAATGTGCCAATAATTGGACACATCGATTGTCAAAATATTTAAAACGATTCTGATTCCTTATATGTGAACCGATTTATAAAATTTTCATATTTGTAAATTCTGCTACAAAAAAAAAAAAAAAAAAAAAAACAAAAAAAAACAAAAAAAAACTTGTCATATGAGTAAGTTATCTCTTATAGTTTAAGAGATATTTTGCTTTAAACATTTAAAGTTCGCTCAAAACAACTTGTTAATAATAAAATATAAAATAATTAAAAATGTAATTTAATTAAATGTAAAAATACACAGATGTATTTTAAATTTACTTACTTTTTAATTCTTTCTGTTTCTTTAAAAAAAATTGAATTATGATGAATCCAGTAATAAAAAACTTAAAATATCTCGTTTTAGTATCAAAAATGCTTAAATTTATTGAAAATATATAAAATTATTTATAAAATTTAATTGTTGAAAAATAATTTCAAAAGTTTCTTATAATTTTGTTAATTTTTATTAATTTGTTTTCTCATTTATAACATTTTTTACACGTTAATCGTTTTGCGTTTCGAATTGCACATTTAACATTTTTTTATATAAAAATCACATGCACTTGACCGTTGTTTATTATATGACCGATTTTTATTATATTTTTTTTCTAAATTTTATTATCACATGAAATTTTATTTTCTGTTGAATAAAAATGATTTTTCAATCTGATTTTTTTTTTTCAAAATATTGAATTCAAGCATGAACAACCAACATTACGCGGGCAACAATGATGAGCAACTGAGTTGACAAACCGTTAAAAATGTTAACAAAAATTTAAATTTTTTTTTCAAAAAAATTCAACAACGACAACAACTGATTATAAAATACAAAAATATAATCAGAAATCAATATCATGGAATTGAAGACGAATAATGTTTTACAACAATAAAAATGCAACAACATGAACAAAAAAATTAAAACAACAAAAGAATTTAAAACAAACTAAAATCAACATTATTTTCAGTAAATTCAGAAAAAAATTCAAAGGGTCATCACCTACCTCCACTGTGATAATGTTATACATATACATTCACACATATATTTCTAAAGAATTTTTTTAGTTTACAAAATTTTGAAAAAAAAAGTGTTAAATTAATATGCGTAGTCACGTCTTTGTTACATTAACAAATTTCTGCTCACTATTTCATAGCAAAGTCCTCAAATGGAACATAATATTTTAAGTAAATTGTATGTGGTAGTTATACCCGTTAAGCTGTAAATGTAATAAGTACACCATAATGTTGGTTATAAATATTACAAACGAAAAATTATAAAACGGCTCTCATATAATTTGGTTTATTTATTTCCGCTAAAATGTTCAATGTATATGAGAGCTCTGAGAAAATATGGACTGATCCCCTAAATTAAGAACATTGTTTCCTGTTTATATTTTACTTATTTAAACCAAATAGATAAACAATATCACCGTGAGATTTAAATACTTCAAGAGCTTGTTCTTAATTGGGTGCTATGTAAAATAATGGACCGATGATAACGAATTTCAATATACTTTGTCAAAATAATTATGTGCGGCAAAATTCGTCCAGGTATATTCATAATTGCGACCTGTAATTTGATCACTATCCTTTCGTGAACAGCCAGTCGGACGGATAAGAAAATGTTTCTGACTCACGAATGGTGTACCTAACAAACTGTATATGTTACAAACATCTGCACAAACACATAAAACTTCAAACATCATTATACTTGACATAAATCATTACAATTCAGTCATGCCAATAAAATCCAAAGTGTTAAGAAGCATTTCTTTGAAACGCTATAAAAATAACAGGTTTTATGCTAAAAAAGATGTTTTATCCGCGGAAAATATTTTATTTTATTTGAGGAAAGTGATCGTTAGAAATTTTGGCAACTCAAAATTGATTATTGGCATAATTCTATCATTGTGATCACTGCTAAACGATGGTTGTTGTTAAACGAGGTATATTCAAAAGAATGGAAATTGGGTCCTATATAGATTAAAGTCAAAAGGCATTGAATTACGATTTGAATGAAGGAAATAATTTTAGAACCTTCCAAATAAATTATTAAGCTCTTTATTTTTACTGATAATATATGAAACGCCAAGGTTGCGCACTGTATTTGTTAGCAACAAAAGGATACTTTGTATTATAAGTCCTTAAAATTGATTTCAGAAGATCACTGAGGTCTTGCTCTTTTTAACAATCACTCATTTCCATCTACTTACTGAAATAAACTTCAGGGTATCTGAAACTGTTATGATTCTTTTTAATAGATTTAATAGATTTTTAAATTAAATAAATTATTTTTAAAAATGTGTTGATGTTGGGTTTTTGGGAGAATTATGTCACCACAGTCGGTTTTTAGGAAAATTAAGTAAAGGCTTTTAAAGACAGGAAGATCATTGGACAAGAATGCCAAAAACAATTCATTCCTGGTAGCATTTGGGAATACTGCTAACACCGAAAGTCCGATGAAGTGTATATATTGGGGAAAGAACATTATCCATCAATACTTGATGACAAATGGGTTGATGACTTTAGACATTTTCTAACATTCAGTTGTGATTTGGAGTGCATTGTTTCACCCAGAATGGATGTAATGGATAACAGTAGACAATATTTTATATTATATATCAACTTATTTTGATAAAATTTAAGAGCTTTCTTATCTTAACACAGAACCTTGATGCTGTTAGCGATAGTCAGACAAAAAAGCTTATATTGTTGAGCCTTCATCGTACCTAGAGTTGGTTAATATGCTTGGTAAAGTTTTATTGCACCGTATTTTGTTTAAGTTTTATGATTTTGACATTTAACCTTCGCATAAAACACTCGAAGTCACATTCCACTTTCAAAATTTCCAAAACTTTTTTTGCAAATAATTTTTACAATTCGAACTTCTGAATATTTTTAGGAAAAAAATTCATGGACATTTTTGGAAGAGTTCAAGTTCTTTACAATTTCCAGCAAAGGTGGAACATACTTTCAAATATAAATAAAATTTTCAAATTTAATTCTTAAAATTTTTATTATTTATTCTTAATATTTTCATGTTTTACATATAAATAAAAGTTAAATTTCCTTACAAAGGAAAAAACCTCATAGTAAATTGATGAATATCAACTTAAAAACGGGCAGGTTTCCAAGCTAACACCCTTGGAAAGCTGTCATCGAAGACATTAGAGTTGAATACAATGACGCCAAACTCTCATTTCTTCACAAAGGCAATGTCAGCCAAACAGGTGGTACATTTAGAGATGATGAATCACATGGAATTTCTTCCGTCAACTAGTTGACTTGTATTGTTCGGATGATATTTGTCCATTCTCACACAAGATATCCAACATGTAAACAAAATTATTTAGAAATAATAAATAATACTTTTTTGAAAAGAAGCTAAAATTGGAGAGAATATTTATAATTGACGTTGTGAACAAGTTGGAGGTTCACCTCATGTTTACTAATGCTAAGGACTTGTATTCTTTCAAATCCTTTCAGTTGTTAGAGAGGGGATGATATTGATGTTATGAACTGAGATCGAATATTCTTAACACAAGTTTTTCATTAAATCTTTTAACTTTTAAGTTTTATTTGATTTTTTATCAAGTTGCCTTTTTGAAACAAATGAGTTATTTTGTTTAAAAATCTACAAAACCCAAAAGAGTTTCTGACAGGAACGATGCTAGAAATATTGAGACAAAAACAGTCTCTATAGATACTGAAATTTTCATAAAGGCTTTTTTACAAAAAAGGCTGTGTCCACATATTTTTGAGCTGACTTCGCATCCTGTCACTGTGGTAAACAAGACCTTGAATGATTTAAGAGTAAACTTAAAGCAATTAGGTTTCCGAAAAAGTTTAAAAATTTTATCACAACTTATAAAAACTTTGATTTATTTTATTATAACATATATGTATGTTAAGAATTTTTCGATCTCACTGCTTATATACAATGCTATAGGATTCTATAAGCCAAAAACAAATCAACAAATTAATATAAATTTTTACATATTAAGATTTATGTTAAAAGTTTTGTTTTTGTTGTTTTTGTTGTTGGTACATGTTTCATTTTCAAAATATATTTATTTGTAATATTTTATTTTATTTATTATTGTTGAATTGAATTGAATTGAATTGAATTGAATAATTCTTAATTTATAATCATTCACTTTATTTGTGTTTTCTGGACGAATAAATGAATGTTGATGCAAAATCACGTATTTTAAAACATCTTCATTACGTGCCATGTCACAAATACAATAAAGTAAAAATATTATATTTTATGAAAAAAGAAAAAAACAAAAACAAAAATGGAACAAAAACTAAAACTTAAATTACTGTGTAAAATTGCAAAAAACAAAACAATAACAAAACAACAACAAAGAAATACTTGAAATAATTGAAATATTTGTTGCTTAAATATATGTTTGTTTCTTAAGTCTTTTGATTTTGTTTATAGTAAATTTGCACTATTTTACTAAAATTTACTAATTATTAGTTAATAAACAATTAACTTAAATATGTTTTAATAAGAAACGTTAATATTATTTTTGAAAACGAAAAACTTAATAATAAAATTATTATAATTTCAGTTGTAAATCTATTTCACTTGAGATTTCATGTTGTGTTTATTAATTTATTGCAGAAATTTTATATTATTTGTAAACAAAAAAATAAAATTTATTAACATTTTTAATGTGAAATAAATTACTTTTTTATAAATAAATGAAAAAAAAAAACATAATATTTTTATAGTCAGAATAATAGTTTTACCCAAAATCACTCCAAAAATTGTATTGCAAAATACGATGAAAGTGTTGAATAAGATTTTTGTTAATCAATATTTTTAATGAAATTTTGCTACATATTCTTTTCTACTTAATTAGAATTATTAGGTAATTCTTAAATATCTTTTTAAAAAAGATATTTGAAAAATCTGAGAAAACCATAGAACAAAAATTAAGCCAAGAACAAGAAAAAAAGTAGAATTTTACATTTTTGCCGAGATTTTTACTAATAAAATTTATGAATATTAAAGTTGTTAAAATCGGTTCAGATATAAGGAAAATGCATTGTTTTTTTATATTTTTATGATTCAACTTTGAGACCCTATTAGGCGGTCCATATTAAGTTCATAAATTTCATACTTAAAACATAAATTCGCGTACACTTCTGTATTCACTGTGGTAAATTAAAGATTTTTTTAATTTTCATATTAAAATCTAAGCGTTGCGAATATTTTAGAGTTATCACGATGAAATTTTACAGATATTATTATTTCAGATCAAGGGAAAGCCTATTGAAACTGGTTATGTTCGAAAAAAAATTCGCAAAGCACTTTTGCAAATGTCCTCCCTGAATAAGATTTCAAGCTGATAAAACTCACAGATATAAAGAATTTTTTTTTAATTTGGCACAGAAAATTTTTGTATTGTCTTACTTACCAAGACTCAAGAATTTTTGCTCACAAATGACCCTGGCTCCCATACAGATCTACTTCCGAAAAACACCGTCCATTAATCTAAACAAAATGAACTTGAGAACTCACAACTTTTATAAAAAACTTAGGTCGGATGTCATTTGATTTTAATCTCAGGAAAAACTATAAATTTCGATTTTTTGTGTTCTGTTATACTCTCCATCGCCATAACATAACGCTAAGAAGGCATCATCTCAAACCCCATAATGTATATATATTCTTGCAACAAATCATGGGTTGATTAAGCTATGACCGTCTATCTGTCTGTTGTTGGCACACTCATATCTACAAAAATTGACTGAGCTCAATGAAACTTGGTATTCACTATAGTCCTGAGAAGTTTCTATCGATGAACTTCCGTAAAATTGTTTTTAAATTGGAATGAAATTTTGCCACAATATTAAGTTATGTGAACTTCATTACTATTAAAAAATTATCAAAATCAGTTAAATTGGGAAGAAACTATAATTAACTAATTCTATGACTCATATATTTAAGAAAAGCGTTTATATAATGTATATTTCGAGTGCATGTGTGGGTATATGTATATCTACAGAACCTAACGTATTTACTTCACACGAATTTATGGTGGAGGGTATTTAAGGTTCGTCGTAGCCGAATATAGAATTCTTACTTGTTTTTGTTTTATAAAATTTGGATAGAGCTTGTGAGAAGACCTTTGTGCCAATTTTTTCCAAATTTAACACGCATTACATTATTACTTATTTCGACTGGAATATGAATGAGACGATCGGTATTCTGAAAGTGCTGCATAGATGAATAATGCTCCAATCACCTACTGTGGCAAAGGGTACAAACATTAATTGTGGAGGGGTTGTGGGGGAAATTGTTTTTCTTCTTTAAATATTGCAAGAAATGTATACATAAATGAATCCTAGAAATGGTTATGATAAAGTGATAAATTTCTTTTATTTTTTGAACTTATTATTTGTTTTTTAATAAAATTAAAATTATTGTGATGCTAAGATTTATGCCATGAATTATGAACCGACCCAATTATTATTACAATACCAATATGAGAAAGTTTTGTGTGTGGGACCTATGAGAAATAATGAACCGACTCTCACATATTTTGACACATCGCTTTAGAAGGTTATAAGACTTACTTGTGTCAAATTAAATCGCTTTGTATTTAGCAATTTTATGACCTTAAAACCCCATTCCGGGAAAAACATTTGTATGGAAGGTACTTGAAATACAATGTTTACTTGAACAGCCAGACAGACATACGGAATTACGGACATCTTTAAATCTACTCAGAAAGTGTTTCTGAGTCGAACGGTTTACTTAAAGTGGGTGTGACATCATTTTTTCTGCATGTTACCAACATTCGCACAAACGCTCCCAAGACTTATCCAAATTTTGTCAATTTTGAACACAAAATTATTTTTTTAAGTTCTTAAATTTTGTGAAGTTCTAAAATTATCAATTTTAAACTATCGTTATTATATAGCTGTATATGTGATGTAAACTCCCAGGAAGTAGTTTTTGTCACACGCCTCTTATAACGGTAGAATCATCTCTATCGTTATAGTCTCTTTTGAAATGAAAATTGAAAGTTTTTAACAAATTTTTAATTCAGAACACAACTGATTTATTATATCTATGATTTTGTCCTTTCACTTTTGTCTGTGAAAAAATGATTCTATCAAACAATAACAAAAAATTTTATGCCAATTAATTAAGAACTGTCAACTTTTCTAACAAACGAATTTTTTTCACTCAAACTATCAGTTGGTTTCATAATTTTATTGTTAATATTAATTTGTTTAGACACAATTTTTATATAAAACAATTAAGGATGCTATATACGCCTATGCTGAATCTTCAATATCCTCTACCACAAATGCATGTGAAGTAAATAATTTATGTATCGTACATACACATTTTTTCTATTAAACCGATTTTAATAATTTTTGGAATGGTTATGAAGTTTTTATAACTTAAAAGTTCCTTTAAACTTATAGGTTGACTCAGATACCGGACTATATCTTTTAATATACTGAACCGATTTTGCTGATTTTAAATAGAAAACAATAACAAATATTAATTGAGCTCCGTCAATTATTGTGGATGCGAGCATGCCAATAATAGACAGACAGACGGACATAGCTTAATCGACTCAGATTTTGATTTGATGCAAGATTATATATATATAATGGGTTCTGAGTTGATTCCTTACATACGGAATGACAAAGTTCACCACTTGTAGTGATGGAGGGTATAAAAATTACATTTGACATAACTAAAACCCCCAAATCGGTGAGTAATATGAGTTTGAATGTATGTTTGTCATTTGGTTCATTGGCACAAGTGTTTTCAGCATAATAATTAAGTTTTGTTTTCAAATATTTGCGATTTGATAAATTATTCTACTTTACTTGTCGCGACTTTATGGCATTAATTAACATTCACTTTAATACTCAGAAATACGCACTAAAAGCCGGCATCTCGAATTTATACAGAAAAATCTAGTCGGACAGACATACGTGCATACACTTGAAAGAATATAACCTGCTAAATAGCTAAACAGACAGACAAACGGACAGACAAACGGACAAACAAACAAACTGAATACTCTTATGGAAGGCCGGACAAGTAGTAAACATTAAACGGTAGTAAAATACATGAAAACGCCTCAATATTTGTGGTTTTTTATTATTTTTTTCTCAATAAGCAAAACAGTAGCAAAACATTAATTAAAAATCATTAAAAAAAACTAACAGAATTCCCCCCAAAAATAGTATACATACATACACATACGTACACATTTATGTTTATATGTTTTGTATATTTTATTAATAAATCAGCATTATTAATTGTTGTTGTTACTATTGAATGTTTAATTTTCTGAAGTTGATCATAATGATGACGATGATAAAATAAAATCATGTTTTCTGAACTTGTTAATCAGAAGCCAAAATATTTATAATAAATAAATTAAATAAACATTAAAAGTGACATTCAAAATTCTATATTGAATTTTGATTTTATTTCAATTTATTTTATTAATTTAGAATACCCTACACTCCCATAGGTGGTTGGGGTATTATGCATTTGTGCTGATATTTGTATTATATAGAAAA
Organism: Cochliomyia hominivorax; assembly: GCA_004302925.2. Taxonomy (NCBI): domain Eukaryota; kingdom Metazoa; phylum Arthropoda; class Insecta; order Diptera; family Calliphoridae; genus Cochliomyia; species Cochliomyia hominivorax. The sequence continues at coordinate 60,126,252 of PYHX02000413.1, forward strand.
AAATGTTGATACACCCACCATTAAGTATACCGTTCGACTAAGAATGACTCTCTGAGTCAATTTAACGATGTCCATCCGTTCGAGCGTCTGTCCGCCCGGCTGGCTGTCTATGTAAACGTTGTGTACACTCTATTGGTCGCAACTTTTGAAATGTCTCCAATATTGCCGGTACCATTCCATACAAATATCCTCCCGGAAAGAGGTATTAAGCTCATAGAAGTAAAGCTATATAAACGAAATTTGGCAAAAAATAAGTGTTATGATATTCTGAATCGATGTACCAAATTATGCGAATCTGGGACCATTACTTCTCATAGGTCCCATACAAGGGTATATCACTTTGAAGGACTTAAATCTCACATATACATTGTTATTGTAATAATAATTGGTTAAATTGAGATAAATATAAGCAAATATCGATGTGCAATATTATAATATTATACGAGGGTACATTATTTCCTCTAGGATTTCACATAAATATTAGTTTCATCATAATAAACTAAACAATAAATTAAAATTATAAAATTATACGAGGGTCGTTCATTAATTTTCGTAATTGCTATTTATAACCAACATGTGATGTAGAGTATTACATAGTCGGACTTGACCGACTAAAACATTTTTTCTTTTTTTTTTGTCAATATTTTCTCATGCATATTTAAAGTCATTATCAAATTGTGCACAAATTAAATCTTATGAATATTTAGAGCACAACTACTGTTTTTAGTTTTTTGATAATTCAGAAAGTTTTTTTGATGATAATAAAAATTGTTTTGAAATCTGTGTTCGAGTTTGAAATCAGCTCTAGTATTTAAGCATTAACCAAATATTTTGTTTACTTCCGCACAGTGAATCCAAATCGAAAAATTGTTTTGGAAATAATTCTGTAAATATTGAAACGTAAGAGAAATCTTACGATCGATTTAGAAATAATTGTACAAAATATTAAAGAGATACCACTCCTCCGTAGTCTATAATATTTTGCTATTATTGCTTCACCTACACTCCAAATTTCATTAAATCACCTGTCACAGTTTTAGAGATATATAGAGCTATTGCTCTCTCATGCCCTATCAAAAATTTTGTAAGTCTTTAATATTTTGTTATTAAGGCTTTATCTACGTGAACAATTTCAAGAATTAAAGTTTAAAGATATAATATTAAAGATACAATATTTTGTTAATTAAGAACTATTTATGTGAAAATTAGCTTAAAGTCTGAATCTCAAAAAATAGAATTCCGTTTTGGAAAATGTATGGACCAAAAATGTAAATATCTCAAAATAACTTAGAATCACGTGATCCATATTTTCTGAAATACCTGTAAAATTACTCTAACGAAATGACTAAACTTTCATGTACTAAAAAAATTCCTAAAGCACGTAGAAATTACTAAAAGTGCATAGAAATTAGCACTAAATGTTTACAAATGTAATTTACATATTTTTTACATACAAAATATAGTTATATGAATGTTGCTGAATATGTTTATAAAAGTGTAAACATTTTTGTTTAAAATTACATATTATGAGTGTAAAAATTTTGTTTGAAAGAAAATAATTTTTTAGTAAACAAATTCAAAAAGCACAAATTTAAATTCAAATAATCCATGAACCAGCCTTTTAATTGTCATAAGGACGATAAATTTACAAATATAATAAATAAAAAACCTAAGATTTGTACTGTTATTCACATATGCAGCTTTTAAGTGTTTTTGCAGTATTTTTACTCATTAAGTGAGTATTTTTTTAAAAGAAAATGTTTCACTTTTCAAAACACAAATAGGAAATTTAACACATTAAGTGTTTATGTATTTACACATAACATGCGTAAATATTTCAAATAAAAATTAACATGTAATTTTACCCAATTTATAGTTGGAGTAAATTTACATGAAGATTTATTATTTATTTTTTTTTAAATTAAAATTCCAAATCGGAAATATTTAAAAGTATTTTTGTTTCCAAAGACAAATGTTTGCAATATTAGACATATTTTTGGACCAAATACAAATTTCTTGCAAATCCAGCCGATCAAAAGTTACAGATTTATTACTCCTTTAAGTATGTATCATTGTGTCTTGAAAATTTTGACCTATAGTTTATATACCAAGTTAGTTATATAGAGATCTATAATTAAACTCTGGATTATTTCTGAGTCTGTGCTCGGAATATCATTATTTTTGTTATTGTGGTTTAATGCATAAACGATTTGGTATTCATCATACAAACGATCATTCCATTGTTACAGATATGACAAATTCAAAATGTATTTAAATGTCATTAAAATCATAATAATGATTTTTTTTAATTTGGACTTTGATGATTCGTTACGATACTTTTTAATGATAAACATTTATTGTCAATTGTTTAGTTGGGGGTTGTTTCATACTCATATGAATTTATGTATGTATTTGTTGATGTATGTAAGTATGTTTGTATTAATGAATATTTAGTCAGGGTTAAGTAGAGAAAATCAAGAATTTATTTTCAATTTTATTATTAAATTAAACAAATAAATAAAAATGAGAATTTAATGTGTCTAAATAAATTAAAATTCATTTAAGGTTTTCTTTTAAATAATTTTCGTACATTTGTACTTAGATGTTTAAATGTTGTTGTTGTTGCTTTTCTTATTTTGTAGTCAAACTAAAATATACAATTTAGTATTAGAATTAAATAAAAATAAATAAATTTTCAACAACTAAGAACACTATATTCGGCTGTGCCGAATCTTAAATACCCTCCACCGTTAAGATTTTGCAAAAATAAGCATGATATTGAATTTTATTATGTTAACATATATTAAAAATATTCAGATCAAAGTCTGAAATTAGTATATTTCGATAGAATTGGCTCATATTTAAGAAGCTTAACACAATATTCCGAAAAGTGAGTTCAAATGGAACCCACGATGAGGAAGCATATTGAACTTTCTACTCCCTTATCGTACAAAAAGTCATTAGAAAAGTTCTTTTTTGGAATATAAAGATTGTGTCAGATATCGGTCTATAAATTTATTACCCGATATAACTGGTTTTAAGCAAATAGTGTGGCTAAATTTCATTGAATTCAGAAAATTTGTCTATACGTAAGACGGAATATATACTTTATGGAGTCTGACACACGAAATGACAAAGTTAAAATATCCTCATCATTACTTGTGGTGGTGAAGGGTGTAAAAATACCTGTACGTTCAACTAAAATAAAAATTATGATTTTAGTTTTTTGTTTTTATATTTTAGCTTTTTAGTGTTTTCTACTTTTAAATTATAGTTAAATTTGGCATTGAACTTATTTTATTCTTAACCATCATCCTCCATAAATAATAATAAAAATACAAAATGATGAGTTTTAAACAAAAAACAAAAAAACAATAACTAAATAAATAAATAAATTAAAAAAACTAAGTAACTGGGTAAATAGTGGTTAAATTTCATAAAATTAAACAAATCAAATACTTCAACAATTACAACTACAAAAACAAAAAAACAACAATAATTTTGTAAAGGAATAAAAATTTAGAATCGTAAAAAACAGTTGTCAGTCAGTCATTCAGTCAGTCATTTATTTTACATAATTAAATTACATTTGAATTAAATGAAACTTTTTATTAAAAAATATAATTTTAATTTTTTGTTCATTAAACATGTGACGAATTTTATATGACCTTCACTGTTTTAATGGTTATTTATGTGTAACGAGTAATAACAGGATTTCAACTTTTATTTGTAGAATATTAAAAGAACAATAATTTATTTTTTATAGGCAAAACTTAACGTGAAACATTAATTCATGATTATCAACTATAATTCAACATTAATTATTCCAAAATTCATCATAAGTAAATTCATATTTTTTTAAAGACTCATTTTTGATGATGAACAAAATACTTTTAAAGATTTTTTACCAAGAAAACAGTTCTTTTGAACAATGATGTAATTTAAAAGCAAAAATTATGTAGACTTTCAAGCCAAATTTTGCAAAAGCTTAAAAAAAAACTAAAACATCTCCTCTGGTAATCCTGCTAAGATTTAATATTCAAACTTTTGCTCTTATATCTTTTAAAGTTTGGAATTTTATATCATGATGTTTATATTATCAGATCTTTAATATAATTATGTAACTTTTGAACTCTTTCTCTTTATGAATTTTCATATGGTTAGAATTTAAGTGCTTTTGAATTAATTTGGAAAAGTTAAAGGAATTGTGTGGTCAGAGGCATTGTCGTTGATCCTCCCAAGTTATGGATTTTTTTAATTTTTTTTTAAATATGTACCAGATTTTCCATAAAATTTAAAACATACTTTTAAAACATACTTTTACAATAACCTTATAAATAAATGAATCCGTTAAAGAGTTATATTAATATTAGTTTTAGAACTTTAAAAAAATAAGTTTTTAGACTGAGGTGCCTCAATCTGTTAACCAAGTATCTCCAAAGCCGACGATGTCCTAATCGACAAAGTTTTGATAAAAATCTCCATCTCTAATGCTACCAAAAAATCGACTAATTTACCCTCTGCGTAGCTTTCAAAGTGGCTCTAAGAAGATGACTTTACTAAGGATTAAAAGGAGTAGGCTAAGGCGTATATGGCATCCCCCTTTGCCTAAACGGCAAAAAGATAATAGGAGGAACACACCACTGACCATGTTACATTTATGGCTTTAAGCTCGTCATTTTAGTGAAAGATCCATATTTTTTTACAATCGACAGACCAATTTGTTGTTTAGCAAGTGGACACAAATCCATTACGTTTTCGCCATTAGAAGTTATCAACGTAGAACCCCAGTATGTACGTTGCCATTATAGTCACTACATGCCACGAAACGTTCTCCTAAAGTATTAAAGAATCCTTCAATTTTTTCTGTAGTCATTGAAAACCATAATTCAAACATAGAGTTAAGTTCCCCGAAGGTCACTTTTTGTGAAAACAATTGAAGTTGTATAAGTAACAGGCGTTAATTCAGTAACACCATTTCATTTAAATTCTTCTTTATCTTTTAGCATTTTAAGTGAATCTTAATATACCGGGCAACCACAATAGTGTATCGAATGGTCACCATCACAGTTTTAACACTGTTCACATCACATTGTGTGTACGGTTGCAGAACTCCAAATCCATCACGTAGTGTATGTACTTGTACCTTCCGAACGGATAGACCAATTTCAATGAAATTTCACACAATTATAATACGAAAAGTATATAATTACACCCTATACCACTGAAGGCGGTTGAGGTATGGTGTTACATCCACCTTTAAGTACACCGTTCGACACAGAATTATTTTGAGTCGATTTAACGATGTCCGTCCGTCTGTCTGTCGGGCTGTCTGTTCATTAGGCGTAGTGAACACTCTACATGTCGCAATTTTTGAGATATCTCGATGAAATTTGTTACATGCTGTTATTTTAGACCAAGGACGAAATTGGCAAAGTTACAATATTTGGGGTACCTCCCATACAAATGTCCTCCCGGAATGAGGTTTTAAGTTAATAAATGTTCTTAATATAAAAAGATTTTAACGGAACTTAGCATAAATAAGTGCTACGATATTCTAAAACGATCAATATTCTAAAATTTTCCATTACTTCTCAAGGGCAAAAATCTTATATATACGTTGGTATTGAATTGGTTCAATTAAAATAAATAAAAGTAATATTCGATGCCCATAATTTTTTCTAGGTTCCTTATCATCCCACAGAAAAATTTATTTTCAAACTCCCAGATTATGTACATAAAAAAGATACAAAGTTTCATCATTTTATACTTTTTGAAAAGTTTTAGTTCTTATTTTGTTAATTATTCTATTTTTGGGAATTTCCCACTTAAATACTTGAAAATTATTATTTTATTTATTTATTTATTTATTTTTTTGAACAATTTAAGAACCTTGATTAAATGGAAAATACTTTTAAAATATTTTGTTTAAACACATTTAAACAATAATTTAATTCAATTTGCATTTAATAAACTTCTATAAACAAATTATTCACAATCCACAAATGGAGGTTATTTAAATAACGTTTTATTCTCCTTCTTCTTCTTCTTCATTCTGGGGTTTAAGAATTCTGTTTTCAATTCGAAATTTTGTATTGAAGGTTTGTAGTTTTATTCACTTATTTATGTTTTGTTTTAGGATTTAACTGAAAATTACACAAAAATTTCAGAAAAAAAGACACAAAATATAATTAAAAATTCTAATCATAAATTTTGAAACTTTTTTGTTTTTTTCTGTTCTTTTTCATTCGTCAATTATTATTATTATTTTATTTTTTTTTTTATTTTTCTGAAACTTTAAATGGTGACAAGTTGATTGAACGTTAAAATGTTGATTTTGAATCTTCTTTTAATATTCTTTTCTAGTCTGAAGTTTATTTTGTTTGTTTATTTTTTATTTTTATTTTTCAGACTTTAGATTTTTTGGGAATTTTGAAACTAAATATTTGTGAGAGAATTAATCATTGTTTATTTTGTTATTATTATTTTTAAATATTGTTGTTGTTTTTATGGATTATGATGCAATTGGAATTTCACTTTCAATATAAATATATATATTTTTTAATTTTTAATAATTTATATTACTCATACGCCACCGGGGAAGGCGGAGTGATGAGGTTTAGTTTGTAATATAATACTTTTTGGATTATGAGCGCGGGAAAATAATTAATATCTTTAGTTATTTAAAAAAAACATTAAATTAATACAGAATTATAATTAATTGTTTTCAATGTAAATTTGACTAAATTTATTAAAGCGTAACGAATTTTTAACATTTCAAAATTATATTAATAATTTTTCAGTTTTTTGTAACGTGGGAATAAAATTTTTAAATTTTTTAAAGCGTTTATTAGGTTATGACAAATTAATTAATCTTGTAGGAGGCGATAAATTAATAATTTTAAGTTAATTTATAGGAATCGCAGTGGTTAAACAAGTCTGCTTGGAGATAAAATGATTCATAGTTACAATAAAATTATCACACATTAAAAATCCAAATAATTGATCTTTAAGCGATCCACAGTGTGTTTAAATTGAATATTTTGGGAAACTCTTATGTTACTTTTATCTTAATGAAATTTTACACGTTTAGAGCTGAGTTCATTTGAAGGAGTACAGACATAATCGGCGACATCCAATACTGGCTACCTCAGGTATACTGATTCTTAAAAAATTAGCCAACAATTAATTTACAAACTAAGACAAAGGAAATTTTGTATATAAATAGTCCTTACAAATCTATACAAAAAATATGCATGTATATGTAGAAATATGCAAGTGGAAATAAGTTTTTAACCGATTTTTATCCTTGTCCAACTTTTTTTAAATATATGCCAGATTTTCTATAATTGTCTAAAACATTATAAAGTAATAAAGAAAGTATAAAGTAATCTAAATTTGGAACCTTGAAAAATTTTAGAATTTTTGGAAATTCAAAAATGGGCGTTAGAATTTTTATTTTAATATTCAATTATTATTTAATTCAACATTAATTTGATACAAAATTTATATTTAAATTTTTGACATTTTCTCCCAAACTTCTATTCGTTGTTGTGAATGATAAAGTCGACGTTTTTTATGATAAACAATCTAACGGTACTTTTTTATGTAAACAAGGTTTTTGTTATTCTTGTTGTTTGCCTTATTCATGCGATTAGATGTTATTTATGTGGAATATTTCTATAAAAATTGCATTTCAAGAAACTGCCAAAAATAAAATATTATTAATTTTTGTTTCTTAGAAATAAAAGTATGTTTGTAATGACAATATGTCAATTCTGCTATAGAATTTTCGAATTTAATCTATAAATTTTATAACTTTTAAAGAAGTTCAAGGGAACTTTTTTGTCCGATCAAGAAAAGATCCAAATTAATTCCAATAAAGTTTATAAAACTAAAAGTTTCAAAAGAATGTTACGTGTTATTCAGAAACATTCAAGGGCAGATTTTGAATTGAAGAGATGAAAACATAAAATGGAATAAGCCAAAGTGTAAAAGAAAGAAGAGAAATAGTGTAAAATTCGCTTGAAAATAACTAAAATGGGCAGAGATAACTTTCTCTGACGGAAAAACAATTAATTTAGAGGGTACTGAATCATACACATTTTATTGGCACGATGAGATCAAACGTTGGTAGTATTATGATTTAGTCAGTGCTTTCTGCAGTTGTCAAATCTAAAATTTATTATGTTCAAATAGCATGTTTTATAACGAGTTGCTGGAAGAAGCTCTGTTTCCTCTTTTTTTGATGAAATACATGATGAAGGTTGCACATACCAGCAAAATAATGATGCAGTACATGTTTCAAAGCTGTCTTAATCATGTTTTGAACTAGCCGGCTTGCACTTTATCCATTCACACATACATTAACAAATGTATACAATCTATTAACGTTTTTCTTAAATAACACAGAAACATTTAATTAGACATAAGATTAGTTTCCTTTTTGACTATAACTTTTTTCCTACTGAACCGTTTTTGATAATTGTTGGAATAATGTTGAAGTACTTAATGGACAGTTCTGCAAAAGTTACAAACATTATAATCAGGTCTTTTCCAACATCATGAAAGCAGAGTGCAAAGACGGATTTCTATTTTAAAAATGGCTTCAAAAGTCTATCAAGTACATTTGAAACCTGAAGCTCTATTCAATATTTTCATAAAAAATATAAAGATGTCTTATTTTAAGTTGCGATTAAGCAAAAACTATTGCTCCTTTTGGCTGGAGGGGAGCTAAGACTAACCTCTAATGATACACCGTGAAAAATAAAAAAAGGGTTTGCAATTCGAGTGTTATGTTTGTAGTCTATAAAAATAATAGACTAATCAGAGCAGACGTAAAGGGATTCCACATACGATGAATCATGAAATGCTCTTGCAGAACGCATATCGGAAATATTATAGAAATTTGATCTAAACATAATAGATTTTACTGTTTAACCGTCAGTTATATTGAAAAAAATATTTTTTTATTTTGTTTAGAATAACAAAAAATCATAAAAATAAAACTTATAGCACTAAAAGGTTTATTAATGGGTTAACAAATTGAAATGTATTTCAGATATGATTTAATGGATTTTTGTTACTCAATTTATTTCAATCTAATTGATTTGTAGAGCAAAAATAATAAATGAAATAAATAATAATTCAGTTTATTTTATCATTTAAAAAAATCAATTAAATTTTTATTGTTTATTATTAAAAACTGTTATATAACTGGTCTAAACTATTTTATTTTGCCCCTTTAACATTTAGTTTTAAACTAAAAAAAATTCAAGAAATTGTAGTCGGTCAAGCCTGATAATTTAATACCCTACACCGTTGTGGTTGGTTATAAATGACAGGTACCAAAAATAAATGAACTACCCTCGTGTAAAGGTATTTTTTAATTTATGCTTAAGAGTATAGTATACTATACTCGTGCTAACATCCATGTTGGATTAGTGCGTTTTAAATGGATTTTTTCTGTGGGCGCTACATGAGAGCTATAAGAATTTATATACCGGCCTTCGTATTATATTAGTCTTGATTTGATCAATTCTTATTAGAATACCAACGTATATGTGAAATTTAGGACATTCAAAGTTATATTTTGAAGGGGATTATATGGGTCCTATGAGAAATACTATATCGATCCATGTATAACTTGGCACATCGTTTTAGAATATCGTAAAACTAATTTGTGCCAAATTTCATTAAAATCCTTTTATATTCCGGGAGACACATTTGTACGGGGGTTAGGTAAAATAATGGACCAATCATCATCAATTTCAATAGGCATCGTTTTTGGTTCAAAATAATGATAACGAATAATTGTTAGCAAAATTTTTTCTGCTTGTTACAATTTTTGCACAAACGCATACTACCACCAACACCTATGGTGGTGTAGGGTATAATAAATAGAAAAGATAAGAAAAAATCCAGAAATATTAACTATAAAATGTAGACGTAATCATATATTATGAATGACTTGAAGAATTTTGGATACTATTTTTTTCGATTCTCTAGTTTTGGTTCCCACATAAAAATGATTAAAAATCACTTCAATGTTTTTTTTCTTCTTTTGAAATCTCAATTATTGAAATATTTAAATGGCGTCATTTCCTCTCATCTCATAGAAAATGAAAAAGAAACTTTTATTTAATTTTGATATTTTAATTGTTTATTCATGTTGAAATATTTTCAAAAATCTTTTGACGCAGCAAAATTCTATTTTTAGATGAAACGGATTTTGAAAAAACAAACAAACATATTTTTAGGAAATTTCCTTTGACTTTTTATAGATTCTTAATTTTTGTTATTTTTTGCTTAAAACTTTAATTGATTTATTTGTTTTATTTGTTAATAATTTATCAAAATTTATTTAGATGTTCGATTGACAAGTGTAACAAATCGTACAATTAACAAAAAATTTCCTTAAATTTATTTAATCTTTGTTGTTTTTTTTTCTTCTTCTGGTAATGAAAATGAAACTGGTAGCTAAATCAATATTTCAAGTATTGAATTAATTTAAAAATTATGTTTTATTTTAAATTAGCAAAAAATATATATTTAATTATTAATATTATAAAATAATATAAAATTATTTAAAAAATTCTAAAAAATGCAAATTAAAGTTAATATTTTTCTCTTTTTTTAAATTAAATTAATTAATAATTTTCATGACAAAATATAAAATTAAGAGCCAAAATAATTAAATTAGATATGATAACAAATTTGAGACACCCTATAGTTATGAAATACTGGCATTTACATCCAATTCTCTTCAATGCCCTAATACACAGCGAATTTATTTCGTTCAGAGACCAACTTTTCTGTACGAAATACATATTTAAAGTAGAACACAGCCAATCGCTTGCCTCCGATATAGTGACTTTCCTTCGTTAATCTTATTTGATATAAACCGCGTGAATTGAATTGATTAAATTTAAATTGACACTAAATTTTAGATTTTTCTAAAGTACCAACGGCCAATTTTTATTGTGTATTTAAAAACCGAAAACCGACCGGTTTCGAATAATCTCTATTTTCGAATTATTCGACATGTTGATTTTTTTCAGTCGGATAACCAGTTTTTAATGGAAGTCGCTTTTAGATATTTCACTTTTATAATCAGCTTCATTTTTGTATATTCCGCCATGACTAAGTAAATGCATTAAATTTTCCATTCCGTGTGTTACACGAGCATTTTTAGACATAATATTCTGATTCGATTTTGCTATTTTTCAAATAACTCGAAAACCAATTTACTGAAAATGTCGGCTACTACTTCGATTCATACATGTTTTTCAGACAGAGGAGTTTATCCCTTTTTAGAAATCCAAATAAAAGTGGACCATTTAATTCAATACATTTATCGCCATATGTTATGCTCTGTTGAGGGAGAAAAACTACTTCGATATGTATTTCAGCTTCCAAGCCTTCCATTAAAGTTTGTCAAACCTAAGTTTACAGCTAATGTGATCCAAATCTTGAATTGACTACCGCAGTCTCCGGATTTTTTGATTTTTTTCTAAATTTTCTTCCCATCTTGCCTTATATATTCCTAAAGATTTGTCGGATCCAATTTTGGCATTAAAATAGTCTATTATAGTTAGCATGCCACAAAACTTGTTTTTGCTACATTGTATTTAGAGATTCACCATTTTAAACTGATCACAAATATGCCCATTGAAATTGGTGATGATGGGAGCATTATTTTATCTAGTCCCCAAGATTGTAACGAAATTTGGGAAAAAGGATGTTATAATATTCTAAAAAAAATGTGTTAAATTATACATGGATCAGTCTATATGTTCTCACAGCTCCCGTTGATTATTACTCTGAAGTATATAAATCTCACATATACCTTTCATATTGTTATATTGTTATATTGTTATATTGTTATATTGTTATATTGTTATATTGTTATATTGTTATATTGTTATATTGTTATATTGTTATATTGTTATATGTTATATTGTTATATTGTTATATTGTTATATTGTAATATTGTTATATTGTTATGTTGTTATATTGTTATATTGTAATATTGTTATATTGTTATATTGTTTTAATTAAATTAAGATAAATATTAACAGAAATCGATGTTTGAACTGTTATGATTCCCATTTAGGAAGTCAATAGTTTTGAACTTTATTTTTAAGTTAAATAATAATTAAAACAAAAATTATTCGATTTTTGGTAAAATCTAAAATCTTTTTTTCTACCCCATTTTTCTTTCAGTGTTTTTTATTTCTAAATTTAATTGTTAAACGAAAAATGTTACAAACTCTATAATAAACTAAAGTAAGTAAAGGTTAAGGCTAAAACTTAAAACTAATTTTACTGAAACGTTTTAATCGCCAAAAAAATTAATCACGGTGATTGGATTAATAAAAATCAAGTTTGTTACTGGAATCAAGTGTTTGTTGTTGTTGTTTTCATACAAATAAATTTCCTTAAATACTCATTTATGATTTAAAATTTACTTTATATTGATATTTTATACCCTACACCACCATAGGTAGTGGGGGTATTATGCGTTCGTACAGATGTTTGTGGCGGGCAGAAAAAGTAGTCCCACCAACCGATTTAGAATCACTTCCTGAGTCGATTTAAGCATGTCCGTCCGTTCGTCCGGCTGGGTGTCCGTGTAAAGCTTGTTCGCAAAGTAAAGTTCGCAGTTTTAAATATATCTGAATTAAATTTGGCACGTACTATTATTTTGGCCTAAGGACAATGCCTATTTAAATTGGAATCCCCGGAATAGGGATTTAAGCCCATAAAATTACTAAATTTAAAATGATTTTAAACAAATTTTGCAAAACTATGTCTTTTTATACTCTAAAACTATGTGCCAAATTATACGAGGATCGGTGCATTACAATTACCTTACGCACATATACGTGGGTATTGAAAAAATATTTAGTCAAATAAGACATAAATAAAAGCCAAAACCGCTGTGTGAAATTAAACAATGTTCGGTCCATAATTTTTTCTAATTCCCATAAAACCCTACAAAAAAATCCTTTTAAAATTTCACACTAATATTTGTATCATAATAATAATAATAATAATAATAAAGAAAGCAAATTATACGAGAGTCATTCATAAATTTCTCATAGCAGACTTTTACAATCAACATGGTGGTGTAGGGTATTAAAAAATCAGGCTTGACCGACTATAACATGTTTACTTGTTTTTAATTTATTTTCGTTTAACTGTTTCTACAACTAAAATGTCTATATTTTTAAATGTTTAATTATATATTCTTCTGACATCGTCTGTTAGTAATACACACATTCATACACACATTTATACGTATAAACATTCTTATGCATATAATTAACACACTAATCTAACAAAAAAGAAATAAAATAAATCTAAAAAATTATAAACAACAAAAAAACAAAAGAAAAAAATAAAAATTAAAACATAAAAAACTTAAATAAAAATCAAATGGAATAAAATAAAAATTAGTAAAAATTGTAATTAGTGGAAGTGATTTCCTATAGAAGAATAAAAATAAATTTCTCACCACATAATTCTATTTTTTTTGGCAAAAAAAAATATAATAAATATTTTTTTATAATAAATAAACTCTAAATGATTTAAAGTTAATTACAAAATTATAATCTTCTGAAATTAACCACATTAAGTGACCTTAACATGTTAATGTGAATAACGAATATTTAACAACAAAAACAACAACAAATTAGTATTTAAAATTTAAAATATTATTTATAGGAAATTTACAACATAAAATTAGTTAATGCTGGTTCAGGCGGACAGTTAATGTTGGGGCTTCAGTTAATGCTAAGAAGGTATGGGCAAAGAAAAATATAAACATTTTGATAATACACTAGTTCATATTCCTATAAATGCATATAACTTTTTTAAAGAACTATAAAAAACTAAACAATAAATTATTTAGTGGGAAAATAATATTTTCATTAAATCAATTATGATTTCATTTAAAATATTATTAATAAAAAATTTTATTTTTATTTCATTTAATTTTATTTAACTTAATTTTAGAGTTTTAAATTTTTAATGGTACTTTAAGTTTATTAGTCTATATAGCATGTCAAGATCCTTTGATGTGGATAAGATCTGACTAGTGTATTCAGAAAACCAGTTATCGAGTTATAAGAAAAATAGGATTTTCAAAAAATCGGTTTCTAATACGGTTTTATGTTAAAAAAAAACGGTGAAAATGTTTTTGTTTGATTATTATAAATTTATAAAAATAATAAAAATAAAGAGTTTAAGAAATAAAATCATATATCGTGTAACCTTTATATGAAATGAAAACTGTCAAACTGCCCGAAACTAAAACCAATAGATGACATTGAGCTCTTGTTACAAAAGAACAGGAGAACACAAAAAAGTTGTTCAAAAATATGATCGAGTTTTAAACAAAGATGCGAAATCTGTTCGATCAAAGTGACAGAAAGCACTAAATTTGATATTTTTCTTACATTTCTACATTATTTAGCCCAGACCTTAATTTATTACGATGAGAGTAGTAACATTTTGCGCTACAGTTTTTAAACATTTTAATCATAAATTATAATAAAAAATTCGTTAAACATAATTTTTATGTTGATATCTTTAACTGTTGTTTTTGTTTATTTCGATTTGACTGACATTTATTTTGCTATTTTACATTTCAACGTTAATTACTATTTCCATTTTTATTGTTTTTATTTAATATGTTTTCAGTGTAACATGAAAGACTTCCCCTTTGGATCTGGTATTATTTTAAGTATTCGTTTTTTAGTTCTTTTTAGCATAAATTACAAAATTCTGAAAAAAATGTTAGAAAAACCATAATGAAATAAAGTAAAATGTTTGTTAAGTAAATAGTTTTGTAGTATTCTGCTCGCACATTCTCATGGTTGATGATTATGTGATGGAACTTTTGCTTTTGTTTTAGTTTTAAGTTTAACCCATTGACCAATATAATGACCATGGAAATCAAATACAATATTTTTCTTTTATTTGAAAAACAAAAAATGTTTTTCTTGTTAATTTTAAATAAATATTTCATCAGATAAAAGTTATGAATTTGAATAAAACCTTGAAAGAAAAATTATGCTCTTTTCTTGGAAAATCACATGAAAAGAATAAAAGTTGCCGTAAGGAATCTTTCGAACATTAATTTTCTTTACAAAATCTTATTTAACTAACTGATTCAACATCCTTTTATAATTTTATAATTTTATTTTATAACGTAAAAACGTTTATATTAAACAAAAAATCTAAAACATTGAATTGAAATCAACTATGTTCAATGTTGATTTTGCTTCATATTTTTTTATGTACTTTTTTGATATTCGACCTAGTTATGGAAAAAGATATATATGCGCTTATTGTACTACTTAATAACAAAATTATTGTAGTTTCCGAATATAATTTTTATATTCATTAAATATAAAAAACTATTTTATCTATTCTATTTACTTATTATTAAGCTAAATTAAACAAAATATCGAAGAATTATATCCCAATAAAAACTGAAAGTTCAAAAATTCCAAGGATGGAATCGAGCATAATTTAAACTGTTTTCACATGAATTATTATTGAAAAATATGTATAATTTTTTATCAAAATTTAAAAAACTTGAATTAAATTTCCTTTGAAAAATTGAATTCAAATTAGAATTCCAGCAAAATTGTTTACTGGGATATTTGTTACATTTATTATCTGGAAATTAGTTATGGAGTATATTCAGAAGACGGTATATAAGTATAATCAATTCAAATTGCTCACTTTTTAGTACGCTTAATTGTACTTTTTTAAAATAAAAAATTATTTGATTTTTAAATAATAACTGATCTGGATGCGAAAGAGCAATGTGGTACTTTTTGTACTTTGGAATTTTCTGAATATGAATTCATAAAACTATTGGAAAAAAAAACTTTTCTCATCTGGAAATTAATTACAAATAAACTTCACATATATTTTTCTTTTGAAATTAAATCTTCCACTGTTACTCTATCATAATAGAATAAAGCGATTATTGAAATATAAATTAAATTAATTTATATTTCAATGT
Source organism: Cochliomyia hominivorax (assembly GCA_004302925.2). Taxonomy (NCBI): domain Eukaryota; kingdom Metazoa; phylum Arthropoda; class Insecta; order Diptera; family Calliphoridae; genus Cochliomyia; species Cochliomyia hominivorax. Next base: position 60,142,294 of record PYHX02000413.1, read on the forward strand.
TTCTGTAAGAATTCATTTAAATATATGAAATCAATGAGATATGGTACAAAATAAATTGAAATCAATATTGGGGGATTTAAGGTACTTTTCTTTAATATAATAAGTGTATGTGTGGATGTGTATGTATGAAACATAACTCATTTACCTCTTACACATTTGTGGTGGAGGGTATTAAAGATTCGACATAACCGAACATAATGTTCCTAATTATATGAAATATCTTCAATTATACTTTTATGATACTTTTATGAAAGACTATTAACCTCTTCGAAGCAACTGCAGTAAATTTCTGACTTTGGACCTATTTTGCATAACAAAGAAATGTGTTTATAGTTTAAAATAGCTCAAAATTCATTTATCATAGCATAAGTATAACAGATCTGAAAAATATAACTAATTGTCAACTATAAGTTAGAATGAAATAAAAAATAAAAATATTTTTAAAATACATTTTGAATTAATAACTCTAAAAAATAATACAGAAAACAAAAGAAATGACAAAATTTAAGTTTAAATTTAACTTTAAGTTTAACATAAATATGAACTGTTGACAGTATCTTTTGTATAGTTTTTTTTTAATATTTAATTTTTATAATAAATTATTTGAAATTTGTCATCAGATCACATAAACAAATGAAAACAGTAAATTTCAAACGTGAGAGAAAATGACTTCTAACAAAATAAAGTGATTTTATGGTTTTTTAATAATAAAAACAAGTAAGAATGCTATATTAGGCTATGCCAAATCTTAAATACCCTACACCACAAATTCGTGTGTAGTAAATATAACGGAAATATATATTCACTGACATATACAATATGTAGAAGTTTTCGTAAATATAACACAGGAACTCTTAATGACTCATCAGATTGTTTATATTTTTGACTATAACTATTTTTCTACTGAACCGATTTTGATAATAATAATGGTAATGAAGTATATATAGGTAATTATTATGGCAAACTTTCATTCTAATATGTCGATTTATGATTGACAATTTTACGAAAGTTTTTAGCTTGAACTTAGTGGTTGTCTCAGATATCGGTCTATATGTTTTAACATACTGAACATTTAATATTTTGCTGGTTTTATATAGAAAACTACTAAGGACTACAGCAAATACTCAGGCTCTGTCAATTATTGCATATTTTTTCTATGCGTTACATACGGAATGACAAAGTTAAATGACCTCCACATGTGGAGGTGGAGTGGTTTAATAATGATAATTGCTTTATTATTATTATTATTATTATTATTATTATTATTATTATTATTATTATTATTATTATTTTGATTATGAAATGGAAACACCAAATTTTCATTAAAATTTAGTTATATAAAATGAGATATTTCTGAATTCTTAATAAATTGTTAATTATTTAAATAATTTTATAAAAACTAACAGGGTTTCCCCAAAATTTAAATAAATTATTAAAATACCAAAAAATGACGTGGTAAAATCAAAAGTTATTTAATATTATTTTTTTAGAAATCTGTTTGTGTGAGTAATAAGAATTCTATGGAATGAACATTAAATATATTTTTCTTTAAAATATTCCAAAAATATTTTAAACTAAATAATTCAAACAGTGAAGAGGCAAAAAAAAGATATAAAAAATAAAGATTAAACTGCAGAACGATCACCACTTGACACGGAAGTACAATTAAATAGAAAATGATGGAACCGATTTTTTTCCTCAAAATATGTTTGTTGCTCTTTCGGATTATAAATATTATTTAAAAAAAATTATTTAAATAAATTTAAATAATGATCTTTTTTTCATGAATTTTTCAATTTCTTATATTTTTGCCGGGTATTCGATTCTTTTTTTCAAATGTATTTCAAATTGTGTAGAAGAGACTTTTTCGAAGCTTTCAAGTGTATATGGCGCCTTAAGTTTAGTTCTGTTTTTTTTTTTTTTTGGTCATTGATTTATGTCAGTCGGTTTTTTGTTTTGTTGTTTTGAAAATAAAACAAAATCAATTAGTTAATTATATGATGATAATATAATACAATTATACCATAATATGATAGAAATAACAAATTCATAAATATGATTTATATGATCTTTAATCGGTTATAAAACCTTAAACTATTTACACTGACAAAGAAATTGAAGTCTGTGCAAATTGTTATTTCATCACTAAAACAGCAAAATTATTATTCCAAAAAAATAAGGCATAAAACTCTCAAATTATTTAGAATAATTATGTCAAAGTATTCAAAAAGTATCATAGAAAATTTCATATTTCTTTCGTTAATTTGCATATATTTCGTACAATTAAGCATTCATTCTATGCATGTTTTGCCAACAATATAAAAAGTACTTTAAAAATTTCAAAAAGTACCACAAAAACCTATACTGTTTACTCCATACAATTGGGTCCATATATCTTAAATTTCGTGTTTTTAAAGTGTCATCATATGATTCAAAAAGTATCACATAATGGAATAAATTACGTATAATAAAAAATTCACACAATACAAACTTGATTCTATATAAAAGATTTAATTTAACTTATTTATTAAGTAGAATTCAAATAGTACCAAACATTAAATTATTAATTTTGTCCTTCGAAATGTACAGCAAATTTAAATCTCCATGATGCAAATATGAACCGAACAATTCAAATTCTTAAGATTTATTTTCCCCGAGAAAGTACCATGTTATTACTCGAATTAGGTACTATTTATAATTTGGTAACAAACATCGAAAAATAAACTTTTTAATTCATTTTATATAACTGATGGCTTAATGTGTTAATCTAATATTTTTTAATTATGAGTAATTTCTCATTTTACACTTTTTTTCACGAAAAAAGTACTAAATACAGGTACATTTTGGAAATTCGAAATAAAGCGCCAAATTTCGTGAGATTTCCTGCATTTGTTATTGAAACAATATTAAATGTTTAGTTTGTATGGGGGATAACACTCCCTCATGTCCCATTTAAAATTATATAACATGCTCCTTGTGATAGTGTAGGGTATAAAAATATTTTTTTGTATTTCAAAATAATATAATCGGATTCACATTTATACAGGATTCTTATTTAAAATTTTTTTACAATTTTTTATACTGAACCCATATTTTCAGAAATTTTCTTGAATCCAAATTGAGCCTACATAGCTCGGCATACTAAACAATACTGTGTGAAAATAGGTCGAATTATTTCTTTGATCTCAATATCGTTTAAACTATAACAGATATCTATTACACATAAGCAACTTTTTATAGAAAATTATAAATCAAATTTGTTTTTAATCAAATTATAATTTCTTTTTCAGAAATGTTCACCCGCGAATTGAAGTACTTTGGATATCCTCCATCTCTTGGAACCCATAGAAAATATAATCTATTCGAAAGCATATTAATAATACCCATTTTATAAAAAATTTTTCATCAATACCAAAGTTACAGAATTAATTTATTAAAAAGCGTCTGATTGCAAGACTAAAGGAATTAAATATGTGTTAAGATGTTTTCTGTCTCACTCCGTATTATTACCATAATTTAAAGAATCCAGACGAAAATATTAGTAGATCATTCAATTATTACCAAAAATTTCATATTTGAAGGGTATTTCAGTTTTAGTTATTTCGTTGCTAGTGTAAATCGCTTGCATGACTCTTATAAAAGTGTTATAATTGATTTTATACAGTGTTTTTTTCTTTGGTGCGTTATTAAATAATTTGTTTGTTTTGTTGAATACAAAAACACCAAAAAAAATATATATAAATATTTCATTTACGATTATTCAATAAATTATTCGATTTACAATTATTCGATTTATTGTATTCTTTTGGATTTTATTCTTTTATAAACATTTTGTTGTTAAATTGTTAATTATGTTGTTTTTGATATTGTTAAGTGATTTTTTGTTGTTGTACTTTTTCATTAATTTAAGTTTAACAATTTTATTTTGTTTAAATAAGGAATTAAATAAATCAATAAACGTAGTTCTCGTACAATTGTGGTGTTCTTGCTGGTATTCACATTTATTTCACATTCTTTGTAGTTCATTTAAAATAATGACTCGATTTTAACTTATTTCCTTATTAGACCTTCTCTTAACAAATATTTTGTTTTTATACCCTCCACCACCACAGGTGATGATGAGGATATGTTAACTTTGTCATTCCGTGTGTAACGCTAATACGGAATCATTTCAGATCTCATAATTTATATGGGATCTGAAATGAATTAAATCAATATCTGAGTCGATTTAGCTATTATCCATCTGTTTATCTGTTATTGGCACGCTCACGTCCACAGTAATTGAACAGCTCAATGAAATTTGGCCTGAGTACTTGTTAAAGTCCAAAAAAGTTTCCTATTTAAAACCAGCAAAAGGAGCTAAGTATATAGACCGATATCTGAGACAACCTCAACATTCAAGCGAAGAACTTTCGTAAAAAAGTCAATTATAAATCGCCAAATTATAATGAAATTTTTCCAAAATGTTAAGTTATATGCAGTTCATTACCATTCCAAAATTATCAATATCTGTTCAGTAGAAATTTTTTAGAGCCAAAAATATAACTCATTAAGTGTTCCTGGGTTAAATTTAAGAAAAACGTTTATATATTGAACATGTTTGTGAGTGTAAGAGTGACATAATGTATTTATTTTTCACACATTTTTAGTGGAGGGTATTGAGTATTCGGCATAGACGAATATATCATTCTTACTTGTTTTATATACGGATACAATACATAAATGAGTATATATATGTATGTTTGTACATATGTATGTTGTTGTTGTGGTTAAGAAATATTATAAATGTGTTTATTTAAATAATTACAAAATCATGAAAGAATTCGTCTCTAATAGAAGAATGTAATAACTTATTTATTACTTTATTGTCGAAACATATTAAAGGTTTTTTTATTGTTTTTCCTTTTTATGTTAAACGTTATTAAAAACATCTTAATTAGCGAAACATTATTTTATGTAAAATATAATGAAGATAAGTTTAGGGTGAAAAAGGCTTAAATCATGGCAAAATTGTTATTTGTAGACCAAAAGTTTACCAATCAAGCTTTATCATCTAAGTATATAAAAGACTAACGTGGTCAACTAGTAATGACTAAAAGCTATAAACATGAAATTTGGGGTTATTTCTCCCCAAATAGATCCACTAAGGGATTTTGTGAAATTGGGGTAAAAAGGATAAATTCGGAAGCCTTATATTTACTTTTTTTAATTAAAATTTAGGAAAAGAAAGAGTAAATACTATAATTTGGTACTTTTTGGATACTCGATGTATGTTTTCACCTGCGCACTGGAGAGTTGAACGGGTTCTAGAAATATTTTCCATATGATCTGATTCCAAATATTTTAAAAGGTTGCCTGAGGCAATTTTCAATGATATTGAAAGCGAAAATCAAAATAAGATTCATTAAAATTAAGATTTTAATGCAGACGATGAAACTTCCGATCTTGAGAAAGAGTTAGAAGTTGATAATGACATAGAAGATTCGCCAAAAAGTGAAGACAATATTGAAGAAGAATTGGAAAATCATGAAACACTCGACTCAAATAGTTTTTTTACGGGAAGGATGGAATAAAGTGATCAAAGTCGCCACCACCTTCCAGAAGATGTTTTGAAATGTACAGGAGGGCCAACAACTGAATACATTTTTGAAACAAACATATTGAAAAGATTTTTTCAAATTTGCAAACACCCAAAACGAAATGTTTTTTTTTTAATATAAATAAAGATTTAGTTAATTAAATTTGAATACGAATTAATTATTACGAATTATGAGAGGACCCAGCTGGGACTTGATATACGTTTTCGCAAGATCATTTTGGTATCCGTAAAAGAAATATGAAATATGAAATTAGAAACTAGAAACTTAAGGGATAAAAAACGTACCTTTAGTTTGTACTTTTCTCATAAATATCCATGAATATGAAACATGGACAAAATGATTTAATTATTTCGTTTAAATCAATTTATATTTATGAATTTTGTCATTTAAACAACCCATTTCAGGAGAAACATTTGTATGGGAGTTTCCTGAAATATTAGACAAACCATAGTTAATTTCAATATGCTTCGTCGTTCGGCCAAAATAATTATGTGTAGCAAACTTCATCGTGATATTTTAGACTGTTCATGACATTTACATGGAAAGCCAGTCAGACAGATAGACCGAATTTGTGGTACTTTTTGGATTCTCTTAAAGTATTTTTTGTGCTATTGGCAATAATTATTAATTTATATATAACCTAAAGGGATTTTATGATACTTTTGCAACTCATCTATGGTACTTTTTTAATTCTTTGACTCATTTAACCTGAAAACTTTAAACAAAGTATACAAAAATAACTTTAAAGGAATGAAAATTATTCGAATGATATGGTACTTTGTGGACCTTCTTCAGGTACTATTTGGTGTTTCCTTAACCGGAACTTAAACTAAAAAATGTAATAATTTTTCTTCGAATAAAATTACTTTTGTTTTTCGAGGTTATGTTAACTAATTTAAAATTTTGCTAAAACATTTATAACTTTTAACACTTCCATTTAAGATTGAGATCTTTATTTCAAAATCCACATTAAATTCATAAAATTGATTAATTGAAAGTAACAAATTTGGAAAAATATGCGTAAATTTGGAATGTTTTATGATCACGAATAAGATAACATTTTAAGTTAAAATGTTATGTTTTTATATTTTTTGTTTTATTTATCGAAATCATCCATTTAATTTTATGACAATTTTATTAATTCTGTAATTTTGGAAATACTTTTTAGAAAATAAAAATTAAAAATCTTCAACATTTTATTATTTTATTTTATTAGAAAGAATTATACGTCCTTATAATTTTTTATAAAAATACACTTATATGTCTAAGATATCTACTATAGTTTAAGAGATATTTTCAATCAGGATTTTTTTAAGTCTAATTTATTTTCATGCCCAATTATTGGTAAGCGTTCCGAAAATGTACGCACTACATTTTTGGAATGCTTTCGTTTAGGAAAGGACAGAATTATGGTGTTTAGAAACCTTACAAAGGAAATACTAAAACACTCAAAACACAGGAAATGGAAAGAGGTGCGGTAAAAAGGCAATTTTTTGTGATGTTAAAAATATTTAGACAGTTCTTACTCATATTACTGGCATGATTTGAGATCAAATAATGTTCACTTTAAAAACGTAATTTCGGCGGTGGTAGTTTTATGGTTTGGACAGCATTTTTTTGCAGTTGGCAAATCTAAATTTGTTTAGCTCAAACAAAAATAAACAGCACTGAATAGCTGGAAAATAGAAGAGCAAGATAATGGTGCGGTATATGTATCAAAGCAGACTAAATCATGGTTAGAAGAAACCTCTGTTTGACTGATTGTTGTTATAACAGCCGTAAAAAGCAAGTTAGTTAGTAATTGTGATTCAGGTTCTGTTTAAACTCCAGGCCAAGAAATTGTGCCACTTCTATAGGATGAGTCCACAAATCTTCTGGACTAAGAGTGGTAGGATTGGATTGGCTTGGTAGTTAAACAAATGTTATGTATTATGTGGCCCTTGGTCACATGCAGGACAAATATTGGGAACGGCATTGTCAATACGGGACCAGTAGGCAAGGAGCCTATTCTCCATCTCAAGTTGTTGTGTCAGAACAACTCTAGAAGACCTCGGCAGATTTCTTTCTAAGTCTACAATGGGAGGTGGGCGGTCTACAAGTTAGACATTCATACAGTAACTTGAAACCGTGGAACTCGTTGTGTATCTGTGAATGTCGTCCAAAGCTGCTATATATGAATTCCGATCTTAAGTATCATGTACATGTCTATGTATGCTTTGGGGATAACTTCAATAAGTTGGACTGGTCATCTTGCCTGACTTAAGCCCATAGGGGAACTCGTTAGGATACATGGTCCACACAGTTTATTCAAATAAAGTTCAAAACGAAATCATAATGACTTTAGCAGAACAAAACCTAATAATAAAGCACGTGCGTCAGGAAACTAATTCCGATCTTCTCACATTGGGATGCACACATTAGTGACATGATGCCAACAGTACTACAGTTACTAATTAAATCTGAAAAAATATTAAAAGGAATATTATTAACTATTTGCTGTCTTAGTCATGAAGCAACTTTAATGATAATTTGATTGTAATAAAAACAAAAGATTTAAGCAACAAACTTATTTACAATTTTTGAAAATTGAAAATATATATTTTTTTAATTTTATTTTATTAAAATACAAAAAAAAATTAAAATATTTATTTCCAATATTACAAATAAATAATTTTTTAAAGTTCTAAATGATTAATAGCATAAAACAAAATTTAAATGGAAAAAACACACACAAACAATCCGAAAAACTAAATAATGATGTGTTGAATGACATGCAAAATACAAGTAGCAACATTTCTGTTTATTTTGTCAGCAAATAAATAATTAAATAAAAAATTAAAATTAAATAAAATATAAAAAAACAACTGTATGAACAAATAAATGTTGCCTCAAGCAACGACATTGGAAATTGTACGCAAGACAACTATTTAATAAGAATTTAAGCAGTTTTTTCTTTAATAAAATGTATAAAATACGAAATCAAACCAAATTAAAAAAAATAATAATTTAAAAAAGCAACTTTTAACAAACAGCGGTAATAATGTATCTATTAGACACGTACTATAGTTGTATTCGGTTTTCAAACATTTTCTGCTGATGTTTCATATTTATTGAGGAAGTTAACATTTAATGGTACTTTAATATCACACAAACACAACAGCAACAACACACATACATGTTAATAATAATAAAAATAAATTTTAATAAACAAAATAATTAAATTAAATTTATTTCATTTAATAATTTTATCTAAAAATGCAAAACAAAATTTTATAAAAAATATATTTGTTTATTTGTTTGTTTATTTGTTTCATATTTATAAATATATGAAAAGAGAATAAATTTTACTGGAATCTACCAAGTTTCGCCTTAGTTTTAATGGATTGTGTGAAATATTTATATAAGTATTTTATTTCATTCGGAAGGGGTAAAGCAAAATTGTTTATTTGATCTAAAATAGCATCTATATAAATACAGTTATCATCATTTGAATATAGAAGGGACAAAATTGTTCTTTATATACGACTACAAACAAAGTCCCAGGTTTTGTGCCAGAAGTACCTAAAATACAAGTACAAAGAAAATATATTTCAAAAATTTAAATTAGTCACATTGTTTCCAAGATAATCAAAGATAATTCTAATTGACCAAGTGGGTAAATTATTTTCCCAAAAGCCCTCGTACTTACATTAAATACATTTACCTTAAGTGATCCTTTGATTTCTTCTTTAAAATAATATAATTTTTATCGGATCCTCATGGAAATTTCACTCTAACAGTTTTTTTAATTCTATACAAAATAAAGCCCAGCTAGCCCAAGAAACAAAGATAAATCATGTTAAGAAATTGGTAAATTGGTATCCCTTGTAGAGAATTATATGGACTATTTGTAAGTACATATTTTTGCAATCAAATCAAAAAGGAAATTTTAGCGAATTTTTAAAAATCATATCAATATTTTGTACAGAACACAGGCAATTTTTTTAGAAAATTTTTCGGTGCCTAATCAAACCAAGAATCATGTTCGAAAATGGGTCAAAATTTTACTTTGGTCTAAAAGAACTGTAACGGATATTCCACATATGTACACTTTTTTAGGGAGAATTGTAAGGATTTAAAAAAACATAAACGAAATTTCCTTATCATATTTGAAGGTCCAAATTCTATTTGCTGGACCAACTAAGAACTTGTGCTTTTACAAATCGATTCATGTGAAATTTTAATTATTTAAAAATTATTTGCAGAGAAAATTCTAAAATTTTGTACAAACTAAATAAAAGAATGATTTAATGAAAAACGATACAATGATTCAAACATGAAATGGACCGACCTTCTCAGATTATAATTTTTTGATTTGCGTTTTATATAAGAAATATCATTTAATATTATTTCTCTCATCTATATGAAAGTATTATTTCATTTAAGACGATTTGCAGGCTTGGGGGTTATATTAAGGCTATAGGAACTAATGAACCGATCTCATTGTGTAAATCTCAAATATATAAAATAATAAGTTTAAAACTTTATTACGGATGGGGATTTGTTTGGGAGTTACCTGAAATATTGAACCGAACATAATGAAATATTGAAACAAAAATAATGATATGTACCGAATTTATCAAAATATCTTTAAGTTGCATAAAAATATAGGGGCATAAGTCCTGTGACACAATTACCCCACATGAAGCACATTTTAATTATAAACTATCAATAGAACGATTGCAGGGCGAGTTTTAAAATGTTGTCCCATATTTCATTGAACTGCTTAACTGAAGACATATGACAGATACGGCCAGGGGAGGGAGTGTTCCCCCTATAGGAAGCAAATGTTATTTGACAAATATCTTAAAACAATTTCCTAAAATTATCTATAATTTAGAGCCACTCACAAACTGAAATAAATGCTTTACTGAAAAATGTACGCCAGCAGTAAAGCATGCCGAGTATTTGCTAGTATATATATATAAATGTTGTATGTGTACGAACTACAATTTTAATAATTTTGCAAGTCACCTTTAACTTTAATTCAACTAAAATTAAAAACTATTCCAAAATAAATTACAAAATATTATTTTAATTTATTATTGAAGAATGAAAAACATGTATTTATTAACGTGAACATAATTTGTTTGTCTGATTTTATTTAACTATATTTGGTTAACCACGTTACATGTATAAAATGTTTGTTTGTTTGTTTCTTCATTCCTCAAATAATCGTAAATTTTACAAAAGTTTTATAACATTTCATACGTTTTAAATAAATTCATTCATTAATTTCTTCATTCATATTTCGTATATATTTTGACAAACTTTAAATTGATTTGTTTTCTTCGGAAATTGATGGGTCTGTGAAATTTAACTATAATAAATTATTTCTATAAAATCATAAGTTTTATGAAAAACCTTCATGGTCCCAGATTATGAACAAAAACATTATTTTAATCTTTATTTTAATAATTGAATTCATGTTCGTTTTTTATTTTTCTAATATTTTTGTGACCTTTTTCCCACAACTTTTGAAATGAATCAGATTTGTCAGATAAGTGAAATAAATGTGAATATTTTGTATTGAATATTTCAACGAAAAACTTGTATTACGTCTTTAGTGATTTATTATATTAATCGTTTAATTACTTTCACAATTTTTCAAATTTGAATTAATTACATTTTTACTTCCCCTACGCAGAAAATGTGTCATTAAATATTTTAATGGCGAAATGAAAAATCTTTTTGCAACTTTTCAATTTCAATTCTATAGAATCATGATATAAAATTCTTATATATATATATATATATATATATATATATATATATATATATATATATATATATATATATATATATATATATATATATATATATATATATATATATATATATATATATATATATATATATATATATATATATATATTATATTAATAATATTGAATGAATAAAAACTTTGTACAATTTAAAAAATTCCAAGTCCAATTACAATTCAAATCAAAACCTAAATAATTTATAAGATTTTCAAATATTCATTTTAAAAACATCTGATTTGAATATAACGGTTCTTTAAATATCTCATTTGTTAACATTATTCGAAACACCCTGTTTAATTACGAAATTTCTCTGACAGTTACTTTACATATTTTTCTTTGTTTTGTTTTCATGACATTTGTAAACACACACCAACACGCACTCACACATTGTTATTTAGTGTGTTTGTTCTTTTTCAATTGAATTCCAAAACGAAAACACATGTGCTTCCACAGTTCGAAAACAAAATCATTGAATATTTTTAATAAAAATTCTTAAAAAATACAGAAAATTATAAAAAAGTAAAACGAATAATGGCGGATCATGTGTTTCATAGGCCTGGGCCTTTAAAACAGGCCAATAAGTCTCACAAAACCGGTAGACATCGTTCGAAAGGTGCCATCGACAATGCCCTCAAAGGTGAGTAGGATAAAATTTATTAGTTCCATATCAAGAATTATAAAATTAATTAATAAAAATTTTCAATTATTTTTCACAGGCAAAGTTTCGAATACGGCAGTGAGTCATAAGCACAAGCAAATACAACGCAAGGAACAAAGACGCAATCAAATGAATCAGGTAATTGTGCTATTATGGAATCCACTTTTGGGTACGAATTTGTTTATGTAAATTTTCTGCATTTTAGCTACGGAAAAATAAACGTGAAGAGGCTTTGGCCTTAAAACGTCAATTGGGTGGTCAGAATACAGCTCCTTTTTTGGTGTGCATATTACCCATGCACTTGCAAGTGGATCCTCATTCAGCTTTGAGCATTTTGGAGTGTTGCGATGAAGAAGCAGTTGTTGAACGTACTGGCTCCGGTGTGACTTACATTAATTTGCCACGTTTTAAGCAAAGATTTGCTTTTGTTATACCTCCTGTGGGTAGAGGCAATGAATTGGCTGTTTTGGATTATTTAAAGGTGTGCGATACAACTTTAATGTTAACCTCAGCTGCAATGGGCGAAGATGATGTTTTCGACAAATGGGGTCATCGTATCTATAATATGATCTCGGCACAAAGTATACCCACTCCTATAGTGGCTTTAATGGATTTGGAATCCTTAAATCCTAAACGCCGCTCTGGAGCTAAGGCAGCAGCCCAAAAATTCATCTCAAAATTGTTACCTAAGGAGAAGGTTATGCAATTGGATACAAATTCAGAAGGTAAAGAAAAATTTACAAAATTCATCTTTACGCTGAATTAATCCCAATTATTCAAACCCTTTTAAGGTCTCAATGTTATGCGTCGCATTGGTGGTCAAAAGAAAAATATCATTCACAATCGTAACAATCGTCCTCATCTCTTTGGTGATCATGTAGAATTTATACCAAATCCTAATCCTTCGGAAGATGAAGGATTATTAAAAGTAACTGGTTTCTTGCGTGGCACACCCTTAGATGTCAATGGTTTGGTCCACATTGCTGGTTTGGGTGATTTTCAAATGTCACAAATTGATGCCCCTCAAGATCCTTACAAATTAGACAAATCACGTAATCAGGAAATGTTACGAGAAGTGCGTATTGTTGCTAAAGCTGATCCCAATAGACAAACCTCTTTACAATCTGAAAATATTCCCGATCCAATGGATGCTGAACAAACTTGGCCCACGGAAGATGAAATTGAACAATCCCAATTGGAAACTAAAAAAATAAAATTAATCAAACGTGTACCCAAAGGTTACAGTGCTTATCAGGCTGCTTGGATTCCGGATGTTGAAGAAGTGGAGGTAAAAGATAATGAAAATGAGGATGAAGATATGGATGATGATGATGAGGAGGATGACGAGAGCGAAGATGATGAAGATGAATTTATGTCCTGTGAAAATAAATCATTTGATGGTGAATACGAGAAGCATGATTCTGACACTGAGGAATTTGTTGATACAGCTTCCGTATCGGATGCAGCCATGAATGATGAAAAGTATGATTTACAAATGGATTTCCAAGAGGAACGTGAAACAATGAAGAAAATCAAAGAAGCACGTATAGACCAAATGTGGCCAGATGAAATCGACACACCTTTGGATATACCCGCCCGTACAAGATTCCAAAAGTTTAGAGGTTTGGAGTCATTTAGGTAAATTAGAATAAATTATAAAATTAAAAATACTGTTTAACGTAGAAATGATAATTTATTTTTGACAGAACTTCTCCTTGGGATCCTAAAGAAAATCTGCCTAGTGATTACGCACGCATTTATCAGTTTCAGAATTTCGATCGTACGAAACGACGCATCATCAATGAAGCCAAAGAAATCGATGGTGCTGTGGTAAGTTCACTAATTTAGAAATTAATATTATGAAATAATACATTAATCATTATAGCCCGGATGGTACATTACCATACATGTTGCCAATGTGCCCGCCAGCAAATGGTCAGCCTTCAAATCAGCTCAACAAACTGATAATGTAATACTTTATGGTCTATTGCCACATGAACATCAAATGTCTGTTATGAATGTGGTTCTGAAAAGTATGCCCGATACGGAAGTACCCATAAAATCGAAAGAAAGACTTATAATACAATGTGGCTATAGAAGATTTGTAGTTAACCCTATATTTAGTCAACACACCAATGGTGATAAGCATAAGGTTTGTCAAAACGCTTTAATTGTGTGTTCCAAAATAATTACTTGTATATTTTTTATTACAGTTTGAACGTTACTTTAGACCTCAAACCACAGTTTGTGCCACCTTTTATGCACCCATACAATTTTCTCCTGCACCCGTATTGGCCTTTAAAACTAACCCAGACTCTACGTTGACAATGGTGGCAAGAGGATGTTTGTTATCGTGCAATCCTGACCGAATTATTTTGAAACGTGTAGTATTGAGTGGTCATCCCATGCGCATTAATCGTAAATCTGCTACTATACGTTACATGTTCTTTAACAAGGAAGATGTTGAATACTTTAAACCGGTCAAACTACGCACCAAATGTGGTCGTTTGGGTCATATTAAGGAATCTTTGGGTACTCATGGTCACATGAAGTGTTACTTTGATGGTCAATTGCGTTCATATGATACAGTCTTTATGTATCTCTTTAAACGTGTCTACCCCAAATGGACATATGATGATTGTCTCATAACCTGTGAGGATGATGAAAAAAGCGTTGAAGCCATGCAGGAGTGAATGCTTTTCTTAAAAATAGCTAATAATATTTTAGAGAGTTAAAACAAAGTAAACATTTACAATTTTGTAGAATTTGTGTATAAATTAAACAACATTTTTATTGTTGTTAATAAAAATCAGAAAAAAAGAGGAAAATCAAAACTTATTTATCTAAATTTAAAACAAGAACAAAAAATAATAAATGTTTTTAGTCTCTTTTAATCATCTTCTACAGCTTCCATTTGTGTAAAAATGAATTAATAATTTTTGCCACCTTTTCTGGTTCATTAAGGTGGACGTGATGTGTACCTTCCACTTCATGGTATTCAAATTTAGGATTACGTTTTAAAATACTTAATACCTCTTCAAAATACTCCTTTTTCTCATAGTAGGGAGCTTGTAAAGCTTTAATAAACAAATGAGGACAAGTGATGCGTTTGGCCATTTGAACGGGTACATCTTGAGAAAATGCATAAAACAAAGAAGTTTTTAAACGGTTATCTCTCGAGAAATAGTATTTATGGGGCTCATGTTCGGAGGGTTTAATGTTGCGTTGTAGTAAAAATTTACAAGTTTCCACATCCACTGACTTATCAGTGCCTGTATGTAATCTTTCTACCAATTGATCCCATTCATAGCAAGGTGGTTCTGTTTTATCGCGTATCCTTCGCTCCACTTTCAAACCACCCTCAATACGTTCGGCATAATTTTCGATTATTTTATTGGCGGATCTTGTTAAAGGCTTTAAAACATCTAGACCAATTAACATATCAACTTTGTCAGGCAATAAGGCAGTGAAGACAAATGAATTGATTGAACTCATTGAGTGTCCCATTAGCGAAATCTTGTCCCATTTAAATTCTTCCATTATACGCCTTATTAGAGTAACATAGTCTAATGAATGGTATTGCATGCCTTCGGGCAACCAAGAGGAAAAACCATGTCCCGGCATATCTAAAGCTAAAAATGACATATTGGCAGGTAAATAAGGAGCCAAAGTATCAAAGGTACCGGCATTATCTTGCCACCCATGAAGACCAACTAAAGGACGCTCATGTTTAGGTCCATACCATTTTCCAGCTATATGACCCCATGGTACTGGTATTTGTATCTCTTCAAACTGGAATTTAAAAAATACTATTAAATCATTACTTCTACAAATAGATTTTTAACTTACATGTTTTGTGTGAAATTGCTTAATTTTATGTTCAGTATTTGTCGAAGTAAATGAACTATTTCTTAACTGCTGATTAATACTCTTCAAGATGCGTAAAAGTTGAGTTCTATTGTGGCTGGACATTTTGTTAAATCTAAAAATAATTTAGAAAAATCAGATACATTGCAGCATTAAAAGTTGTTTCTCAATCGTTTATAATAAAAAATTATGGATTTTTCATATCAGATGACTCGTAAATAATTGTAAAATATTACGACATGTGGTGAAAAAAATATCAATACGGTTTAAAATCCTAAACATAGGTGTGTTCTCTGGCAACCTACTTTATTTCTCTTTACACGCCATCTACATCAATTAAAAATTATAATTAAGAAAACCATTAAGAAACAAAGTATTCCGTAGTACGTCATGTATGGTAATATCATTTCAGCAACATACAATCATGAATAAACTAAAATCATGAAGGAATTCGAATGAACATTAAATGGTACAAGTGCAATAAAGTTGTAGAAAAATATCCACCTGCATTTTCTAATAGTGAGAGGAGGTTGTCCAAGTAAAACCTTTCAGTACTTGTAAAAACCAATTTAAACAGTAACTTCAACTAGGAATTATTTCTTCAAGGCGCTTTAAACAAAATCCACACAACACTCTTCACCACCAGGACTAAAGAGATAAACACAAATTTTGACGTTATAGACAATGGAATGCAAATTCCGATCGTTACTAGATAGATAGCCTATTCACGTCTTCAGCACTACCCGACAGTAATTAGGGTATGGATAAAGAAGCCTTATTACCTATTTTTAAAACGATTGGCCGTTCAGTAATAAATTATGCTGCTTAATAATCCTATAGGAAAATTAACATCATGTGAGATGTATCCTAAGTGGCGCCACAATTCGAACAAGAATTCCTCATTGTGACTTTGGAATCAGAGAAAAAGTCACTTTCCCGTGGCCCTTTCTCATCGCCAATCAGTGATTCATTTTAAAAACATACAAGCTTTAACTTAATAAAAAAAGTAGTCATTCGCTTATATCGCTTATTTGATCAGGGTAGTTGTAATTCATAACTTTAAGAATTTATGAAAGAAAAACTAAAAAAATCATTGCACAACTGAAATACTTCATAATTGCAAGCAATAATCAATATTTTATTTAGTCGAACAATTTTCTTAATTAATAACAGTAAATAAACCTGCATACTTACTTTAATTAATGTATAATTGAATTACAGTGGACGTGTAGTAGTACAAATAATAGTACGAATATTGTTATTTATAAGATTTTTTTATTTACGTATGATAGAAAGAATGATGTAAAAACGCAATAATAATTTTTACATCATTCTTTCGCGGCAAGTAAATCGATGCAAAAAAAAGATAATTTCTTTACAAGAAAAATTAACAATTATAGCGGATCATGAAATAAAAACATCGTTGTTTGAAATTTGAAAAATTTATTAATATATGTATTAATAAAGATATTCAATATTTATATGTTTGACTTGTTTATTTTTGATTCATTTTTATAATAATTTAAATTTTTGAAATAATAGAAAATTTAAAAAGTTCAAATAGCAAATAATATTATTTAATATTTTAACAAACATAATCATAAAAAGTCTGCCCCGCTTGTTCTTTCTATACAAGTTATGAAGAGTTTATATTAAGTTTGTCATTCCGTGTGTTACGCTAATTAGAAATCACCTCAAAACCTAAGTCGATTCAGCTATGTCTGTCTATCTGACACGCTATATATCAAATTTGCAGAGTTCCATGAAATTTATAAGTGTTCGCGATAGTTCTGAGAAATATCATATTTAAAACCAGCAAAATCGGTTCAGTAGTGTAAAAGATATAGACCAATAACTGATGCAGACTTTAAGTTCAATCGATGAACTTCCATAAATATGTCTGTTATAAGTCGTTAAATTGAAATGAAATTTCGTCATAATATTAAGTTAAGTGAACTTTATTACTTTTACAAAATTATCAAAATCCGTTCAGTAGAAGAAAGTAATAGAAAAAATTTAGCTAATTTTATAACACATTAAGTTTCTGTATTATATTTAAGATAAATCTTTATTAATGTATACGTTTGTGAGTATATGTGTATGTATATGTATATCTACGGAACCAAAAGTATTAAATTCACACGAATTTGTAGTGGAGGGTAATGAAGATTCGGCATAGCCGAATATAGCATTTTTACTTGTTTTTTATTTACCCATGTGAGTCCATTATCACCATGTTATCAGTAAATAAAAAAATTATTTTGCAAATCACCAGATAACACCAAATTGTTACACTTGTTTTATTGTTAATATAATAAATTTAATTTCTATACTCACACTTTTATTAATGACTCCCTAAAATAATTATTTTTCTTTTCAAATAAATTATCTAACAAAACAATTTTTTCACATATAAACAATTCGTTGTTTTAGTAAAAATCTCGTTTGTAAATTTTTCACAATTATGAAATTAATATTTGACGTCACCAATGTTTCATCTATTGTTGTTATTGTTATATTAAGGAACTAATATGTATTAAAGATACCTTGGCAATGACTCGATGTTTTTACCAATATATCTTTAACTGGACTTTGCTTACATAGACTATAAACATTCAACAAAATTTCTTTTTAACTTTGTTTCACGTTAAAACATTTTTTGTTAAAAAATTATAAACAAACCACCAGTCAGCCAGCCACTTGGAAGAACATTTTCTAAATATTAAGAAACATTGTAGAAAACAAAATAAGAAAATGTCAGTTTTACAAAAACAAAATTTATGTGTAATGTCAAAACGTGATAGTATAATAAGGTAAGCATATACAGACAGCTGATTTTGCGATAAGAAGTATTTTTATACTCTTCATCACCAGAAGTTGTGAAGAGGGTGTTTTTATTTGTCATACAGTGTGTAACGATTCTAGCTGTGTTCGTCTGACTTTTTTGCACATGTTATAATCCTGAGAATTTTTTTTATTTAAAACCAACAAAATCGGTTTAGTACATTAAAAAATATGGACCGATATCTGAGGCAACCTCTAAGTTCAAGCGAAGAACATTCGTAAAATTGTCAATTATAAATCGTCCAATTAGAATATTGGGTTATGTGTACTTTATTTCAATTCAAAAAATCGGCTCAATAGATAAAAAGTTATAGCCAAAATTATAACTAATTTTATGACTAATTACGGGTCCTTGTGCTATATTTAAGAAAAACGTTTAAATATTGTATACGTTTGTGAGTGTGTATGTACGAAATATAACGTATTATTTCACACAAGCGTTTATGGTGGAGGTAATTATAGATCCGACATAGCCGAATATAGCACGCTTATCTATTTCTTTTAACTTTATATTATACGTTTTGAATTACATTTAATTAAATGATTAACTTAAATCAAGATCGCTACGCTGTTTAATTCAAAAAAAATTTAATATTATAAAAGCATTTCGCACAATAAAATTAAATCCAACTACAATATTTTCTGCTCTCTGATATTTTTCGAAATATGGGTTCCCAAAGTTTGTATTTAAAGATTCATCTTTCTCCACTGAAAGTTAATATATATTAACCATATGGGCATCATGTTAAAGGTCTGAGAGAGATATTTTTAATGAAATAAAAAAGGCATCACTTTTTTAACGCATACCAATTTTATAATTTTTTATCATTACTTTTTTACGGTATTCTCATTCATATCAAAATTTATAGAAATTACTTCATGTTATGTTACCCATATCATACAAGAATTAAAAATTAGTTATTGGTACTATTGTAAAAAATCATAGTAAAAATAGTCATAGTCCTTAATTTGTTCCTATTGCTTTTTTATTAAAACTTTCAATCTAAGTATTATTTGATATTTTTTATCAAGTTACTTACAAAAACCAACTTGGTCCTATAAAAATTTGGCAAGCATTAATAGGTATGCCGTCAAATAATTTCCAATGTTACTAAACAGTATCGATAAAACTTGTTCGTTGATATAAAACCTCAGGTGGAAGAATGGTTCTTATGATGCTTCTAAAGCATTTTAAAAAGAGCTCTCAACACATCTGGTAGGAAAGCAGTCCTCGGACTATTTGGAACGATAAGTTAAAGGTGATGCAGCTTAAAAGACATACAAGTCTCAAAAAGTTCCTGACAGGAATGCTGCTTTCTTTAATAGGACTTCATAATATGTCCACTTATTTTTGGGATGACTTGGTAAACAAGACCTTGGCGGTAAACAAGACCTTGAGTAGTACAGGGACAATAATGTGGTGTTTGTACCAAGAGAGTAAAATCCCTCAAAGTGACCGGAGCTAAGTACAGTGGAGTTATATTGGACTCTTGTTAAAAGAGTTTTCAATTCTTCTTTAACAAGAGTCCAATACACACAGAAAATGTGTCCAAAAGTGAGGTGGATTTTAAACGAAGATGGACCTATTCGAGCAGAGTGATAACAAGTTCTATTAAAACGGTAGTGAAAGGGTTTTGCTAGTGATTAAAGCTACAAAGTATTTTTGTCAACATAAATGGATCTCACTACTTAATATTTAAAAAATATTTTGTTTAATGATAAAATTGTAAAAAATGCGTCTTCCCGTATTAAATTGCATTTGGTAATTTTAAGCACTGATTTCAGAGACTGATTTTTTGGAATACCATCGGTAAAATTATATTTTTTGTTCAAATAGTTGACTGTACTGTTGTTCGAAAATAACGTTTTTTTAATATAAATAACATAAATTGGTGTTGGCAATTCTGTGTTTTTATATTGACATTGGAAAAAAGAGAATAGAGTCCAATACCGATTCTAATAAAAAAATACGTTATGTTTTGAAAGATCAATAAAACCGACATTTTTAATTCTAATAATTTAAGCTTAATTCACTTAAAAGTTCAAAATGACGATTTTAAACAAAAATTAAATATATTACGTCAATAATCGGTACATACCGAATATATGATACTTGCATACTGTCGCAGTCATGAAAAATTATGGACCCACCCCCGTAAAGATTGTGTTTGTATAAATTATTTAAATATATTTATAGGGAATTATGTCGTTTGAGATGATTTTTGAAAGTTGGAGTTATATGAGTACTCTACGAATTTATGTACCGATCATAATATTCGTGAGTTTTAAAAGTAATTGTCAATTACTATCTGAAAATAATATTTACGCTATTTACGTAATTATTATGAAATAATAAAATGAAAACCATGATTGAGACTGTAAAAACCCAATTTCTAGATTTAATGGAATAAATGAAAACTCTAAAGGAAATTTGTATTTAGTTTCAAAAGTCATTTGGAATATTAATACAAACAATATTCTGGCAACTTTGAATTTGACATTAAGTTTTTGAAAACAATATGGCGATATATTCTGCGCAGATGAGAGATATACAATGAGTGACGTACAACAAAGCTGCGCTGCCAGCATCGCTCGAAGCTTTGTTCGACGTCAAGCACTAGCAACAGAGCTTATATCAAATATATGAGATGCTTGATGGAAACAAATTGCCAGGGCTTCAAATTGCTTCAAACCCATAAGAAATATATACGATGTTGCTTAAAACGATTTGATACGTTCTGCCGAGAGAATCTGCTCACTGTGCTGCAATTTGCAAGCTGAGAAAAAATACGAATTTTATATTTTTCTTGTTATAAAAATTGACTACAGTTTGTGAGAAATAAAAATCGAGGAAAGTTTAATCAAATTGTGCAAAATTTTAAAATAAAGTGTAATAATATGAATTGAAGAAGAAAAACAAGTAATAAAAAAACAAAACACGAAATTAAATTAAAATCATTTCGAAAAAAGAAAATAAGCAATAAAATATAGAAAAATAAAATGGTAGAGAATTTTAAATAAATTTAAAATCGAAAAAAAAGTTGAAAATAAAAAATCTAAAGAAGAGAATAAAAATTGAAATAAGCAACACTTTCCCCTTCTCTGACAGAATACGGTTGACAGAAATACAGGCAATCAGGCAGGACAATTCCGAAGGAATTTTGTTATAAAAATAAGAAGAGGAAAAGTGGTGTAGCAAAATGCCGTTATTTGGCAAAAAGGATTCGGCCAAGAAAAGTAAGGCCAAGGATATAAAAGAGTTAAACAAAACAATACCAATAGAGGAGAAATATAATTTACATGGACTTTTGGGTACGGGGGCATTCTCAGAGGTACGTTTAGCGGAGAGTAAAGACGAACCTGGCAAACACTATGCGGTAAAAATAATCGATAAGAAGGCACTGAAGGGCAAAGAGGAATCATTAGAAAATGAAATACGTGTATTGCGAAGATTTAGTGCCAATCATCAGAATGATAATGCCGCAGCTGCCACAGATTCTCAGTCTGGTGGTAACAGATTAACACATCCGAATATAGTTCAACTATATGAGACGTATGAGGATAAAGCAAAAATATATCTGGTCATGGAACTGGTGACCGGTGGTGAATTGTTCGATCGTATTGTGGAAAAGGGTTCCTATACAGAAAAGGATGCCTCAGATTTAATACGACAAATATTGGAAGCCGTAGACTATATGCATGAACAAGGTGTAGTGCATAGAGATTTGAAGCCTGAAAATTTACTCTTCTACAGTCCTGATGACGATAGTAAGATTATGATAAGTGATTTTGGTCTCTCGAAAATGGAAGATTCTGGTATTATGGCTACAGCCTGTGGTACCCCCGGTTATGTGGCTCCTGAAGTTTTGGCCCAGAAACCATACGGAAAAGCTGTTGATATTTGGAGTATAGGTGTCATTTCATACATTCTCCTCTGTGGTTATCCGCCATTCTATGATGAGAATGATGCCAATTTGTTTGCCCAAATCTTAAAAGGTGAATTTGAATTTGATTCACCCTATTGGGATGAAATCAGCGATTCAGCTAAGGATTTCATACGTCACTTAATGTGTGTAAATGTTGAGAAACGTTTTACATGTAAACAAGCTTTAGCACACCCTTGGATCTCTGGCAATGCAGCCGGTAATAAAAACATTCATGCCACGGTTTCAGAACAACTCAAAAAGAATTTTGCCAAATCACGATGGAAGCAAGCCTATTTGGCCGCCACCGTTATCCGACAAATGCAACGTTTGGCTCTAGGCAGTAGTGAGGGCAGCAGAAGTAATCTTTTAAAGGATGGAAAAAACAACACTAGTTCACAAACAGCAACAAATACCGAAGGTGATTCAACAACTAGTGCAGGAGCAGGCAGTGAGGATGCTAGTAATACTGGTGGTGCTACGATTAATGATAATACGACGTCGTCATCATCATCGAAAGCTGCTGAGTTTCAAAACCAAAGAATCTCATCACAAAATTCTAATGCATCTTGCCTAAATGGTAGTGGTCAGAGGAACAATTAAATTAGTGGTAAATGGTATTAAAAATAAAAAAAAAACAAAAACAAAAAACTAACAACAAAAAGTGATGTGAAACAAAAAAAATTAGGAAAATCAAATCGAATTAAATTTTTTTTCTTTTTTCATAAATTGAATACTGCACATTAAAAAAAAAATATATGATGAAAAACTAAAAAAAAAACCGAGAATCGTATTAAGGGCTTAAAAAACGTATACAATTCATTATGAATCAGTGTTAAAGATCAATACAAGGTTAAGTGAGCAACTTGTTTTTATATATTTTTCTTGCTTTTAAAGCTTGTTTTTTAACTTCACATAGATTTTCTTTAAATTAAGACTAATTTTAAATGTCTGCATTTATTAATGGAACTATTTAACAGTTTTCTTAACAAATATGTATAAACGAATTTTTATGAAATAATAATGCATATTAATAATTTTACTATATATTGAAGCACTATTAAAGTTGTTTCTACATACATTAAGGAAAAATGAGGTTTAATTAAAAATATATATTTCGGCCATTCGGAATAAGACATTAAAAAAATCTCATTTTAGTACACAAATTGCTTAGAAATAAAGACCTTAGGATGCTTATGAGCGTGGAGAATTATCTAAATGAATACGCTGGCTTCTTTATAAAGACATAACGACTGTCGTTTCGAATGCAAAATTGTTTTAACTTTACTTACTTTTAGTTTCTCCTCTGAAGAAAGAGATCGGTTTTATGTTTATGAATATTTTAATACATAAATATTTAAAGACTTGTTAAAAACAAACACTTAACTGTCTGAACGGGAAGATCTGCTTTATAATTAAAGTTCAACATGAGGAAAATGCAACAAAATCAATATTTTCTTTTTCTATTTTTTTAATTGTCAAATTTACCAATTTTAGTCCGAAATCATTGTGCTTCTTTTCACAAGTTAAGAATAAAATCTAAATGTCTTTAAAGAGGAAAAAAGGCTTATGGTTAAAATTTGATAGGCTTTCATCAATATTAATATTTAAAGTTTGCTATTTTTGGAGTTTAAAGTCTATATCGTTTGACTTGTTTTATATCTCGTCACTTGCATACATCATTTTAAAATGTCATTAAAAAGGATCTTCAAGTTTTAAAATTCAAATCGATTAAATAAATTGAAATATTATATGTTCTTATCTCAAAAACTAACAGAGCAGAATACTATTTTAATAATAAAACTCAAAAGGTCAAAGATCTTGTATTATTCCGATTATGCAATTAATTAAAATTTATGATTAATTAATTTGTTTACTATTTGATTAATTACAGTTTTGATTATCCAAATTTATAATTTAAAAATCAATTATTCAGAAACTTAAATAATTTATTTCTGAATAACTAAATAATCTATATTTGTTTTTCAAATATTAAAATAAAATTTCTATATATTTAATATATTTTTGATTGATTAATCTATATATTGATTTTAAACTTCATAAACAATTAAAAAAAAAAAAACAATTTTTTTCTGAAATTTTTCGTTATAATTTTTAAACTTTCATTAATTGTTCGGTATTTTTTAAAATAAATATTAGGATTTATATAAGTGACTTCAAAATAAATTTTGGTTATTGTTGGTGAAAAAATAATTGAAAAAATTAACAAATTTTTAAAAATGAAAATTCATTTTTCCTTTTTTACATATTTTTATTCAGATATAAATAAAATTCTAAGAAATAACACTTTTCGATTAATCGACCATTAAGAACCAATTTCAGTATAAAGTGCTCAGCAGACATCTTATTTGGGTCCCCATGTAATTAATACCTTTGTGTTCTCCTTAAAAAACCATCAACTGCTATTTAGCGGTTTACATGAAAAATTCCCAAAACTTACCAGAATCTAGGAGTAAAGAAAGTAGTGATCTCAGATTTACATTACAAGTTCTCTAAGTGCCGAGGTAATACAGTATATAAAAAACTGCGTTTTCCTCTAGTTTGTCATGACAACGGGGACTAAAGATATTATGGACACGACATTTATAATGCTAATTTTTGGCATATTCGACATAAATACATCTTACTTGAAATGGATTATGTTGGGTCAGTAATATATTAAAAATTATTTATAAAAAATTCATTCCGATATTATTTTGTATAAAACACATGTTCTAAAACTCAGCGTTATCGTAATTCCATGTCGATTCAAAAATTCACATTCCATATTTAAATATCTTAAAAATTTTACCATAATTTCACAAGATTTTAAAAATCTTTTATTTTTATTATATTCCAAGAAAATCCCAATGTTGGCTTTCATTTAAGGCATATCTTAATATATTGTTTTTAGAGTCAGTTTTTTGTTTTAACAACTCAGTTTTAATTACGATTTAATAAAGATTACTTAACGAATTTATTTTTTATAAACATTTTTGTTTTTAATTATTATTATACAAATATTTTGTTATTTTCTATAGTTGTTAACTACAATTTTCTATTTAAGTTATATATCATTAAATAATAACACATTTTTTAATATTAAGAAAATCATTTAAAAATCCATTAATAGTTGCAATATTTACAGTCAAGCTTAAGTCATAAAATGAGTATAAATTACAGAAATATTCTGCTTATCGCCAAGTGTGAACATTACTCGTTCATCGTTTTTTTTTTGTTTTCTTATTTAAAAGTAATAATATTAATATATTTATTATTTTAAATTTTTCTATCTTTTTATTGCAAATGCATTTTTTGAACACTTAATCTGTAATTGCTATTGATCTTTAACCCTGATTTTTTATTAAATAAATTTTAACTATTTGCAAAATAAAAAATATAAAATAAAATATATATAATAACGTAAAACAGGAGAGCAGACGCATATTTAATCCATGACAAAAAGAATAAATAACAAATAATAAAAAAATAATTATATAAATATTGCACCTGCTTGTACTCTTACATATTTAATGATATAACAAATATATAACAACTACAACCTATAATTATCTTTTTCTTACATACGTATACAGTCCCAAAGAAAACTATTGGAACATCAAGAATTTTATGTTTTATCTTAATTATTTTGGTACTTTTCTCTGATTCCGTAATGTCCAATACAAAATATCGAAAACGAAATATTTTTCTTAAGTCAACGATCCTAAACATGCAACCCATGATATATATGTGTAGTTCATTTACAATGTGGGTCATGATCTATTGCACCCACCACAGTCTTCAGACCTCAATCATTTGAGCATTTGTGGGAAGAACTGGACACAAGGGTCAAGAAGCGACCTATTTCAAATAAATCTAATATTCAAAAGGCGTTAAAGGGAGGAAGTTACAAAAAATTCAGTTCATTCATTGCCAAAACGTTTGGATGAAAAGCCAAAAAGCTTACCAACTTAGTACTGAAAAATAACATCCATATGGTGTATAATATTTTTTATTAGGTGTCCCAATACTTTTGTTCAAAAAATTCGAGTTATTATGATTTTAAATGCATTTTAATAAATTAAAAAAAACATAATTGAGTTATTTACTACATGGGTAAAAGTAATTCCAAAAGCATTTCTTTATTCGTGTGAAAAACAGTTAAAAATTTATAATTAAGAATAATTCAACTTGCTGTGCCAATAGTTTTGTTCGGGACTGTACATTAAATTTATATTAAAAATAACAGTAAAACTACTACAACAAAATTTAAAATTTAATTGTTATAACAAAAAATATATATTGACAATTATACATATTAAAAAAGCATAATTTATAACTAAAAGGAAATTAATCAGCATAAACTCTCTTTCTGAAATAAAAATAAATATATTAATTAAAAAAATAAAATTGCAAAATGAATACACAAACTAAAAATAATGAAAAATTAAATTATACATTATTATATATATACACACACAGTTATATACTAAATACCACTTATATACTTAAAATTCTAAAAAGAAAAACAAAAAACATTTTTTATAACTCTGCTTAAAGTAAAATAAAAAAATAACTTTAAAAAGTAAATCTCATATATTTAAATTTAAGCTGAAAAAAATATTACTTTTAATTAAATTAAATTTTTATTATTATTATTTTTTGTAATTTAATCTAAAAAAGGAATGAAACATTCTCTCTCTAAACTCTAAACTTTAATAATGCTCTCTCTCTTAATCTCTCTATTTCTATGTTAAATGAAATACTTAATTATTGTACTTATATTTATAGGATCTTTTTTTAATAACTACTTAGTAGTCTATCTAAAGATTGAATTAAAAGAATGATGTTAAAGCATGAAATATAAAACTAAAATATTGAATATTAAAATAAAATTATAATTGAAAAAAATATATATTAAATGAAATAAGTAAAATCTTTATTTAAATATTTATACTAAGAAACTGTTTACACGGGCCAAATAATTTTTTTTCTAAAGGGGCGGTTATTTATTGTAAGCGATTAATTTAAATAAATAATTCATTGAAATTTAAAACAACTTAATAAGATACTTAAATTTACTGTTATAAAATTTATTATAAACATTTTGTTTAGAATTATTATATGTTAAATTTATATATGTGAATATGTTAGTGTAATGATTCTATATTGTTAATTTTTTGAAGACATACAGAGAGTCTATTAAAATATATGTTGCCTTAACAATTTGAGATAAAATTCGTGAACCAAAAATTATTTAAAAATTGCTTAATACTAATAAGTTCATATAGAATCGTTTATTGTTTTTGGGAAATAATGATTAAAGTAATTATTCATCAGTTTTTTTTTTTATTTTCATAACTGTATTGTGATCTATGATTAATGCCGCTAAGTTATTACCATAACAACCTTTTTTCTCCTTCGTTCAAATGCAAAATGCAACTGTAACGGGCTGTATACAAATGTCCTCAATACAACATTTACATTAGGAGACAAAGATCTTACCAGTTAAGGAATACAATGAAATGCCCCACCAAGGTATGTTAGAAAAGATCTTCGAATATGTGAACAGAGCGTACATAGGTATGTGCATGTATGTGCAACATTGAACAACATTCATAGAAAAGCTACGAAGTCAACTGTTTCAAGTTACCGTATGAATGTCATATTTGGTGGTCGCCCTCCTCCCATTGCAGACTTAAAAAAAATATGCCGAGGTCCACAATGTCTATTTGTCTCATATTGACAACGTTGTCCCCAATATTTGTTCTACATGTGGCCAAGACCACATGATACACAACATTTACTCTTGGTCCAGAAGATCTATAAGCTCAATCTATAGAAGTGGAACAATTTCTTGGCCTGGAGTTAAACCATAACTTGAATCACAATAACTAACTAACTTGTTTTTCAGCTGTTACAACAACTAAAAAACAATAACACAGAATATTAAGGTGCGTAGTTGAAACGACAAGAGCCCATGTTTAAGATTAATGAGTCTATGTTTTTAATGCGATATATGAATAATCCATTCAAAAAAAATGTACAGATTAAACAGCTTATAAAACATGAGTCAACAACAACTTAATTTTTCTACAGGAAGCCCAGTTTAGGATGGATTTTAAGTAAAGATATACCATTTTTACACAAGTATTTTATATATATGAAAATCATAAAATAAGTGATGTTAGTTAGGTAGGCAGGAAAGCGTGATGTAACAATCGAGGTCCTTTTGGACTCTATGATCTGGAATTATAGTAGGGCTGGTGTACTGAAATGAGATAGTGAAAAGGGAAAAGAAAATGGAAAAGCAGACTCCTATATTTCAATCCGCTTCAAGCGATTTTAAAAATTTTACTTTCCTAGCGCTATAAAAGGTATCACAATGAGCCCGAAATTTTAAAGAAACTAAAAAAACAATACAAAAATGTTTTAAAATTGATTCGGACTTAATTATATCTAAAACTGAGATATTTAAAAAAGTTCAAAAGATCAACATAACCGAGATTGCCAACTTTGTTAAGTCGGGCCAGCCTAGAGGCCTGAAATCAGTGTTGCTAATTCTTGAGGAGCATAAGTGGCTAAATAATTGTAACAAAAAAATAATTCAGATTATAATAAATTTATATTAAGCAAAAATAAAATTATAATACCAGATTCGTCAATTATAATCGACTATATTAGTCTTTACACATTTCCTGAAGAATGTTAACTACCTTGCAGTTTTCGTCATTATAAGTTCTCAAAAATTATTCTCAAGTTCCTATTATTGATCCAAAATTCTGGAAACAGAATTTTCAATTTATAACCATCTTGTTTTTCATACATTTAAATGATCCTGTATTACAGAGAAGTGTACACACATGCAAATAAAAATGGCTAAATAATATTTAATGGCAAAATTAAATTTTCGGTGGCTTAATCAGACTGAAAATACTAAAATATGTCCATTATATGGCTAAATTGGTAACATCTATCTTTAATCCAAATGAACCTGAAAAGACCCCAGCAAACATGTTAAACTTAATTTAGGTATGTGTAAAACGGTTAAAAAGTTGCAGAATCATTTGACATTTGCATATTGACATAAAATTAACAGCGAAAAATGTTAATAAAATCTTTTTTATTTCAAACATTTATTGAATTAAAATCCTAAACATTTAGAACTTCTATCAATTTAAACAACTATTCCGGAAAAAAACGATCATCAGTAGTAAATAATTTTTTAAAATTTTCCAAAAATTTACAAAAAATTGAAATTCTAAAATCTTAACAGTGAGAATGTAGAAAATTGCTTAGTTGGGACCGGCAAGACGCTGAATACAATAATATTCTATTCTTGTCAGATCATTTTAGTCTATAACAGAGTTGCCCATCCACATTACTGTATATTTACCGTTGTGGGAGTGAAGCAGCAAAAAAATTACATTGGATTAATGCAAGCTTTGCTTAAATTAATCGTTTATAGTGCATAGTGTTAAGAAAAGAGAATTCGTAGCTTAAACTATCGAGTCAGGAATTCGGTACTTTGGACACCTCTGGTCTACAAACACGTTAAGTCATTCTCTCATCTGTTTAGTGCCATTTCATGGTTCCAATTCACAGTTTCTATGCACCTCTTAAAGTAACAGATAACACAACAATATTGTATTTTTAATAAACATAAATTTTCATAAAAGATAAGACAATTACACGTAAAAATACTATAAATGGCACCCAAAGAACTTAATAGGAAAATAATAATAATAAAAATGATAATAATTCTTAATATATGTATTTATGGTGGCAGACAATATCTTAATACCTTTAATAGTTTACTTGTTGGAATTAAAGTATATAATTTCCTAAATATGGATGAACAACAAGTAATAAGTAAATTGTGTTTAAATACGAAAAACAAACAAAAATTACATAATTAAGCAACAAATGTTGAACTATTTTTGTGCAAAAAAAAATCCCATAAGAGAATAATCGAAAACTTGTTACTTAAAACTTAATACTACTAAAGGTTTTTTTGCGAAAAATATTAAAAGAATAAATGAAACATGTATATTTTGGGTAGTAGGGTGTTTATTTCAAATTTAAGTAGATTTAAAATGATAAATAAATTATGTTATATAATATAACTATCAGACCTTTCAAACTTCATTTTGCCAAAGTACATTTTTAAGGCATTGCTGGTCCTTCAAGTCCTATATTTTTTCTGTGATGATGTCACACGTATTCGAATTTAAGAACTCTCACTGTTATAGTTCTTTTGATATTGGAAAATCAATATTTGCTTTGTATGGGGGCTACCGCTTTCCCCGGTCCTATCGAAATTTTTTATAGCCTATGTTACTTTCGGGTATATTAGGATCATTCTGAGAAAGTTTCATCACACCGTTTTGAATTCTATACGTTACATACATACATACATACATACATACATACATACATACATACATACATACATACATACATACATACATATTTTTAAAAATGTTACTTTTTTGAAGTAAATTATGTATTATAAGAACATATATAATATATATAGAGACATAATTTTAACCCTTAGGAAGATATATATGGATATATTTTTTGCTGAAAAAGGCTAAAATAATAAAATCCTAATTACTGCGGTCATTAATATAGCTTTCGACAAATTTTGTATTTAATACAAACCCCTATGGCCTGGTCAGGACCAGTGATGTTTTCTCTTAAAATAAATACAACTTAATGATAGTAATTATGTTCGAACATTGATCTTAAGAGGATCGACCCAAATGAATACGTCACAAGCTTAAAAATTTAAAAACATTTTTCTAATAAAAGTGTTCCTAATAAAGTTTCATCTAATTTGTGATCGATGGAACATCCCTTCAGCTTTAAATCCTATTAACATAATATCAAGAACAGGAGTTTTTCTGAACACAAATTTTAAATAATTAAAATCTAAAATTTATACTTTTGCAACTATTAGACCTAATTGTATCTAATAATATCAAAATTGTGTATACAATTCTTGAAAATATATATCAAAATCTAATGCACCTCATATTATTAGTGACTTTGGTATGAAATATATCCCTGTCATGTATTGGAATTCAATTAAGTAAGATCTTTTTGGTGTCTGCTTAAGAGTGATATATATTTTCATTTTTCCATAAAGAAGTTCAAATAGTTATTAATATTTAAAATATGTTAAACATTTTAAGTCACAAAATATTTTTAAAAATATTCCATATACGAATCATTTGCTGCATTTCTGCGTTTGATTAAGAAAGTACTTTTTTCCATGGTTGTGACTACAGTATATTGAATTAAATCTTTTTTTAAATTGTCTAGGAATGGATCTGTTATAATGTAAAATTTATTTGAAATTAAAATACTTTAAAATAGTTCCACTATTTAGAAAAAAACGAAATTTTGACCACTTGACTATCGAAGTCGAGGTTGGAGACTCTACTTTATGAAGTATTTTACGTCTTAAAAGTTTAAAAGTGTTGAACAAATTTAATATTCAATTATATATATTTTCCCATGGCTAAATTTATCAAATACTAAAATAGGGTTTCACACAAAGGTTTTTAAGATTTTAGGTGGTTCGCATTTCCACCTTAATATTATATCTCTTAATCGTGTCGATTTAAAGTGTCCATATTCGATATAACCTAGTGTGAGGTCTCAGAATTATGGTGGACGCCTGTATTCCAAACTTCTTTAAACATTTTTCACGTACAACTTTAAATCAAATTATATTATATATATCCAAATATTATTTCCATGGTGGATTTATATATGATATATATGAATTTTGTTTCACAAATATTTCTAAGTCTGTTGATCAGAAATCCGATTTTAGGAAACGTGGATGTTCATTTGTTAATTGCTGCTCCAAAATATAGAAAACAGAAATTAAATTTGATCCATTATTATTTTGAATTCATGTTTATAATTTTATTTCATTGAAAATGTTTATTGGTAATAACCAGAGGTGGCCACTTACACTACTATTCATTTGTTTTTATGTAAGTAAAGCAGAGAAAAATTATATTAAATTAATGAAAGTTCTGCACAAATTGATAAGAGAGCAGCATTCGTTTATAGTGTAAGTGTTAAGCAAGCAGAATTTGTAGCCTAACAAGTACCCGCAAAGTAGAACATCTGTATTTTAGGCACCTCTGGTTTACAAAAAATGAAGTGCTAATTAAGTGCTAAGAAAAAACGTTTTAATTAAAACTAAAAATTTCTTTAAGTGTGAAAACAAATAATCATAATTGAACTTAACTAATTAGTATTTAACAATTTGTATATTTATTATTGGTTATTTTTAATAACAACAAAAGAATTACTTATACATATTTGACCGCTTCTTAATGTTAAATAAATATTTTATTTTTTATTATATGAAATTTTTTATAGGGGATAATTATAAAGTAAATTGCTCGAAGAAGTCATTTTGGATGAAATATACTTATATAAACGTGGACGAGAGAAAAAAAGTATCAAATAGGAAAACTCAGTATGGGAAAATTTGATAGAGAAATGAAGGGCGTATGTGAAAGGGAAAAAATGATGTAAGAAAATTATAAAAAAATATGGTTCTTGCCTAAGAGGAATAAAATTTGTAATAGTCAAACTCTCCATCGGACAATGGAAAGAAGTACTTCTTAGGCAACATAAATGTTCCGATTGAGGAATTAAAGCCTTATTAAGCTGTTTAGTCAGATCATTAAAAAGAGTGAATTTGAAATATTTTATTAAATTTGATTTACAAGTGCCAAATTAATTTAAGTTGAAAATGTTATTAATTACATTATTTTTAATTATAAATGTAATTCTTTTGTAAAATGTAGCAGTGTAAACGGGTTTTAAGTAAAATATTTAAATTTTAAATAAATTCTTACTCTCTCACTTTCTCTTGAAAAAAAAAAATAGAATTAATATTAAATAAAATAAATTTAAATAACAAAAAAAAACATTTCCTACAAAACACCCAACATTCTATTAAAAACAGTATAAAACAATTAACAAAACAAGTTAATAAATAATGAAAAGTTAAAAGATTTAATACTTATACTTATGCATTAAGTTCTCTAGACTCTTTTTTAAATTTTCACAAATAAAACAAAATAAAAAAATAATTCTTAAATTGTTGAGAAATAATAATTAAATTTAAATAAACAAAATGAAAAACAAAAGATTTCTAAATAATAAAAAAAACAACATCAAATAATTTACAAAATAACAAATAAATAACATGAAGAAAAACATAAAAATATGCAAGAAATTATAGTCGGTAAAGCCTGACTATTTAATACTCTACACCACATTGTTGGTTATAAGTGTTAGCTACCGAAAATTAATGAGCCACCCTCATGTAATTCTTTAATTTATGCTTTAGAGGGTACTGTATTATAATGGTACTAACATTTATGGGGGTTAAGTGCGTTGTAAAAAGAATTATGGACCCAACCGTTGTAAAATTTCGCTCAATGATTTTTGCTTATATTTGTCTTCTTACTATAATACCAATGTATATGTGAGATTTAGGCCTTCTAGGAGGATTGTATGGGAACTATAAAAAATCCTCGCATAATTTGACAGATCGTTTTAGAATATTGTAAGGAAAATTTGTACCAAATTTCATTATATTAGGGCTTTTGTGACCTTAAATTCCCTTTTCAATAGACGTCTTCTTCAAGCCCAAATAAGATATATTTAAAACTGCGGCCTGCGAAATGTTTACAAAGCTTACATATACAGCCAGCCAGACGGACGGAAATCGTTAAATCGACTCGGAAAGTGATTCCGAGTTGAACGGTATACTAAAAAGTGGCAAAGAAAAAACGCATACCCCAAATCACATTCAGCGTTGTAGAGTATTAACATACTCCAAATAATTTTAAACGTATCCCAACTTATACCCAACCAAAACCCCTAAAAACCACCAACAACAACCCACATACTCGAAACCACAAAAAAATAAATAAATAATTAAATACAATAAAATACTTATACATTTATTTATTTATTTTAATATATTAATACAGCAACTAATATTAATTAATTAATTAATTAATTAATTCTTGAAATATATTTATATGTATTTTTTTTTAATTTCTATTTACAAAATAATCTTTGTAATCTCCATTTTGTTTAAATAAATCTTCTTGCCGTTTCCGTTTTTGTTTTTAAATTTTCTTAAAATTTATTAAATATATTTATTCTTCTTTTATTCTAAATATTTATTATGGAACAAATTAAAACTAAAACAAGTAAGAATGCTACATTCGGCTATGTCGAATCTTCAATACGCTCCACAACAAATGCATGTGAAGTTAATACGTTACGTATGTTTCGTACATACAACTCATAAACGTATACATAATATAAAAGTTTTTCTTCAATGTTACAAAGGACTAGTATATTAAAAAATCGACAATTTCAGAAAACCGGTTTTCGAGCTATTCGAAAAATGAGCTTTTCTAAAAAATGGTTGGAATATAATATATTCCACCATTTAGGATAGGACATATAATGTTTTTAGATACCGTGTCTAAATTATAGTTCTATATGGTTTATCTGTAAAATATATATTGCTGAATTAAAAATTTTGCAGAATCGTGATTATGTTTAAAACAGATGAATATACATAAATAAAGCTGAATATTTAAGTGAAAAGCTTAAAAGTGCTTTCTATTAAAAACTGGTTAACCGAATGAAAAAACCGTCATGTAGAATAATTCGAAAATATAAAATATTCGAAACGGGTTGGTTTTCTGAAATGCAAAAAAAATCCGGTTTTTGAATATATTACACAGCAATAACTTTTTTCTACTGAATCGATTTTGATAATTTTTGAAATGGTAATGATGTACGTATTTCTTCATACTTTCATATATATTGTATGCTTTTGTGAGTGCATATGTGTGTGTATATGTGCGTATAATGTACATGTACCAAATATAATGTATTTCTTTCTCAGACATTTGTGATGTAGGGTATTGAAGATTCAGCATGGCCGAATATAGCATTCTTATTTGTTTATATTATACAGATTTTAAAATTCCTAGCAACTAAAAAAGGTTAAAAAACAATTTAAATTTTAAGATTTGCAAATAAAATTAAAAAAAAAACAAAAACATTCAAAAATAAAATTAAAAAAAAACTTGCAAAATAAATTTAATAAAATTAAAAAGAAAAATTAAAAAAATATTTCAATGTTACACTTTGCAAATTTATTAAGAATGATTGAATCAGAATATAAGAATGAAAATATAATTCTAATTAAAAAGACTATCAATTAATTTAAAAAATACAACAAAAGCAAAAAAATAAATAAATTAAAACTAAATAAATTAAAAATTACATTCGAATGAAAGCAAAAAAAAACAAAAAACAAAAAAAAAATAAAATAACAACTTTTTTTAAGTACGTGTTTTTATTCAAATCACCATCATCATCGTCATCACAACATTTCACATTTTATTCGTTTCTTACTTATTTTTTTAAATTTGATTTCAAAATACGTTTATATTTAATATTATTATTATTATTGTTGTTGCTACTAATTTCTTTTTTAAAGTACTTGAAAATAATAAAATAAATAAAAAAAATTATAACACAAAAAAATTAAAACGTGTGTTATCAGTCGGGGTCATAGTTAATTGTTTATATATATTTATTATATATATTTTTATTTTATTTATTTTATGTATTGAAATATTTGATGTTTTATTTCGTTATAAATATTTATTTTCTTTTCAGAAAAGTAAAAACAAAATAAAATATTTCATTGTTCTCAAATGTTTTTATTTCTTTATTTTTTTATTAACAAAATGACTGAATGCAGTATTGAATTCTTAGAATTGATATTTAATTTAATTTTAATTTAACTCTTTAACTTTGAGGTTGCGTCAGATATCGGTCTATATCCTTTCAAATACTGAAGCGATTTTGCAGTAAATACTTGGCAAAATTTCATTGAGCTCTATCATTTGTGGATGTGAGCGGACAGACAGATTGAAGAAAATCGACTGTGATTTTGATTTGATGCAATAATATATATACATTATGGGGTCTGAAATAATTCATTCTTAGCGTTAAACACGGAATGACAAAATTAATGTACTCTCTTCACCACTTGTAGTGTGAAGAGTATAAAAACAAAAAATATGCTTGTTATAAGCTCAAAACTGTTTTCCGGGAAGTGGTCTTAAATGGAAGTTACAGCAAAATATGGACCAAGATTGTTCATATTTATAATATACTTTGATTATAGTTAAAAAATTATTGTGGTAAATTTCAATGGAATTGATATAAGGTAGCTATAGGAAAATATGGACCGAAATAATTACGTCGAATTTCAATAGAATTGTTTTCGGTGGGGTGTCTGATATGGAAGCTACATCAAACTATAGTCCGATATTGTTTTAATTAAAAATATACATTAAAAGTAGTTAAAAAAATCATTGTACTGAATTCCAATGGAATTGGTCTTTATTTAATTGTTTTTCCTGTTATCCGGGAACGTGCGTTATATGGGAGCTATATCAAAATATGGACCCATGTTAATAAAATTTATAACATATATTTAAAATAGTTAAACAATAAATTGTGCCAAATTTCAATAAAATTGGTTCAAATTTAAGAGTTTTATAAGCTATAAATCATATACCGGGAATGGGCCCTATATGGGAGCTAGGTCAATTATTGATCCCAAAACAATACGGCTTCTTTGAACTTATTATTGTATCAATATAAGTATATGTGATAAATTTCAGTAAATTATCTTAAATATTACGGCCCATATAACACATAGAGTTTGGGGTCTATCAAAATTTTGCAATTATTGCCTATAACTTTTTTGATGATCTTTTGCATCCTCGTGGGAATGTTGACAAAAAAAATATCGAAATGACCACATTTCAACAATGACATATAGCTATATTGCGATTAAGCTTTATACACTTATGTTATAAGATCTAAATGTTTGCTGGATTAATTTGAACTTTATGGACTAAACAAAATAACCAACCGAATTTGGTATACGTTCCTTGATATATTAGAAATCTTAATGAAAAAGGATGAAAGCTTTCAGCATAGAGACACATTATTTAATAATTAGGCACCAAATAAGACGGATATAGTGCTTCTAGCAGAACTACTGACATGGTACTACTTGATTGGATGCATGTTTACGCACATTAGATTTCTGATTAGTGATCAGTCTCATTGAAATGCCACCAACAAAATTTCGTTAGGATCACAATATAGTACTTCTCGACGAACAAATGCGTTTTTTTCACAGTTACACCAACTTTTTTCCACTGAACAAATCTTAAAAAGCGACTTGTACCAGACAAATTAATAAGGTTATTAAGATTTTATGAGCCCAAAATGGCATTTTAATGATTTGACGATTTATGCTCCAAATTTGACGATTTTTCTCAAGCATTAAACATTTTAAATTATAATCCTTTAAATTATAAGCCTTTAATGAACTCGGTTCAATAAGAATTGTCCAAAGTCTATATTAATTATGACATTTAGTTTGAAATCTATAAAATCGTTTCAGTTACAATTAACTTACACATCTTACCTCAAGACGCAAAGAAAATGTTGAAGCACAAATTTCAAAAAACAAATTAACACATTAAAATAATATATTTTGGGAACATAACTTCAATACGGTGTCAATGTTAAAACAACTTAAAGACTGAAGAAAAACAAAACCTCTTAAACTGTACTATGTCAATTTTGGACGATTTCGAAAATTAGATTTGATTTTTTTCATCAGATTTGACGATTTTTTACAAATTTATCTGGCAACTATGCTTGAATCGTAGCATACAGGTTTAAGTTTCTTATTTTATTTAAATGAACCTTTCAGGAATATGTAAAACTTTTATAACCTAAAAAGAAAACTTTTAAAAAATACAAAAGTTTATAATTTATTTGTAAATAAATTGATAATATTTTTGTGTTTGGTTATAATATCGAATTCCAATTTAAAATTTTCATACTCAACAGGAGTAAAGTTTAGTGATCTCGAAATGTTCGATCCTTGTCATACATAATAATTTTGAAATTGTTTAAATCTATATATATATTTCAAAATACCAACAAAATCAATGTGAATGTACTCTTATCGTTAAATATTTATATTCTATTAATTAAAAAACAAAAAATCATATTGCGCGTTTCAAAATCAATTTTGTAAATTTTATGTAAACAAAAATATTGTTTTGGCCAGATTGTATCTTTATGTCTAAATCAGTTTGTAATTGAAAAAATGCAATATCGTTTATGTAGAAGAAAACATTATGGAAATATTCTGAGACACAACATTTAAGGAGTGAAATTGAAAAATTCTTAACACACATATTAAAGCTTACAGTATTAATTTTTTTATTTGATTGAAATTATTGTTACAATTTACAAAGAAATCTTTATAGTTTAAATCACTTGTAGTGAAATTTTGAACCTTTTTTCGGAAACCCATCCCTTAACGTCTTGGAGGATTTACCTCTCTTGGTTTGGAGGAACAAATACCACTTTATTGTTCTTGTATCAGTGAGAGGATTACCATAGTATGGGGATGCCAAGTCAGGCCAAAAATAAGTGGACATATTTTTAAGTCTAACGAATTGAAGCAGCTTTTTGTGTAAGCATTCTTTTATATATTTGTAGAGCCCATTATTAAACATTTTTGGTCTTTTTGCCGCAACTGCATATTGCCTGCGATACCAAGAACTTTTTGGGAAATTTTTAATGCTTTTAGGTCATAAACTATTCTTTAATGTTCCCCCGAACATCAGCAACAAAAAATTTTACCAAGGAAGTTGCGAAATAGAACAAATATTTTGTCATTCATTATGCATCAAGATAATTTTTTCGAAAACTTGACTTTAATCTCCGTACTCTGTTTTTGGCATCTAAATTTTTAGCAGCGTCTCAGTAAGGAACATTTTGAGTCTTGAATGTTTTTAAACCTGAATTAGCTTTAAATTTTCATTTTTTGGATTTATAGACATGATGTGGACCATTTCTTATACCTGAACCAGGTTTTCTATCAACGGTCAAGTTCTCTCAGTACTGTTTTATAACATTAGAAACTGTTGACACAGACTAACTTGGGCTTCGTTAAAAATATTTAATAATTTTAGTACACACTTGTTCCTGGTCACTAATTTAAATGAGATCAACAAACTGGCATGGTTCACAAGATAACTTGATCACAAAATAATCAAAATAATACTTGTGTAAAGATTTTTTTTGATCTCACTCCTTATTACAGAACCAAATTTTCCTTATTATTCAAAATTAAGAAGAAAATATTATAGTTCAGAGATAAATAATTTACCACTTTAAATAAAAAACGCAACAAATGAAGAAAATGTGACATTGTTGTAAATATCTCTAAAACTTAATGTTTAATACTCGAGGTGACCAACTTCGGATGTCTATTCCACATCTTCTGGACCCACAATGATCTTAAGCTTTCCAAAATCGATTAAAAACACCTTGATATTGTAAATATGAAATTTATTAAAAATTTTTCAGTAGTTCCGAAAAAGTGTGGTACGTAAAACTCGTTCTTTTCCCAATTTTCTATATTTTAACTGAAAAATCTGGAAAAAATAAAAATTTTGAATCTTTTTTTCGTACACACATGAACAGAAATTTGTTTCCTTTAGTTCTCACATTCTGACATCTTGATGCCACATTAAGTATTCCTATTTAATGGGCAATTTACTGTCTAGTACCGCCAAACATTTATGTACAATTTTATAAACAAATCGATTCATTTTTCTGATGTTTATTTATTCAGAACTGTGAAAACAGTGAAATGTTTATTCTTAAAAAATTTTAATAAATGTTTCTAATGCGTAGACGGTTTCTATGAAGAAAACGAAAAAAACTAAAATAAACGATAAACCATTATTGCGGCATTAGTGGGGGATTTTATTGTAAACAAAAATACCTTGTATATATATTTTTATGGCTAAATACTTTTTTTGGCGTGGACCAGATCATGATGCAAAAATTCTTAAAATCCAAAATATAATTGGAAGATTAGCGAATTATTTACAGAGTTCCCTTTTAAAATGTGGTGAATCGTATTAGAAGCATCCATATGTATTTTTTATAATTATAATAATTGTTATTTTTAAATCGACTCGATTTTATTACTAATCTAATTTAGAATATATTATATATTAATTATTCTTAAAGGTTGTTATAAACACATTAACTATAAATATTATGATGTCAATAAAATGAGATACGAATTGTTTTTAAACTAGTTATTGAAATTTGATTTAATGATAGAACTATACACTTTTGAACAATTTGTCATCAGAATGAATTGAATAATAATATCTCGTTTAACCTCTCACCTCTCAAAACACTTTATAACATAACATGGAAGATGTTTGGTTAACTATTTGTAACATATGAACATGCGAAGATTTTGAACCCACTGCAGGGTTATATAAACCGGAATTCGGAATATTTTATATTTGGACATGTGGAGTGAATTTGTTTGCCATTCAAAGATCATTTGTGAAACATCAGTTCAGAAATGTGCATGGGATCATCACTACTCTATTTAAGCAGAGAAGACTGTCTGGTTCAAACTTCTGACATTACCTTAGTATGGGTTTTTGCGAACATATATATCTATCAAGATGATAGATAAAATCGGATTTTTATATTTATCGGTTCTTGTGAAACTATTTTTAGGTTTGGTAAAATTTAAAAATATTTAATAAGAAAAGCTGATTTAATATACAAGTAAAAATAAATCCTTCAATAAGTACTGAAAGTGTATCAGAAGGGAATATAATTTGAAAGCCCATATACATGAAAAGTCCTCATCTTAATTAGATTAAAGTGCGCTGAAACCAACTTGGATTGACATACTAAAAATGGCATAGAACTCTGCTATCCAATGAGTGTAAAATATTTTTATTTGATGCAAAGTATTCCGATTTAAAAAGGTTTCTAGCAGGGAATATAAATCAAAATTTATGAAAAAAAAACTGTTAAACACAGTGGTTCACTGCTTTGGCATGGAGTTTTTTTCGAACTATGGTTTTCGACCCATTGACTGTATTAAAACTATAATGGAAGTTTCAAAATATGTAAAAATATTTAAAGAAGTAATGCTCCCAGTAAAAAAGCTAAAAAGTTGTTTCAGAGTAATGGACTCACTGTAAAAGAAAAGATTAATGAAATTTAATGCCATTTTATGGCTTATTAAAGAAGACTTATGCTATTATTCTGACAACAGCTGTATGTTTTACATATTATTTTTTATTATCCTCATAAATCAAATCACAATTGAAATTTTTAAAATAACGTACAGAGCATTCAAATGTAGTTGGCAACTCGTTAACAACGAATGAAATCATCAATAAAACAAGTGTCAAAATTGTTTTTTCTTGAGCACTCTAATCAGAATAAATTTT
Source organism: Cochliomyia hominivorax (assembly GCA_004302925.2). Lineage (NCBI taxonomy): Eukaryota > Metazoa > Arthropoda > Insecta > Diptera > Calliphoridae > Cochliomyia > Cochliomyia hominivorax. The sequence goes on from PYHX02000413.1 coordinate 60,184,450, forward strand.
CAAATGTAAACAAACAATAGGGTTACCAGACGTCTATTTTTATTTAGTGTTTAAACTTTATTTAAATTACAAATTAAAACAAATAAAATTATTTTTATATTTAAATAATTTTATTTGTATTGTACGATACTAAAATTTAAAACCCCTTAAACATATTTAAGTGATTTTTTATAAAACATGATATGGATTTTTGGAAAGTTTGATTGAGAAACATGAAAAATAAATTCTGGCAACACTAACAAAAAACATCAACAAATTAGTTATCAATTCTAATTGTAATATTTCTTAAAATTACTTAAAATGATTATCAGTAACTAAAACAATAGAGCAAATATAGTACACATTGGGTGTAAAGAATCAGGTGTTTGCAAAATAGTAGAAGTAGTTACCTTTGGACATTAAAACGCACAAAATAAAAATGGCATCTTTAAAAATACCTGAAAACAAAATAACATGTAAGTTTTTTCTATTATTTAATTTTTGTTTAAACTTATTTTAAGATGAATAAAATAATACAGAGTAAAATAAATAATATTATTTGGAATTATGATGACTTATGAACTGTTTGCAGAACTCTAGTATCAAAGTCCAAATGTTCTAAAATTGCATTTTTCTAAACAGTTTTACTTACGATTTCTTAATCTTAATATTTAACTTAACATTAAATTAGCAGATATAATGAAAGAATTTAAGAAAATAATATGAGTCAAGAACTTTATTTCACACTTCTATCAAATTTCTTTGTGGCCAAAACTTATAATGGTTAAGTGCGGAAAGCGTGTACCATAAGAATAATATTTAAGTATTTTGGTCGACGAGAACAAAGCTGAAAGGAATGAGTACATTTAATAATTTTGGTTCATATTGTTGTTCAACTTCAGGTCATGGAAGCTGGCAACCTCAATTGGTTGGGTCCATAGATCTTCAGGACTGGATTGGACCTTCAGTAAAATAAATGTTGTGTATCAAGTGGTCCTTGGCCACATGCAGGACATAGGTTTGGGACGGCACGGTCAAAACGAGTCCAGAAGGCATTGAGCCTGTTGCTTCTTTCCGATCTCAGTTGTTCATCATCTGCAATGCGCTACATTCATATGGCAACTTAAAATCGCTGAACTTTGGGCATTTCTGTGAATATTATTAAAGCTGTCATTCATAGGTATATGATATATTTGTATGTACGAATATCCTTTCTTACATGCCTGTGTAATAGAATTTAGAGTTTCATTATGTTCCTTAACTGGAAAGATCTTCATTTGCTCAGGTAGATGGTAGACTGAAGACTTTTGAATACAGCCTGTAGTGGTTCTTAAGGCTACATGTTGACGGCTGCGTATTACATACCGATGGTGTCCACACTGGACCAGCACAATTCACCACTGACCAGCCAATCGTTTTAAATGTAGCCAATAACACTTCTTTATCCATACCCCAAGCACTGCCTGCTAATAAGTTGAACAATATATTTCTACTTCGCATCTTATGCGTGATTGCACCGGCATGTGCTGAAGAAGTGAATAGACTATCAAATGTAACTCCCAAAACAGATTTGCTATCATAAAAAAAATAATAACTGCATTCATGAATTTCAACTGAATGAATCTGTTATTTGGATGTTAATATTGTTTAGAAGAGAAATTTCAGAGGATTGGTTCATTTCAATTATCATAAGAACAAATACGTAGGGAAAAACGATTCTATATTTGCATTCACAAAATTATATTCAATGCCAAATCCCATGCCAAAAATGAAGAAGAGCCGAATTAAAACCATCCATGAATTAATGGAGGAAGATTTCCGCTAAAAATACTATGATTAAGATTTTTTACATGAACACAACGCAAATTTGTTATATATTTTTTCAAAATTTCGTGGGAATGTGGAAAAAATCTTTTGTTAGCTGGGTGTTAGTGGCTGCAAATGGCGGTCAGATACTGGCGAAAATTAAAGGCTCAAAAAATCTCTAGAATAATAATGCAATGCGTATAAATTTATTTGACTGAATTATAAGATACATTTAAAGTCTTGTAAACAAAAGGCTTTACATCACACTGTGTATAATTCAACACAGTTTGTATGTTATTCTGAAGTGTTAAAAGTGAAGTTGTCGTAGCCTAGGAAAATATTAATAATTTGCAACAAAATTTCCCGATGCAAAGTAGAACCAAAACACTTTTTGGAAAATAATTCGTTAATTTCGAAACTCTTTAATATGTATTTTGGTGGTCCACCAAAGTTGGTTACCTCAGATATTGATATTAAAAATAAAACTTATCAACATGTTCATGTAAAATTTCATTAAAAAATATTCTGTAGCGTTTGCCACCAGAGTGCGGATGTCATAAATTATCCAATAGAATCTCACAAATTAGAACTCCTATAAATAAAAGCTTGCACGCTCTGAAATTGGAACCTCTAGTTATATTTTTTGGACTCTAAAATTTGTCAATAAAGTTATAATGGATCTTTTCTTATTGATGATATAAAAAAAGGGAATAACCAAATTAATTGTGAAGTATAAATTTCCCTCATATTTACAAATGTATGTGATATTTGAAAACCATTTTGTCAAACAATTGCATAGATTCGATCACAAAAAAGACGTTTTTTATTTGGAGAATCGACTCCAAACCATTAATTAAATGGATTTTTCGATCACTAAAAAGTTTTAAAGTTCCTTGGTTTTGATGGTTAAAATGCCAACAAATGCAATAAAAAGTTCCAATTAATATTTATAGGCAATCAATACTATTTATAAAAATATCTATCGAATAATACTTTTTTAAATATTTATTTACGAGTATTAAACTTGGACGTATTATTTAAAGATAATATGACAAACAAATATTAGTTTATCTATATTTTCGTATTCGTAATAAACCGATTAAACGTAATCATAAAATAAATAATTATTGATAATGAAAACTTTTTCATAAATATATTGCAAACAATAATATTTTTTATTTAGTTCTAATTTTAATGATGTTTGCTTTTAAATACTTTCCAGTAAGTAGCATGGAACCAAACACAATCACAAATGCAGACGGAACGATGGGCATTAAAAGGTATAGACATGCAGGTGATTTAACCGGAGAACCTCCAACTAGAGAGGTATAAAAATTTTATATTTAATAAAAAATTCACATAAACTTATTTATTTCTTTATAGTTTGCAGAAGTATCCATTCCAGTACCTTGGGGTCACTTAGCTGGCAAATGGTATGGTCCACAAAATGTTCAACCCATCTTAGGCTTACATGGTTGGCAGGACAATGCAGGAACATATGATATGTTAGTACCCCTGCTTCCACCAGATATAGCATTTCTTTCTGTAGATTTGCCTGGTCATGGTTTATCGTCCAGGCTTCCAGATGGCTGTTACTATAATACTTTAGATAATTTATATATTATACGGGTGATAATGAAACAATACAAGTGGGAAAAGCTTTCATTGATAGGACATTCTATGTCATCAATTATTGGTTTTGTATTTGCTGCTGTATTTCCCGACAAAGTTGATATGTTCATTGGTATAGATGCTTTAAAACCACATCAGAGGCCTTTCCCCAATGTTATACGTACAATGGAAACACGTATGGATGAATTTTTACGTGAAGATGAACGTAATCGTAACAAAAGTGAGCCTCCTAGTTATACATATGATGAGCTCATAGAGAGAATTTATAATGGTACATTCCATTCGGTGAATAAAGACCTATGCAAACACATGTTGGCACGAAACATACAAAAATCAGAAAAATATCCAGATAAGTATTTCTTTACGAGAGATAGACGTTTAAAGTTTTACAATTATGCAGTTGGTTCTCAAGAATTGTGTGTGGAAATGGCCAAGCGTATAAAATGTCCCTATATGTTTATTAAAGCTCGTAATTCTTCATATTTTGAAGATAAAAAGTATTATGATGAAGTTATGGATGTACTAAAAACAAAACCAAATTTTGAATACTTAGAAAGTGATGGCACTCATCATTTACACATAAACAATCCAGAGTCTATTATTGGGCCAATAGTTGATTTTATTAATCGTTTTGGACCAGCAGCTAGAGATAAACAGGCTAAAGCAGCCAAAGAGAAGATCCAGGCGGATAAGGAAAGTAAACTGTAGAGAGGCTATGGGAGAAGTATACAAATTGGGAAATATATACTTAATATTCTATTATTCTGTTCAATGTGCTCTTAAAAAAGTGCTCCATGATTGTAAAATAAAAAAGATTTTTTTAATGTTGTGTTATTTCTATTTTAGTTTAAAGAACACTTTTAGCTTTATTTATTTTGATAATCGGTATTAATAAAATGTGTTTACTTAAAATGGCAAACACAAAATTAACTATTGAAATTTCTTATAATTGAATATAAATATCGGCTAATTTTATGAATGAAATGAAAATTATGGAAAAACAATAAAAAAAGGTATATTTGAGATGGTTTTTCAGAACCTATAAAAATATTTGTTTATTTTTTACTACTTTAGCTATAATACTATTTAACATAACAATTACATATAAAATTTATTTAATTATTTAACCACATTGTCTGGTAATTGCTTCCATGTGTCACAGAATTGTTTCCAATAAGTTTCAGTACAAAATGAAATGAGACATTTGACTCTTTTTTTCAATTTCAGCAATTAGAAAAGTAATTGAGCATTATTTGGACCAAAAATTTTCCATTAGATTTCAATTGTATGATTTACATTTTAATATCTTAAGCAGTTGCTTGTGATCATTGTCTGATTGACAATTCACTGATTGGAGGATTTATTTAAAATTTAGTCAATAGATGTTTTTTCATTACTCCATAAATAAATATTAGTTTACAACAACCTTCGCAGTCATCCTTTATAGGACCAGAATCGTATTTCAATTTTACTTCTATGTTTTAGTAACAGTTTCGCTTTTACAGTTTACTTCCGGGATTGATTGAACGGGATTCCATTAGGGATATCTTACAGCGTCAAATATCTGGATATTGTTCCTGATAGCAAACTAATATGGGGCGAAACTTTTGCTTGCTAGTAATTCGATGGAATTGCGATCTTTCCCGCATACTGGATCATTCCGCACTTGAGTTGGGATTAATTCTATCATTGCATTTCAAAAGCATGTTTTAAGAAGAGATTTTTGGGATTTCGGTGTTGAAGTATCATTAAGACTGTAAAATGATTGTATACACAGAAAGAGAGAGGAGTACTCCCCATACAAAGCAAATATTGTTAATTGAATATCTTAAGAACTGTAACAGCTAGAATTTTCAAATTTGGTCTCAATGACTTCCTCAAGGAACTGTTTTATTGGAGAAAATGTCGGGGTCGGGAGGAAAAGTAGCCTCCATACAAATCAAATATTGATTATAGAATATCTATAGATCTACAACAGCGAGAATTTGGTCCCAAATGCATTTTTTCATACACGTCTACTTGTGATTTGTGAAATTTCTTCCGAGATCTAGGACTACGGAGAATTTTGTGCAGCAAAGTGCATCGGTTAAAATTAGTTTTAGATAATAATTAAATAGTGTAGAAACGTAATAGACAACTTAAAATAATGCAATGTGAAATTAAGGTGTGTCGACTTGTTTGTATTTCTGATGAAAAGTTATTCATATGTTTACAGATCAACTGATCCTCCATTTGCATTTTCATGAATTTATTTTACAAAATATTCCTTTAATTTCAATTGTAATAATTAGAATGTTCTATAAAATATTATATTTTCCTCCCGCATAAATATCTTTATTCAGTTTACATTTTCTTTGTCATATTTCATTTAATACGACAAAGAAAATATAAAAATACTTGATGAAGAAAATAGTTAAATTAACAAAAAGTTTATTCAAATTAACGTAAAACTGAATAAATTTGTGTGTTATTTTACTTACGATGCGTTACTGCTGTTCTTATTAAATATCTGTTGATATAACATATTTTCCGTTAAATTTTTAATGAAATTTTATTCAAATTAATATTTTTTACAATTTTTTTATTTTTAGTATAATTGAAGAAAAATTTTCAATTTGAAGAAAAATTCTGTTAATTAGAATAACAACTTGTTTAAATTACACCTTTTTTCGTTAAAGTTCTACGAAAATTTTTTGTAAATATTTGCGATGACATTTGGTTCAGTGTAAGAGCGAGACGCAAGACTCTCGAATGCGAGCAAACAAAGTACAGCCTGATGCCTGCAATTTGATTACATTTCCTGTTAACAAAATGCAAATAACTGGTTTTTCTTCTCATTTCTTTGCATACAATGTTGTTCACATATAAAACATATAAAATCGATAGTAAAACATGAAAAATATATATAATGACCTTTTGGTATTTCGTACAGACATGAACCAGACAATGTATGTACGATGTATATGTCCATATATACATATACAAACATGCTACTTCGGAAGAGTTTTAAAGAGTTGAATATTAAAAATAACACTGACCTACATATAAATTATTCATACATATATATACACACACATACATACGCTAAAGTGCCTTTACTTGCATGGAAAAGAGAAATAAATTATAAATATATCCCCATGATTCGACTTCAATAGGTCCCATTACTGTTTATAAAGAGGATATTGTTTATAAATACTAACTAACGTTCATCTTTAATTATATATTTCACCACGTTAGTTTAAAATGTCCAAGTGATCGTTTCTTTGTTGTATGTCCATAATACAAAAATATCAAATATCAGAAATGTTCACAAGTTTAAGATAAGAACTGATTCAGGTAAAAAAACGAATAAGAAGGTATAATAGGTCAAGCCCAACTATATAATACCCTACACCCCATCGTCGGTTAAAAATGGTAGTTACAATAAATTAATGAATGTGTGGGACCTATGAGAAATAATAAACCGACCCAATTTTGGCACATCGTATTAAAATGTTATAGGACTAACATGTGCAAATTTCGTTTAAATCGCTTTGTTTTAAAGACTTTTATGACCTTAAATCCCCATTGTGTGAAGAACATTTGTATGGGGGTACCTGAAATTTTATATCGAACATAGCCAATTTCAATAGGTTTCGTCCCAGGGCCAAAATAATAATACATAATAATAACACGTTGAAGATATATTAATTTGAAAATATATTAATAAATTTGGCATGTACGGTCCTAATGAAACTGGTTATGATGGGTGCATTATTTCATATAGGTCCTATACAAATGTCCCCCCGAAATGGGGTTTTCAGCTCATAGGCATAATAAGGAAAGCAAATTATACGTGGGTCGTTCATAATTTTTTTTGTATCAGACATTTACAATCAGTAATGTGGTGTAGGTTATTAAGGAGTCGGGCTTGAATGACTATAACATTTAACATTTTTTTCTGTGCAGAAGAATGACAAACTTAACATAACCTCATTCACTTCTTGTACTGATTAGAGGTTATAAAAGTCATGTTCATTACAGACATATACCTTCCTTGTTTGCATACTTTAACCTCCTTAGTTTTTTGAAAAGTCTCTTAAAAAACGTTTATTAAATAATACAATGATTAACCATCAAGTCGGAGAAACGATCATACACATAACAATGATCAAATGATTCAAACAAGTTTGTTTGTGTTTTTATTGTTTATTACATAATAAAAATATTCAAATTCGATAATTTGTAGTTTGCGGCAAACAAAACAAAATCTAGTGAAATGAGAAAAAAAGTTAGAAGAAAACATAAAAAGAATTTAATATTCAGTTGCTATTGATACACTTTTTTTTGATTAAATTTTTTATTTTTTTATTTTTATTTTTCTATTTTTTATTAGGCATAAAATTTATTCAAAAAAATATTTCAAAAGTTCATTTAAATTCAAATATTCAAATTGATTGCAAAATATTTTTCAGATTTTTTTTTTAGAAGGTAATGAACTCTTTTATGCTTTTATACCCTCCAACACCACAAGTGGCGGTGACGTTATATTAACTTTGTCATTTCATGTGTAATGTCAAGAAGGAATCGTCTCAGTAGCGTAATTTCGTAACCTATTAACGATAAAAAATAACGAAAATTCGTTAGCTAACGAATTTTATCGTTAACTGCTATTCCGAAAAGAAAAATATTTTCTATTTTTCTCGTTAAAAATATCGTATATTAACGATATTTATTCGTTAAGCTAACTATAGATTAAAAAAAATAAAGTTGTTACGTTTCCCCATGTCTATAATATTCAGCTAATATTTTACCATTTCTATAGCATTGTTGTTGTACATAGGTAATATAATCAAAGAATGACACTTAATCCGGTCACAAGAATAAATTGTATTTGCTAAATGGAAGATTGATCCTTTTTTTGGTGAAAATAAATTTCTCTTTGGATAGATCAGATAACAGACCCTAATAAAATCATTTAAACTTTATCAGAGTCAGTGATCGAGCTATTGTAAAAGTGAAGTTAATAGGATACAATGAGTTTAATCCACAATGTGTCTGGTGGGTCATTAAATGCAAATGACGCTACTGACGCTAACAATCACCAAAAAGTGCTAGTCGCATTTTTTAAGATTATTTTCTGAATATCGGTTCATATTTTGAGCTTATAAAACATTTAAATAAAGACCAATTCCATTGGATGTCGGCACAATAATTTTTCTAACTATTTTTATTGTATATTATTAATATGAACAATCTCGGTCCATATTTTGCTGTTTTTTCTAACTCTCCTAAAATATGTTATTAATTTGAAAAATATCAGTCCATATTTCGCTATAGCTCCAATTTAATGAGCCTTCCCGGAAAACGAGTTTGAAACACTTAAATAAAAACCAATTCAAAATTATATTTAATTTATATTAATAATAGAAACAATTTTGTTGTAGCTCCCTTATAAAGCTCCTTTACAGAAAGAACGGGTTTGATCATATAAAACTCTTATATGAATAAAAACCAATTTAGTTTAAAATCGTCACGATTACTTTTTCCGTCAGATTATCAAAACTATTGAAATTCACACAATTATTGCTCTAACTATATTAAATATCTGCTACTTATTTAAGGACTCTACCCATATACTCTGGCCATATATGGATTTGACATCTTTTTAATTCAACTTCTCTGAAAAAGGTTTTATGCTAAAAAGGTTCTTAAATATGAACCATTTCCATCAAAATTCATACAACTAGATAATTGTCTTCAATATACGTATCAAATTTCTTGATCATGGTCTCTTATGTAGAAAAATTCTTCTTTTAACATCAATTTTTTTAATAAAATGGACCATTTAAGTCAATAGTTCGGTACCTGTACTATAGTTTTTATAGACGTTTTCCGCGTTTAAGCTTATAAACTCATGCTAATTTTTGCATAATGTTAGTGGTGAAGGGTATTTAAGATCCGGCATTTCCGATTATATTGTTCTTACCTGTTTAGAATAATTTATAAATTCAAAAAAAGTCACGTCCTTAATGTTTGCAAATTGAATAAAAATAACAGATTTTAAAAAATTTGTAACTTAATAAAAAACAATCTAAAATGAAATCAGGAATATTAATATTCTTTAAACACTGGAGCCAATTCTGCAATTTCGATGAGGGCTTACACTCAACTACGCTTTGATACCAATAATTTCCTTAAATTACATTCACGGACATAAATGTAGGGACAACATGAAAATATTATTTTACTGACAGATAATAACTGTATGATATATATTTTATATTGTAACTTTATAATTCCTAACTACTCCATCGAAGGTGGTTTGTGCTGATATTTGTAAAAATGGTGTTACATCCACCTTAAAGTATAACGTTCGACTCAGAATCACTTTTGAAATATCGCGGTGAAATTTGGTACAAATTATTATTTTGGCCTAAGGACGAAGCCTATTGAAATAGGTAATGTTCGGTCCAATATTTCAGGTATGTCCGATACAAATATTCTTCCCAGAATAAGATTTAAGGTCATAAGTCCTAAATACAAAGCAATTTAAACGAAATTTGGCACCAAAAAGTTTTATATAATTCGGTTCATTATTTATCAAAAATCCCATACAAATTAAGATAAATATAATAGATGTGCAAAATTATACAAGGGTCGGTTTATAATTTCTAGTAGCGCCAATATAATTCCCCCAGAAAAAATTAAATTTAACACACACAAATGTAACATAAATCTTAGTGTCACAATAATGCACTTCACACATAAGAATAAGTCTGAAAATTAAATTATAAGAGGGTCGTTCATTAATTCAATAAGTTCTATATGGTAGTTTATTATTTGGTGATAATTTATATATCTATATTTCGATATATTACTGATTAATGGGACAGGTACTTCCATGCAAAGCAAATATTAATTATCAAATATCTAAAGAACTGTAAAACGGGAGTATTAAAATTGATTCCTATAACTTTCCAAAGGATCATTTACTAGCTAAAATGTAGGACGAAAAGGACCATGAAGAGGGGTACCACTCACTTTATAAGAGCGGCAAACCGTACCGGGTCTAAGCTAGTCTTCTATGGAAAGCAGATTATTTTTATACTTCTTCATGTTTTCTCTATTCATTATGTTTTAACAATAGAAGCTCATCGCTTCTATTCCTATTTTCCAAATATCTTTAATATAAGATTTTCTGGAATTCATTTCATTTTCTTTATTAAAAACTTTAATTTGTCTTCCAGTCGATTAGAAAATGTTATAGTTGTAAATATCATTATTTTCCTACAACCATAATGGAATCATGTGGATTTTCTGTGTGAAATACTAAAATAGAATGTTGTTATTTTGACCTTTATAGAATTCCCAGAGAAGATATTGAATTTCGCCAGTTTACTTCATTCATCAATTATTTGTGAATTTTCAATGTTTATTGTTGTCAATTATTTAACCACAAACGAACTGTAGAGTTATTTTAAATTATTTAAAATTATTAATTTATAAAAATAAATTTATATTTAAACATAAAATAAATTTAGTGAACGGAAACGAACACTAAATACCTTACATTTGTTGAGAATTTACTCTAAAAAATTATATATTTTTCTTATTGATGCCTTTAATTATATTAGAATCTGTTGGTCCAATTCAAAATAAAATTTAGAATTGTTTTGATATTAATAAATTCTTAAAATTTAAAACTGTTTATTTGAAATTCTAATTTATTAGAAAACTACGTCATAGACTATTTCTTAAGAATAATAAATTAGTGAAGTGTTAATATCAGGGGAATCAAAAAGTATAATTGAAAAAAAGAATTTACTATGTAAATATGGAACAGAGTTTCATAGATCTAATTGTACTAAACATTTTTATATGTTATTGGAGAACGTTTACAGAAAAAGTGTTCTTTTTTCAGTTTTTTTTTATATCGGATCCGATTTCCATTCACGTCTGCTTTAAATTTTCAAAGGATATACGATTTTCAAAATTAAAAAAGAAGATAAATATTTAAAATGTATTTATGGGTGTGTATCCAAAGTTGGTCATCTTGGCTATGCAATTTGTTTAACAACCAAAATTTTATTTATGATCTGATTGAAAAAATTGTATATATAATTCGATAATTCAGAATATAACTCAGAAAATGAGTAACTATTTGTTTTGTCATTATTTCTTAATAAAAAAGATATTTGGCAAAAACGTGGATAAAATCTGAAACCTTAATAGATCAGCCAAAAAGTATAATTTAAAATTTTAATGTTTAATACGATATTTTTTTAGGTCTTTAATCTTTAAAATGTGTTCAGATATAAGAAATCTGAGTCGTTTTAAATATTATTATGACTCGAAGTGTCCAACTTTGGAACAATGTTGAGTGGTTAGGTTCACACACTCAAAACTTAAACTCCTCTCAGTCTAACCGTTCAAAAATTACAGATTTATTTCCATATCATATAAAATAAAACATTTTACGTTCAATAAAATTTTGCCAATGCCGAAACTAGTTCAACGCAAAAAAAAAATTATGCAAAACAAAATTTAAAAAAAAAATTTATCTGAAAAATATTCAAAAAATTCAGGAAGAGAATTAAAATTGTGGCAGTTTAAATAAAATTCACATATAAAAACAAAAGATATTAATTAATTTGATATTGATAAAAAAGTAAGGTTAGTAAATAAATTTGACAAGAAAATATACGAAGATATATGTTTTTAACAGAGAATATAACTAGAGATTCAACTTTTTTTTCATGTGATTTAAAAATTTTAATCGAGAAAGACAGTTATTTTTTTACGGAGTTGTTTTTCTAGTTGCTTTTCTCTGTTGCGGACATTAACATTTGCGTGGTTTTGAAATTTGAATAAAAATTTTGGCAATTTTTTTTATATTATAATGAAGTTATTTATAATTTCAATATAATTTTGAGTTTCATTTGATATTTAAATTTAAAAAATATATATTTTTTTAAATAAAGTGTCAGGGTGGTCCCAACAAAACATACTAAAGCTTTTGAGAAAACAGAACCTTGTAGTCAGTGATTTCTGCGAAATTGTTGACATGACAACAAGTCGAGGTTGACATCTCTTTTGTCATTATGGCGAACAACATTCATATTTTTCGCATAAAAACTGGTCTAGAGTGCGTAGGTGTTTCACATTTGCTATAGACCGATTATGTTAAAATAAGCCGGCCTCTCTAGCGATTGAGGACAAATTTCCTGAAAAATAAATCACGAATCACTTTTTAATTTGACAAATCGTTTTCGTTGGAATGTGTGTTTCAAATGTCAAATTAATCACAAAATTTTGGCGTTAATTTGTGCATCTAATTTAACATCATGCAAAAATCAAACACAATTTTAATATATATTTTTTCTTTCATTTTTTCAAATATTTTTGAAATTTTATTTAATTTATTTTTTCTTTTTTATTTTATAAATTGTGTCATTTTTTTTAAAATTTTAATAAAATAACGACAAAAATATTTGTTTAACCTATAAATAATACAATAATAAAAACAATCTAATACTATGTAAAAAATATGATTACATAAAAAATGTTTGTTGTTGTTGTTGAAATCAAAAATATTAACATTTTTTGTTTTTGTTTTTCTTGAAGAATATAAACAATAGTTTTACCCTTAAATGTACCAGAAACAGCTGGAGAGGATGTCTAAGTAATAGGACTACAACAAATAAAAATAAACAAACTAAAAATTTCTTAGTTCTCATTATTACAAAACCAATTTCATATTGACTAGTTTATATCTCTTTTAATCTCCAACTAAGAAATATTCTATAACTAAGGCAACCAATGCAACTGTATCTGGTACCCTTTTGATACTGTCATTCTTGCTACAATTCAACTATTTTTAAAACGTCTTCATCATTCCCTGGGATTATTTGTTGTTCTTAATTTATTCTTGAGGAGGATGGGCGGCAATGTATTCCAAAGCTTTAATAATGGCTTCTGGAATTGGAGGAGGTGTGGGCAAATGATCGCCAGTAGGTTGGAAACCATTTTCATCAGCAGTGTAGGTAACTAAAACTTTTTCACCTTCGGGCGAGATGAATTCATAGGAACCAGCTACACCATTGGGATTACCGGCTTCTTGTTGTTGGATGCCATTACTGGTTTCGAAAGCATACGCATAGTTACCTTCAGCATCGGCAGGATCATTTTTTAAGCTCAAAACTTGAGCATCTTTGTCGATGTTATCGGCGCAGGCAAAAGCCAAGAGTGCGGTCAAGACGAACTGAAATTTGGAAATAAAAACCAATTTTTTTAAGAATTAATTATATTTTCAATAATAAATAAAAATTCTAAATTCTAAAAAAAAGTTCTACATTTTTCTAAAGCTATTAAGGTTCTAAAATTATCTATATTTTAGTCTATAATTTTATTTAAAGTGATCGGTATATTATGATCATATTTCTTAAATCCACTTCTTTTTTTTTCTGAAAGAATATTGAATACCTTTATTTAGATTTTTTCATATACAGATATTGGTCTATATCTTTTTTATATTCGGTCAAATATAGATTAAATGCTAACTGATAGAACAATGAAAAACTGGACAGATTTTTTTGAATACAAATAAATCTTAATATGGAAAATATTCTTTTTTCAAGCTGGCAGAACTAAAACTTCAGAAATTTCTCAATATTTCATCAAACAAATTTGTCATAGAAATTGGTCTTAACATGGAATTAGGAATTACAGAAATATTTTAATGAAAGATAAGACTTTAGCCATTAGGATGAATATCGGTATAAACACACAAATTACGATTTCGAAAGTCACTCAGCATTTCCGATCTTTTGTTTATATAAAACACAGTTATCATCGAAATCACTAAAACAATTTAATTTTGAATCAATTTATTAAAACAGGAATATCACAGTAAGAAATGGAATATTTAGTTAATTAATAATAAAAATAATAACATTAAAAATTTTGAATTAAAAAACATTCTAAAATTTTATGGAAAATTCAAAAAAGTTCTGAATAAAATTAAAACTTCAAAACCGGCACTAAACTTTGTTTGCTTTTTGTTTTAATTTAATTAATTTAGTTTAATATTCTAAGTCGATTAATTTATTTAACTCAAAAACTTGATTAGAAAAAATAAACAATTAAAATTCTTCAAGAATTTGGAAATTAACATTTTTAGCCACGCCTCTTAATAGAAAATGTAACAAAAACTGAACAAATTATAATGATTTCCTTTAAGTTTATTATTTTATTATTAATATTTTGTATTTAAAACAAACAGAATATTCTGAAAAGGTGTCTTTATAATAGACATATTTTAAAAACGAAAATTAAGATATTTAATCTAAAAGAAAGCTCCGGTAATTGCTTTATAGTCCCTAAGGAAATGAGGGCTGTTAAATAAACGGTCACTTGAAAGGTTATCGAGTAGTACAGTCTGGTATAAGAGTTATAATTTCTTATACGCGAGATCATATCAAAATTATGTAATAAGAACTATGGTTCAATTACAGGTCACAAAGCTTTACTCTTAGTCTATGTAAATTCAACTATAATACTTTATTAATGGCTCAAACATAAGTCATCAATGTGAATATTATGCTATTTATGATCAGAGCTGAGTTTAACTATACGGGGTGATTCAACTAATTCACCGTGAAAGAATCTGGGCATTCTTGCTCAGTTAATTGCTATAGTATAGCTGAAGGGCCGACAACAATACAAACATTACTGAGTCAAATGTTGAATTAAGATATTGTTAGAAAGTTTCCAAGGTACAACTGACACTAGAGCAGAAGTGTACGTTTGATAACAAGTTCTCACAATGTATAGATTTAAAAGGATGATGGACAAACTATTTTAACTGGTTTACAAATTTAGGAATAAAAAACTTTTAATGGAGAATTTTTTTAAATAATTTAACTTGCAAAGTTTTTTTTTCAATTCCCAAACAAAAAAAGAGTATTTTTGATACCAAAAGTACCAAATTAAACACTATTTAAACCCGCGAAAAAAATCCAAAATCTCTTTCAAAATAGAAAGTATTTCATAGGACGATAAATAAACCTTTTTAAAGGGTGAGTGACAAAGTTATAGAACGTTTAATGGAAGGACTGCTAACAAAGGTTCACAAGTTCATAAGTAATTTTTGGGACTAAAAAATAATAAAATAATAAAAGCAAAAATGAAAAAATAAAGGACTCTTGAATTCTCTATAAATTTATTAAAATATGTTAAGACTGATTTTATAGAAATTGACTCAAGATTTAAAAGTCATTGCGTTCAAATCTCTCCCTTTTGTTCTTAGTTAAAATTACATTTGTCTTTCTATATGTTTTAATAAGAATAACATTTTATCTGAATCTTTTAAATATTAAACAAATTAATAATGAAACTGACATTTCAATTTCATGATCTATTAGTTTAAAATATGTAAATTTTTCCCTTTTAAGTTGCACAAATCTTGAAGATTTATTATTGACTTTATCACATTAATTATTTTATTTTTTGTATTAAACTTTGAATAAATTAGTTTTTCAATATTTTTTATTAACACGTGCTAAAACTAGTTTTTTTCTCTCTGTGCATTTTTCTTTTGTTGACAAAATGGTTGGTTAATTTTAAATGTCCTTGCACTTAATTTGAAAAAACAAACAACAACACTTTATTATAAATATTTATGTTATGATCACCATGAACTACTTTATTTAAAATGTCCTTTCTTTGAAATAATTTTATTTAATTTTCAGTTAATTTTTTTTGAATTAAAAAAAACAATAATAATAATTATATTATATTTTCTATTATATGTTTTTTAAAAAATATAATAATTTTCTTCTTAAACTTTTTTTACTCACAATTTTGAACATTTTGCTAAATTACACTGTGATAAACTGTTAATGATTTTGCTAAAAACCTTTGCTTTTATATCAATTTAGCTAAGAAATAAAGTTGAATGAAAAAAACCATAAAATCTACTAACAAATTTATAGAAGATGAAAAATAAATTGTAGAAAAAAATATACAAAAAATTTTTAAAACAAAAAAATGAAACAAAAACAACTTTAAACTTTAAACACAATCAAACAAATAAAACGCCGACAAATACATATACACACGTTTAGATGTATCTAAGTAATAAGCCAAACTTAAAGATTGAATCTTTTTCTTCGCACACACATACAAACACACACACTTAAACTCTCACATATAATAATTGTTTTTGTTATTTTTTTTAGATTAGAGACAAAAATGTACATTATAACTTTTTTCTGTTGAAGCCAAGTTAATAGTAATATTTTTAACACCATCACCTCCACCAGCAACAACTACAACAACAGAAAAATAAGTAAAATACTTGAAAGACAACAATAACAACAACATCTTCATCAGCAACAACAGCAGCAGCACCAGCAGCAACAAAGACAACAATTCAAAGAGCAACAACGTCACCCATTAAATTTATGTGAGATAAATAGAAGAACTATAGAAAATTATAATAATAATGTTGTTGTTGTTACTGTTGCTCATTGAGATGACGATAATGACGATGAAGATGTTTTTGTTGTTGTTAATAATGAAGATGATGAGGCGTTTAAACAATTGACCAAAATAGTGAAATAATAATAATAAAAAATAAATTATATATTTAAAATAAGATAAACTTTTTAAGCTGAAAAAAACACCAAAAACAATAACAAAACATCAGGTATATAAATTACATTTTTATAATCTAAATTAAAACATTCCCAACAACAACAAAAAACCCAACAAGAACAATCCATTAAAATGAATCCATTAAAAATTTTATTTATTTAAATTTTAATAGATTTAAAATTTTAAGGAAAAAATAATAATTAAAAGTGAATTTAAAAGTTTCTAGAAAAAATATTAGATATTTATATACATATCTTAAATTATATTCTGAAATCTAGGTATATATATAGTCTATAGAAAAAAAATCGGTAGGAAATGAGAGAATTTTAGATTTAAAATCGTAGTTTTCTATTAAACCAACTTTTAACCGACGCACTTTGTTGCACAAAAATTCGAATAATTTATATTTTCGAACTTTAACGAAATAAATCTTAAATAAACACATTTTTATTCTTATAAACATGATTTTGTTCAAATTATTGAACTTTCTTCAAAAAAAAAAAAAAAAAAAAAAAAATTTAATCAAAAAATTTTTAGCAAAAGATGTTAAATTGAATAAAATTTCATTAAGAAATTAAGGAAAAATATGTTATATCAACAGATTTTTAATAAAAAGCGGCAGTAAAGCCTCGTAAGTAAAATAACATACAAATTTATACAAGTTAATTTGAATAAAAATTTTGTTAATTTAACTATTTTCTTCATCAAATATTTTTTATATTTACGTTTTCTACACTATTTAACTATTTTCTAAAACTAGCTTTTACCCGGTTCGCTTAAATGCACAAAAATTTTCCTCAAAAGAAATTTCACAAATCGATGTAATTGGGACCAAATTCTCGCTGTAGTAGATCTTTAGATATTCGATAATCAATATTTGCTTGAGGGATACTTCTCTCCTTATCCTATCCGCTTTACTTTTTGTCAGTAAAACAGTTTCTTGAGGAAGTCATTGGGACCAAATTTGAACATTTTCGATGTTACATTTTTTAAGTTATTTTATATTCAATATTTGCCTTGTATGGGGAGTACTCCTTCCAACAATTATGGCATTTAAATTGAATAATATTCATCAATATAAAGAGTTTATTTTTGTCTAGTTGAATAATGTATTATTCAAATTGAATAATATTTATTCAAAATAATCGCATATTTATTAACGAATTCATAGAGTCATATCAACAATTTTTTGTTTCATTTATTTTACAAATCAAAACATTTTTGAAGTATTTTATTTTGGTTGTTAAAATAATGACTCCCGTGTTTAATTCGATGCATAAACATCCATCCTATCAAAAACAATATATTTATTTCCAATGAAATGATTTTACCCCACAGTGCAGTCTGTGGAAATTGTTATATATCATAGTAAATCCATTTAAGAAAGATCTATTTATATTTAAATAAAGTAGAAAAATATATTATTTTGATCTCCATCAATTAAATAGAATCAGAGTTGTGTCATATCAAAATGTAAAATATTTGTTTGAGTAACGAACTGAATCGGAAGGATAACCTAACCTAAAATTATAGATGTTTTTAATATTTTAATAAACGGATGGATCTAACATGTGTAATTTTATGCATTTTATGAAGATTTTTAATTTAGGCCCTGGTCAGCAGCTTGTAAGTTAAAGAAGCATTAACTAACGATTTCTGTAGATGATGTGGGAAATCTCTTGAAAATAGTTTTCATTGATTAATGTGCTCTAGAGTGCTGAAAGAAAATATATAATCTCTTTAGCTTCGATGGAACAAATCTTGAAGATTTTTACCAATACTTCAATAGTCCAGTTGATCTGAGAACAAAATGTATTCTATCGAAGCTGAAGAAAATAAATTTGCTTTCATTCCTCTAGAAAACATTAGCTCCCCGTTGATTTGATCATTCTCTCTTGAATTCTAAACGCATCTTTAAATTAACAATACATTTTCAGCCAATCGAGACTCCCATTTATTAATTTAAAAAAAAAAAACAACACCCACTAAATATATTTTTGTGAATCACCATTACCTCTATTCCTCTCCGTATTAGTTCTTATAAAGAATATAAATTAAATGCTATTTTGCTTTGGATTGATTTATATCGATTAAATAAAATTTTATTTTACTTATTTATATAAAATATGCACTTTTTCAATTAATTTTATTATATTTAACTTTTTATGATAGATTTTGGAACAAAGTAAATATCGAAAAAGGTGTTAAGTTGAAACAGCCATTACACAGTGGTTCCAAACGCTTTCTTTAATGATTTTAAAATTTTGAACCATTAATTATTTTTTTTACACAATTTGACATGGACATTCTTAAGGTGTTTTCCATTTGATTTGGGAAAGGTCATGTTTCTAGTGGTTCCTGGGGTCGAAAAGTGGATCTCCATATTTGATCATCTCGGGTATGACGATTTTTTTCAATCTTCAAAATTTTACTTAAATTTATAATTACGGAGCCCTTATAATTCTCTGCAAAATATGCACTTACATATTCAATCCAAAAAAAAATTGTTTGGATTTCTACATTTAAGAAGTGTATAGTTTTTTTTTAATTTTTTGGGCTCTGTTCCGGTCAAAAAAATCTCAAATATTGTCTGAATTTTGTACAAAATTCGAAAAAAGTACCTTAATTATATAACTACAAGTATTAACTATTCACATAAGAAATTTGTAATGAGTCAAACCTCCTTTAACGGTAGGATGAGCAATTTTCTACAAAAAAGTATGTAAAAAAATACCCGGATTGGAATTTTAGGCATTTTGTAATAAAAGAATATAAATTAGACATAATTATTTTAATCAAAAAAATTTATTTTAAGGAATTTTTTTGTCTTCCTAATGACACAGTGTTGTATTTAGTTGACACCGTTTATAACAGCATTACCACTGTTGCTAAAAGTATGTGCGAGTTTTTCATTTTTTCCGATGAAAACTTTCAAAAACTCACGTCAATGGTTTTAATTTAGTGATGGCTCAGCCTACAATGAGGTTTTAGTGCAGTTAATTGGAGGAATGATAAAAATTTAAAACTATTTTATACTAAAAAACAATTATAATCATCGTGGCACCTAGAGAAAATATCAAAAATTTGTATCTCTCACCAAAGCCCGTGCACTACGAGCCATTTTGGATTTATCTCCATTTGTTCAAAAAGTGCCTAAAATTTGTTCTTGTTGTATCTTTCATAATTTTTTACCTAATAATTATAAAAATATAATTCTTAAAATAAAACAAAAATTCTATGTTCCAAATTAAAAACAAATATGTTAAATATACTAGGGAACTAAGAAAACACAGTTGTCGAAATATTTGCTATTTAGCAACTGAAGTTGACAACTTTACTTACCAGTTGCCATCTATAATATAATTTTGGCAACTGAAGTTTGGTTGCCATACGTAATCGACTCATCAAATAAATTTTAAGTATTTTTATTAAAAATAACACGTTAAATAAAAATTATTCTCAAAAAAAATGTTCAATCTTATGTTTGGGGTATATTTCAATTGTAATATTTAAAACTCTATTAAGTATTAAAAACAAATCTGATACCTTTTTGCTCAACATATAAAATTGTGTATATTAAGATAAATTTTTATTTGGAACACAATTTTTTTGATCGTGTCATTTCCTCATTGATTCTATATATTTCTTCTTAATCAATCTTATATTATGAAATTACAAAAATTCGTACCAACATATATTTCTTATGAATTCTTCATGCACGATTTATTTTTTTAAAGAGTCATTTAAGTTGTTTAAGCCTCATAATTTTCAAATTAAAGTTAAAATAAGAAACATTGTAATTATGGACAAACAGGCTTTTATTTATTGCATCTTTTTTCTTAAATAATAATAATAATTGTACTTTGGCCCTCTATTGTTCATTAATTGCTTCCCTCTTTGATAATGTATGTATATGTATGTTATGATGTGTGTGTTCAATCATAAAGGAACCCTTTATTTCTTTGTTATTGTCTATTATTTCTTCAACATAAATGTTGGTTTTTATTATAGCGACGTGTGTTTAAATAATTAATGATTTGTTAATTTAGACTTCATAGTTATCCATGGAGGCTATAGGTCATACTGCCACTAAATCATATTGAATTCATTTGGTGATAATTACTTCTGGAAATTATAGAGTTTTATGTAGCTAAAAAGTGTTGTAACATTTAATTTTAAAATTGCATGTTTTGAAAAAAAAAGAAATACTCATACATATATGAAATTTAGTTTTTATTATTGTTATTATTAAACAAATACAATGCAAACAATATGATAAATTCATGATAAATTCAACTATGGGAAACAAAGTAAGAAAAAATTAGTTATTATTGCCTTCAAAAAGAAATAATAATAAAGACACCTAAGTTAAGCCAAATCAAATTAAATTAAATCAAAGTACTTGCACGACAAATCAAAAGACTTAAGCTACAAGCACAATGACAACAACCACTCACTGCAGAAGATCAATTTAAAAACTTTGAATATTTTTTAAGTTTCTCACATGTATGTAAGCGTTTTCGGAATTTTATTAATTTAATTTAATGAGAATCTACTTAAAGTTTGGCCTTAAATCCTCTAATTCTTGGGATTATTACAATAATGAATAATGCGATCATAAATAAATAAATAGATCTGTCTATTTGTGTTTACACAACACACAGTGGTCTCAAAATGCCAGTTTTTTTGAAATACAATTTTGTAATTTTGGAATAGCTAGAACTTTTTACTTCTTCAAATCACAAAACAACGGAAAAAATTACAGGCAGGGGACTAAGATCAATATAATTTTTAGTTTATTGGGTAAAATATTTATAAAAATATTTATATAATAACAAATATGGTGTTGATAGAAAGGTAATAACTTTCAAATAATAATTTAAACATATTAGATTATTAGAATTAAATATCAATAATAATTTTTTGTTTTTTAAATTTTTGAAAAATGTTTTTCTAAATATAAAACTCCAAACAGATTTCCACTTTTTTGCTTCTAAACCACCCAAAATCCAATTCCGAAAAATTCATACACAAAATTTACTTTTTTAGAAAATTTCGTATGGCAGTACAGATTTCCATTAATCTTAGCTTGGAATTTTTTTTAACTATAGAAACTATAGCGGGGAAAGCATTTCTCCTAATGCCTCCAGATTTACTTTATTAACATTTTCGAAAAGATTTCTATTAGAATTGTAAAGAAAAAACATATGCATATATATATATATATATATATATATATATATATATATATTATATATATTATATATATATATATATATATATACATTTCCTGCATAAGTTAATAAGATTATTGTACAGAAACCAAAATATATTTGAGATCTTTTTTAAAATAAATAAATAAATAAATAAATAAAATAAAATAAATAAAGCTTATCAAGTCCAAATAACTAAAAAACCTGACCGAAAATGCCTTAAATTTTTATTTTGGTCTAAATATCTCTTAAACTAAGTAGTTATTCCATACATAAAAGCATGTTTCTATAGAGAAATGTAAGGACTATTTACATGTTTCAGTAAAATCATACACAAACATTTTGGTGCCTTTTAAAAATTTCAATACTTGAGGTGACCATAATTTGGGGGAATTACATTCTGATCCCATGATCCTTATGACCTTCCAAATCAATTGAAAAACTCATCAAGAATATGCATGTAAATGTTCATTAAAAATGTTTACTAGTTCCAAAATTTCAGAATTATTAAAAAAAAAAAAAAACATTTTGGTACCACTGTACAACAGTCACGTAAATTGGGAAAGATTTATTTGAGTGAATTACAAATATTTCAAATAATTCAAATCAATTTTATCTTTATAACAAAATTATTGTAATAAATCTTTAATAATTTGAAGTTTGAGTAATAAATATTTCATAAAACATTAAATTGCAACAAGTTTTTGTTTTCAAATCCTTTTCAAAATTTTGTTGGGTGCAACATTAAACAGTATTTAAAGTTGTCTTCTCTCCCTCTACATTTTGTTTCTAAGTTAATATTTAAAATTAATTTATTTGTATACATTCATATAAATATAATTAAATAAGATAAATTAATCGTCTTAAACAAATAATCCACATTTCAAAATTAAACTTTATTTATTTCAACTTTCAATTTGATAAAATAAAAACAAAAAAATACTTTAACCGGCCACGTTCTGTGGTCAAATCGCAAACTTGTTTGTTTCTTATTTAGCAGATGATCACTTTGACGATGATGAAGAAGATCATATAAAGTAAATAAACATAAACAAGAACAACAACATTTTTTATATACACGATATATCTATTTAAGTACAGCAAATATTTGAAAATCTGATACCAAAATTAATTAATTTGAATTCAAATTTTATTTGATAAACTGATTCAAATTCTCGTAAAATATCAAAACGTCATAAATCTTTTATAGCAAAATAAAATTAGAAAAAAAACATATATGAAATTATTCACGTTTATGCGTGTGTGTTTAAGCATATTTTGAGCCCACCAAATCTCAAGTTCACCTCAACCGTTTTAGTCATTCTACTGTGATGAATTTTATAAACCAAAAAAAATATGCAGATTAACCTCAAAAAAGAGCAAGACAAAATATTTATTAATTGATCTGAAGAATATAAAAAAATAAACAAATTGATATTTGTTAATTTTATCAACTTAGAAAATACTTGTTTCTTATATTATATATTTTTAAATAACAGTAGTTTAAAAGAATTTAAACTTAAGAATTTGTAAAAAAAATTTTCATTATTGCTGCAACTGACTCGTTTTAATAATCATAATTGCACAGTGTGTTTGGATTGAACTATAACTTTTGATTGACTGATTGGATTTACATAATTTTATATAGCATTTGCAGAGAAGTTTAATACCACAAGTTTCGAATAGAATCGTTAGTAGGGTACCACCAATATTAACAGTTTTTACTTGTATTCTATACCAACCGATATATTTCCATTCCAAATTTCATCCTGCTAAAATTTGCAAAATATTTTGTTATTTTTTTAATTGACACCAAAGCCTACTTAGAATCACTTCCTGAGTCCATTCTGTCTGCCAGTAATTCCATGAAACATGTAAATATCTATACATGTTTCATGAAACAACAGGCAGACAGAATGGACTCAGAAGAGAGTCACTCTTTCTTTTGAAGTCATATTTTAAAATGATGTATTAATTTTATCATTTCACTTCATAATTCCGACAATCATCTTAGACCCCATAGGATATATTTTCTTGCATCCAATTAAAAACTTAGTCGGTTCAGATATGTATGAATTTCAGTCCGTCTGTTGGAAATATCAACTGGCAACCTCGGCTGTCTCAAAATTCGGAAGAAAATCATTTCAAAAATTTACAATAAGAAAGAACTGGAATTTATCCATAAAATATTGTACTACAGTATACAGTGTGTCATATAAGTCGCTATTTTAAAGATAATTTTCATAAATTTATTTGAATCATCTTTAAATTATACTTAATATATAGTCACATATATAAGGTTAACTCCAGACGGATCTTCTGCCGAACGAATTTCAGAACAAAACAAAAACCAAAAAATATTTAGTTTTCCCTGAAAAAAATCTATACAAGTTAGTTAATTGTTATTAATTAGATTCTGATTTAACTCGAGGCCAAGAAATTGGACTACTGTAGGATGAGTCCATAGATCTTCTGGACTAAGAAGGATTCACTAGGCAATTAAACAAATGTTGCAAATCATGTAATCTTTGGCCACATGTTGATACCGTGAAATTTGTGGTCGTGAAAGCTGCTATATATGAATCTTGTTCATACATTCGAAGATCTTTTCTAACAAGTCTCCGATGACATCCAAGAAAGAACTGTTTACATTGTGTTCCTTAACCGATATGATCTTCGTCTCATCATGTTGATAATCTATGAAAACATTTGTATTTTATTTATAACATGTATATTGTATTTATTGCGAAACAATGTATATATTTGATTTGTGATTCATTTTGTTTTATAACTTCTTTCAGTATTCTTCGCATAAATTTACTATGTTTTCACAACATTTTTTTGGACATCTTGGATGTTCGTATCCACAAGTGTTTGATAGGATTAAGGTCCGGAGACAGACATACAACCACAAACCATTAAAGATGAAGCTTTGTGGATGTTTTTTTTTTTATCAACCTTTGCGTTTCGACTATTTTGGCAAAATCTCTATCAGTTAATTTACAGTTAATGAACGCTTTGCACTTGTAAAATTATTTACGCCTTTAAACGATTTATGATCGCTCGAATGGAAAATAGCTACAATTTACTAATTCTCCAACCTCAGCAAAAGATTTACTTTGATGATGCAGATTTTTAATAATCTTTTGTTGAGTTTTAGTTGTTTCGATTAATTTGGGACTCATGGCAAACAAATAGTCAATAAAATAAAAATATTTTTATCTTTAGTTGTCCCACCGTAAACTGATATTTTTCGGTCATTTCTTTGTGTAACATTGTAAATTATACATTAATAGATATTATCTATGAATAATATACAATAATTTAATTTTTTTCAATATTTATTAGGGTGATCGACCCGATTTTTTATAACCAGTTATAACCAATTAAATTTATTAAGTCGGTTTCGGTTTTATTGAAAAGCTCATATTCCGAATATTGTAGTAACTGGGTTTTCTCCACGGGTTTTTCCAAAAATGTTGCTTTTATGAATTTTATTGTATACTTTTCTGTGGGTAATTATTCCACCAAAACTGATATGGAAGATACTGCATCTGAATCTAAAACTCTAAGCTGTGACATAATTTGGAACAAGAAAGAAATCTTATTTAAAAAGAATACTATTTTAGAATCGATCCGGAAAGTTTGAAATATTTCTCAGTGCTTTGTTAATTATATGACCTACAAATACACTGAATTGAAGATCATTTTTAATCTCAAATTGTATAAAAACAAAGGAAAACAAGTAATAGAGATAAATTCGGCTATGGCGAATCTATAATACCCTCCATCACATGTTTGCATACAACACATTTACACACTAATAACAGCAAACTTTTTTATATATAATAAGTAATTTGTTATGTGAGTACAGTGGGTGTCATAAAAATTAAAAAAAAAAATAAAAAGTTTTTGACTACGAATTTTTACATATCCGATTTTGATGATTATTACAATAGTAATGGGATGTATTTAGCTTTACATCACAGTCAAATTTTATTTTTATATGATACACAGTATTTGCAAAATTGACAAAAGTTTTTTTTTTCTTAAATTTAAGATTGTCTGAAATATTGGTCTATAATATGTTGGTTTCAAACTGCTTTGAATAATAACAAAGATCAAATATTTTTAAATTGTGACCGTGAGAATGTTTTCAACAGACAGAATAATAATGCAATAATGTATACTTTATGGGGTCTTAAATGATTCCTTCTTAGCGGTGCACAAAGTCAATATACTTTCACTCAATCAAAACATAGGGCGGTGGATTGTATAAATATCGACACATTCCAAAGTACATAAACTGCTTTTTATTTTTAAGTGATTATATCAAAAGATACGAAGAAACTGAAAACCGATTTCTAAAGGAATCGTAAAATCGATCAACCTAAAATTTATAGATGTGCGATTTATGTCAATTTGAATTTTTTACTTATACTTATGTTCGTGATTATACATAAAAACACGATATAACAAATCGAAATAGTTTTAAAATTTTTTATGAACAAAAGTCGGCCAATTTTGGACTCAGTGATCATGAAATTCAAAAGTTATATTTATTTCCTAAAGAAATCAACGTTAATTTCTGGGAAGACAATTTCCCAACATTTTGTATTTCTAAAAAACACCTCCATTTTAATTACCCTGTGAATTAAATTCAACTTGCTACTGTGTCCTCTGCAAAACTGTTTTGAAAAAAATCTCACCAAAATCATTAAATGTGATTTTTTTCGGTTTAGATTTTAATTAATTACTAAATTGAACTTTAATCTGATATTTATGTCAACAAATTGAAAATATTTATTTAAAATGCAAATGTTTGTATTGATTAAAAGTTTAATTATGTATTTATTTCATCCATTATTAACAAAATGTTTTATTGAAATTTGCATAAAAATATTTTCGATTTTATTTGTTTAACTTTATTTTGTTAAAAAAAATAAACAAAAAACATAAAATAAAAAAATTTAAACAAAACCCATTTTTGAAATGACTCTTTTAAAAATCTGCTACTTTAAAAACTCATCATTATACCCTTCACCTCCGTAGTTGTTGGGAGTATTATGCGTTTGTGCTAATGTTTGTAACATTCAGAAAAAATGCCGTTGCACCCACTTTTAAGTAAACCATTCGACTCAGAATCACTTTTTGAGTCTATTTAATAATGTCCATCCGGCTGTCTGTCCATGTAAAAGTTGTGAACACTCGACAGGTTGCAATTTTTGAGATTTCTTGATGAAGTTTTGTACGTATCATGCTTTTGATTCACCGAATATTGCTTATTGAAATTGACCACGTTTAGTTTATAATTTTAATAAATATTCTAAATTGATGTGATAAATTATGCGAGGGTCGGTACATTTCTTCTCAAATATCACTCACATATAGGCTGGTAGGTCCATAATTTCATGTAGCTCCCATTTAACCTCTCACAAAAATTTATTTTATAACGCATAATGTTCACATAAATGTTACACACAGAGAATAATTATATTTGCGGTAACTGTTAACGGGAAGCATCATACTATTGTTATTATTCCAATAAAAATATTGTTATTGTAATAAAAGGTTTGCTTATTCGCAATAATAAAAATTGTTATTGTTATCATTACTAAATTTATTTTTATATCAATAAAAAATTTGTTTATTTGCATTGTTATCACAACAAAAATATTATTATCGCCACTAAAAATATTGTTATTCTAATAAAAAATATTGTTAACTCAATAAAACAATTTATTTGTTCGCACTATTTCGTTATTGAAGAAAAAATTTTTCGTTTTAAAATATTGCGACCAGAATATTTTTTCATTAATAAACATTATTTTATTACAGCAACGAAATTGTTATAAAAAAATAAATTCAACAATTAACATGTTGGTGATAACAGTAAATGTGATTAACATATTACGTAATAACATTTCTTTGCATGTAGTTTCATAATATTGTACTGCACATTTGAAAATTAATCCGAAAATAAAATTATACGAGGGTCATTCATTACTTATTCATAACTACCAACATTGCGGTGTAAAGTATTATATAGTCGGACTTGATCGACTATAACATTTTGACTTGTTTTAAGGTGATCATTTTGATATGACAATAAATACACTAAACTCAAATACATAAATTTTGAATAAAATTGAAATCTCAAAACTAAAAATGTTTAATTTAATTAAAAGTGAATTTATCACTTAAAAACCAAAATTGAAAATAAATTTTGCATTTTAAATCTTCAACAGCAGTTTTTTTTTCAAATAGAACAAACTTGTTTTTAGATTTATAACCAAAAAAATATTTAAAAAAAATTATTTTTTGTTAAATATTTTGATTTATGTTTAACAACATTATGTTTCCCCCATTTAAAATATTTTTATAAGAGAATTATCTCGTACCACGTACATTTTTTCTGGACTTTGTTTCAGCTTCTAAAAGGGAAAAATTAACATTTATGTTTGTGATTTGATTTATTTAAGTTTTGGGTAGTTTTCTTTTAAATAAATAAATTATTAATATTTATAACTTTAATTTGTTAATTTAATGAAAAAATAATAAAAAAAGATTTAATTCTCCATGACGTATTAAACGAGGAAAAACGTTAAACAAATGCATGCATGATTACGGCTATGAAAAGTGAAAGGAAATCTTCTTGATTATTCAAGGTTTTTCTTATGATAAATTACAGAAAAACAAAACTACATGGATACACAGATACATAGATACATACAGTTTGTCAAATTTACTTTTGCAATCATAGACAGGTAGATAAATAGCATACACCTAGGTCACTGTTATCGGCTTGTTGTTGGCTCATCGTCTCCGAAAACAGGAAATAAAATACAAATACAAACCCTTAGTTACTTAAAAAATTCTGTACCGTATCCCTCAGGTAGGACATGTTTGTAAAAGTATCCCTCAGGAAAGTTTGGGATCTCTGGGTTACGAGAGCTGGACAGTGTCATAGGTAATGTTTCACCGTTTTGGCGTCTTCCCTACATTCGATGTCTTTCATGGCCTTTTTCTCCGCGTCAGTATTCTACATAGTTCTATGTGACTCTGTCTCCTACTCCTGTAGCCTAGCCTTCAATGCAATGAATGGCATCGGATTTTCCAAACTCACAGCCGGCAAAAATTAGCCTTGTTTGCTAGTTTATCTGTCTCTACATTCCCAATCACTCCACGGTGGCCATCAAAAAATGTTTGCAAAAATTATGAAAACATTTGAAATGATGGAAATTTCTGCGATATGTGAAATATGCTTTAAAGGCATATTTCAAAGGATAGGGAAACTTCAACTATTATAGGAACAAATCCATTAAGGAGATCGATGATACCAAAAATGAATAAATCCCAGAAATAAAAACATTCACAGGTTGTTTGAATTAGTTACCAATGCGAATAAAGAGAAACATTATTTCCAACTGTTGATCATAAGTACTAAATAAGGATCTCTTCTAGCGAAAAAGGACAGTAGATTAAGTATTCAAAGAAACTATAATAAGTGTGTTATTAAATCTACAATATTTTACGTAAACAA
Organism: Cochliomyia hominivorax; assembly: GCA_004302925.2. Taxonomy (NCBI): domain Eukaryota; kingdom Metazoa; phylum Arthropoda; class Insecta; order Diptera; family Calliphoridae; genus Cochliomyia; species Cochliomyia hominivorax. Next base: position 60,214,261 of record PYHX02000413.1, read on the forward strand.
ACACAATTTAACTTTCACAAGATCACAGTAATTTCTCTGAAAAAAAATCTAGAAGGAGCCTAAATAAGAACTCCAAAAATGATGTTTCATGGTTTTTTTAATATCGTCCCAGCATTTAACAGTAAGTAAAACGGCTTTAATGAAAAATTTTAAAATTTTCTCGTTATTATGAAATAAGGTCGGTGTTGTTTTCCTCTACATTTGTGGGGAATATTTAAGGTTTCGAAACAAATTTGGGTTGAATTCAAGTGATGCACCCCACTGGAAATCAATGTAAAATTAATTTAACTTTTTTTCAGTTTTGATTTTACTTCATAGACAAAAATGGTTATTTAACATTGTTCTTGAGAATATTCTTCAAATTTTACTACTTGAAATTTTACTATCTAAATTTTATATTTTAATATGAAAAGATATTAATATGTACAATATTATTTCACTACAAATATAAAAACGTTTAATTTAAACTAAATGAAACAAATATATATATTCAATTTCAAATCAACTATGTTCAATGTTGATTTTGCTTCATGTTTTTTTTTTGTATAGGATCGTTTTTCTTGACGTAAAACTTGCAATTGAAGCACTTTTTACATCCAATTATGAGGTCACTAGAGACTTTAAAGACATTAATTTTACAAGGAACACTTCCTTATCATTTAAAAATTACACTTCATTACGCAACACATTATAAAAGAAAAAGTCGCCGAGAATTTCCACATTTCAAATGTGTAACAAACATTTATTTGAAACTTCTCGAAGTGATCTCAAAGTGATGAAATTGACAATTAAAGGATTTTTTATTTGGAATTCATGAATAAATTTAACATTTTTCATATTTTTTATGATTGCAAAAACATATTTGACAAACTGTATATACAAAGTTTTTTTCGATACTCAAAAGACAAAAATATCTTGGACATTGTCTAATAATAAAACAATAAAAAATACCGTCCGTCTGTTTTCAGCCTAAATTTAATGGCGAAAAAAACTAAAAAATATAAAAATGTTAAATGTAGAAAAGATATATAACTATATGTAGAAAAGATATATAACTATATCTTGATTAAATTATATAAATTTAATTTAAAATAATCACACTTTAACGTATTTAATTACGATTTGCCTTTAATGAGAAATGATCATCTTACACTTTAGGATCAATAAAAAAATTCAACGAAATTGTTAAAAGTTAGACAAATTTTATGGCAAAAAGTGATCAGATAAATGTAATAAAAACTTTTTATCTGATAGGATCATCTTGAAAACCAGTGTTAAATGTTGTAGTATAAAATAACTTCATGATTTCTTCTACATTATCTTTGTTCCTCTCTTACACATATGTGTTTATAACCTACACGGGTCCTACCACCATTTTTAAGTAAACCGTTCGACTCGATCCGTCCGACCAGTTGGGCATGTAAAGCTTTTTCGCAATGTTCAGGTCTTAGTTTTGAAGATATCTTAATGAAATTTTGTTATGTGCTATAATTTTGGTCCAAAGATGTTACCAACAGAGATTGGTAACTATCAGACAATTGCTTCATATAGGTCCCATACAAATGTAACCCACTCCCCAGAAATGGGGATCGATTCATTATTTCTTAAAGGTCCAATTATACCACCCTTCCAAAAGCATACACTTCACTTAAATGTTAGTATTATACGAGGGTCGTACATAAATTTGTTCGTAGCAGACATTTACAATCAACAATGTAGTGTGGGTATTAAATAGTCGGGCTTGACCGACTATATCATTTTTACTTGTTATTTTTTTAGACATCATTAGTAAAATAACACAAAAATTCTATGTACTAAAATGCAGTTAATTTAAATACAAATTTTGTTAATTTAATCATTTTTTTCGTCAAATAATTTTTGCATAATTTCTTTGACATATTAAATTTCATACTTAATATTTCATGTATTAATTTATTACAACATTTTAACGTAAATCTTTCCTAAAATTTCGTAAATTTAACTTAAATATGGTACTTAAATTTAATAATATTCATCAATATAAAGAATTTATTTATTTAAAATTTAATCTTGAAATATTCAAATTGAATAATATTTAATAAAATTAACTGCATTTTTGTTAACGAATTCAAATAGTCATATTGAAAATTTTTCTTCAATTTGAAGAATTTACAAAAATTTTTCGTTATAATGAATAAAAGTTTCGTTGACTAATATATAACCTTTTATTTCTCAATTCTACACTCTTTTTCGTTATATTTATAACCTTTTTTGGTTCTCTGTAGATATATGTGATACTAATGCTTCGTTTCTATGGAGGATAGACTTGTATTCCACAAGCTGAAAACTAATATTTTAGCAACTCTTATAGTCCATGTCAAATTTCAAGAAGATCGCTTCACATATGATCGTAGCTCTCATACAGAACCACTTTCAAAAAATTATTTTTAAATATATAAATCTCAAAAAAGTTTTGGATAAACAAAATGTCCTATAGTCCTCATATAATTCCCACTTCAGAAAAATGACATTTTATTGACTTCATTAATACAAAATTTTAAATTCTCCATTTTTTTTAAATTTATATCCGTTTTGATTTTAAGACGTTTCGAAACACTATTTTTTTGTAGAAAATTTTAAGATTTTAATTATAAGTTGGCATGATTCTTTTTAACTACTTTTCAGATTTTAAGTATTTTGGAGTCAAATGAATGCCAAATAACTGTAGTCACTGCTATTATGAACAAGTATGAATGTATTGTCGACTAAGCTATCTAACACACTACACCACATCGTCGGCTAAAAGTGGTTCTTATAAAAACTTAATGAACGACCTACGTATAATTTGATTTTCGGATTTATTCTAAAGTGTGACACTGAGAATTATGTTAAATTTAGCGTTTTTAAATAATTTTTCTCGGGATTTTTATAAGGTCTACAAGATATTGTGAACGGACCCTCGTGTAATTTCGAACATCAATTTTTGCTTATATTTATCATAAATTGATCAATTATTTTTACAATACCAACGTATATGTCAGAGTTTTGCCCGAAAAGTGATATTTGGAAGGGGGTTCGTATAGGTACTATGAGAAATAATAGACCGACCCTCGCATGTTTTGGTACATCGTTTTAGAATATTATAAGACTTATTTGTGCCAAATTTAGAACTGTTAAGACCTTAAAATCCCATTCCGGGAAAAACATTTGTATGGGAGGTACCTGAAATATTGGACCAAACATGGCCAATTACAATAGGCTTCGTCCTTAGGCCAAATTAATAATATGTACCAAATTTCCACGATATATTTCAGAAATTCCGGACTGTGGACATCAGTACACCAACCACCTTCGGTGATGTAGGGTATAAAAAGTATTTTTTTGAATGGTTTCAGAAATATTTAATTAATCAAAATTCGAACCGTAATAAATTCAAAACGGATTCTAATTTTATTATTTGAAGAATTTTCAATTTTGTATTGATGTAGAAAATTCGCGTACCGATTTTCATTTTTAATTGACAGAAAACACTTTCTGAAAGTTTATCTTACTTTAAACGCTATAAAGTTCTTTCACATGGGATTAATCAATTAGATTCATTTCAATTCACTTTCGTTTCATTTCACTTCATTTTTCAAATTAAACAAATTGATATTTCTAGAAATTTTAAAAGAATTTCATTAATTAATTTAAAAAATCTCTAAAACATCCAATTTAAATATAAAAAATAATTTAAAAAGCAGTAAATGTTTAGAAAAAAACGATAAATACCATTGTTGAAATCCATAAAACATTCATTAACTCTTTAACATTTATAACTAATTGAATATTTCGAGATTTGTACATTTTTCAACTTTTGTAGTTTTTCTACTCAAATTTCTTAAAATTTTCAAAATAAAATTGTTTAACTCTTTTTTTCATTTAATAACGCTAAAAGTGGAATGTGTCATTATTTACAGCGTATAACATGTTTTTTTACCATCAACGATTTACAAAAATGTTTACATCTTTTTTTTTTTGCAAAAATATACACGAATCATGTTTGAGATAAAAAAAATTATTTGAAAAAATTATAGTGTTGGGTTATAGTTTTGCCGATTACAATCATATTATGTTTTAATTTTTTATATAACTAATTATTGATTAATGATAACAAATCTATATCACACCTTTTAATAAAGACATAAATTATTGAAATTGTTAGAATCATGTTAAAAACAATAAATTTATAAATAAATAAATAAATAAATAAATAAATAAATAAATAAATAAATAAATTATGGTTTATTTGATAATAGAAATTCAGTTTTTGTTTTGTTTTTTCTTTTCTTTCGTTTTAATATTTTAACTTTAAGTAAAAAAATAAGACTGAAGAGATTTTTATTCGTGACTTTTATTTCAAGGTCATATAAATATTTATACAATGTTTATCAAAAGTTTATGTAAAACTGAATTTAAACAAAAATTTTGGAATACAGTTTGTCAATATATAGAGGTACCAAAATACTCTTTTTTGTGGAAATAATTCTTCAACATTTTAACTACTGAATATTTTTATTTTCTTCAAATGGTAATAACCGTCATAAACTTTGGCCGGAAAAAATCCTTTGGAAAGTAATTGGAACCAATTTGAATACTCCCGCTTTCAGAGCTCTTTAGATATTCGATAATTAGTATTTGCTTTGTATGGGAGTACCTTTCGCTTTGATCCTACCTGTCCTATATTTTGATCAGTAAAACAAATTCGTGAAAAAGTGATAAGGGTCGAATTTAAGAACTATTTTTTTATAGTTATTTAGATATTCCATAATCAACATTTTTCTCCCCATGATCTTATCCTGTCTTTCTTCATTCTGTCTAGTGGAAGTTACTTGAAAATTTTTCTGGGACCAAATTTGAAAATTCTCAATGTAGCGGTTCCTTAGATATTCAATGATAGAAATTTGCTTTGTATGGGGGCTACCTCTCCCCCTGATCCTATCCGCCCTACATTTTGTCCAGTAAAACTGTTCCTTAAAAAAATGATTGAAACCATTTCTGGAATATGGGAATTCATTCCGTAAAAATTTCAGCAAAATGGGTCCAATATTAAAAAACTGACTCAAAATCTTGCAAAATTTTCAAATTTAAAAATTCAAATACCCATACCCATACCCATACAGCTTCTATGGTGTCCCAATTCTCAAAATTGGAAAACTCTTTGGTACTTTACTATCATTATGTTAAATTTAATACAAATTTATCCGACCAATACAAAATTACAGATTTATTTTCAGAAATTTCTACCCCATGGATGCATGGATTATTTCAAAATAGAATAATTAATTGTTAAACGCTTCACCACCACAAGTGCTATAGAAGAAGGTATAAAATCAAAATCTAAGTTGATTTTGTAATATCTTCCTTCTTGTCAGCTTGTCTGTCTGTTGTTGGAACGCTTATGATGAATTCTCAATCATAAATTGACAAGTCGCAATAAAATGTTGCGTAAGATTGGGCTATATGTACTCATTACTATTCCAAAAATGATCAAAATCGGTTCAGTTTAAAATTATGAATTTATTAAATAGTTCCATTAATGATCTCTTTTCAACAAATACTTAAATAAATGATTTTCTTTTCTTTTTACTTTAAATTTTGTGTCAATTTTTCAATATATTTTGTAGCTAATTTTTAGCCATTTGTGCTCCTCAAGAAATGGCAACACTGGCACAAACTTTGCCCGACTTTTTTATACTTCGTTATTATCTGTATAAATATGAGAAATAATTAATAAAAAATTTATTAAAACTTGGTTCGCTTCTGCAATTTTCTAAAAAAAATAATTTTTTGAAACAAGCTACGTGCAGAGAAACTTCAATTCGTAAACACTTATATATTCGTGGTTAACATATATTGGCATCACCAACATGTTTATTGTTGAGTTTATTATTATTTTTTATAACCATTTCATTGCTGTAATATATTAAATAAAAAAATATTGTTTTATTGTTAATTTTAGTTGTGATAATAATATTTTTAGTTGCGATAACAATAACTATTTTTATTAATATAACTATTTTTATTATGGGAATAAACGAATTTTTAATTATAATAATAATAATAACAACTATAATTAATAACAAAAAATATTGTTATTAATGCAAAATCACAAAGCGAATAAACAAATATTTTAGTTATGGTAACAATATAAATAAAATAAACATATTTTCTTTGTTGGTATGCTCGAATTGAGATTTTGAGTATTTTAAAATGAATAAGTGAAAATTTGTGGAAAATCCCTTTTTTCGCATAAGTTAAGAGAAAATAAAAAATTTTTGTATTTAAAAAAAAAATAAAGAAATTTAGTTCTAAAATTTCATCATTTATATCTTATTAATTTTAAGTAATAATTTTTCTAGTGATATCAAATACATGTATAGATACAGTACACAATTAATTAGGCAACAGATTGGGAAGAACACAAGTGTGCAGTTATTCTCGTGACACTGTTAGAACCTCCTCAACATAAAGCTAGTAAATTGTTAATAGTCGATTCCACCAACTGTAAAGTGCACACCAATGTGAGACAAGGTATTTTTTCTGGAATTCAAGGAAACTATAAATCTATTATTTTCATTAAGGCATCATTAGTAACAAATATTTGATTACAATTCAAAAATTTTTGTAATTATATTATAACATTTTTGGAAAAAAAATCTTATATTTATTTTAGTTAATGTAAATTTAACTAAAATATCTTATCTTATCTTGTCGTATTCATTATAACGAAGTTAATATATTAAATTCTTATTTAATTTTACATCCATATTTATTGTTGTAAATTTGTTAATCGAATATTTATGACTGATGTATGTCTAAATATAAAAAACCTCTTTTAAATTAAACTAATTAAAAATAACTTTATCACACCTTCACAAAATATTATCATTCACCTAAAAAACAAAAGACTTAAGACACAAGCGCATTTTTATGACTTGTAATTTTTATCGAATTTTCGATCATTTCATTTCAATACAAAAAAAAGTGAAAAAAAAAACAATATGAAATCAAACAATTATTTACAATCAAATAAAAAAAATAAACAACACTTCAAAATTATTTAAAATACTGACCTATGACAAAGTAAAAAATATTTGCGTGTAAACTAAACTTAAATTTAAACTCTCAAAAAAAACTGGACAACAAAAAAAAACAAAAGAAGCAAAATATACAAAAATTTAAAAATTTAAAAAAATCTACAATCATCATTCATTATAGTATATCGAATGTGGAACTTAAAAAAAATATATAGAAAAAACAACAAACGCTAATAACATCTAAATGTTAAAAAAAATAAATAATTTATTTTAAAATAATAAAAAACCGTAAAAAAAGAATGCAATAAATGAATTGGAAATAAACAAACAAATAAAAAAACAAAAGTTACCAACTGAGAAAAAGAAATGCAAACCAATCGACACACACACACTCTTAGTGTATTAATTAAACAACAACACGTAAAAAAATTAAGTAAATGATCATCATCTAAAAAAATAATGAAGTTGAAGATAATGATCATCTTCATTTTAATGATGATAAACATGTTGTTGATGCAGATCACTATAATGATCATCATTATTATATTGATTTTATACAGTATGTGGTTTATATTAAAGATAAAGATGATGATATTTACGTTACTGACCTTGCGACACAATAAAAAACCAACTTTAATACATACGAATGAATTAAAAATTATAAACTAAAATTTTATATATAATTTTGTCGCATAAAAATGTTTATTATTTAATCTACACCCTACTTAAACTGTTAAACAATTGAAATTGTTTTGAAGAACATTTTATTTTCATGAAAATCAATTTTATGTGTAAATTAAAAGTGTAAATGTTTATTAAGAATTTAATATGTTTATTAATATTTTAAGTTGTTTATATATTAATTAATTTGCATAATTAATTAAATGTTGACAATTTAGTTTATTTAATTCAGTAGACAATATTTTTGTATTTCAGCAATGGCCCTAAAGTATGCACCATTTTTTTACTAATTGCTTTAAATACACCTACACAAACAGTGGTGTATCAAATAATGAAATGAGAAAAGATTATTTAAAAAACTTTCATATAATTTTAATAACTGTATAGAATAAAACATGAAGCAAAATCAACCTTGAACATAGTTGATTTGAAATTGAATGTATATATTTTTTCATTTAGTTTAAATTAAACGTTTTTAGGTTTGTGGAGAAATAATATTGTACATTTTAGAATCTTTTGATATTAAAATATAAAATTATACAACGATAAATTTTTTAAATTATTTCTTTAAGCAGTAAAATCTTAAGTAGTAAAATTTGAAGAACATTCTCAAGAACTTGTATTTACTGTGAAACAATTTTAAATAACCATTTTTTGTTTATGAAGCAAAATTATAACTGGAAAATGTGAAATTATTTTTAATTTAATTGTTTTTATATTGATTTTATTCTGTGTGTATCAGTTTCAGTTTCATTGAATGACATATTTTATTTTTATATCAGTCCCAAACTCTCCACCACCACAAGTTAATTTACCCTCTAATATTAACTTTGTCAATCCTTGTGTAACATATATATAATTCTTGCATCGCATCAGAAAACTAAATCGATTTACTTATGCCCGTATATTCGTCCGCCTTTCTGTCTATTGTGCGCACGCTCAAAGAAAATATTTTTGTAAATGGTTCGAACAAGGCCATGCAACTCAATATATTTGTGGGAATTTCAGAAAAATGGGATCTTGTCATTATTCCCCAAAACATATTAAGGGTTCAAAATCTACTTTCTGTTTTACGATTCAGCCTTTGAAATTTTTAGGGCAAAACTTTAATAGAAAATATTTGTTTTATAAAAAGATTTTTTAGAGGTCATGCTATCGCCATAATAATTAACAAAATTAACAGATTTATAAAAAAGGATTTTGTGAGGCGTTCTGTATCAGCCAACATTAGAATAAGCAAGGTTAAAACTTTAAGGCGGATAGACAAAAACTTTCTATCAACATACAGTTCAAATCAGAATCACTTTGTGAGTCGATTTAACGATGTCCACCCGTCAGTCCATTTATCTGGCTGTCCATGTACGTCTGGCTGCCCATGTAAACGTTGCGAAGGTCCCAATTTTAAAGATATTATTATATTGGGGCATGACAGAGCCTTTTGAAATTGGCCATGTTAGGTTCTACATTTCAGTAGTTCTCATACTAACGTAAATAATTCATGTTTCAATCCAAATCCATGTGCCAAATTTTAAAAACATCGGTCCACAAATGACCATAAGCCATTTGTATAATTCTCTCATATATGGGAGCATAATTAACATATTTTAAAGTATTTTTATATAATTCATAATACAAAATTTTACGAGGTCCATAATTTTTTAAGATTGCATCAAAGTACAGGATATTATATAGTCGGGCTTGAACGATTATTACACTCTGCAACAACTGCTAAAGTGAGTTATATGCATATATCTCTTATGTGCTCATACACTACGATTTCATCAATTTTTCACATTTACTTAGGAATGAGCCATTACATATATAATTTTCAGGATGGATATATAACACTATAATTAGTGATAATATATATGTCACTCTTTTACTTTTGTCTTACAAATTGAATAGATTTTTCAAAAATTTGTTATTTTGCTCTTCTTGACACTTTACCTTAGAAATAAGTGGCTCGAATAATCGAACATCGATAAGGGCGTCGGAAATTATATTAATTGATTTGTATATCGATATCTACGCAAAATGTCGAAAAATTAATTTAAAACAGTGGCCTGAAACGTTAATCTGCAGAGGGAATGATCTTTGAGGTCCTTGGAAATTAAAATAAAATAAAAACAAAATTAACTGGAAATTTTATTGTCCAAATCCTAAGAAATGTTTGATTTTTTGTATTGCATCCATTTGATTAATAAGACTAAAGATTTTATAATGATTTATTAGACTGTTGACTTTGATTTAAGGCAGTTTATAAGCTCCTGTTTATTTTTAAAGCGACATGCTTAAAATTTCAGTTCTGTAATATCCATGAGGATCTTTATGGCCTTCAAGTCCATATGCTGTAATGATCAATTTTAGATTGATGAATGCCTCGGATGAGCTTAGTGAAATATTTGGATGGTCAAGAAGTCCATCAAAATAAAAAGGTCAAAAACAGTGTAGCCAATTTTCCATAGCTTTTTTTGTGACACATTACATTGATGTTATATATATTTAAGCCTAATTAGATAACAAATACAGAGTGAAATACAAATTGACGTTGATTGATCTCCTCCTCTAAACCCACTAACTTTCCATTAAAAAACTATTAATCAAACTAAATAATTTTTCGTATATTTCCTATAGGGTAAATATCGTTTAGCCGAATATTCAAAAAATCTTACATTTTCAGTAAATTGTTATCAATTTCAACAGACATGAACATTGTGGCTGCGGTAATTAAAATCCAACATTTTGGGTATGTGAATTTCTTAAAAAAAGGAGAAGATATTATTTAACCTTAACTTTTATTACATTTTGAGGGTATAAATTAAATTAGTTTAGTATTGATCATAATGATCTTCAGCATGATACAATGACTTTTGATATTTTTTCTCTTTTTTTTTACTTCGTCTTCCAAAAAAAGTTTACACAATTTTTTAGTTGTTTTTAAGGATTTTTAAAATTTCGCAGAAAACTTGTTTGTGTACATTTTTTCATTAAATTCTTGTTTTTTTATTAATCGAAATCTGCAAAAAATACCGATCGTTGCAAGAAGAAACCCTTTTATTTTATAATTTTGATTATTTTTTGGATGCCATGCAGGGTGTAGATAATTTTGGCCATAAAATTTTGTATATTTTTATATTTTAAGTATAAAAACGCCAACGATTTGCAAAAATTTAAACAGTTTTCAACTGCAATTACTTGTATAAACACACAGTCTCTGTACTTGTTTTATTTCCTCTTTTATTTAAATTAAAACAGTCTAAAGATGAAACTTGTAGGTTTTTTAAAAAAATAATAATTTTTATTTTAATTTTTTTCCAATTTTAATTCGTTGACAAAAAAATTTAACTTTCAATTTCAGTTTGTTTGCATTGCTGCTCTTGCTTTCGTTGCCATCTGCCATGGTGACAATATTGATAAAAATGCTGAAATCCGTAGTTTATCCAATGAGGCAGCTGATGCTGATGGCAATTACAAATATGCCTATGAAACCAGTAATGGAATACAATTCCAGGAAGCTGGTAATCCTGCTGGTGTACGTGGCTCTTTCAATTATGTTTCTCCTGAAGGTGAACACATCGCTTTATCATACACCGCCGATGAAGAAGGTTACCATCCAGTTGGTGATCATTTGCCCACACCTCCTCCAGTACCTGCATATGTTTTACGTGCCATTGAATACATACGTTCTCATCCTCCACCACAAGTTAAGGAACAACATTAACAACATTGCAAGTCATAGTCTTGTAAATTAGTCACTATCAAGAAAACAAGGACGTTATCCCCTCCCCCCCCCCTTAATTTTGAATGGATTTAAAGGCTGTTGATATTAATAGATTTTATAAAAATATAAAAATCAGTTGTTATAGATTAAGTTTCATATTTCTTAAATAATTAAAATAAAACATGTTAAATTTATCAATTGTTTTTTATTATTAACAAGAATATTGGAGGGCATTATGGGCAGTGATCGCAATATGTTTTTTTTTTTATGCAAAAATTTTTGAAAGTTTGATATTATTGAATATGACTACAAGGACATTCTTGCTTTCCAGTTGGTATACTGATGAAGAGCACTAGTTTTCATCAAGAGACGAGGATTGGACCTTCAAAATTGCAGGTTTGGTAAAAATAATTACATACACAATATTGTTCGAAACCTAAGCAAATTTTTCTCAGAACTCGGACACGTTGTCTTACATAATCTCCTTAAAATAATTAATTAATAATAATATTTCAGAATATTTATATAATCAAAAACCAAGAACTGAAATTAAATTCCATTTTCTTGGAAGTAATTATAAATCATAATACTGGAGAATTCGTTGTTCAAAACCTTAGCAACTGTGATATTATTTGTTTACTAAAACAGTGCAGGTTATTTAATAAATTGTATAATATTTATTAGAATAAATCATGGTTCCACACTTTGATTTCATACAGTTCAAAAGATCCTATCTATTTTGGAAGCGTCTCGATTTGAAATGTTCAAAAAGTTCTCTTGCAATCCTCAGACAGCAGCGACTTATCTAAGATTAGGATCCCATTAGATAACTTTGATAAATGCTTCTGGTCAGAGAAATGTAATCGATGGCCAAAAAGGTTCCTCAAAATAAAGTGGTCTATTTTTGCATGCATTTCTACAAAGGGACCAACTCTACTGGTCCAAAAGCTAGCTTAAACCATAACATCACTTCAGTAACTTTTGAGCACCTCAGATGTATCCTATTTTTATATGACCTCATTACTTTATACATTCTACCTGAATTGAACAGGTTAAAATTAAAAAAAAAAAAAAAAAAAAAAAAAAAAAAAAACAAATCTCCATTTTGCTACAGTTCGATCCATATGTGCATTCTCCAAAACTAATCTCAAATAAAAAATCAAATAGAATGTTCCAAAAAAATTATACTTAAAAGGAATCCGACATAGGTTGTATTCTAAAATATATAAATACATCATGTTTCGTACATGTACATTATACCCTCCACATCAAGTGGGGAAGAGGAATATTTTAACTTTGTCATTCCGTGTGTAACTCTAAGAAGGAATCATATAAGATCCCATAATGTATATATTTTCTTGCATCAAATCAAAATCTAAACCTGTCTGTCCGTCCGTCTGTCCGTCTGTCCGTCTGTCCGTCCGTCTGTCTGGCACGCTCACATTCGCAATAATTGACAGCGCTCAATGAAATTTTGCCTGTGTTTTTAAAACCAGCAAAATCGGTTCAGTATGTAAAGAGATATAGACCGTTATCTGAGACAACATCTAAGAGCATTTAAGCGAAGAGCTTTAGTAAAATTATAAATTATAAATCGACAAATTAGAATAAAATTAATAAAAATAAATAATCATAATATCTAAAAATATATACCTATATACCAATTTATTTATTTCTTAGGTATTTGAAGATTCGGTATATCAGAAAATAGCATTCTTACTTGTTCGCTAAGCCGAAGGTCGTGATGTGTAATAGTCGAACAATTGATTATTCGAGTGTATTTTTTGGATGTCTTTGTAAAATGTTGGCCAAATTAATTTAATTAATTAAAAATAAAAAAGTACCGATTGGATTAAACTTCTTATAAGAAAATTAAAACTAATTTACTAAAAATTCAATTTCTGAAGCAATTTTTCTCTGAATTTGAAAATCGAATATTTTGGAATACATAAATTTCATAATAGTTATTATTTTTCGAAGAACAAGTTCCTAAATGGTCTATAGAAACTTGTTCTTCGAAATATCTTTATAAATATGTAAAAAATCATTGAATTATTTTTCAGTTTAACTTTAACAAACCGTCGTAACCAAATTCTACCGCGCTGTGAAATCGCATAGAACTTATGCTTTTTGAAATCAATTAAACAACACATCAAGAACTTTTCGAAAGACTCAGCATTATTTAGAAAGTGTTTTTTGGACCACATTGCTCTAATAATATATATCACATTTTTCACTATAGCTTTTTTCTCCTGACGTGATTTTAGTTTTTGAAACTGTAATGATGTATGAAACTGTAATGATGTATGAATAGCTGAATGTTACGAAAATATTTTGTTTAAATTTATTCACTTTTAATAGAAAATTTTGCTAAAGTTTTTTCCCAAAATTCTTAGGTTGATTCAGATAACTATATCTTGTTATAAACTCAACCGACTGTAACAAATAATAACATCTTCTTATGGTGATTGAGGCTAAAAAAATAGATATCATTTAGTTCCACTCTTTTTTTTTTGGGATCGATGTAAAACCTTCTTTGTGAAAATATATTAATATAACTTCTCTTACAAACATATATCGTTATTTCTTTCACAAGGTTTGCGAAAAAGAATTTTGGACCACTTTAATATATTTTCTATTTAGTGATATTGATTGTTTAATATTTAAATCTTTATTTAACATCTGTTAAAGAACGGAATATAATTACATAATATTTGATTATACTAAAAATCCAATTAAATACCACAAACACCATTTTGATTATCATATTTATTTGTCTTCTTCTTTCGTTTTTAATATATTTTAATTTTATTTCTATTTTTTATATCCTACACCATCACAAGTGGTGATGATGGTATATTAACTTTGTCACTTTGTGTGTAACTCAAAGAAGGAATCATGAAAGACCCCATAAAGTATATATATTCTTGCATCATATCAAAATTTGAGTCGATTTAGCTATGTCCGTCTGTCTGTTGGAAACATTCTCACTCTTAGAATAATTTCCCTAATTCAATGAAATTTGCCCGAGTATTTGCTATTTTCCTAACCAGTTTTCTATTTAAAATCAGCGATATCGATTCATTAACAAAAACGTTATAGACCAATATCTGAGACAACCTGAAAATTCTGAAAAAGAACTTTTCTAATTTTTTCAACAAAAAGTAACTGGATTTGAACAAAAATTTTATTAAAATGCAAAATTATATATACTTCATCATTGCATAAAAAATCATCAGAATCGGTTCAATAGCAAACAAAAATTTAATAAACCCAAACTCTATGTGTCATATTGGCCGCAAGTTTGAAGATAATATTCTAAAATTTGAAATATATATTTATTTTGATATAAAACAAAACTTAAAAAAGATAAATTGTGCTGGGCCATTACTTGACCTAATTACCATACCCTTCCCTGAAAACGGTTTTTAGCTTATAAAGCTAATAACTTAAGATCAATTCTGTTGAAATTCGATATAATCTTCATATATATTATGAATTTGACGAATGTCGATCCATATTTTACTAAAGCTACCATATAAGGCCCCTTTCCAGTTTGGATTTATAAAACTTTTATATAAAGATCAATTCTTTTGAAATTCGGCACAATCAATTTTTTCAGTGTCTTAAATACATTTTATTATTAATTCCATATTTTGCAACAGCTACTCATAAAAGACCCCTTCCGGGAACACAGATTTGAGCTAATGACCTCCTATACCATTATATGTATATCAACCAATTTCTTTATTTAAAATCGTCACGACTATTTTTATAACTGTCTTGAATATGTCTTATTTTCTTGGCGAACAAACTATAACTCTAACTGTCTTAAATATATATATTACTTACTTGTTTTAGGCTTAAAAGGTTTTTAAATGTGAGAAAATTCTATTGAAATTCAGACATTTTTGTATTTTATGTATTACAATCTCTTTAACTCATTTTAATTTTTGCATAATATTAGTGATGGTGGGTATTTAAGATTCGGCACAGCCGAATACAGCATGCATGCTTGCTTGCTTTTTATTTTTGCTTTCATCTAGTAAAATTCGAACAAAAGAGATGAATGAATAATGAAAGAACAAATTGATTTAACGGTATTTAATAATAAATTAAAATTAGAATTTTTTTAAATAAATCTATAAATAAGTAAGTATACATAAAATGTACAGTTGCGTTCCAAAAAATAGGGATATCAATATATTCCATTCAATCAGAACAAACCTCTCAATTAAACTTCAAGTGTGTTTCGGACCGTCATGATTTAAATTTTTTTTAAAGTTACATTCCACTCGGAATGAAATAATAGACCGACTCCATAGTATTTGAAGAGTATTTCCAATATCATACCTTTAAGATCATATCATTTAACTATACATTATAATTGAAATCCTGTACTCGAAGAGTACCGAACATATTGTTTGGATCAAGATCCATCAAATAATATGGATTTCTTTCCATTTTTTCAAAATTTATTTCGATATTTGACGCATTTGAATCATATTGAAACATGCTTCTTTGTTAGGAATGGTTCTTTTTAGGGAATTTAAGTAAATAATTTGTTTTTTTTTTAACTGCCCTTCTAAAATAAAATGTGACAAATGAAACTCCATTTAAGACGTATTCACCGACCGAAAAACATGATTTTTCCAAAACTAAACAAGTAGATAGTCATTCACATCTGACTTTTTACATTTAGGGCCACGTGTTTAAAGTTCTTTCCCAAGAGCACTGTTACCAGTATCATTTGAAGATACTGGTAAAGAAGTTTTATATTTAAAATCATCGAAATTACTCATTGCTTTTCCAAAAATTATCAAAATCGGTTTAGTAGAAAAATAGTTTTAGTTATATAATTATAGTTAAATATAACCATTTTTATGACTTATTAAGGTTTCTTTGTTACATGTTACACAATAAATATTCACATAATTTTAGCATAACAATATATGTATTAACACCACTGCTATTATTTTGAACGCAGCTGTATATATCAATAATTCAAGTCATTCAAATAGTTTTTATTCGTAATAATCTTTTAAATAAATTATTCAAATCTGGTCCGGTTTTGTATGGCGTTCTCCAAAAATATCGAAATTGAAAGACATTCCAAAATGTTTTAAACTCACACCGTATTTTACTATTAAAAAAAAAAGTAATTTTGAAATGATATTATATCTTAACGGAAACAAATTTTTACTAATGTTCACCACATTGGTATAACCATTTTATTTCCTTCAAGATAATTTGAATTATCTCATATAAATAAAAAACATAAAGACCCACAAAGCCGGAAACTTATTCCTTTGGTACCAAATTTTATGTTAACAATTAAGAATGCTTTATTCGGCTATGCCAAATCTTCCATAGACTCCATAACAAATGCCTTCAAGTTTTTCACTTGAACTTGAAGATTAATTAAGATATCGATCTATATTTTTTAATATACTGAACCAATTATGATGGTTTTAAATAGGAAACTTCTCAGGACTAAAAAAAACAACACAGGCAGAATTTCATTGAGCTTCTCAATTATTGTGGATGTGATCGTGCGGACTCTGACAGAAGGACATATATATACATTATGGAGTTTGAAATGATTCCTATTTAGCATTATACACGGAATAATAAAGTTAATATAAAATGTGCTGGATTAGGTCCAGACTGCATCTTTAAAAAATCCTTATGAGATTTAATTTTTGTTTCTAAAGTTGGAAAAATGCTATTTTTAATCGGATAATAAAATAAAATTGATTTGATATCTTAAGATGAAATATTTTTAAAATATTTTTAAGTCGTTAAATTTAAAACAATTAAAATTGATTTCGTCATAGTTCTGTTTAACAAAAAATTATCGATATTTTAGACGTTCAATAACCTGTTAACTTGTAATATTTATACCCTACATCATATACTTGCATGTACAACCTACATGCGAGTGAAATGTCTATTAAGAATAATAACATAACAGTAAATAAATAGCAGTTAAATGTTTAAGTAAATATAATACAAAATTATATTTCATTTTAGAATTTCATTGCACATCTTCTCCAATTGGTCACGGGCATTTTAAAAATATAGAGTTTCATTATGAACGACTTAACCGACTATAACTTTCTTAATTGTTTCAAAATTATTTTAATTAATTCACATAAAATATAAGTGAATAGGATGGGACGATATAAAAGATCAGCATATGGAAAACCTCTTGTCTGCTGAAAATATTTACATAAATAAGTATGTATGTATGTACAGTTTTGTGAAAAATAAGAGCAGCGTTTCGTTTTTTAATAATATATAATCGAAAGCTTTGGAACTAGATCTGTCTGAAAAGAAGAGATTAACACTATATCCTTTGTCGATATGTTTTAAGTCGCCAGAAGAAAGTGATCAGCTGGGCACACAAGAGTGAACGAACGTTTTTGAAACTCTAATGTTTGTGTAACAAGCCCATGTATGACCAAAAAACGTTCTCAGAAATTATGGGCCGACCAAAAATTGATAACGGATGTCAATTTTGGCTTGTATTTATCTTATTTAAACCAAATATAAATACAATACCAACATAAATATGAGATTTATACACTTTAAAACGATAAATCGAAAATGGTACTATAACAAATATTGGAGAAATTCTCATTAAATTTAGTACATTTCATTAAAATCGTTTTACATTAAGAAATTTTATGGGCTTTATATTAAATTCCGGAGGGCCGATAAGAAATAATGGGACGATAATCACGAATTTCAATAGGCTTCGTGTTTTAGTTCGTATTTCATCGAACTTTATGAAAACTGTGGCATGGACATCTAACCGGTCTTTATTAAATTTAATAAGGATTTTATTCTGAGTCGACAGGAACACTTAAATTTATTATATTTTCTTCGCGATACAAACATCTGCACAAACGTATTTGCATTGTGTAACAAAGGGGCTATAACGAACAAAAAAATAGGGCCTTAAAGAAACAATTTTACGGGAGGTATGTACACCAGTCTGCTTTGCTTAACACCATTTCGGAAGTCAGACCGTCAAAATCTACAATCGATCATTAACAGAACGAAACTCACAATGAGCTTTAACTTAAATGGGAAAGGGTAACATCCTTTAGGAATCCCGGGAGAACTTACTGGTAAATTTCATTAAATTACCATCGAAGGATGAACTATATGCTATATATAAAGACACATAACAAATATCTATAAAAATTGTCTTCGTTTAAAGTATTTAACAGTAAACAGTTGTAAGAACATTCTACATTTTTATATAAAAATGTAAAATTCAATCGGACAGTTAAGTCGACATAATTGATTTTTGTATCAACATATTTCAATCACACTGTAATAATTAATCCCCCCAATTTCGTGCAAATTTATTTGTTTACATCATTATTATTTAAGTATTTAATATATTTGTTTAAAGTTTAATTAAATTTATAATTATCATATTAATTAAATCTGTGTTTATGTTCACTTCATGCTTCTATTAAATATTTAAATAGTTTTTTTATACCCTTCACCTGACAGGTCGGAAGGGTATTTATAAGTTTGTCATTCCGTTTGTAATTTCAACAAATTTTGATTTATACCCCCAAAAACCAACCTATGCAAATATATGTGATATGTATATCAAACGATTGGAAATGCTTTCGAGAATTTTGCTAAAAACCATGGAATTTGGTTCATAAATGTCTCAGATATTAGCAAAAAAGTGAAGGTACCTCAGGCTTTATTCGAGTTTTTCATATTTTTTAAAGAATCTACAAGAGTTAGAAATTCACAAATAGATTTCCATAAATTTAGCGGATTTATGCCCTGAAGACATGAGTCATATATATTTTCCTATATTTTGACCCTCCTATGAATGAGACTTATGGTCTTGGTTATGGCACTGATTAATTACAATTTTTTCTGGAATTAAATCTTTTTCAAAATCGATTCATAAATCACCGAGATATGGTCAATTCTTTCTTTAAAAAATTTAGTCCCATGTAGTTATTGTTGTTTATAACCGAGATATGGTCAATTCTTTCTTAAAAATTTAGTCCCATGTAGTTGTTGTTGTTTATAACTATAGAAAACAATAACAACGTTTAAAATTAGGTTTTTGAGATTTTGGATATTCTATTATTTCTAGAAATTTAATTTTTGTGGATTTCTCATTTGAAAACATAAACCCGATTTGGCCATTAGTTTCCGATATATGGGCGAAAACTTATTCAGACGCTCCTGAGGCAGCTACGGACCTAGTTGCCAAAAAAATTAATAATTTTTTCCTCGAATATCGATTTCTTAAATTTTCAAATCGGTTCATAAAAAGCCGAGATATTAACAGTTCTTCATTTTTCTTCTGGTTGTTGTTGTTGTATATAGTATTGAAAACAATAACAATGTAAGGCAAAGTAATGTTTTTGAGCGTTCTTATTAAAGCTAGAGACATAATATTTGAAAACATTACAGTAAGAAATTCATTATTTTCTAAGTTATAAGCAAGAAGACATTTTCCGATATTTTGCACCTCCTATGGGATATATGGTCAAAATTTTGATGCAGAAAAATAGCTAATGTTGTTCTAAATGTTCTAAATGTTAATTTTTTTAATTCTCGAAATAGTCCCATAAATAATCGAGTTATTAATTACTCTTATATATTTTTGCTAATGTCATTTTAGTGAAAGCAAAAACTAATCGTGAATAACATTTTGCATGCATATTAAGTGCTCTAGAGAATCGATGTTGACATATAAAAAAGCTATAGTAATGGCTGTCATTTTCTCTTTTTTCTACAAGTGATGATATTATGAAAGCCTATTTACAACAGGGACTTAATGTTTAATGTTAAGTCCGTTTCTTAAAAGAACAAAAAATCCATATAAGCAAAGGTAAATGGTATAGAAAATTAGGCACAGCCGGATTTAACACATTAACTTGTTTTTTTTCTAATTTTAATACATAATTAATATAGATTTATGTGATCAGACATAAATCATTAACCATTTAAAGGTATTTCTTAAAACAATAAACATTTTATTTAACACTCATTTTATAAGTCTTCCGGTTTCAATATTTATATTTTTTTCCATCATTATTTTTCTTTTAAATCAAAATACCAACGAACACGAACAATCGTTTAACTGAGAACTGAGAGAAAAAATATTAAAATGATCATTTTTGACGTAATCAACAAACGTTTGTTGATTAAATGTCTTAATGGCAGCATTGTATTTGACGTTTGGCGAGAAAAAAAAAGATCAACAAATATTTGAATAATTTAATATTAAACGCTTTAATAACCAAAATTAATTAAACTAAATAATTCGTGGTGAAGATAAATTTAAATAAATTCTTATGTCTTGAGAATTTTTATTTAAATTTAATTTTTTCTTTTATTTTTTATTTTTTTTTCTTAAACATTGAATTCAACCAATTTGAGTATAAATAAAAATTAATGACATTTTATTGTTCTTTTTTTCTTTTTTTGAATATTCAGGGTTTAAATGTAAAATTTATTTAATATTTTTCATTAAAATAAAACATTAAACTAGTTTTGTTTCATTTGGTGACGAAGGTAACTATTTATATATTTGATACTTCTTTCAAGTATACCGTTCGATTCAGACATCACATTTTTATATTATTATCTTGGATGATTCCAATAATTTGTATCGTATAGTGAGACCATGAAAAGTGTTATGGAGGATAAAAGTAAGTCATCTCATATTCTAATTTTACCAGATATAAATTTTAGCTTCTTACCAAATTTCAAATATTTTATAAGCTCAGAAGTGTTGAATGTGGGATTCATTTAAGAACTGAAAATTATAAATAAATTTACCCGTTTAGCTTTGCTGTACACATTCTCCTTAGTCAAAGATCTCGAAAGAAACATGACAAATCACAATGTACATTACAAAAAAATTATGCAGTGTACATTTTGCAAAATGCCCCTGGCCTTGCCCCTTCAAAATCTTTTTAATTCTTGCATTGCATTGGAGCTACCTCTACCTGTTATCCTTACCGTCCCACATTTTGTCGAGTAAAACTGTTCGAAACCAAATTTTAGAACTTTCGATGTTATAGTTGTTTAGATATTCGTTAACCACTATTTCCTTTGTATGGGGGTATACCCCATGCAATTCGTTCTAAATTTTGTTCATTAAAATAGTTCCATGATATAGTGATTGGGACCATTTGAGAACTCTCGCTGTTATTGTTCTTTAGATATTTGCTTTGTATTGAGGGATCTCTCCCCTGGTCCTATCCATCCTAAATTTTGGCCAGTAAAAAATACTTGGGAAAGGAATTGGAACCAATTTGAAAACTACCGCTTTTATCAACATTTTCTTTGTATGGGGGACACCTCTCCCCATGATTATATCCGCCCTTCATTCTGTCCATTAAAATATAAACTTGAAAATTTATTGGGGCCAAATTTTAAAACTCTCGGTGTAGTGGCTTTGTATGGGGGCTACTTCCCCCTGATTCTATCCGATTGATATGCATGCAGTTCAAGTTCCTTCGATTGAAATGGCAGATTTGAATGACTTTCACAGAGATGCCACCCACAAGTTACCTTAACTTAATTGTTACCACAACACAGTTGTGGTAACAATTACGTTGGTTATCATGGTATAAAAGGCGACAGAATTGAAATATATAAAGTATAGGCTTAAGAATCATATCGAATAGCTATTTAGAGTTTTTAAGGTTAAGTCTTAAGGAGTTCTCAACGACTCTCCTACATAAATTCAAATTAATGCTTGCATTCGAAGGTCTTTTCATAACATTCTGATGTCATAAGAAAAATTTAAATTTGTTAATTGGAACTCAAATCATGTTCTGGTGCAGACATTCTAATTACTTTTATAATATTTTAAAGGTGTTGATTTGAGTACTATTTTAAGATATATAATTATCTTCCTTAGGAGATAGATATACCTCTGCTTTGGTTCCAATTACTTTCCCAATGATTTTTTTCACTGGAATAAATGTAGGAAAGATAGGACCAGGTGGAGAGATCCTCCAATACAAAGCAAATAATGATTATAGAATATCTAAACAACTATAACAGGGAAAGTTCTAAAACTTGATTCCAAAAAGTTTTACTCGATGACATGGATCAAGGGAAGAGGTAGCTCCCATGTTATGCAAATATTAAATAAAATTTTAGAAAGGACAGGCCCAGGGACATTTGACAAAATGTCCATTGCATAAAATTATTTAAATTATTAAATTATTATGAGGAGAATTTTTGTATAGCAAAGCGCAACGGGTAAAAACTAGTTAACCTATTAAAAACCTATTAAAAACTTAAAAGAAAAAACAAAGATGCAAATAAGAATTATTTTTTTATTTTAGTTTCTAAAAATATCATTTAAATTTAAAAAAATATATATATATTTGCATAATTTCATTTACACATTCATCTAAAATCTTCCAAATTTAAACTTTATAGGAACGAGAAGTTGAATTTATTCGTTAAAATTAAAATTTATGTTCATGAAAATACTGTTTATGAGTTATTTTTTCTTAATAATTATTTTTAAGTTTTTTTTTTATTTATTTTTCTGAAGTAGCCCATCAAAAAATTCATGGTCTTTAATCAACACCTCAATATCACACTTAATTATAAACAAGTTAGAATGCTACATTCTGCTGTGCCGAATCTTCAATACCCTCCACCATTATTATTATGCAAAAGTTAACATGAATTCAAGATATTGCACCAAAAGAAAACTTGTTATTCTTTCCCGATTTCAATATTTAAGAAATAAGATACCTAAATCTGAATTTCGATGGAACTGGTTCATATTTAAGAATTTTTTAAGTCAAAAACTCTATTCCGGAAAGTGGAGTTATAAAGGTGCCATAACCAAATATATCGGTCCATTCTCAAAATAGATTCATATACTAATGACATTTGAAAAAAATTTGATCAAATAAAACCCATTTATGGGAAAAGGCCTTAAACTAGTGACATATTTTTATTATAGTTAGAGCAATAATTTGCCGATTTTAAACAGATTTGATTCTAAATATCTTACAAGAACTGTAGCAAAATATGGATCGATGCTCGCCAAGACAGTACCATGTTCAATTTAAGACAATTAGAAAATAATCGTAACGATTTTAGATTAAATTGGTTCACATTCGTATAAGACTTTTATAAGCTATAACAAAATAAGTAAATATTGTTCAAATTAATAGTATATATTCCAAACAGGATCGCTATTGGTTTAATTAATCACAAATTTTCAGGACAGTCAGAAGAATTATTTTGCCAATTTTCAATAAAATTGGTGTTTATTTAAGTGTTTTTTAAGCTCAAAACTGTTTTCCGAAAGAGGCCTTATATGGGAGCTACAGCAAAATATGAACCGAGATTGTTCATATTTATAATATTATATTTTAAAAATAATTAGGAAAATTATTGTGCCAAATTTCAAAGAAATCGGTCTTTATTTTAGTGTTTCATAAGCTCAAACCCGTATTCCTTTTTATGAAAGCTTTGCCAAAATATGGCTCGATATTGGTTAAATTAATAACATATTTTCAGGACAGTTAGAAAAATAATTGTGCCAAATTTCAATATAATTGGTCTTTATTTACTAGTTTTCCGGGAAAGGTCTGACATGAGAGCTACAACAAAAATTGTTCATATTTATAATATACATTTAAGACAGTTAGAATTCCAATGATATATTTCATTATATAAGTATTTCATTATATAAGTGTATTATAAGCTCAAATCCCTTTGCTGTAAAGGAGCGTTATGTGGAAGCTATATCATAATATGGACCAATATTAATAAAATTGGTTCATATTTAAGAGTTTTATACTTTCAAAAATTTAAAAAAAATATCTTAAAAATTGAGACCCATAAAGCCCACATTTGGGTGTATCCAAATTATGCATATTTCAGCCTATAACTTTTTTCTATTGATCCCATTTTAATGATTTTTTTAGTTAAATTTTTGCCAAGATTCACCTTCATCTTTTGTTGAGAAAAACAGAAAGATTTTTTAGGAATTTTAAATTAGAAAACTGCTTATGACAATAACAAATAACGTGTCCAATTTTCATTGAATTCGGACAATTATTATAGACGTGAGACACACGGAGATTGTTCAATCGACTCAGTCTGAGATGATTCCTTCTCAATGTTACACACGGAATAACAAAGTTAATATAACCTCATCGCCACTTGTTGTGGTGGAGGGTATAAAAATTAGATCTGTAAATAGATACAAACATAAATGTATATTTGTAAATGCAAATCAATGTTAAAGAAAAAAAAAAAGATCCCATAAAATAAAAACTATTTAAGATAAAATAATCATATCTAGATATCTACCTACATTAACGTCGAAATGTCTGCATTTGAAATTGTTTTAAAAATGCGAAACATTCCGATGCAGATCATCGCATCGGAATCGTTTATAAATTTAAATTGTTTCCAATTTGGAATTACACACGTTACCGCGTTATTATGCCGAAACAATGTTATTAACCCAAAAAAAATCCAATTAATTTATACAAAAGGAGAAGAAGAAGAAAAAACTCAAAATATACCTATTGATAACTGAATTAATAAAAAAATGACCAAAATACAACAATAATAATTTTTTCAAATAATTTTAATCTAAATATAAGTTGGCGGCAAACTCATAAAGAAACAAAAAAAAAAAAACACGAATCTTCGGTGCAATAAATTAAAATACAAAAAATATATGTGTTATTCCAAATTTTTTAAATCAATTCCGAAATTTAATAAAAAATCAATCAACCATTAAATTAATAAATAACAAAATATAATTTTGATAAATTTATATTGTATCTCGATAAATGTTAGTATACATATTAAATATAAGTAGTATAAACAAGTATAAATAACTTTTGTTTAATCCATAAGATTTGGAATTTTTAATTTTTAATCGGCCAAGTTCGACCTGAATGATGAACTATTAAATTACTCAAAACTTGATTAGACAGTTTTAAAATTTAATTATGAATTAAAAAATCCTTAAACAATATTAATCTGATTAAAAGTCTCATTATTTACGAAATGGGTCAGCAAAATCTAGTTAGACGTGTAGTTTACAAATTGCTTTAATATTGGATACTACTTCAGATCTAAAAAAGGTATATACCCATCTGTTTGTTTTATAGCTAAAATTGTCAAATGGATTATTTATTATAAATCAAATATTTATAGTGGATAATTTATTGGTTGAACATAAATCAATCATTGTTCAGATAAAGAAATAGATATTATTTCTGAACTAAAACGACTTAGAAACACCTTAAAGTATTTCTCAAATATTTACAGTATTGCATAGTGTCCAAATCATACCTTTTATGATTCCTAAACCGTTCTAGATATCTTAATAAAAATTTCTAATTTTAAATTATCAGAGCCTAAGTGTTTCTAATATGATCCTACCTGATCAGTGGTGTAGTCTATTTTGTATATAGATATTGTTTCATATCTGATCTGATGGAGTAACTGTTCAATGGTGTAGTCCATGACCCTCCAAAGTTGGCAAACACGGGTATGTTATTTTTTTTTTAAATCTATGAATTTATAGAACAGAAATTTTGTAATATCCTATGTTTATCTCTTATAGTTTTTGAGATACTCAAGTCATATCGTTTTTTAGTTTTTTTTTTGATGACTAAAATCCAAAAAAATAATGATGTATGAACTATATAAATATATGAATCCGTTAAAAAGTTCTATTGATCTGAAGTTGGTACTTAAAAATATTTTAAGCTAAATAAGGATGAGTTTGGGACAGAGATATGCTCACCATCCCTTTCAAACTTGGTCAATTTTAAAATTTTTTGTTAAGTTCTCAAATTGCAAAGCTGAAATCATCTTTAAATCTTATCTTATCTTATCTTATCTTATCTTATCTTATCTTATCTTATCTTATCTTATATTATATTATCTTATATTATCTTATATTATCCTATCTTGTTTTATCTTACATATAGCTACATATGTAAGGTAAATACAAAAAAAATTATTTCATGCCGACAGACATTATAATGACAGGGCGATCATTAAAGTCTTATTTTTTTACACGTAATTTACACGGGCTGAGATTTTGGGTATTTTCGTGTAGACATAAAAGATTTGTTTTAATTCCCTGATTTACGAACAAGTTTTGTATATCGAATAGAAATTGTTCAATTTTATTTAAAAAATATTTTCCATACACAACTGAATTTTTAACAAATTCTAAAAAATCAACATACCCGAGGTTCAAAAAATGTAAGGGTCAAGTACAACGCTTCTCCATTTAAAAGTTACAGAATTATTTTTCAAAAAACGATTTATTACTTATAGAATAACATGTTGCTTTAAAAAAATATTGCCTCTATTATTTATTAATATACACTTAAACTACATTCCAATAACAACAAAAAATAAATTCAATTTCTTTGGAAGTAATTATAAAACAAACATTGGGAATCGCTGTTCGAAACATAAGCAACTCTAACATTTTTTATTTGTTGAAAACAATTTGCTACAATTACCAAAATAAAAATGTTTGTCTCTGTACAATTGGGATTGTTAACAATTGGTCAGACTTGACCTACACTGGTTCCGGAAAATCTTTTAAGTTAAAAATTATTGAACTTTTTAGAAGCGATAAATATCGCATTTCTAAAACAAATTAACTTCACATTTATTAATAATATAATGCTACTGAGAGAAACGTAAAATCCAATAGAGGTGACCTCAAAAAACTTTAAAGCTAACGGACCTGAAATTTTTCAATTTACTTTATCTTAGGAAGCTTCATGACATTTTAGATGCTTATGCTTTTCGTTAAGGCACTCATGGATTGGCATTATGGGAAACTGTTTATACCATACACCACCATGGGTGGTTGAGATGTTATACGTTTTTGCTGGTATTTGTAACATGAAAAATGTTGTTACATCGATTTAGCGATGTACGTCCATCAGTAGTATAAATTTTAAGAACATCTGAAATCACTTTTAATTTCAATAATGTATATATAGTGATAATTTTTTCAAGGAGATTTGGACTCCCCAATGCAACACTTTATTGTGGTGCCACATCAATGAGTGTTTCAAATAATATCATTGGAAATATTTAAAGTATTTTTAGGATTTGAGAAGCAATTTCTGAAGATAATTATTTAGCTTTCTTTGCGATGATGCAGCGTATTAAATTAATTTTGTGTGTAACACCAAAAATATTCACTTAAGAATTCATAAAATCTATCTTCGTTTGAACAAATAGTCTGAACACCTTGAAATTTAGTCATATTTGTTGTATATATATGTTCAGTATATAAATTAATTATGATGCGATATCGCATTGAAATTGAATTTAAAAATAAAGAAAATATAGGTTCTGATGAATTATTTACACTTTTTAATTATTTTTAGTTTACCACTACTTGTGTAACGTTAAGAGGGAATTATCTTAGACTCCATAAAATATATTAGTACAAATACTACATTATTATTATTGTGCCACTAAGGGGCTTGTTTACCATAGTGACAACATGACAAGACAGATCAAAAATAAGTAAACACATTTAGAGCCCGTTGTAGCAAATGATTGGCTTTATTTGCCGCAACTTTATATTTTTTGAGAGATTATGACTGTTTTTTGGTCCTTTTGACTGTTTCCTGGTCCCTTTCTTCACATTGCCTCGAGAATTAGCAACATAAAATGTTTGTCCAGAAAGTTACAAATTTCTTACGAAATTTTCTAGAATATTTAGTCATCCATTATGCAGTAACAAGATTCTTTTAATTGTTGAAAATATTTACTAATTTGATTACGCACTCCGAAAGTTGTCTTTTCCATAAATAATGATAATAATTTGCAAACAAACCCTAATTCGAGAATATTTCACGGATACGATTCGAAAAATATAAGATTTTATAAATGTCTCATACTTTTCGATTAACTAAGATGACCATATTTGGATAGATCAAGTGTAAATAATTGAAAATCCATAAAAGAAAACACAGAGTAGACAAACGAGTACATCACCTTTTGATGACAGTCTTTTATCGTTAAAAACAACAAACAATAAACGTCCAAACTTGAACAACATAAACAACTTGATAACAAATGTTTAAACAAAATAACAAAAAAAACGAATAGAAATAAAAAATTAAATGAAATAAAATAAAATATAAATAAATTTTATTATAAATAAGAAAACAAAATTTATGTTAATCAACGGAAATAGTCATATTTTTGAATGATCAAGAAATGTCTATTTATCGACATTTTAGAAAAAAACATGAAACACTTTAACAAAAACTCTACAAGACGAAACAACATTCAACAACATTTAAGAACTGAACTGAAGATAACTCCGGCTACATTAACGTTAAAGTTAAAATCATTATCATCATCAATATTGATCTCTAACGATTTGGATATCAAGCGTTAGATCAATTTTTATTATTTTTTAATTTATTTATTTTTTTTTTTTTGTTTAGAAATAAAAAAATAATAATTTAAATAATATAAAAGGCGTATTTCCTTAATATGTGTTCGATAGTCTTGTTAACAAATTAGAACAATAAACATTCCAAAAATTAATAAAAAATAAAATAATTCTTTTATTAAAGTAATGAAATTAACAACATTTATCAAAATGGTAAGTGATTTCAGTTTATTTTACAATTAAACCAAAAATACAAAAACTTTTTATTAAACAGAAATTTACTTAGAATTAATATTTAGTTTTATGTTTTTATTATTCTTATAATTGGAATTTTTAACCGGCACTGTATGGCCGTAACGGAAATGGATGCTCAAATCACCAACTACCGTGTAGCACCGGCCGATGAAAATGGTGTTTTCAAATATGCCTTCTCCACCAGCAATGGCATAGATGTTCAAGCAGCTGGTAGCCCTCTCGAATCAATTGGTATTTACAGTTACACCTCTCCTGAAGGAGAACCCATAGAAGTTCGTTATATTGCTGATGAATTGGGTTTTCATGCAGTTGGTCGCCATTTACCAAGACCTCATCCTATACCTGATTACATTTTACGTTCCATTGAGTACATTAAGAAACATGCTCCACCACAAAGTTTGAACAACTTATAAGCACAAGTGTTTTAATGTAATTTATAATCATTGATGTACAGTGAGTGTTAAAAGTACAATTAGTCATGTGTAGTGTAGATTTAAGATTCTTAAGTTTTTAAATAGAAATATTGATTAAGAGAAATCGGTATTTGTGTTAATAAATCCATAAAGTCCATAAAATTATTTATAAATTATAAAATGTTAAAGTTTTTATAAATACAAAATAATACAAGAAAATAGTGAAAAGTGAATGTGAATAATATTCGCCGCATTTTAATCCCTATTTTTCTGATAATAAATAAAAATGCAAAATATTGAAAATTCCAAAAATAAATTTAAAAAAATTATTATATTTGATGGTGTTTAGGTTGAGTGTCCATTCGAATATCTAAATAAGTACAACTGTGAACAGATATCAAAATTTAGTATATTCTGAAAATTTGTATATCATTAAATAATACAAAAGAAAAATATAATTAATAAATACGCTGACTTTATCAAAACATTGAACATGACAATCTTTTCAAAAATTTATAAAACTTTAGTTACAATGTTGCCTTAACCAAGGAATATTGAGAAATCTTTTGTGAAGGTAAATGATAATTTATTTTATAGATGTCGGTCCTATATAAAATTAAAAATATTAATACATTTTTATTGAAAATATAAATCCAGTGTAGTTCGCTTCCCATAAATTCAGCAAAAATTGTATTATACTCCCTGCAAAAATTGTTTAATGCATACAAACCGTATTTACTCACCCTATGAGATATACAGAAGGTAGCTACGCAGGATTTCATGCCAATTTGTCGGAAAGTATCAAAGTCGGAAAGTACAATGTTATCTTTATATTAAAAATTAAGAAGGAACTAACAGATCTGGATAATAGTTATATAGGAGAAATCAAGTAACTCTTGTGTCTAAGATGTGGACTCAATGGAATGTTCAGAATTTTACTATAATTGAGATTCAGTTTCTTACTAAAGCGACATAATTCGCGCAATGTTTTTATTGGTTAAGGTAGGTCTGACCGTATTTTAGCAATGGTGTTAAGTACGGATGTTCGTGTGTTGGAGCTTTGTCATTATTGGATTTCAATAGCTTAAAATAAAAAATAACTTTCATAACACGCAAATTACAAAAAAACACCTTGTCGTTAAAGAATATCGACATTAGTGTTAACTTACCTAGTTGATCGAGCTTTACATATAACTTCTGTAACTTTTGGTAAGGTCGCAGACGGTAATCCTCTGAATTTGACCACTTTGGATATGATGATTGTATAAAAAATCATTTATGAACTAAGACAAAAAAATAATATATAGACGGTCAATAGTACAAAACTATATATGTGAGGTATAAATTTAACAAGTACTTTCTGCTAGACGGCCCCTATAATGACATTAAAAATGTCAACCCTTTGAATTTTCCATATTTAAAATAAGTTGATATATTCTTTTTAATTTCATTAAAGTTTAAATGTTTATTATATTTTTCAAAAAAAAAAAAAAATAAATAAATAAACGTCCAGTAGTTATGTGTATTAGGATTGATGATAATGTCTTACAAAATTGATTTATTAACATATTCATATCATACAATATTACGTTTTGGGCAACCATATTTTGTTGTGTCACAATTATATTTTCTTGTCTCATAATCATATTATGATTTATTTGAAAATATTACGGTAGAGCGACAACCAAAACAGTTAACCATAAAATGTTGTCTCTCAATTATTATTACCACAATCGTACTTTTTCTCTGCGTGCAAACAAATATGTTAAACGGTTTTGTGTGTTTAAGACAATTGCTGTAATCATACACTAACGAAGGTTGTTGAGGTGTTATACGTTTGTGCTGATGTTTGTAACGTGCAGAATTCGATTCAGGAACACTTTCTGAGTATATCAAACGATGACCGTCCGTTTGTCTGTTTGTCCGGCTGACTGTCCATTAAAACGTTGTGAACTCTCTAAAGGTCGCTATTGAAATATCCTGGAGAAATGTCATACATGAAGCTAATTGAAACCGGCTAATGAATTCGATCCAATATTTCAGGTAGCTTCCATATAAATTTCCTCCCAGAATGAAGTTTTAAGGTCAACAAAATTCAACAAAAACTAAGATTTATTGTATTCATAATCAGTGTACCTAAAACCGTTACTTCTCATAGGTCCCATATGGCCCCCTTCATACATATAAATCTCAAATAAAGAATAGAAATGAATCCATCACTTTTTCTAACTTCGGTATAACACCCCCCCCAGAAAAATTCCGTTTTGAACGCATAAATTTCATAGAAATCTTAATAATAATATACTTCACACTTAATAAAAAACAGGAAAGCAACTAGTACGAGGGTCGTTCATAAAATGTTTGCAGATGTCATTTATAACCAACAATGTGGAGTAGGGTATAATAAAGTCAGACTTTGCCGACTATAACATTTTTACTTGAATCAATGTCTTGTCCGAAAATATTTAATGATTATAAAATTTTAACAGAATCGCAAAACGCAGATTTAATAAATAAGTTAATATTTAATTTGTTAACCAAAACTAAAGAAAAAAACAATTATAGAAACTATCGATCTCATGAGTATTTAGACATTTTTAATCAAAAAGTCTCACAATAATGATATTGACATTCAATTTTTAAAATAGAAAAAAAAATAGAAAAAAAAAAAATTGCTTAATTTTTTTTTCTTCAATACTGTTATAATCAATAAGGGTATTCATGCCAGTCGATAATATGAGAAAGAGAAATCGTTTCACTAAGTGTTTGCGAAATACTGAAATAAGAATTTATTATAAATTTTAAATTTTTTTATGTTGACATAATGAAAATCCTTATTAATATTTTTAATTTTGAAAAGAATCATGAAAATATATAACTCTGACATTTAAGTCATGAAAAATTGATGTGTAAGAAAAATATATATATTTTTTTAATAATTGAAATAAATCCGCCGTCTTAAGTCAGTCAAATATAGTCACAATTTTAAAACTTGAATTTTTAATAACTTTTAGATAGAAAAAAACATATTCGTTTTCCATTAATTTTATTTAAAATAATATTGTAATATTTTTTGAACATCAATCTATCTAATTACGAGTTAATAAAATAATAAAATTTAATCTGAAATTATATCGATTAATATGCGTGTAAATGTAAATTGATTGTAAATAAAAACATTTAATTTTAATAATAATAAAAAAAATCATTTATAATTTCTTTGATTAAAATCAATGACTTTTTGTTGATCGAAATGAAGAGATTGTCTATTTTATTCATTTTAACATGACAACAACAAGGTTGACAACACTGCTACCTCTAAATTCGTTTTATCACCAAAATGCAACTTTAACTATTAAAACAATATTCAAATAACTTCAACAGTATAAATATTAACAATAAACAATAATGTATTTATTTATTTAAATATTTTTTATTATTAATTAACATAAATTTTAAAATTATAAATATTCTAGCTTTTTAGCCGTTGCGCTTTACTGCACAAACAATCTCCTCAGTCCAAGATTTCGAAAGAAATTTCACAAATCACAACGTGTATTAAAAAAATTTATGCAATGGACATTTTGCTAAATGTCTCTGGCCCTTCCCGTTCTAAAATTCAATTTAATATTTGCATTGCACGACGGTCCAGTAAAACTGTTTGGAATCAAATTTTTGAACTTTCGCTGTTATAGTTGTTTAGATATTCGATAATCATGATTTCCTTTGTATGGGGTATCCCTCCCCCTGGTCCTATCGGTTCTACATTTTGTTCACAAAAATAGTTCCTTTCGAAAGTGATTGGGAAAGTAATTGAAACCAATTTGAATACTCTCGCAGTTCTTAAGATATTTGATAATTATTATTTGCTTTGTATGGAAGTACCTTTCCCCTTGATCCTATCCGTCCCATATTTTGATCAGTAAAACCAATTCTTAAGAAAGCTTTTGGGGTCAAATTTGATTCTATCTGCCCTTCATTCTGTACAGTACATCAGTTACCCCAAAAACTTATTGGGACCAAATTTAAAAACTCTCGGTATACTGGTTTTTTAAATATTTGATTATCAACATTTTCTACATCTCTCCCTGATCCTATCCGTCCAACATTTTGTCAAGTAAAACATTTCTTTAAAGAAGTGATTGAAACAAAATTTGAAAATTCTATCTGTTATATTTCTCTAGATATTCGATAATCAATATTTGCTTTGTAGGTGGGGTACCTCTCCCTCTGGTCCTTTTGATTATAGCCATAGCGGATCTATGGGTTATTCTGTGAAATTTCATTAAATTGGACCAGTAGTTAGCTGTCTATAAGTCCCAAACAAACAGACAGATTAATTTTTATATTCTTAGATTACAGCAGCCTCTCACAAATTAAATAAATAATAAAGTTGGTAACACACAACAAAGATAATTATGTCAGTCTGTCTAGCTGACTGTCTGTCTGTCTGTAAAGTTTTGAATACTCTACAGATTGAGATTTTAAATATGCCCTTATTTGACTGTATAACGGAGTCTATTAAAGTTGGTAATCCAATATTTTAGGTAGCTTCCATGTAAATGTTCTCCCTAAAAGTGTCTTTAAATTATAAATTGGCACAAATAAAACTAGTTTTAGTCAGAATCTATATCAAATATTAATTTCGATTGTCTGAAATTATGGTGACAGTAACAGATGTGAGAATAATCGTAAGAGAATAAAATAAAACGTGTACGGCAAGAATAAAAATATTAAACCACGTGGCAAAAACATTTATACATTTTTTCGCAGTGGACCTTATGCGGGAGCTTTAGACAAAAATGGACCAATTTTCATATAATTTGAAACGGGGAATTGTAATTAAAACAAAAAGTGTAACTAACGAAAATATATTTCGAATTTTTGCATTTTTGATTGATTTTTTAGAAGTGGATTATGAATGGCGCCTATCGGAAATTATTGACCGATCTTAACAATATTTAATAGACACATTTCATGAAAAAAGCTTTAATATTAAAACGTAGTATATATGACATGTGACTCTAAGTCGATTGGCACCTAACAACCTAAGCGCTTTTAAATAAGAAAATCTAAAGTTCTTTCTCTTAATTTTAAGATATTGATCGATACATTACATTTTGTCAACTAACGTGATAAGATTGAATAGCTAACTTTTCAAGACAATAACAAATATTCGGAACAAATTGTATTAAGATCTGATGAATAGTTTAGATGTGATAGTGCATAAAGGTACACATGGACAGATGGACGGTCATAGTTAAATCGACTCAGATATTGATTTGATATAAGAATGTATTATATGGGCTTGAATAATTCTATTCTTCTAAAGTCAATATGCCCTCATTAACCATTTGTTGTGGGGCTAAACACCTTGCGGGGAACTAAATAAATGCAAAACTTTTCATGTACAAGATCTAAAATATTTGGTGACAATTCCAGACATTTACATGCCCTACGAGTGAGTCACTTGACTCTCAAACCATCCAAATGATCTATTTATAGAGTTAGTTTTTTATTTTATAATGTTTTACCCAAAACCGTCTTTTTATTTTAATGGACACCAATTTCCGGAAATATGAAAAAATATTAAAATATTTGTTGGGGATAGAAATTAAGTTTTATAAAAAACTTTAATTTGATACCCTCCATCATCATAAGTGGTGATGAAAGTATATTATCTTTGTCATTCCATATGTAACGCTAAGAAGGAAGGACCTAAGACCATAAATATGTTTATCTATGTCTGTATGTTGGATTCATTTTGACATACACTATAATGAATCAATTCCAACCAAATTTGGGAATATGTTTTTTTATAGTCCTCTTCAATTTGTTATTTAAAAACGGCAAGTCATTAATATTAAAATTTGCTCCGATTATGGTATTTCGGAGGAAAAGTACTAATTTTATATAAAAAATTAACTCAAACAAAAAAAATATCCACCATCTCTCAATGCTCGTTTATATACATATTTTTTGAGAGTTCATATATAAGAGAATGATTTTAATATGAGATTTCAAATAATCGTCTGACGTAAATTTTAAACGATTATGGGCGCGTTATTTCGTTTATGATTTACTGTTGTTTATGAAAAGTTGATTTGGATTAAAAGGCGACACAATAAATTTTAAGCAAAATAATTCTAAGATTATAAAAACAGTATAGAACCTTTTATTGGAGTAAAGTGAAGTTTCGTAATAATGCAGATTGAACACACAGTGCTACAAGAAATGTCACAATTTTTATGGTATGTAAATCCGTTACTATAATTTCATAATTATTCAGTTTCCATTGAGCAATTACTTTGCTTAATTAACTTACAGATTGATACTTCTTACAGCAAATCAATACGTCTAAATTTTAATCAGTTGTATTTATAAATTTAATTTTAAAAAATTGTTTAATGTAAATAAGCATTTTTTCAAAAACTTTCGATTTACACCACGCAATTTTTTTAATATGAAAAAGTTATAACTGATCAAAAGTAATAAATTTATTTTAACTAAAAATTATTTAAATAAGTTTAAATTTAAATTTGTGTATTTATATTTCAAAAAATAAGCTCCATAAATGTCATCAAACATGGCAGTTAAATCCAATAAATATTAAATATGTTAATCACTTTTATTTTCATTTATAGTGATAATAAGAGAAGAGAGGGAGAAAAAGAGTACTACAAATTTTATGCAATATAAAAAATCCTGTTTTAGTCGTATTAAACTCTTATATTATAGACCATTGTTTCTCAATCTACAAATAGGACTTAATCTCATTAAAGTTCTTAATATTATAAATAGTTTTTCAGATCAAATAATTTTTTTATTATTTTCCTAGCTTTTATATGGTGTTCATTATCCGCTCATTACTTAAATTATGACCTCCACCCCAGAAATAGTTTAAACAAACTTTCAGAGACCAATAATTTGGTCTGATTTATTTGTAATTTCAGTCAAAGTTTGGAATTTAAAACCATCAGAAAAAAGTTATAGACCGATATCTGCGTTAACCTTAAAATTCGGGGAAAGAACTTTTGCACTATAGTGAATACAAAACAATTAAGAATGATAAATTCGGCTGTACCGAATAATAAATACCGTCCACAAATATTATTATAGAAACATTTGTTTGAATGACACCAAACCTAAGTTTTTAATAAAGTTAAAAAATATTGAATGAATATGCTATCTAATCAGTTATATATTTTAGCCACAAAGACAATTTTCGGCATTTTGATTGAATTGGTTCTGCCGGGTATAACCATAGATAAGCAAGGTCAACCAAATAAAGACTGCTCATAATTTCAATATACCCCCATATGCACTGCATTCACTGTTATCGACTACTCCAATGCGTTTGAAATGTGCCAGAAGAGTAGAGTATTTGTTAAGACACCCATCATCCTACTTAACTCACCTTAATGCAATTCTTAAATACTCGTGGATGTTCCCTCATTATTTTCCTCCTCATAATGTTTGTAGAGGAGATCAAAGGAGCGATGATCAAAACGATAACAACTAAGAATTTTACATACGTATTATTACCGCTGTAAAAAATACTGTACAGTTGAGCGAATATCGTGTTAAAGGATATGAACACTTTTGGTTTGAAATCGTTATAAGATAAAATACAATCATAAAACTTATAAACTTCCAAATTATTAGATTGTGCTTCATTTGATTTTTATTTGTTAATACTTTAGGTTTTTTCAGTGAGATTTACTGTCAACGTTGGGAAACACTATTTAAAGAGTACTTTAACGGTACTTGAATTTTTAATACGCTCTTTAATATGTTTTATCAAAATTCTCTTATACTTAAAAGAGAAAATATTATGAAACTTTTTAAAATACTCCTTACAGGCAGATGACTACCGGTATTAGAAACAAGGCGTTAAATCATGACATGTGTTTTTTTTTTTTTTTTTTTGTATTTAATTATATACTTGTATATATTTTGCAAAATTTGAGATACTTAGTTATTCTGGACATAAATACCACAATTATTAAATAAAACAAACAAAACGTTCGTACACTTTTTTTATTTATTATCTATCTGTACGGGCTGTATTCGGTATATTTCTGAAAATAGTTTAAATATTCTCTTAATTTGTCACAATTTCGAAAAGTGAAATTTTAATTTAACATAATGATTTTATCACAAATATCGAAAGAATATTTCAAGGTTGGTGTGTTCCATTCAATATAAATTTATAAAAAAATCTGGTTTTAAAACAAAAAAATATTTATATAAAAAAATGAATTAATTTAGATTGGGAATATGTCCAATATACAGTTTATATATGGAAAAAAATTTAAAAATTAAGAATAAACTCACAAAACGTACACGTCTAGAAAAAAATATATAAAAGTGATTGATAACCATTTCCATATTTTAAATACAAATATTTCAATTTTAGATCTCTACACAAAGAGTGATCTTCATTATTTTGTGTATCATCGCTTGCACTTTAGCCGCCACCAGGCCTTTGGACCGTAATGCTTATACAATTTATTACAACAATAAGCCCGCTAATAAGACAGGTCACTTTAATTTCGAATTTCAGACATCAAATGGTATAACAACAAAAGCGGCGGGTAATGAATATGGTTTTAGTGGTGTAGTACAATATGTCTCGTTGGAAGGACTTCCCATCACCATGACCTATATAGCCGATAGTGATGGTTATCATCCAAATGGTGATCATATACCAAAAGTACCCAATCATGTTGCAAAATCTTTGGAATATATACGTACACATCACACCATCGATGAAAAGAAATCGCGTAAATTGTAAGTTAGATTTAAAAGAAATTACTAAATAGGAAAATTCTAAAATCGGATATGATTACAATCAGAAGGTTTATAACAATGTGATCTCCAAATGGTCATAAGCAAAAATATAAAGTGTTTTAAATTCTTAGTGGAATTAAAAAATCTCTTTATAGAATTCTTAATTAAACAGAATTCATTATAACCAAGTTCGACTGTAATTAAAACATCTGTAAAAATTATTCATTATAATTTAAGTAGTAAAATATTATAAATTTGTATTTGTATGTATTTGTGTTCATGTTTTTTTTTAATTGGTAATTTATTTAAATACCTTTAGTACATTTTTAATGATTATTTTTATTAATAAAATAAATAAAAATTAATAAAAATTGCAAACAAAGATTTATAACACCAATTACAAGTGTTTATTTTTTTATTAAATCCAACTATTTTCCACAAAAAAACAACAAAAACCACAAAATTTAAAAAAAAAAAATTGAAAATAAATTCTGATTCTGATGCTTTAAACTTTAATAAACTTAAACAATAAATACAAAATTATAAACAACAGATAATAAGTTAAATCTAAAGAATCATTAAAGATAAATAAAAAGGATGATTTTCTATTATTGCACTGTGGACCGAATCGATTTTTGGTACGAATTTGTTTGTTTGTGCGTTTGGGACTTATAGACAGCTAAACCACTAAACCGATTTTACTGAAATATTCACAGAATGATCTTAATAAACTTAAAAGTAACAAAGATCATTAAAAATGTCGATAGGACCAGGGGGAGAGGTACCCACCATACAAAGCAAATATTGATTATCGAATAGAGAACTGTAACAGTGACAATTTGGATCCAATAATTTTTTCAAGAAACTCCTTTACGAGACAAAATTTGAGACGGATATGATCAGGGAAGAGGTATCCCTTATACAAACAAATATTGATCATCGATTATTTATAGAACTATAAAACGAATATTTTCGAATTTGGTCCCAACCACTTTATCAAGAAACTGTTTAACTAAACAAAATGAAGGACGGATAGGACCATGTGGAGAGAAAATGTTAATTATCGAATATCTAAAGAACTTTAAAAGCAATAGTTCTCAAATTCGACCCAACTGGCCAAACTGTGGGACGGATGGGACCATGAGGAGGGGTAACAATGGTCCTATCCTCATGCATTGTAGTACATCTATACCCCTACACTCAATCAAACCTAATGAAGGCGGTATATTAACTTTGTCATTCCGTGTGTAGCGCTAAGAAGAAATCATCTCATTTCATTTGATGCAAGACATCAAATCTAAATCATAATCGATTGAGCTATATACGTCTGTGTTTTGTTGGCACGCTGACATCCGCAATAATTGACAGAGCTCAATGAAATTTGGCCAAAGAAGTTGTTAAAGCCTTGAAAGTTTCCTAAAGCAAATATTGATTATCGAATATCTAAAGAAATAAAACAGCAAAAATGTTCAAATTTTCAATTTTTCAAGGAACTATTTTAAAAGACCAAATGTGAGGCGGATTGAATCAGGGGGAGAGGTAGCCCCCATACAAAACAAATTTTGATTATCATAATATATTATCAAGAACTATAACAACGAGAATTTTCGAATTTGATCCCAACCACTTCATCCAGGAATTGTCTTTCTAGACAAAATGAAGAACGGATAGGATCAGGGGAAAAAGTAGCCTCCATCCAAAGAAACTGTTGATTACGGAATATCTAAAGAACTATAATAGTAAAAGTTCTCAAATTCGTCCGCAAATACTTTCTCAAGAATTTCTTGTACTGATCAAAATATAGGATGGGTAGGATCAAGAGAAAAGGTACTCCTATACAAAGAAAATATGAATTTTCGAATATCTTATTACTTATTTTCTAATTACTTATTTTCTCAAGGATATTTTTTAATGGTCAAAATGTAAGATCGATACGACCAGGGGGAGAGAACCCTCCATACAAAGCAAATAATAATTATCAAATATCTAAAGAACTTTAACAGCGAAAGTTCTAAAATTTGATTCCGAACTGTTTTGCTGAAAAAAATGTAGGACGGTTAGGATTAAGGCGGAGATCCCATGCAATGAGATATTAAATAAAATTTTAGAATGGCAGAGCCAGAATCATTTTGTAAAAATATCTGTTGTGAAATTTTTTTAATACACCTTGTCATTTGTGAAATTTCTTTCGAGATCTTGGACTGAGAAGAATTTTTGTGCAGCAAAGCGCAACGGATAAAAGCTAATAATAAATAAATAATGAGATCAAAATTACAATTTCCAATTGGTTGGCCTCCTACAAACGTGTGATATACAGGTTGTTTGGTATTAAAACCTTTCGTCTATAGAAAAAAACCCAAAATTACTCTTATTTAATCTGCTTAAACAAGTCTGTGACATCTTCAATTCGATCTTTATATAAAATACATGCAATATTTTTAGTGTTTAAGTTTGTGATTTAATTGATTTTTTATAAAAAAGTTATTAAGAGTCACGAAGATTTAACAACAAACATTTTCCCCCCCTCTATCGCCAAATAGACTTTTGATATTTAAGTTAATTATTTATAGATTCAATATATCTTTGATTGTGAGGAACATTTAAAAAGATATAAAATTATTAACACACGTCTTCCTAAGAATTTGTGTACCCTCCATCAACATAAGTGGTGAAGAAGGTATATTAACCTTGTCATTCCGTGTGTTACACTAAGAAGGAATCATTTCAGACCCCATAATGTAAATATATTCTTGCATCAAATCAAAATCTGAGTCTATTTTGCTATGTCCGTCCGTCTGTCTGTCTGTCTGTTGTCTGTCTCATTAAGTGTTTCGTCATAGTCAATTCGGCATAGTAGAATATAGATTCTTATTACACCCTACACCGCCATAGGTGGTGGCGATATTATGAGTTTGTGCAGATGTTTGTAACGGCCAGAAAAATATTACTCCACCACTCTATGCCGTTGACTCAGATCACTTCCTAGTCGATTTAGCTAGTCCATCTACGTCTGCTGCTGGCTGTCTATGTAAAGTTTGCAAGGTACAGATCGCAGTTTTGAAGATATCTTAATAAAATTTCGCACGTACTATTATTTAGCCCAAAGACGATGCCTATTGAAATTGGTTATGATCGCACATTTACGTGGGTGTTGAAAAAATATTTAGTCATATGAAGATAAATATAACCGAAAACGCTGTACAAAATCGAACTAGGTTCGGTCAAAATTTTTTTCTTATTCCCATAAATTTCACATTAATGTTAGTGTCATACTAATATATTGCACACAAGCATAAATAAGGAAAGCAAATTATACAAGTGCCGTTCATATTTTTCCTAGCAGATTTTTACTAACAATATGGGTAGGGTATTACATAGTCGGGCTTGACCGACTATAACATTTTTACTTGTTTTATTTCAATTCACATTTGAAAAAGGAATATTTTTTAAACACGGAAGATAAACAATTTGTCAAAGTAAAACTGGTACAAACACATAATGAACCGAATAATTTATTTTGAATGACTTTATATTACTCAATGGTAACGTTTCTCCATTAGGATCTCCAAAGAGGTAAAATCATCGTGGGAAAATAAACCAACATTTAAAAAAGTATTCTTGTGTCATAACGAACTATTCAAAGTTGCTAGGTTTTGAACAGCAAATTTTTAAATTATTTTTGTTGACATTTATGAAATTAATGAGGAGAAGTTCGTTAGGTTTCTTCGTTGAGCTTCTTGGCATCAGAATAAAAAACTCAATCATAATTCATTACCCATTAGATATATCGATAAATTTCTAACCGAAGTGAAATGGCCCATACAGCAGAATCTCACAAATTAAAACTCTGACGAAGTCAAAGTCACCGTATTAAACGTTGTAAATTTAGAACATGTGGTTCCAAATTCCAGACATTTTCATTCATTAAAATCATGGATTGAACTTTACTCAGTGGCGTGAAGAGGGGACGTACCGAATTAAATTTGTTGTCAACATTTCCCTCACATTTATATAAGTGATAATCGATACCAATGTGGGTCAAATTAAAAAAAACGTCTTTTACAGAAATTATGTCAAATAATCGAAATTTTAAATGGAACATTTCATTACTGATTGATTTAGTACTGTAAAGTATTAGTATTAATAATGTTAAAGATTTCTTTTGCCGATATCTCCTTTTTTCCTAATTGGAAGCCAATAACTGTAAATTTCTATTAAAGTAAAAAATCCAAAAATTAGATCAAATTAGAACTACACTTCAAATAAAGTGGTTTTAATTTCTGAGAGTCTACTGTAATAAGTTTTAAACAAATATCTTTATAATGCTTAATATTTCCGATTAAAATATCAAATTGACTCTGTTAAT
This sequence comes from Cochliomyia hominivorax, assembly GCA_004302925.2. NCBI lineage: Eukaryota > Metazoa > Arthropoda > Insecta > Diptera > Calliphoridae > Cochliomyia > Cochliomyia hominivorax. Next base: position 60,257,000 of record PYHX02000413.1, read on the forward strand.
TAAAAATTAAATTTTGTAATATTTTTAAAGACAGCACTATTAAGGAGTGAAAAGCACACGTTTTTCATTAAAACTTTTTACACAAGTTTTGTTTTTTCGTTTTACAAAGAGAACTTGATCTCTTTGTAACAATGTCAGTAATTATGTTTAATATCAAAAAATATATATTGTTAATCTGATTAAAATGAATTACCAAAAAGAGGCTTCCTAAAATTATTAAATATTTTCAACAAAACCAAACTTGGTCCTACTAGGAGTTTGTCTAGTTTTGAATGCTTCTGCCATCAAATTGTTTTCAATATAATTAAACAGTATTGAGAGAACTTGTCCGTAGAAGGTATGTTCCCCATGATGTTTCCAAAGCCAAAAATAGAAAGCATTTTCAAAGATAGCTCCCAGTACATGCGATAGGAAAGCATATCTATAACCATTTCATATCTTTAACAGAGCACCTAGGTCAACGTATATTCTGATTTTTCGCAACTTTTGATCAACAATTTTATGTTGCTGATTCACGAGGGAATGGTCAAAAGCTGTCAAAATTTCCCAAAAAGTTCTTTGCATCGCTATTGTGTAGTACAAGAAGAATAATGTGCTATTTCTGCCAAGAGAGGCTAAAGCCAATGAAATGATATTGCGCTCTTGTTAAAAGAGAATTAAAGAGCACAAAAATGTTGTCCAAAAGTGTGGAGATGTATAAACTTTTCGAGAAAAGTGACAGTAAAAACTAAAAAAATCATTTATGGAAAAGTTTTTGAAAAAAAAACTAAAAACATATATTTTATTTGAAACTTGTGACAATAATTTTAATGAAATTAAATTATTAAAACTATTAGTTAAGTGGTTTCGTATTTATTAACATTTATGTGTATTAAGAATTTTTCAATCTCACTCTTTATATATAAAATTTTATATAAAAAGTAACTACTTGTATAATAAGTTGTATTTGTTATATGATCAAAGAGATTATTTAATAAGATTAAATAATTCATTTTAATTCTCGCCTCAATTAAAAAATTAATAACACTGAGACATTAATTAATGAAATTCAAATGTCTCTGTATAAATGTATTTATGTACATATGTATGTGACTGTATGAATATTATTATTTAAATAATACATAATTTTATATTTGAAAAAAAAAGAAATGAAATAATAATAAATCATAAAACGTATTCATAATTGTCGTTTATTTTTGTTTTCTTTTAAAAGTTTTTAAATTAAATTAATTTAATTTAATGTCAAAATTCTTAACAAGTTTTATTGTTTTGGTTTGAGATAATAATTTGTCTTAATAAATGGCATTTTAGCCACTTCGGCATCATAAAAACGATCACGTATTTTTAATTGTACTGCGCAACCGGCTTGTTTGAACTGTTCCTTTATATAACCCATGGCAATGTTGAAACCCAATGAAGGACTTGGACAACCACTAGTTATAACACCTACTTTTTCGTTGTCTTTGTGAATTTCCACACCAGCACGAGCTGGTGGAGGTTTACCAGTACCCGTAGGTTTAATGCCAATACGTCTACGTTCTACACCTGATTTAAGTTGTCTATTGATGATAGCTGCCCCGGGAAAGTTTTCCTCTGCTCGGCGACGTTTTGCTACCAGCCAAGCAAGAGCGCCTTCAATTGGTGTGGTAGTGGCATCAATATCACTGCCATATAAGCAAAGGCCTGCCTCAAGTCTTAAAGAATCACGTGCGCCTAGACCAGCCAATTTAACTTGTTGTTTAGTTTGTTGCAATAATGCTTCAGTAACGTGTTCTACTTTATTGGAGGGTATAGATATTTCCACACCATCCTCACCAGTGTAACCACAACGTGTTATGCGACAATTGGCGACACCAGCTACTTCGGCCATTGTGGTATTCATAAAATATAATTTTTTCAAATCAGCTGAAGTAACTGCCGACAAAGCTTCAACAGCTGTAGGTCCCTGTACAGCTATAAGAGATTGATCGGCTGGTACCAAAAACTCAATTGCTACATCTTTACCATTCGATTTAAAATGATTAACAGCTGTTTCCATTATTTGCATATCTTGTTGTTTCATGGCAGCATTTGATACAACATATAGAAGATCATCACTGACCTTGGTGACAATTAAATCATCCAGAATATAACCTCTATCATTAGTAAAAACTGTTAAAGAACCAGTGCCATTGACAGCTCCCTTTATATCTGCAGTACATATGGATTCAATACACTGTACAGCATCTTTGCCACGTACATATGTTTGTAACATGTGCGATACATCAAATATCGAGGCATATTTACGGGTATGAATATGAGAAGCAGCTATACCCTGATCAGAATATTGTACTGGTAAAGAATAACCACCAAAATTTACAATCTTACCACCATTTTTAACATGAAAATCATATAAAGCAGTACGTTCACCTTTATCGTTCGATGCGGGAGATGCAAAATTACGTTTTCCAATTACGGAAGATAACGAATGATTTCGTAGACTATTTGCTGGTATCACTAATTTTCTAATCATGATTTTCTATTTTTATTTCTTAAATATATATATTATATTAACACGATCCTTGGGGGGTATTAAGTCGGTGTGCTTGTTTACATTTGAAAATTCTATTAACAACTGAGAAAATATATTTCTATACTTCTTGATCATGCAATGATTTCGGTATAATTCGAACGAACAACAACTATAAACAGCTGTAATAAAAAACAACAACAGGGAATAATAGGAAACTGATAAGAAATGTCATTAACGTTATCAATTACTTAATTCTGACTTTTGTCTCACTTCTTTTCACACAGAATCTCTATCAGTTTTCGAAAATCGAACATAAAACGACTTAATAAAAATCTTCTCTTTTCATTATATCAGCTTCTGTTATTTAAGAGAACATAATTACCGTATTTCCAGATTTACCGATTTTTATAAAATGTATATATTTTACTTAATAATTTTATGTATGTGTAATATTTTAATTTTGAATCGCTGTATATCATTTAATAAAAAATTACATCATCCGAACCAACCGGACGCCTCAAGTTTCCAGTTACCGTATGAATGTCGTGTTTGGAGGTCGCCCACCACACATTGCGGACAATGAACAGATGTTTACCGTGGTCAACAAGAGTAGTTCTAACACAACTGATATCGGGATGCAACAACAGGCTCAATGCCTTCTGGTCTCGAACTGACCGTGCAGTCCTAAACTTTTGTCCTGCATGTGGCCAAGGTTAACATAACACAAGACGTTTATTCAACTACCAGTCCAATCCAACCTCACTCAGTCCCGAAAATCTATGGACCCAACCAACTGAGGTTGCCACAATTTTTGGTCTGGAGTTGATCAACAAGATGAATCAAAATTAATAAATATACTTTTTCCATCCAGATTTTACCAACAACCAGACCAATTAAAAATGATCAATGTTCATGGAGTAGAAAATATTTAACTGAAATAATAAATAGAATATCGAATATGTCACTCAGGATTTTTGTTTAATTCACAGTCGGAATTTGGATTATTAATACCTTGTCTACCAAAAAATATGTTTTTTTTTTTTTTTTTTTTTTTTTTTTTAAATAACCGATTTATTACACCGCATAGGATACATTATGATTCATAATTATATACTAAAGGACAGCAAAATTATACCCTTCCATTAACGTTTTTATAGTGCCTTCTGTCATTTTGCTCTAACAGTTAGTCCATCTCCGTTTAAAATTAACCACTGTTGAACACCTATTTTGTGCCGTTCAGTTCTTTTTTAACAAAAGCCCAATATCACTCCACTGGTCTAAGCTCCGGGTAGTTTGAAGGTTTTGCCTCTTTTGGTACAAATAACATATTATTGTTTTTGTTTCATTCACGGGCTTGTTTAGCACAATGAAAGGATGCCAAGTCAGGCCAAAAATAAGTTGACATTTATTAACATTTCTTGATGTAATATTCGGTATTTATAGACCCCAATAGACTAAATTTCAAGCTAATCCATCCAGCCAATCAAAGATTACAGATTTATTTCCAAAAAAATCGATTCTGCCTCACGGCAGAGGAGCTGGTCTGTTTGCAGAAATCTAAACAAAAAAGGAAGATTTTGTTTTTAAGGACACTCATATGTTGCAATATGTTGAGTAGAGCATGACACTTCGATTCATATTTCAGAACGAAAAGTCGTCTAAATTGACCAAAAATTAGTTATCAGTTAATGGAATTTAAGTCTAATATTGGCACTTGACTCTCCGGACTTGAATCCTTTTTTTGTATTTTAAAAGGGATCAATCAACTAAGACTTCATTTAAAATATTTTTAACTCATAAACGAGTTTTTATATAATAATAGGTGAATGATCACTTGCTGTGGAATACCTCAAAAATACGGTCTGGCATTGATTCCACAACTTTTTTAAGAAGATCGGACTTAGCTTCCTCCCATTCTCGCATTATTTTTAAGTTCGACGTGAAGTCGAATTGCTGTATTCTGTGTTTACTAATTTAAAGTATGTACCTCAGCAAAATCTTGCTGAAATATGCAATCTTCATCCATTTTTTATTCATAAAAGAGAAAAGAGTATCTTCAGCAATTCGTTCAAATGTCTTTAGATTTGCTTCACAAACCTAACGGAAATTACGTTTTTACTTCCGAAGATCATTTGATCTCAAATCGTGCCAATAACATTAGTATGAGACAGAACCGTTTAAATTAAATTTTTTTCATCAGAGAAAATTACTTTTCTCCACTCCTCTACCCATTTCATATATTTGAATGCGAATTTTAGGCGGTTTTAATCTCGTGTTCTATATTTGTGTAGAATTCAAATTGTCACGGGTTGTATCTTGTTATACCCCTCATTAAACTAGGTCAGAAGTGTATATTATAAGTTTGTCATTCCGTTTGAAATTTCTACAATTTTCAACTTAGACCCCCGAACGTAAATATTTTCTGAATCGATATGAAAAAAAGAAATTGATTGACCTTTGTCCGTTCGTCCATGTGTCGGTTAAAATCAAATTTGTGAAGCTAACCTACAGTTGATATATATTATATGTATATCAAACGATTGGAGATACTTTCAAGAATTTTGCTATTGAAATCCAGGGAAATTGGTTCATAAAAATGGTTCAGATATTAGCAAAAAACTGACGGTACCTCAAACTTTTTTCGAGTTATTTCTGTTTTTTGAAGAATCGACAAAAGTTACAAATTCAAAGATGAATTTCGATAAATTTTACAGATTTATGCGCTGAAGACATGAATTGAATCGGACCATTAGGCATAAACATATTTTCCTATATTTTGAACACCCTATGAGACCTATAGACTTGGTTATGGCACTGATTGAATACAATTTTTTTCCCAAATTACAACTGTTTTATTTTTCAAAATCGGTTCAAAAACCACCGAGATATGGTCAATTCTTTCCTTAAAAAATTTAGTCCCATGTGGTTGTTGTTTATATCTTTAGAAAAACAATAACAAAAATAAAATAATGTTTTTGAGATTTTGGCCATTCTAATAATGCGAGAAAGCTAATTGTTTTCTAATGGGTCAGAAATATTTTTGTAGATTTTTCATAAGAAGGCAAGAATATTAAAATTTAAAACATTACAGTTATCGCTCCATTATTTTCCGAGTAAAAATGCAAAAACACATTTTCCGATATATTGAACCTCCTATGGGAAATATAGACAAAAATTTGATGGAGGAGGTTATTTAAGGAATATAGAAATATAGAATATAATGAACCGATCCTCGCAAAATGCTTTTCGGAAGTGGATCTGTATAGAAACTATGGACTTTTGACATGTTGATTTGGACTGATAATACATTTTTCTGTTCCAAATTTAATTAAAATATTTTCTTATCTGTGAGATTAATGCGCTTTTAACCCCATTCTGGCAGGACATAAATATAGAAGCTACCCGAAATATTGAATCAAAATTATATAATATGTTGCAAATTTCAATCCTGTAGAATGTTTACATGGACAACCAGCTGAATAGATAAACAAAAAGACGCCATTTTTGACCCACTTTAGATGATTTTACTCAATCCTTTCAAGTTCATTAAACCGAGTTCTATCGTACAAAATAAGAAAATAAATGATCTGGTTCAGTAACTTACCTGTTAAACACGTAATTACATTATAACACATAAATTTTACTTTCATTCAAACTGTCATGATTTATAGATAAATAACCGCAAGTTGTGAAGAGGGTATTTAACTTTGTCATTCCGTGTGTAACACTAAGAAGGAATCATCTCAGACCCCATAATGGAAATAAATATTCTTGCATCAAATCAAAATCTGTGTCTGTCTGTTGTTGGCACGCTAATATCCGCAATTAACAGAACTCAACGAGATTTGGCCTAAGTATTCACTTTAGTCCTGAGATGTTTCATATTTAAAACCAACAAAATCGGTTCAGTGTATTAAAATATATAAACCGATATCTGATGCAACCTCTAAATTCAAGCGATAAGTTGTAAATTGAAATGAAATTTTGTCATAATATTAAATTATGTGAACTTCATTATTTTTTCCAAAAATTATCAAAATCGGTTCAGTAGTTATAGCCAAAAATATAACTAATTTTGAGTGAGTGCAATTATTGTGTGTGAAACTTCACATGAATTCGTGGTTGAGGGTACTGAAGATTCGGCATAGCCGATTATAGCAATCTTAATTTTTATTTAATAAAAACAATTTTACTTGTACCATTTTAGCGCAAAATAATTTGAATACATAAATAAATGATTTCTTTTCATTACATTCTAAATTCACTACAATTGCATTTTGGCGTATTCAGTGAATTATTGCGATTGTCATTTTAAATTTATTTTACATTTTTATACTCACCACCACAACAAGTGTTGAAGGGGGTATATAATTTATCATTTCGTGTGTAACGCTAAGAAGAAATTATCTCAGATCCCACAATGTATATATTCTTGCATCACATCAAAATCTGAGTCGATTTAGCTATTTCCGTCTGTCTGTCTGTTGTTGACACGCTCACATCCTAAATAATTGGCAGAAGTCAATGAAATTTGGCCTAAATATTTGCTATATTCCTGAGAAGTTTCTATTTAAAACCAGCAAAAATGGTTAAGTATATTAAAATATATAGACCGAAAACTAAGACAAGCGAAAAACTTTCGAGAAATTGTTAATTATAAATCAGCAATTTAGAATAAAGTTTTGCAATATTGTCAAAATCGGTTCAGTAAAAAATGTTGTAGTCAAATTTATAACTAATTTTATGACTGATTAAATGTCCCTGTGTTACATAACGTATCTCAATACCCTCCTTCATAAATATGTGTGAAGTAAACATTTATGAAGGAGGGTATTTAGATTCGGCAAAGCCAAATATAACATTCTTACTTATTTTTACGAAATATACATTTTATCTTTAAACTACAAAAGAATTAAGATGAAATAAGATGAAATAATTTTTATGCCTGCATCATGTAGTAGGATATTACATGACCGACTATTACACTCCTGTTTTATTTCTAATTGCAAAAAATATTATCATAATGATCATTAAATAAACTTGTTTAATTAAACACTAAAAATAAAATATCACTGTTTAATTTATTGGGTTGGATAACAAGCACCTTTCGAAACAATTGAATTCAATAATAAATTCATTAACTCATTAATTTTGGAGTAATAAAATGAAATGAAATTAATTGACCATTAAGAATTGTATCTTAAAAGAGATTTGATTTGAATAAAAACAATTTCATCAAACAAAATCTTTATTACTGAATCACCATAGTTGGTTCGGGTGTTATGAATTTGTGCTGGTGTTTGAAACATACAGGAAAAATTTACAGCCAGTACTCAGTATCACTTTCTGATTCGATAAAACGATGCCCGGCTTTCTGGTCTCATTTTTTGGGATATCGTTATGAAATTTGCTATATATTGTTGTTTTGGCTGGAGAACGAATCCTTTTGGTCATGTTCGGTCCAATATTTCAGGTAACTCCTATACAAATGTCCTCCCGGAATGGAAAATTAAAAATATTTTCATCAAATTTGACCCATATAAATGTTTTATCAGTGCGAATCCCCGACTAAAATGCAAAACTTTCGGTTCAAAAAAAATCAACTTCAGAAAATTACTTTAAAGTGCATAAGTCTAAAAAAATCGTTAGTAATGTGATAACATTTCGTATTTTAAAGATTTATACAACGAGAAATAACTGTTAGAATCGGTTAATTATTTTCTATAGCCCTCGTATAATCACCACCTCCAAAAAACAAATCAACTTACACGTGTATCTCATAAGAAGTGAGATCGAAAAATTCTTAGCAAACATAAATGTAAATAAATAAAAAGGAACCTCTAGTAAATTTACAATTCTTTATTTGACTGAAATTATCAAATAAAATTACAAAAAAAAATCAAATAAAATTACAAAAAAAAATATTTTAATAGTTTTAATCACTAGTGATGAAATTTTAAACCATTTTCGAAAACCCTTCCATCAATATGTTTTTATAGTACTTTCTTTCACTTTGCTCGAACAGATAGTTCCCTTCCATCAACGTTTTTATAGTACTTTCTTTCACTTTGCTCGAACAGATAGTTCATCTCTGTTTAAATTCCATCACACTATTGGAGACCTTTGTTTGCTCTTAAATTCTCTTTTATAAAGAACCTAATATCTCACAATTGGCCTTAACTTCGGACAGTTTGGAGAGTTTTCCTCTCTTGCTACAAATACAAGTCAGGGCTAAAATTAGTGAACACATTATGAAACCTCGTTCAGCATTTTTATGACCCAGTTGGGTTTTGTTGAAAATAATTAATGATTTTAGTACACACTTTTTTCTGGTCACTCACGTTAATCAGATTAACAAAATAATCATTTGATATTGAATATGATAACTGACATGTTTTACAAGAGTTAAAATTTGAGAATTTTTTCGATCTCACTCCTAAATTATAAATAATGAATAAAAACTCAGAAAAGTATTTCACTTAATTTTCATTTATACATTTATTTTATCTGTTTTTTCTTCTTTTAATTATTTTTTCTTCTTTAATATAATTATTATATTTTTATATAATGAAATTCTTAGATTTTGCTGCTTGAATTTAGCAAAAAAAAGCAAACTACATACATATATATTTACATATTTATATAGTTTGCAATTTAAATATGATCATTTATTTGTCTTAAACATAAGTAAATCATAAAATGTATTTTAAGAAAACTAAAAACTTATGTGAATTAATACAAAAAGCAAATTATATATCAAGAAATAATAAAATTTCAAATTAAGAAAAGATTAATGGAAAAAGAAAGAAATTTTAATTTATGTTCTAATAACGTTTGAATTTAGTTAATTATTTTGGACATAAAATTAAAGATAAAAATTATAAATTTGTCATAAATCGTTTATATTCACAGAGGCATAATAAAGGATTACAAAAATGGGAATAATATAATAACATAGAGATGTGCGTAAAAAAGAAGAGAATAGGAATAGAATAGAGAGGAATAGTAGCTAACAGTTTAAAATGGGATAAAACATTAACTTTAATACAGAGTAATCAGTTAAATTATTATTATTTGTATTATTGTAATTATTTAAAAAAGAATTTGAATTGTTGTTGACATATTATATTTTATTTTGTTGTAGCTGTTATTAAAACATAAAATATTATTTATGTATGTGTAAGTGTAAGTGTAATATACTGTGGTTTCTCTTTGTTTGTAAGTTTGTTAATTTAAGAATTTATTTCAAATATATATACACACACATATTACATATATTTGTAATTATTAGTTTAATAATAGTAATTAATACGAAGGAGAGGAGTTTAATTTTGTTTCATTCTTTATTTCTTTAACTAACAACTACAAAATTTGAAATATATTTTTGAATAATAAACAATTTTTTTCTCAAGAATTTAAAGACTTTTTTTCCATTTTTATTATTATTTAAAATTACATTTATTTTACTTTTATTTGTAAATATGTTAATTAATCTTATATTAACTCCTTTCATTTATTATTATTTTTTTATTATATTTTTTTAATTAAAAAGTAGGTATTTTAGTCCTAATAACTAACGACAAAATTATTTGTTTTTTTTAAGGTTCTTTATTTTTATTTTTTTATGTTCTGTTTATTTTGATGTTTAAATTGATTTGAATTTGAATTTGAAAAATTAAATTAATAAAAGTGTAATGAACTCAAATGTGTGTTTTTTATGCTCTACAAATAATTCTTTTGTATTATGGGTTGCAATATTATTTGTAATGTGTTTTAAAAGATTTCTTCATTTAATTGTTGCAAATACATATCTCCTTAATTACAAAAAAATAAATGTTGTTGTTGGGGGATTGTGTTTAAGGGAGATATTTTGTTTTATATAAATATATAAAAAGTAAAAGTTTTCGTCTGACTTTTTGCTTTGCTAAAACCTAATGTAGATTATGACATTAGAATTAATAATTATAAAAAAATAATATTAATAAAACTATATAAGAAAGTTTTAAGCATATTTTACAACTTAAAATCTAAGAGAAAAAAACTAAATTAATCAATAGAAATTTTTTATATTAAGCGCGTTTTGTTTTTTAGGCGCTGTTGATATAGAAATAATGGTAGCTGGTTATTTCAAGTGTGATTTCCTTACATTCTTAATTGTTTTCAGAATATTGTGGCCTTAAAAAAATACATTATTTTATCTGAATTAAGGCAAGACCTCATTTCGCAGGATCCATCCAATGTAATAACGAAATCTGTAAAATAATTTTAATATATTATTAATATAATATTTATTTGCATTATTAAATTATCAAATATTGAAGACATTTAAACATTTTTGAAATCACACGATTTTTCATTAAAACTTATAACTCAAGTTTATTAATCAAGTCATCTTTGTAAGACATATCATTCATTTATTACGTTTAATGTTAAACAAATGAATATAAAGTTAATGAGTGACCAGAAAGTGTTCTAAAATTTTTAAATATTTTCAACAAAATTCAACTTGGTCCTAACACATCCAATAGGAAAACATCCCCTTAGCTCAGTACTCGGTCTATTTGATACGAAATGTTAAAGCTAACGTAGAAGGCTAAAAAATTCCTGGAAGGAACGCTGCTTAAAATTTAAAGACCAAACCAGATCACGGAAATAGAAGTCAAAAATTTTTTGTTGCTGATGTTTGAGGGAATGTTGAAGAAAAGTTAAGGGCCAAAAAGCAGTCTAAATTTCCCAAAAAGTTATTTGTATGGCAAACAGTATGCAGATACGTCCAATCAATCATTTATTACAACGGACTCTATAAATACCGAAATATTTATAAAGGAAGGCTGCTTCGTAAGACTTAATAAATGTCTCCATTTATTTTTTACCCAGGGAACGTAATTAAGTGACACAATTCACAAACATTAGCATAATGTACAAAACATTACATTTCTTTTTTATTCATCCTGTACACATGAGCAAAACCAAAACAAATACTTTGGAAGAGAGAAAGAAAACAATTGTCTTGTTTCTTTTCTCCTGGCTTTATTTAATTTTACATTTACAAACAAAGCGAATGTTAAAACGTACTTTTGTATTATTCATTTAATGTGTTGTTGTTGTAATGAGCAAATCAACCAGCAAAAGTTTGTGAATTGTTTTTGCTCCAAACTTTTGAATTTTACTCACTTGTTTTCCTTTTCTAGGTGCGTACATTTAAATTAGTGTACATATATTGCGTAAAAGCAAAAAATAAAACATAATCACATGGCAAAATCGCTCTTACTGTTTTTGATATGACAAAAGGCAGCTTTTTATTTTCGTACTCTGTTATAGCCTGATTTGACATCCTGTTGCTCTGGTATACAAGCCCTTGAATAGTACAACAATAATATCGAATTTATACCAAGGGAGGCAAATTCTCCAAACTGGCCGATGCTAAGGACAGTGGGCAGATATTGGGCTCTTGTTTAAAGAGAATTAAAGAACACAAAAAGGTGTCCTGAAGTGTGGTAGATTGTAAACGGAGATGAACTTCTTGTTTGAGCAAAGTGAGCATCTCTAGTGATTAAAACCATATTTTTTTGTAAATTTTAATATTTTCAATAAATTAAAAAAATTAAAACTGCAAGTTTATTAGTTTTTATGTTAACATATATGTCTGTTAAGAATTTTTCGATACCACTCTTTATGCATCATGAAAATATCTTAAATAAAATTTGAACCATAATTTTTAATTTCTGCCTCAAGCCAGTCGGTCTTAACCGACTATTAAACTTTTACTTATTTTTTTCTTTTAAAATTTTCAAAAATATAAAAAATATCCAGACGAAGGACATTTTCCAGAAAATGACACTTGTTGGATTAATTAAGTTAATAAATAAAGGCCAAAATAACCCTCAATAGGTGTTCCTATGAGGTCATCGTGAACTTATATATCAAGATTTATTTATTGAATGAAGATTTGCTGAGAGGCACAAAAGCGATAAAAAATAATATAAGCTTTTAGTTGTTTCAGATCTTGGAATAGGCAACATAAATTGACCAACAATATCTAACCGATTGTTTAGTCAGATTGAATGGCATAAATTAGAAAACAGGTAGAGGCCTTAAAAAGCTTTTGATTTGATTTGGACTTTATTCCTACTTCGCATTTTAACGTATGTTAACTGTTTTATCCCAATTTTAAAGTATGTTTTATTTAATTCCCTCATACAACCACCAGATGTTTATATTAGGTACTACCACCATTGAAGGGAAGCAATCGTTAACAAAACTATGAACTGAGTTTACAACAAACGTACATACCAGTTTCACACTCCAACTACCAAAATAAAGTCATAGATCCTTTCAAATGTAATTACGCAATGCAATTATTATTGAATATGATACTCGTTTTATAGCAGCCATCCCTAATCTTGGCTAATGGCAATTTTGTCCGTTCCTCCCGCTTGAGCCGCTCCTGTTTGTAAATAAAAAATGTTAATACATTTTGTACAAAAACAATAAAAAATAAATTTCATCACTATCAATATTACCTTCTACACCCGTGGCGTCTTTTTCCATTCCACCTCCTTCACCTCCGGCACCAGGAGCTTCTAAAACTTGTTGAACCTGTACTATCGGTTGGCCGTCCTCGGTATATGAAACGGACACTGGAATACGTGTACCATCTTCACCAATGACATGAGCGCCTCCCTCGCCGTCTTGTGATTGCTGGATAACCAAATGACCGTCGGCATTTAGAAGGGATGCATCAATTAACTGCGCTTCATTATTTTCACCCTGAACTAAAACCATTTGACCATTAGCATCTGTCATCATTTGGAGAGTTTCACCATCGAGACCTTCACCAGACTGCAATACTCCCACCGATTGCAAAAGTTGTTGTATATGTTCTGGATCTTGAACAAGGATTTGATTGCCATCAGCATCGGTAAGGATGTGATTATCGAGTTGTAAAATTTGACCGCTTTCATTGAGAATAAATTTAATTTGCCCTCCATCAACTTGTGCCTGCATGGCAGCTTCGTCTAGTTCCATTGCAACGTGCTGTTGTTGTTCACCCTCAACAACACCCGATTCAGATCCACCAGCAGCTAATTCATGATGTTGTTCATGCGCTTGCTGTTTCTGTTGTTCTCCTCCTGATTCAGAAACTTCCTGTTGCTGCTGTTGTTGTTGTTGATGGTGAACCTCATCACCTGTCGCAGATTCTCCATGCTGGTTGTCGGTTGTGGCAGTATTTTCAAGTGATGTCTGATCTTCCGCTGGCTGCTCAGATGATTGCTGATTTTTTACTGAAGATTCATCAGTTTTAGATTCTCCTTCGTCTGTGGCAGGTTGTTTTGATGAAGATGCGGATGATGATTCTTCGGTATTTAGTTGCGCAGGTTCTTCGGTGTTTTTGGAACTCTCACTAGGGGCATTTGGTGCATTTGCAGCAGGTTGTTCTTCGTTATCATCATCTAAACTGGGCATACTAACTGGTCCAGTTGTGGTTGTTGGTGGTTTTGGTGAATCTTCCTTTAGATTTGACGATGCTGTTGTGGTAGTGGTTGTTGTCGTTGTTGAAGCATGTGTTGAATCATCCGGTTGATCCAACATGGGCATATCTATGCTTACTGACACTGGAGCTGTGGTTGTTGTTGTCGTGTTGGTGGTATGATCTTCGCTAGTCGAAACAACTGTACCTCCTTCTTGTCCAGGGATTGTAATATTGAAAGTTATACCACCGCCAGAACCTGCTTGTGATGTAATGACAACTTGATCGTTGCTACCACCATTACCAGCTGATGTGGTCGTGGCCGTTACACCAACATCACCCTTATCGGAATGCATTTTCTCAAAAATGCTTTCAATATCGGCCTCAGAGATGGTATTATTACCAGTGCTACCACCCAATGTGCCAGTTTGTTGCTGTTGTTGATGCTGTTGCTGATGATGAACATTAAGATCGGCATTCTGATGCACCATTTCATTAGTATCTTGTTGAGCTGCCTCACTTAATAGAGCGGCTGCATTCAAAGTGGACAATGAATTATTTCCTACCATTGCATTGGTGGAAGTCTTTTTGTGAGTGCTCGCCGTAGTTGTAGTAGTGGTATTAGCATCTCCCCTTCTATGAGTTTCCATGTGCTGGTTATAATAATTCTCTTGGATGAATGTCAAAGAACAGATGTGACATGAAAAGAATCGTATATTATTTGCGGATGCAGCTCCAGTAACATCGGTAGTGGGTGTAGTTGTTACAGGTGTAGTCGAATCACTCAAAGCCTCATCAATAGTCTCCTGCAACAGCTTTTGTGTCGTCAACATATTCTGTGATGCCTGAGGTGCCTGCTGCTGTTTAATTGTAATCATTTGCTGTTGTTGTTGTTGTTGTTGCTGAACCTGTTGCTGCTGTTGAATTTGTTGTGTATTCTGTTGTTGCTGTTGATGTTCTTCGAAATGTTTTACTAACATTTCTCTCTGAGGGAAAGACATAGAACATGTACCACACTTAAAGACGTTACCCTGATGTTGTTTAGCATGTGTTGTAGCTGCTGCACGAGTCTCGAAACGTTGGGCACACAAACGACATTTAAATGGTTTCGATTTAACACCGGCCATATGTTTACGCATATGCTCATCGAAAGTAATTTTGTCGGTAGATTTAAATTGACAATGATTACATGTGTATAGCGGTGTTGTTGCAGCACCAGGAGAAGCTTGTGCATTTACGGCCGTTATAGGATCTGCGGCTGGGGCTGCATTTTGCGATATTGGCAGAGTTGTTGTACTTGTTACAACCACATTCGTACTGTGATTTATTTCCATGTGTTTACGTAAAGCCGACTCACTTACGAAATTTATATGACAAACAGCACACGTATTATCCATAGGCGTATTATGTTCACGGACCATATGCTGTTTCATGGCTCCAAAGTTAGGGAATATCTTTTTACAATTTTTGCATTGGAAATTTTGATGTTTGCATGTTTCGTAGTGGGTATTGAATAGACGCATATCGGAAGTCTTGTAATCGCATGATAAGCATTTGTAGATTTTTGTCGTTTTACGTTGTAGTGTTTGTGTGCCAGCCGATTGTTGTTGTATATTTGTGGGAGATTGCGTAGAAATTTTCATTTGTTGCACTGCGCTAACTGTAAATATTTGAAATAATATTTTATATAATGAATTTTTCATTTTTTTATTTTATTTTATTATTAATTTTAAATTAAAAGAATGATCATTTTGATAAAAATTCGAAAATCATACATTATCTTATACATACAGTAAAATAACCTGTGATTACTTTTTTCATCCGCTAAGAGCTTGAATGCTAACATTCCTATTGATTATATACAAGTTAATAGTGTCTGATATTGTGCTTTACAATAAAAGAAAATGGATTAAGAAAATTGTCCGAGCGTTGGCATTATAGAAGATTATGCCATCGTTCGAGTTCATCATAGATATTAACCAAGTAGTGCTTTAATCTCTTGTTGTCAAAATTGTATGCTTATTAATACCATTTAATATTATTGGCATTGTTTATAGTTAAATGGTACAACTTGATGTCATTAAGACAAATAAGATGATCAGTGATTCATATTCCAAGAAATTCCAATCTATGTTGATAATCAATCAACAAGATGTATTGCTAGGCTATATATGGTTAAGTCGTATATTGTCTGGCAATACAGAAAACTATTAAATAGCCTTGTCTTATTATGGTTGGGTGCCGGCAATTGCAATATTTTAGCTATTTACGTTGCGGACAATCTTTGCAAGCACTGTGTCTGGGTCAACATTTTTGGCTAAGAGTCAGGTGACATAGCGTCAATCAATAGGCGCATATTTTTCTTTGTGGAAATTAGAACGATGCTTAATTCTTATCTTTTTATTTCTTTTTAAACTTCTTCTGTTATTCTAAATTTTTTCTTAGTTTTTTTTTTTTTAAAGAGGAAACATTAAAGGTATTATGGACCATGGTGTCAGTCTTTCCTAACGAAAACTGTGTTATAACTTTACAAACAAAATAATTATTAACCTTTGGGTATACAAGTTAATATAATAAAAAACTCAAGTCTTCTCAATGACCTAATAAATGTAGGTTTCTTATATGTTTAGGCTTAAGTCTACATCCCTGAATTATTCAATTAAAAATGTTGTTACTCTATTATTAAACCTTTTTCATGTGAATAGTATGTCTCTACATCCCTATTAAATAATGTATAAAAAATTATTTTCAACTATTAATCTTTGCATGGTCAAGAAAATTTGTTGATCTTTTAAGAAGTTGTAAAATTTAAAAACTGCATGGTTAATAGTTAAAAATGTATCGATATATCAAGATATTTACAAATTAAATTTGATATAAACAAATTATAGTTTTTTTATTCTTACCTGCAGCTCCACTATTTAATTTTTGTAATTTATTGGGCGGTGCTTGTAAAGTTGTGGCAGAAGAAACATTATTTGTAGCAATTGTTGGAGTACTACTTCCAACAACAGTGGTAGTAGTTGTTGCATTTGTAACACCACCGCTATCATCATTTAAACCATATTTTTTATGTAATAAATTCATTAAATTTGTCCGAACACGTTCGACATCATTTTCTAAACGATCTAAATAATTGATGAGATTTGTACAACGTGAACAAACGACATCTTCAACACTAACGATGACCATAAAGGCATCACCCACCAATTGTCCAATTTTATTGGGAAACTTTGTTGTGGTATGAGTTGTTTGCATTTCGGTTAGTTGATGTTGAGCCTGATTGGCTCCCAATGCATCATCGCAGACATAACAACGATTCACAGTTGTTGTTACCATTTGCTGCTGCTGTTGTACGTTATTTCCCAGAGATGCTGTTGTAACTGTTGTTGCGGTCGCACCGGAACCCACTATTTTCTGTTTAAGTATACGCGGCTGATTGGGTCCAGTAACCGTAACTGCTCCGCTCGATAGCAGATTATGTATTTTACGCACTGCACTATTCATTTGATTATTCATTTTTAACTTGGAAAGTAATTTTGGAGGATTATTTAATGCTGCAATTCACTTGTAATTATTTCGTTTGTTTTCCCCTCAGACGTGAAATTATATTTAGCCAAATCTGTCGTATGTCTTACATTAAACTGAAATATGAAGAAATAAAAAAAAATTATATATTATTTACGATAGAAACGAAATTAGTTAACATTAGTTAACAAAACTAATATTGTGAAATACCACTAAACCCACATTTTGATTTGGACTAAAGTATTCCTTTCACACAGTTCTACGGATGTACATACGTACATACATATTATTTATACAAAAATGCAATCAAATAACTCTTAACAATAAAAAATGTATATAAATGACCCGTTTAGTGATTTTAAAATAAATTTATTTATTAGAGAATTTTTTCTGTTTGGTTCTTTTCTGTTGTTTTGCTTTAATATAAAATTCGTTATTTTATATTTTGTAATGGCAACCCTTATTTAAACAGCTTGTCAAATAATCAACATAAATTTCATTGTGTTGGTGCTTGTCTGTGTTTTTAATAGACGGGTGTTATTTTGTCGTTAAGTTTTCGTTAAATTTAGCTGTGACACACGCTGCTTCGTAACAAATAAAAAACACGAATGAATGTAAAAAACTCAACGAAACTAAAAATGGGGGAATAAAAATTCTGCAAAAACGATTGAAGAACGAAAGAACCGATGTGAAGCAGAATTATTAAAAATTATTTAAAAGAGGGTTCTCTAAGGCGGGAGGGTTAAAAAAAACACTTAATAGAAGTAAATACATTAAACATTTTTTAACTAAAACTATATTTTATAAAAGAATTAGGTTTCAAAAATATTATATATTTTTAAATGACTTGTTTAAATAATTTTTTTAATTGATTACACAAACAATCACATTCTACATTCTTGTAAATAAATTCTATTATATTTTTCTATGTTAAATCACAATTAAATTTCGTGTGGAAATTGTTTTATCACTATATCCAAAGGTTATTTTTGTTTAGAAGTAATTTTAATACACACACATATTATTTAAACAAAATATTTTACTTTTTATTAATTTTTTATTTTTTTCACCCATTCACCCGTTCTATCTTTAGGAAACTATGTTATTCCCTAAAAGAGGCGTTAATACCAATTTGCTTGCTCTAACATTTGTCAGAAGAAATATATTGCTTTTTCATAATTTCAGCTTCACAAAGAATTCATAAAATAAATTAGAAAAAAATTTATTAAATGACGCGCCAAAATAAATACTTTTTTCTGCACTTTGCACATGTAAACAATACCCTCTGAGGCTTACAAAATTCATTTTACCTTTAATTTTTCTATATATCTTGAAAAAAAACATAATTATTTTATACACAGGAAAATAATTTTTATCGGTTTCTGCTTTTAATTATAATATTTTCAATTTTTTAAGTATTTATTTCTTTCTATTTTTTTACACCAATGGACACGGCAATCACAACAAAAAAATTCTACGGCGTTACCACAATGGAAAAATGTTCATTACTAGTCTGTAGTGCCGCTACTGTACGAATGCTAGACCAAGACTTAACGAAGCCAAAACAAAAAACAACAACACTACCAGCAACAACAGCACAATATAAAGAGAAGGCAACGATGAACCAAAAAGGAAAAATGATTGTTGGGAAAAATAAAACCCACGACATAAATTTGGTGGTGGTTTATTGCTTTTTTTATTAAATTCAAGGCAAATATTTTATTTTTTAATAAATTCACATATTTTTTTTGTTATACTTTACATTAAACACACTTTTTCCTTGTTCTTTTACGCCACCACAAAATACTTGATTCAGTTTGATTATCTAAAAATTCCTCAGAAAATGCAGCTCTAAAATTTTTTAGTCAGTTATTAATTTTGCAATTCACAAGCAACACTGTACTACTCTGTTAAAATTTTTCACACACTAAAAAATCCAACCGTTTTTAACGTAATTTCAT